>OX421498.1:11812394-13012394 GCA_949126835.1 Anisus vortex | reverse complement strand
CCTTTATCCAGGGAGACGTCCTTTGCAGTCAGGGTGCAGGCTGGACATTCAGTGAAGTCAAGTCTAAAGGTTGGGCCTTTCATCTAAGATGTTTGACAATAAATGTTGTTTATATAAAAAAAAAACCACATTCTCTTACCAATCAATTGTAAAAAAATTATCTGTCATATTATGACATTGTTGCAAATGAAACTTAGTTACAGTAGTACCTGGCACTTAATAGAAAATTGTTAGAGATATTTCTTGTAATATATTATCAGTTATGATCTGTATAGATGATGGCTGATTAAATTACATTCTAATTTTAATTACATTTTACCACTGATCTATAAAAAGAATGGATTGCGCCTTCTTAATAAATTGCTTTGAGCAAAGTGAAGACAGGGAAATCTAAAAATTTTCACAGCACTTATCGATATAAACAAAATTGTGTCTAAAACCTACTGCGCCACTGATCTAAAAATAGATCGGAACGGAATGTATGTTGCTGACATTTTAGACAATATGCATATGAATTGTTGCTGTCAATCTTCTGACTTCTTATTGATAATATAAAACTAACAATAATAGGCTACTATCAAAAGGAAAAAAAGAAAACAAATACCAACAATAAAAAAAGTTAATAATAAAAAAAGTAGACAGCAATATATCGCAGTACGGGAAAACCCGGTCCCGAAACACACTAAATTTGAAAGTATTTCAAAGGGACATCATTTGGAAATGGCGCCCGTTTTATAACCTTAACATACAATGATTAGTAATAGGTCTAAGTTTATTTAAAAAAATAAATTAACGAATTAAGCAATATTGTTGATAAAATAAAAATTCCTTTTGGTGGACGTTTCCAATTTATACAATTAACTTTTAACCCGATTATTCAAACAGCTTAGGAGACTATAACGCAGAAACAAACATCTAAATAAATAAACAAACTCACAGTAATTATATAAATTGATCAGTGACAGTAGAAACAAAATGGCGAAAATTTCTTCAAGGATGTTACTTCCGTGCCTAATCTATTCTTTTTATAAATCAGTGCATTTTGCTGATTAGCTACTGAATTTAAAAACAACAACTATTGGTAACTAAATATCTCAAAATGAAATGAAGATACTAAATGTCAAAATGCTACTTTATATGCTGTGAAAGAAACATGACGCTTGCTGCGTCTCCCAGCCATAACAAATGGAATGCTCTATTGCTCACAGTGTCTATTGGTAGGCCCAGAGTTAAGGGAATACTTGGATTATTTCCCTTTTCAAGCAAAACAAATAATGCAGGAATGTCAGATTTTATCAATTATTCTTGTATACTTCAGTTTTTCCATGAAAAACAAACAAACAGCTGTATTTAATGGCAAGTTTTAAAGAGTATATATCTATATATTAACTTCTTTAATGTTACTGATATGTTCACAACTATGGTTTGAAATTTCAGCACACGTTCTCTGTAGATAAAAGAGACGATCCCATCTTTCCAACTACTGGCTTTCTCTGGCAGACAAGTCAGGTAAGGGTTGTAGAAATACAAGGGCTGGTCTTTTTATAATAATAATAGTTCTGTTGTGTGGATAGTTGCTTACAACCTGATAATATTTCATAGACCTTATTCATTGTGACTTTTGTTTTAACCTTTTATTTTAAATGCGATGATCTGTATCCAGGAATACGCAGGGCTTGGCGGCAATGTGGAGTATGCAAAGCAAGATGGGACATTTCAGTGGAACATGTCACTGCCGTATGATACGGTGTGTATAACATTTGTTAAACTCATTTGCTACTAACCTAGTTTCCCTCTTAACACCCCTTAGAGTTTTAACCAAAGGGAAGGAACTCCTTGTTAAATTTTATAAATTTGTTTAAATATTTTTTAAATGACTAAATATTACTTAATGTTAATAAAAAGTACATCTTAAAATAGAAAAATATCTGAACTTTCTGGAAATATATACTTTTATATATAAAAAATGTTGAATTATCTTTACAATCATTTTGCTGAGTGTTAAGGCCCTGCGGTTTGGTTCAATATTTTCACTATCCCTAGCGATGGATAAAGTATCATAAAGCCCATAAATCACATTGTAATGAAAATACATCTGAGTCTATATCTGAATCATCAATATTATCAGAACTGTTGTAAAGTGTTAAATTTTTGTATAAAAAAAATATTATCATGTAGCAAACATCTCCTCACTAGGTATCACTGGTGTTGTCTAACTCTGTCATAGGTCATGGAACAAAATCAGTCAAACATGTCATACTGCAATTAATATTCTTCAGTGCTCATCGCACATCTCTTGTTTTCCTAATATCCACTAGAAAACTTTTTTAATTTCTCAGATCGCATCCACTTTTTTTTTGCCAACTGCAAACATTAAAATAACTGAAGGCATAACAAAATTGTATTAAAACATTTTTCATTTAAAAGCTGCCATAGGCTTCCAGAAGTTTAAAGCAGAGTTTCTCAATAATTCATGTTCTCAGTTGTCAAGGTATTTAATAGTAGGAAGACATGTTACATTCTTGACTTATTAACTCGATCAACATATATTTATCATGTTTATAATTATTTGAAATTTACTAATGTAGTCATGCTAAGCTTTATGATTTGATTTTTTTATTATAAATTTTGTTATCGTTTTTTTGTGAAAGATATTTCAACTGTCTTTGGCTGGCGGCATCATGCGGACGCTCGACCCGAGGGCCAGCATATCTATCAGCGACAAGTTCTTCCTTGGTGGTCCCCTGACACTGAGAGGATTTAATATGAGAGGCTGCGGCCCACACAGTTACGGTAGGTTTATGTGTAAAGAGAAATTAAAATAGTTGTACGATTTTCAAAAATTATAATTTAAATACGCTATACTACGCAATAATTTATAGAAATTGCCTACACCACCTCAACCCATTATAATTTGATGCCAACAGGACAGGACTGGTGTAGACATTTGAGTTGTCTTAGTAAAGATGGAAGACTTGCAACAATATATGATTGTCTTGTGTAGTATTATTTTGTGAAGTGTTAAATAAGATACAATTGAAGGGACATTAGATCAAAAGGGAGACAAGGCATTAGTGTATTAAGAGGAGCAGTTGTTTATGTTTCATTTATTATATCTATTCTTTAAAAAAAAGTCACAAGGTGCATGGTGTCCAAGCTGGCAGCGCAATAGGATGGCATACCGAAGTTTGTGGGTTTGAATCCTGGTGAAGGCTAGGTTTTTTTTCTCCGATCTGGAGGGTGTCATTGAGTCTACCCAGCTCTGATGCGTACCTGAATTTAGCATGGGTAAAGTAAAGGCGGCTGGGCATTGTGCTGGCCATAAAATCCCTTAGTATGTCGTGGCCACAGAAACTGGTGAATGCCGCTTCACTGGCCCTATGGATCAATTAGGGCCGATGGGATACTTTCTAAGTCACTGGTCAGAAAAGTCAAAATAATGTTGTTTATTTTTTCTTTAAAAAAAAAATTGCCAGGGTTTGAAACAAAAAATCTTTGTCCAATTTCCTCCCTGTTGGAAGATCACAACCTATAATCTCCTCTTACGTGTCATTAATGCCTTAATTATTTTTATTCTTTCCAATTAAATCTTTTATACATGACAAAGATGAATCAGCATTCTAGAGAGTCATGTTTGATTCAGGTTTAAATAATGTTGTGTGGGTGGCATAAATGTTTACAAAATTTTGTTCTTTCAGAAAACGCCCTCGGTGCCGACTCCTACTGGCTGACTGCTGCGCACATCTACAGTCCCCTTCCCTTCAGGCCAGGCAAGGGAAGGTTTGGTGACTTGTTCAAGTCTCACTTTTTCATCAACGCAGGCAACTTGGGCAATATAGACTTCAGTAGGTACCTTTTTTCTCCTTTTCTGATCTGCCAAACCAGGTACAGGTATTGCTACAGTATATCATGGTCAATGCTGTAGCCTTGTCAGAAAATCTTTAGCCTTGTCAGAAAATAGTTTTATCCTTGTTAGAAAAATCCAAAGCTGCTACAGAAATTAAAAAAAGGCTTTCACCTCAGTGCACATTAAGAGTTGTTTTATTGTATGTGAGTTCACTCTGTATAATACTGCGAGCATGTAAGGGGAAAGTAGAGGACCAAGTATGGCTGCTAGAATTAAAGTATGAAGGGGCCACAGGGTTAGGCCAACCCCACTGTATGGGAGCTAGTTGAGATAAAAATTTCTTGAGTTTAAGAAAACTCAAAATGAAATTTTTTTTTATTTTTCAAGATTTATTGTGATGTATTATGCCCCTTTAATCGTTTTGGCTTCATGGCAGTGGTTGTTTGTTTTTGTACTCGCAGGCAATTTATCTGGGTCAATCAACAACCTGACAACAACAATGAGGTGGTCTTATGGTGCTGGCATTGTATTGTGTATGGGTCACACTGCACGTCTGGAACTTAACTACGTTATACCAATGAGAATACAGAAGGGAGATAAGTAGGTGTATTTTTTATTTTTTTTAAATAACATTTATTTTAAAATAAGGCCCTTGGAATATAGACCATGCCAAATAAAATATTTATAATACTGAACATAAAAATAAAGAAAATACAGAAAGTATACCATACAGAATATAGATCCTACAGAATATAAATCCTACAGAATATAAATCATATAGAATATAGATCCTACAGAATATAGATCCTACAGAATATAGATCCTACAGAATATAGATCCTGCAGAATATAGATCCTACAGAATGTAGATCCTACAGAATATAGATCTGACAGAATATAGATCCTAAAGAATGTAGATCCTACATCATATAGATCCTGCAGAATATAGATCCTACAGAATGTAGATCCTACAGAATATAGATCCTACAGAATATAGAAACTAAAGAATATATATCCTACAGAATATAGATCCTACAGAATATAGATCCTACAGAATATAGATCCTACAGAATATCGATTCTACAGAATGTAGATCCTACAGAATATCGATCCTACAGAATGTAGATCCTACATCATATAGATCCTACAGAATATAGATCCTACAGAATATAGATCCTACAGAATATAGATCCTTCAGAATATCAATCCTACAGAATGTAGATCCTACAGAATATAGATCCTACAGATTATAAATCTTACAGAATATAGATCATACATGCATGCAAAATATAAATAATACATAAGATCATTCAGAATTTGATCCTATCAGTATTACAAACAGTATTATTTGTGCAGTAGTTGTATTTGTAGTGGTCTGGGACACTTGTTGTACAAGAACAGACAACCACAGAATCTTTCTTCCCCCATCTGGGTGGACTCAGTTGCCTCCCATTGTTCCCATGCTGCACCACTCTTTCTGAATGACAGAGTTAAGTACTGACGCACCTACACTATCATGGAGATGTTTAACAATAGAGAGATAAATCTTACTCTTTAAACTTTAAATGCAACGTCCATAACATTGCCCCATTCCGCCATAATCTCCATCCGTTATGGAAACAGCAGGGATTAAATCTCTGCGTCTAGTCCATTTTTCAGAGTTCATTGTAATTAGTTTATTGTGCTAGCTAGCGACAACATTTATTCATAGGTGATCAACTGTTAGCTACGTAAACACTCTTAATTCCCACTACCCTTTTAATTGTTAGCACTGTACAACTTTCCAGGTCTAATTACAAAGACAATGAAACATTTTAGTTTTTGACCAAAATAACTAGCCATATGTGACATCCTCCCGTCCTCAAGGGACAATCACCTAGCCCCCCCCCCCCCCCCCCCCCACTGTTCCTGCCCTTGGCGTTTCTCCTGGCTCTTTTCTCTTCGCTCCCTTCTGCAAGGGTGGACTGGGTAAGCTCTGATCGCCAGGTAGCGCGTTCCTCAGCAAAGCCCTCCCATGATTTATGGTTAATGTGCGTCTGACATGATTCTAAGTCCACAAATTAATTGTAATAATATAATACACAAAACATATCTGTGGCTTCTTTTTCTGTTAGCCAGTCTGCAGAGCTGTTTGCTCTCTTGCAGTCAATGCCAGACAAATATATTTACATGTCTTTTTTCAGTTGTTCCATATTGCTATATTGGTAATTGTATGTAGAGGGGGAAGCAGAGTGTATTTGTGGTTTAAAATGTAACATTTAGCCAGAATGGGTTATTAATGTCACTCAGAAGAAATAATTCAATTTTTTGTGTGTTTGTATTTCAGGGCCAATGCAGGTTTACAGTTTGGAATAGGAATTCAGTTTTTATAGAAGAAAAGAAAAATATAGATTGACAGTTTCAGTGCCTCTAGTTTAGTTCTGTTATCAATTTGACTTTTTACTCATGTTTCGCTAATAATTTAAAAAAACACAAACAACAACATAACCAACCGAACTGTTTGAGGATAACTTCATGTGATATATTGGTATAGCAGTTCTGTTTGTGTAGTGTCACACTCAGGACGACCCACTTCTTCGTTCCATTTTCTGACATCGGCCATAACTTCATGACTATGGATGACGGATGTTTTTTTTTTCTTTTGTGCTGCCTAGGCAGTATGTTGAGTTTCAACCTTGCTGCTGTCTTAGAATAATTTCTTGACCCAATTATTTGTTAGGTGTGAGTTTAAAGTGTGTCAAATCTGAGAACATGGCAATATGGAAGCATGTGTTATTGTTGTTTTTTACTATTGTATGTGTGAAAAAAGTGGGAAATGTATTATCTTACCATTGTTTGCTATTTTGTTTGTGTGGGAAAAAAAAAGAGACAATTGCATTATGGGAGTTTAGATTGTTTGTGTGTATGTGTGTGTGCATGTGGCTGAGCACAACAGAATATTTCTCATAGAGACTGTGCACTCTTAAATTTAAATGGATAAAACAAGAATGCAGAAATGTTAAGGAAAGATAAATGGATTGACTGTAAATTCACCTAGTATCCATTCAAAAGTTTTAAAAGTAAAAGTGACTACATATAGTTTTAAACACTACTTTTATTTGTTAGTTGTTTCTTTTTTTAAAATTTATATTTACTTCAATAAGGAACTTATTTATAAAATATTGTGTAGACATTTGGCAGTCAACAAAAACATGAATGTCTCTATGTAAAAAACAATGTTGACATTTGTATTGGTCTGTATTCTGTGCTTCCAGCTCTATACTCTATATCTGTTGTATGGATTGAATAATTCTGAAACTTGTACATTAATTGTATGATTCAATCATTTTTAAACCAATCATCATTCAGGACCTGGTTGTTAGAATTTTGTGTTGTTTTTTTCTTCTGTTTCAAAATAACAATAAAAAATATTGAAAACAAAAAAAAAAAGTTTTAGATTCAATAAATTCATTTATTGATTAATAGTTATTTCTCAAATTTTTTTCTACATATATTATCTCAGTCTCATGTGTGAAATAATAACAAACAGGAAAAACATAACAGACAAATCAAACTAGAATAATATATAAATAGTAACAATGAAAGTGTTGGGTCCCAGGTGTAAACCACATACAAGGTCAAAGGTCAAAGTCTGGAGCACTTGGCTTGAAACATTGACCTAAGTCAGGGGTCGGCAACCTTTTGAGACGGAAGAGCCAAAAGTTACAATTTACAAAATTTCCCGTTTTTAAAGAGCCACTAACATTTTTGTTTCAATATTATGGTACCGGTATTTAATTAGGATTAGTATATAAATTTGGTTTTTGGTTTAAAATAAATACTTTAAATATGAAATAATATTTATTTATAAAAACATACACATGTTTCGCACAAAACATAATAAAGTATTTTAGCTAGCTCTGCTAGAATAATTGAATTAGTAATCAAATAATATAACTATAATTATTGAATAATAGATATTTACAATAGTTACATCAATGGGAGCATTAGCTTTGCATGCCTTTTGAAAGTTTGGTTAAATCTGGCTCATACCTTGTTGTTTTCAGTTTCAACCACGCCTCTAGAACTTTATTTGTTAGTTTGCTTCTTACTTTACTATTTATTATATTTATACAAGAGAACGCTTGCTCGCACGAATATGTTGACCCGAAGATCGTCAGCACTTTAAATGCCAACTTCTTCACCTCACTGTAGCATTATGGAAGACTATTCTATGTTCCATGCGTCAATTGTGAGTGCCTCAACTCGCGGCATTTCTTTTAGAGCTGTCCAGTTGTGCATGCAGTGCATGCTTTTCTGGACCCCCAACTCTTCTAACTTGCTCTTGAGTTCTGTGAACTTGCCACTCCAAAAGTGTTTGGTTTTCAAATCCAGCAATTGCATTTGAAGCGAACCAGCATCAATTCCAAATGGCTCAATGTTGATCTCCTTGGTATTTGAATGAATTTAAGTTTTTGCAGCCATTTGTCTTCTTTCAATTCGGGATGGACAATGCATTTCGTTGAAGAATGTTTTTATTTCACTCAAGCAAGAAGCAAAACGTTTCAATACGTTACCTTTGGAATGCCGTCGCACTTTATTGTGCAGAAGTAGGTCAGAATACTGACTTTCTATTTCTTCAAGAAATTCCTTAAACTGGTAGAGTGCTTTTGCCAAAAAGCTGTTAATGATCTTAATTAACAAGTTCATGACCTCAACTATTTCGGCCGGATATGTTTGGGCAAAAAGCGCCTCTCGATCAATTATGCAGTGAAACGTTAAAATTTCGTGGTTTATTTTTTTGCCGAAGAATTTTTGTTAGCTCTTTATATATTCCTGTCATACTTTTGGCTCCATCAGCTGCTATGGAAACGATTTTATAGTATTCCAGGTATTTTCGCACAACATTTGCTATATCTTCTCCACGAGTTTGCCCTGAGAGAGGCAGTAATCCTAGCAGTTCTTCTTTTGGACATTGGGCTGACATATAAACTTACCCAACGAAAAGGGTAACTTGTGCCGTGTCTTTTATGTCGCAAGACTCACACATAGCAAGTGATAAAGCAGAAGCCAGTTGATTGTCTTCCACTTGCCTATGTATTACATTTGAAGACAGTTTAGCATTTCTATCTTGTACTGTTTTAGCAGATAGTGGCAAATCTTCATAATTTCTGTTTTGTTTTTGAAATCATCTTCAGCTCCACGTATGAAACAATCGTTGACTTACTCACCATATGTGAATGGTTTCCATCTTTTTGCAATTTGTAGTGATATTACAAAGCTTGCCAGATTTACATTATTTGAAGATTGTGCCCAATTACTTAGCATAGAACTCGACTGATGTTTTTGTTTTTGAAGCTCTTTAACAGTTTTTTTCCGTGCGTCACAGGTTGGATATTTAGCAGCGAATCCGGTATGTTTTGTAGTCAAGTGTCTCTCCAAATTTGCCTTCTTATTGTGTGCAAGTTTTTCTTGACAAATGAGACAAGTCGGAAGGTCATCTCCGAGGAAGACTGAACACTACCGTCCGCTGGGTTACTGGCTGGGTGGAACTCTTGACTAGCGGCTGTCAGCTGTCCAACTACTCTCTACTCCACCTATTCTCACGGTTCTCTGTTGAGTGTTTTTCTCCTGTTTGCAGTATACCTTACATATATATATATTTTTTTGCAGTATTAAATTTTTTTTAATTAATATTTGCGCTTGGAACTGGAGAGCCGCATCTCGACATCGAAAGAGCCGCATGCGGCTCGCGAGCCGCAGGTTGCCGACCCCTGACCTAAGTGGTTCCCAAACTATTTTTTTAATATACAGTGGATCACTTTTTATAAAGTAAGTTTTTGTCATGGTATCCTTTTACTAAATCAAAGTTCACAATGTCTCATTTGGCCACATTGAATTGAAAATAAAAATTAAAATTCTGAAAGTTTTTCGCAACATTCCACGGTGCCTCTTGTGTAAAGTTTTATCCCCCGGACGCTGCCGTGCACACTCAGGGGAAATTCACACACTACATTAAGCAATGGCATTCTCAATATTGGTTGTCATCACAAGATATAAATAAACAAATAAATAAATGAATAACTATGTCATGTACATACTTTTTTTATATGGCCTATAACAGTTGAAAAGTGAATGCATAAACAAATTCACTGATCTATATGAAGCCAAAGGAAAAAAACAACAAACAAACAAGAATATGACGCAAATCCCTGAGGTGAGATTTGATTAGAAAAGTGAAGGTAAACTGAGGCTCCCATTTTCATTTTCTCGGCACGGAATCTAGCAGAAGTGTAGTAGAAAGTGAAATTAAAATACTTTTCTGTTCTAGCTTTCAGTGCAGATCAAGAGTGAGAGAAAGAGAGAGGTGGGTGAAGGGGTGGGGACGTCATATTGGAGAATCAGTTATAAAAAAAAGAACAAATCTACAGTTGGGAGCAAAAAAAAACACGAAAATAAATATTTAAGTTTTTGAAATCTCCAAAAATAAAAACGCGTGCCCAATCATTGAATAGAAAGTTTGATTTAGTAAAAAAAATAATAAAATGTGCGGAACTGAACGGTAGGAGGGAGTTGTTGTTTTTAATCCACTGTCCCCTCCCTGTATGGTTTTGAATGCTTTAATTCAATCACACTCCGTATATATAGCATGTCTCCAAACATAAAGTCACAATGTTGTCAAAAAGAGACTCAGTTATCTCCCCTTCCCCACCACTACCGGTGACGCCCCAACAGACAAGGGCAGATAAAAATGTAAAGCTAGAGTAAAAAGCACTTCAATAAATAGTTGATTGTGTATAATAATATATTTCTATTCCACGGGGTTATTATCTGTTCTTATTTTGTTCTCAGTTGAATACAGAAAGTAGATGTAAAACTTAAACGCATTAAATAACACTTTAGAATTAATATCTACAGCGACACTGTAATGAATGATTATGTATTTTTACATATATTATATCTACCTACATATGAACCTACCTATTAACTAGATCTACCTACCTAACCATCTACCTACCTACCTACCTACATATTTATCTATCATCAATCTAGCTATCCATCTATCATCTACATATCTATCTACCTACCTACTTATCTATTTATATATCTGTATATATTTATCTACTTACCTAGGCCTATCTATCTTTCTCTATATTTATCTATCTATATATCTAATTATTTATCAATGTATCTCTATCTATCTGTCTATCTATCCTCTATCTATCGTAGAGATCGTTTTTCATTTGATCGATTGAGATCAAAAGTTAAAACTAACCTTTTTCGAAACAAAATGATAAACATCTTAAAAACAAGTGTTTGTGTTATTACTTTTCTTCTTTTAGATATTTAGATACGGTATAAAATGTAATTAAATACGGATAGGTTATGTTTACGCTAAAAGTACTAAAAGTTCAAAGGTAAAGAGCAAGCAACCCAGAGGACACACCGCGTCGTATTGACTGACGGGGGAAAAAACGTGGTTTTTACGTGTTTTTGTGGTTTCCACATTCCCCCCTCCCCCCTCACGTTGATATGACTTGCTGTGCCCGCTGGGTTGCTTGCTCTACTACTTGAATAGTAAAAAAAAAAACAATGCCACAAAGATTTTTCTATTTGAAAAACCTATAGAAATACTATTTTGATCTATATGTAAGCCTCTTTTACTTTGTGTTCAAACCGCTTAGAAAAACCTTTTATTTTTATAGATGAAAACATGTAGAATAAATGCACATTTTATGGATTGTACAAAAAATGGATAAGAAAAAGAGACTTGTGTGATACATTTATATTATTTTTTATTGCTTAAGACTCTATTATACTAGGTCTAGGTGCTATATATCTGGTGGCCTAACGACAGCGCGCTTGACTATAGCGGTAAAGGCAATGATTTGTTCCGGGGTCTGGACGGGTGTCATTTAGTCTACCCAGCTCTTTGGTTAAGGTAAAGTTAAGGCGGCTGGGCATTGTGCTGGCCACACAATCAGAGCTAAGTAGGGACACCCTACAGACCCGATAACAAATCCTAGCCTTCACCAGGATTCGAGCCCGGGACCCTCGGTACGCCAGTACCTAGACGTGTTGTTATTTATTTCTGATTCTTTTTTTGTATTTTTTGTTGTTGTTTTTAGTTGGACGGGCTGGTAGTCAAGTAGTAAATGACCTTGTAGCCACATGTTGCCCCCAGTGAACTGTTGGTAAAGTTGACCGCATTCTTGACTGTACACAACCACACATCCACACACAAACATTGACACATGCACACAATCACGCAAACATTCACACATGATGACTAACATTTGTAGCTGTTGGTGACAACATTGTGTGGAACAGACCGACACGAAAACTGGCGTACCAAACGTCCCGGGGCTCAAATCCTGGCGATAGGCTTGGATTCCGGGGTCTGGGGGGTGCCCCTGGGTCTACCTAGCTCTTGTCTTATATATTACAGACGCCCCTTCTATAAAGAAGATTATTGCGACATACGCTCATCCGTATAATGGGTATCTGACGGTAGTTGGCGATAAGTAAGGCGACTGTGGAAATTGACCTGGCCATACAATCCTTTTGTATGCCGTGGCCAAAGAAACATAAGAACGCTACTTTATTACATGTCATAATATTAAAATAAGTCAAGGTTTCCTACAACTGAACTAATCAATACAGAAACGTGTTTATGGTGAGAGAGATTTTAAGATTTGTTATTTTCTAAAGAAAAAAAAAGATGAGTAGCCTATACACTTAAAATTCACGTCTGCAAATTTCTTTGTTTACGTTGACCGACTTTTGGACCAATAGAATCGAGAGATTAAATCAATTTTATGTTTCGTCTCACCGTGACGTCGCCAGGAACCTGATAGTACAAGGGAAATAAGCCAATTTAATAGCAAACACAAAATGACGGAATCTTTATTTGTAAAATGAGTTTTTGGAGAATATCGGTTGGGAAACAGGGAAGATGTAGGTAAATGGGGAATCAATTAAACGGGCGGATGGTTTGAGATCATTTTTAGCATTGAAAAAAAAAAAGTCCCAACATATTTAGACTATAAAGTAGGTTCTTTTATTTTTAATAATCTAAAATGATGAAATAAGCTTAGGCCTACATGAAATAAATATAAACATAGATAAATAAAGAATTAAATTTATATACATGTATATATATATATATATATTATATATTCCTACATATAGGCCGTATCTAAATTAAAATTGGGCTTCGTCGTTTGTCGGTGTCGTCAGTGATTGTAGATAATATTTTTACACATTATTTCAGCACATAATTTGGGCGTAATTTGGTCACGCGCAATACACACGCGCAAAGCGTATTCACTTATTCGCAGTCTTAGCAGCGCTGTGCGCATATATAGATCAGTGATCCTTAGTGCGTACATGAAGTGGCGTATAAGCTAATCTACCCAAGGGTAGCGCGCCGGGCAAGCGCCACAATCGCATCACATTGAACATATCTAGGCATCCATAGCTTTTACAGAACGCAAAATAGTTCTTTTCTTAGTTTAGTTATAATTGAAAATGTTCATACTAATGGTACCCCCCCCTTTTCCCTTCTTGCAGTGCAATAAAATTCCCGACTTTACTCAGATAACGGTACAGCGTCGGACGCAATCATCATCACCATAGAAGGAGCGTCTGTAATATAGATGATAAGATAAGATTAAAAAAATACCTATGAGCGCTTTCTTTTAACATACAATTTGTTTATCGTGAATGTTAGCCTATAGGTACAGACAGGTGCAATATTGGCCCCACATGTAAGGCCAAGACATAAACACTGACAGAATACTGGGCCGAGCTGTCATGGATGTAAGTTATACCTATGCATTTGCCATTCAGAATACTTAGTAAATTGTTTGTTGCTATACTTATTTTGCTTAATTGTTGTATCAAATATATGTATCTGCGCGTAATCTTAGCAGTGTTAATGAGGCATTACAAACATTTTCGTTTAAAATAGCAGTAACAGAGCAAGATAACAATGTATTTGAGTCTTCAGATAATTTTTAATATTAAAAATTATATTGAAAGGGCAGCTACCCATAAATTGGGTTGGCAGTATATTCTAAACAGAATTATTTCCCTTTTATACCACACACTTGCGATGCATTTGACAGCAATACGAGATTATTGACTTCTAATTATCTTATAGCCTATTACTTCACATAGACCTTTCCATTTCTATACTTTATATACAGAAGATTATTTTTGCCTAAACTATGCGTGGTTGGTTAGAGTTTAGTTTTTCACGTGGAATATTTATAAAAAAAAATGATGTTAAGTTTTGTAGGGTTTCTGAATTTCTGGTATGAAAGCTCTTTTTGTAAAATTTAAATTTGCAAATCTCTTTCTAATGTTGAAGAACTTTTTATGAAATAATGTAATTGTAAATATATTAAAATAATTCTTTATTTAAAAAAAAAATAAACTGGTTATTTAAAAAAATATATATTTACAAATTACAGAAGTTTTATACTATGCACTGATCTATAAATATCAGTGCGACAGTCTAAGAACAACTACTGCTAGTGGTCCCCCCTTGCAATAGCTCGTTTGCTTTCGCCGTAAATGTAATCATGGGGACTCTTCATGCAAAGGTAAAAATTCACTGTCAAAAATAAACTTTCTGCAATTTTGAAAAGCATTATTGGTATACAAACCAGGGTCTCCGAATTCTTAATAAAGTGGAGTCTTATTTTTAAAACTATTAACTGCATAAATTTAATTAGGTACCATTCCTATATAATATATGAAATGAATGAATGGATCTTGAAATTATCTAGCGGCTATCCTAATCATAACATCATAATCATAACATGTTAACATGAAATCTTTCAATCTAACAATACTAACATTACTAACATATCTTGAGAGAACATAAATAAACAATAACAGGCCCATAGAATTGTTATGATTCTTAGGTCTGGTTAGTCAAACAATAACAAATAATAAGCCTACTTAGAACTTATAATAATAACTACGGGTAATTAATATATAATAATTAAAATTAATTAAAATATTAAACGAGAATTAGAATTAGAGTAATTAAAGCAGGTAGTCAGTAGGCCTAGACTTAGACTATACACTCTTTAGTCTATAGACTTTAGAATTAGAAGTAATGACAACTAATACCATAGATATAGTAGATATACACTGGATCGCCAACTGAGGGACCAAGCCTATTGATTTTAACCAACCGGGATATGCCTTAGTTGATTCTTGGTGAACCGGGGTAATTGCGACTTCCGGCTTATAAAATCTTTTGAAAACAAAACTTACAGGGCTCTACTTTAGTGTAATTGGTTCTATTTTTTTTTTAAGTTTCAGATATCATTTTAACGATTTTTTTGTCCTGAATAGGAAAATGGGGGTTTTATTGAGCGGTTCCATTTCTGTGATGTAGAAAATGTGTTAACTTTGCATGTTTTATGAATTAATTTTACTTCCCTTGAGCACTTTGTTGTACATTAAAATTGTGTTACATCCCTTTGATTTGTCTTTTTATTTTTTATTTTATCCCATAATATCAAACGCACTGACACATTCCACGTACCACATGCTTCTCTCTTGGACCAGATTTTCCCCCTAGATATGTTACTTTTATGGTAGGTTTCAGTAGATTTTAGTAGGGATTAGTAGGTTTCAGAAGGGGTTCAGGGTTAGGTTATAGGATAGGGATAGCTTTGTAGTTTTTTTTATTGGCTATAGATAGGCAACATGGCAATCCTTGGGACAGGAAGGGACCTGGTTAGAATTCTGGGTAGAATCCACATGTGTTCTATTTTGTATTAAATATGGTAAGAATCACTTTCTTACAGTATTTTTTGTGTTTTTTGTCCTCTTTTTTTTTATTGCTTCTAAGAAATTCCGACTGAAAATTTTGTACGAGGAGCTATTGATAAGTGTTTTAATTAAGAAGCGCAGCAAACCATAAAATGATAATGTATCGTGTTTTATTGGGCTGTGACATCACAAGCCTATTGTAAACACAATACAAATTATACATTTTTTTTTGGAAAAAATTTATTATGTTTTTATTTTAAATAGTCTGCCGCTCTTCTTAAAACACTTATCAATAGCTCCACGTGAAAAAAATTTTCAGTTGGAACTTTTTAGTAGCCTATTTTTCTAGAACCAGCGACACTAAAGTATTACCACTTACAGCTTTGTTGTATTTACAGTTACAGCTTCATGATATTTGTGAAATTCTACACATCGGACGAGTAAGTTATTTATTTTATTATATTGTACAATTAATGTAGATATTATTTGTTAGAATAGTTTATACCTTAATGAAAGTTATTGTCTTATAATTGTAAACAATTCACATGTTGTGAATGCAGCAATCATTGTATAGGCCTAATATAGCATGTAGGTATGTAGCATCAATGATGCATTGACATTGTATTATATTATTATTGTAGGTTACTAGGCCTGTCCTGGCTTAGGCTGAAAACCTTTAAAAGCTAAGCGGCTTAGCCAACGAGTCACTTAGCCTTAGCAGGCATTCATCTTAGTATTCTTAGGGTTAGGCGTATTATTTTATTGAATGTCTGCAAACATTGCAGCTTGTTGAAAGTTGTTGACGTCTGTTCCTGTTGCTATTGTTTATTGTTTAGTAGACCTAGTGTATTAATATTAATTAGCCTAATTAATGTAGGCCTACTACAGAAATTGCCAAACTTAAACTACTTAAGTGTCTTAAGTTAATGGGAGGTTTTACTTTACAATCATCTTACGTCTTAAATACAACAATTAAAAAAGTAGGCGATATTTTTTAAGGAACTTTCACTATAAATGGTTTGGTATTTTCAGAATAAATTCAATCTATAATGGCAGCCTTAATGGAAAGAAGCACATCTTCTGGTAATGTGAAGATTCAAGTAAGTTCATTCTTTGCTCACTTGTATAGTATAACTTTATAAATTAAATAAGGCCTAATTATTTTTTAAATGATTATATATGTATTGCAATTGCCCACAAAATTTATTACAAAATCTAGATAGTTTCGTGTGGTTTTAGACCACTTTGGTTTCATCTAGCCCATATTTGCTTATATTTCCACATATATTTTTTCATGTACCGGTACCAATAGCACCAGTAGGCAAACCAGGGCTGTGGAGTCGAGGAGTCGGGGGACATTTTGGGTACCTGTAGTCGGAGTCGGCACACAATGCGCTGACTCCTACTTCTACTAAATTTAGATTGGAATTTTAAAAAAAAAGTTTAAATGTCCCAATTCACAAAAAGTCATAATTAATTACTTCTCTGCTGTAAGAATAAGACCAATGCATGCAAAACTAACATGTTAAGTGACCGTGAAGAAGCATGCTTTTCATGTGCCTCACTATATGGCAATACATTAGCATATTAATACAGAGGAGTCGGGGAGTCCAAGTACAAAAAAACTGAGTAGTCGGAGTTGGAGTCAGAACATTTATCTACCCACTCCACAGCCCTGATGCAAACATTAGTTTTTTAAAACATTATATTAAACTACATGTGACAATTGTAAAAATATTTTTCGGATCACACATGCTATAATGGAAAATGTGCTGCTTGTATTACCAAGTGATCTATGTCTTCCAGAAAGTTTGAAAGAGGTATTTAGTAATCTTGAAAGTAAGCTTTAACTTTTGTATAGTATTATATTGTAGGATTTAAAAATAATAAATATTAAATCAATTGTTATATGGTCACTGTCATTTTACAATCCCTGAATTCATTTTCTTAGCTAAGAGTTGAAATGTATAGACACTTCTATTATGGATAGGCCAATCGTCTCTATCTGAAACCAATCAAAGAACTTTTTTTTTTTTTACATAATGTACCAAATTGGCATCACATAATACTTAATAATAGCAATGTTATTCAGTTTTTATTTTTCTCAGAACATGAAAAAATGACTTATGTGATTGTGAAATGCCTGTGAGGATATTGATAATCATAAATTAAAAAAAATATTTTTTTTTCAAATTGCAGTTGAAGCTGTTTTGGAAAAACTTGATTTCCTGAACAATTGTTTGGTGGTAGAGGGTAGATTTATAAATTCCAATAAGGAAAAGAGCTGTAATAAATACTACTCGTCTTTAAAAAAGCAACTACATGCAATGTACAAACTTACAAACAATAATGCTGCAACGTCTTGGCTTTGTCTTAGGACATTTGAGATTCTCATTGAAGTTTATTTTAAAAAGGAACAGATATTCGAGAACAAGGAGGCTGTTTTAAATAACCAGGACATTGATGTTGTGCGCCATTTTGGTGGCAGTATCATAAAAAAACTTGAGGTCCAGCTTAAATGTGAAAAAAAAATAATGATTATTGTTACTTCTGAAGCACAAAGACCCAGGCATGTGTACCTTATCAAGTACTTTAGACCATGGTGGCTTATTGACCTATCTTAAGGCACCAGTATATGACATTTTTGAAAAAATTGAAATAATTTTCAGAGAGCTTTTTCGAGCATGAAAAATTGATCCTTGAAGATAAATTTGTGTGTTCCATAATTGAATCACACATAATATAATACCTTATGTATAAAGTGTTATATAATTTAATAACACACTTTAATATAATATAATTTCAGAAAGTGTTATTATAATTCAAATAACACAATAATAGAATGTATAAAGTGAAAAGTGTTATATAATACAGACACACTAAGCCTTTGTCCTCAGCCCTTAATGTTTTTCTTTTAATGATATTTTAGTATAATAAATGTATTGTTAATGTTAATATCATATTATCATACTAAATAATTCACAAGCCATAATCAAGTTAAAATGTATGTCTTTATTTACAGAAAATAGAACAAGAAAAAATGATTAAATTAAATTATTGCACGCTGCTTTCACCTTTTAGTTTTTTCCTGAGACTTTTTTGTTTTTTTTTCCATTCCTTTTGTGTATCTCGTTTTATCCATAAAACGATTTGCCTTGTGGTAAACCTTTATTTTTAAAAAAATAATTTTATTATGTCAATAAGGAGAGATTTCAATACTTCTTCTTTAATAAATGCATGATATGTAGTTTCATAATATGCTGACTGGATGGCATGACAACTCGAACATAAGACCACTAGTCGTAGGCTACTACGTAGGTCTGGTTCAACATAGCGCATTTATATTTGTTTAGTGTGCTGACTATCCAGTCTGCTTCATTAATAAATAGATTTAGGTCTGTTTTCTATTGCCGATAAAAACATAGAAGCATTTTTGTTTTCAAAATTCAACAATACTTCATTTTTTGAAAATTAAACAGTCAATTCTACAGTTAATACATTATAATCTTTCTTAATTATGCAACTTATTTCTCTGACGAGCCAAATTTGTGCAGAAGATCCTCGTTAGCAAGCACACATTTAGGGGAAACTGTGGTAAAATGGGGTAGGGCCTACTTAAGGAAAAAACTCTTCAATATTGACAAAAAACATCAAAATCAATACAAATTGAGCTTATGTTTAGCGCAATTATCCCCTTCTTAATTAATTTAACCATCTTACTTTTAAACTAGGATAAAAGTTTCCCAATATGTCGAAAGAGTTCTTGAGATAGGACATTTACCTTCACTCCAATCGTGCATTCTTTGTCTTAATATTATTGTCAGTCACTAACGTAGAATCTATCGCATGTTATCTTTTGTGACAATAAAGCTGTTACATGGGTAAATTTGAATGTATGTGTCAAGGTGAGGTGGGGAAAGAGAAGATCGGTTGACAATTAATCTAACTACACATTAGATAACACAACTGAATTCATTACACTTTTACTGCTAAATATTCCGGTGTTTTGCTTTACCCGTCCCATCCACTAAATGACAGTAAAAAACAACATAAAAAGTGAAAAAAAAAAAAGGATTCTTAAAACCTTTGGCGTACAAAAGCCGGACATTTTAAAGGTTTTTAGTTGTGCCTGTCGGACGGAGGACACAGGGCTAAAAAGGAGGACATGTTCTTTTTTTTTGCCGGACGTCTGGCAACCCAAGCTCTTGTCGCTTCTATTAATTTTTTGCAATCAGCATCGCTCGCCACTCCTTTTGTTTTTCACAGTTAGGAAGAAGATGAAATGTAGGCCTAACACCTTTACATCTTTTAGAATTCACTGTACAGACAGCAATTGCACACGATTTTACCATTTTTATCATCCCACTAGAATAATATGGAGAATAGGATACCAGTAGAGCCTATAATCTATAGTTGCGGAACTCTTTTGCGTCAGTTAGCGATCAAGGTAGTAGAGATCCCCCTAGCAAATTGTCGGTATACCACATACTTGCTGCATTTTCTGAACAATGTAACTAAATTTATTACTAAGTTATCTGTATTTATATTTGTCAATAATTTTTTTTTACCGTATTAATTTCAATTTGTATCTGTCAATGTGCTTGTGTTTTTGTCTGTTTTGTTAACATTTAGACTAATTACTAATACACATTTTTTTAAATGTTATTTAAAAAACAACACTGTTTTTTTTTCCAAATGTTAAATGAGCTATGGCATATGATAGGGTTACAGGGTATAGAATAGTCTATACTAGAATACTAGTCTATAGCGTGCAGTCCAGTGCTCTGACAGAGCGTGAAAGCTTTAAACTTAAGTAGGCCTACACCTACAGTTATTATTATTAGTATTATAATACATTAGTAGGCCTCTAAAGACCAAGTGAAGAGGTTTTTCTCAAAGGGACGAGATTTGATAATCTAACTACACATTACGGAAGTGACGTTTGAGAAAGGAAATAAATAAACAAAACACGACGCTCTAAATCTATATTTAACCATTTTGTTAAAAATAAGAACCGGGAAAAGATTCTAAACACGTAGCGATAGATTCAAAACACGTGAGAATATTCATTTTTCCTAGTCGAAATCCTTTCTCTGACATCACTTTCCTATGTTGCCGGAAATTAAAAATCTCAAACGGCTATGAGTTTGGATTTTTCCTCTGTAAAAAAACACACATTTAAGTGCAAATATTGATTTAATTACTTAAAAGTTATCATTGATATTGTGTTTAAATGATTTTATTAACATTCATATACTGAACACCCAGTACAATATTTACTATCAAAATCAAATGTTAACTCAACTTTTATATAAAAGCTCTTCACTTGGTCTTGTAACCCTTTATCTTTTTTTTAAATGCCATCAAAATAATAGTCTATATTATGACATCAGTAGGGCCTATCCAATATCTATCATGACAGATATTTATTTTTTTCTCCAATGACTGAATATACGAACGAAGGCCTACATCTACCGGAAGTTCTGTTTACCCTGGTTTATTTTTAGATTAAGGTCGGCACTTGTGGAGCTCTTTTGCGTCAGTTGGCGATCCAGTGATATCTTAGAGATGGGCCAAACGGTTCACCATACTGATTGCCGCTCAATTGAGCGCTCACTAAAAAGATCGGATCCGTTTAACGGATCCACGGATAATTCTTTTACATGTTGGCCGTCAAGGGGAGACAAAAACAACTTGGATCCCTTGTTGAAACGCCGTTTTTTTCTTTGTTACTTAAAACATTAACAAATATAAATATAAATAAGAAATAATTATTCTCATTTTTCTAGTTGTAGGCTACACCGGTTCTAAACTAATTAAGCTTATAATTAAACTTTTGTTTTTTATTTATTAAGCCTTAAGCGATAATTCCTTTTTTTTCACCTAATAAGTAAAATAAAAAGAGTAAATGTAAAATATTGTAATCCTATTGGCTAATTATAATGCAAAAAATTGTATCATCAACATTATTTCAACAATTTTTATTTTTTTAATAAACAATAAATCTCCACCATTTGGTGGCGATTTTGTGAAACCTGCCTAAATAGGATAAAATGTCTACTCAGAAAATAATTGAATTAAATTTTTTCAACAATTTCAACAGCCTAACCAGCTTAGGCCTATAGCGAATACATCTCTTAAGAAAGACTTATGATAGCTAATGTAAAATTTAATTCAATTCTATTGATTGTATAAACCTAATACTTTTCTTACTTCATCAGACTGTGAATGATGCCCAGCCTAAGGGAATCAAGATATCGGTAATGCATTAGATTCATTAGATGCAGTGGCGTACCGTACCGAGGGCTGGTGTCACCCGGTGCTGAGGGGGGCTAAGGCCCCCCTGGAATAATTTTTTTTTTTTTTTTCAACTGATTTTTAAAAAATCTGCACTAAATTTGCTAAAAATTTTGTCAATCTTTGTCACGCGAAAGTTTAGCCCCCCCTGGTATTTGGTAAATATTTGTCACGCGAAAGTTCAGCCCCCCCCCCTGGACAAAATTTCTGGCTTCGCCCCTGTCTGCAACTTCCTTAAACGCTGTTGATCTTATCAGGAGTTCAGAATGAAAGCGATGAATACACTCTAGCACCCACCTACTGCTTTCTTTTCGCATAGAAATTCCAGTATCTCTTAATTTTTCCCCTGCCATTCTCGATCTTCTTGAATCTTATCTTATAGTATAGGTTTACAGACGTTCCTTCTAGATAGAAGATTATTACGTCCACTAGGCCCAAAACTCCTGCAGGGCGACAGGGATCCGTCAGTGGCAGGGATAGAACCCGCGACGTGTCAGTTGGTTTTTGGTTGACAGTCCGATGAACTAACCGAAATCTTGTTGATCTGATTTCATAAGTGCTTGTTCAATAGCATGCTCCACTAATTGACTCCGCTATTTGTGCAAAAACAATCTTAAGTCGTCTAACTTGGTCACCACTTTATCAAGATTTAAGTCTTTAGGCTAGTCTACAGGTACTGCGGTGTAGAAATAACTTTTTCAATTATATAAATCACAGACAGCATGTAAAAGTCCTTGTTCTGTACCTCTTGTGACGTAATACATTCATCAAACTTATCTTTCACTTGTTTAACAGCAGCATGATGAGCGCACCAACGCGTTGTAGATAACCTTTCAACGACACCCCAGTGTGTTCAATTAAAACATCCCGTCGATGAGTGGAAGCAGCAAAGAAGGAAAACATTTTCTCAAGGGTGGCAACATTTTTTATACATGAAGCATTTTCGGCAAAAGATTACCACACGCGTTAAGGGAATGGCCCAAACATCCTCATCCATTAAAAATAGCTTTCTTGTTCTTTCTTTTCAAAATGGCTTGAACACTTCCATGGATTCCAGACATTGTGGCAGCATTGTCGTAACCTTGAGCTCTGCATATCATATTATCACTTTTTAGATTTTTAAGAATGTCAGAACTGAAGTCGTCAGCTTTTTCCCCCTTAGAGAAAAAAATCCAAGAAACACTTCTCTGTTTCAACTTTCCCCACTGCGGATTTTCACATTGATCACTTCAGATAATTGGTCAGTGTGTGATGTATCAGGTGTGCTGTCTAACATAATTCCAAAATACCTTGCGGCCTTTATAGCCATAACAAGATTTTGTTCTATGCATAGTTGGCCAGTACATTAATAAATTCATTTTGAATTTTTGGTGAAAGATAATATATATATATATGCTTTCCCTTTACATGTACTTATCTTTAGTTTCATTAGGTGCTCTTTCAGCATTGGGTCATATTTGGAAAGCATCTCAACCATCTCAAGAAAGTTCCCTTTATTCAACGAGGATTCATCTTCGTTGTGGCCACGAAATGCCACATTTCGCTTCGCAAAAAAACAATGTAATATCTAGCAACCTGTGTAGTATATCACTCTACTTTTTCTTCTCCCTATCCACTAAGGCAATACTTTCGGCATCATTTTGTTTTATGTAGCTTAAGTCCTGCTGCCAATGTTTTCCATTTTTCAAGGCAACATAGGTGCTCTTCAGATGTCTTATGATTATGTAGTTTTGGACTCAGTTTCCACCACTTATCAAACCCGGTAACACATTTAGATGTTGTTTCGGTAACAACAAACGCAAACAATCTGCAGCAAAAACAGTATAATTTCTCACTGATAAGTGAGTAAACCATCCATGAACGCATTATTTTCTCGCCATTGGGCATTACCTTGTAGAACCATTGTTTTGTTAGCTGGCGCACATCTCCTTTAGCTTTTGCATCTTGTCTTGTCTGCATGATGTATGATGATGACACACCGTGCTGCTAGTCATTTTCATTTATTTGATTATGATTTACCATCCGTCGTTCTGTTATCGGACTAGACCAGCAGTGCGTGCTCCGTAAAATTATCATTTTTTGTAAATATTTTTTTTAAAAATTCGGGTGTCATCCCCCTGAGAGGGTGTCACCCGGTGCGGTCGGCACCCCCTCGGTACGCAACTGATTAGATGTAGTTTTTACTTTTTACTATGTAAGCCAAACACCAATACAAATAATTATTGTCTTAAATTCCAATTTGAATGTCATGCTCCATGGTTTAGTAAATGTGCCGGACTGGTAGTCACAGGATTTCCCCTGGGTCTGAAGGGTATCACCAGATGCAAAGTTAAGAGTACTGAGCACTGTGCTGGTCACACAATCTCCTCATATACTGTGACCAATGAAACTGGTGAACTCTGCTTCACTTTGACCTCTAGGGTACAGCATGCAAGAAGACTTTTACTTTTTTTCACAAAATTTACTTACTTAATTTACTTAATGACAGAGAATGTTCATTAGTTTATTTATCTTTGTTTTAATTTTGTATAGAATAACAATTATTTTCTGTCATTGTTTTCAGTCTGCTTCTAAAGAGAAAAGCAAAGATTCATCTTTCATCAAATTTGATAAATTACCAGTGAGTTAAATAATAAAAAAAATTACTATTTGGCAACTTATATTTAATTCTATTTTATTTTGGTGGTTAAGTAAGTATAATAATATATATTAGCTTAAAGTGCTTCACCAGCCCTATGATCAGATTGGTTCGAAGGGTAAGTTTTGGTTTTTTTATTTATCGCATCAACATATTATTTTGCCTTTCTCTCCTCCAGGTTCGTGTACAGCGAGTTGTTGTTGATGGTCTGACTAGAACAAAAGATGACATCATCATTAAGGAAATCAAGCCACTTCTCTCGGCTAAAACATTTGAAGAGGTTGGCTGTAAAAACATGATGTCTGTTTTATTCTCTTTAATCTGAATAATTTTTTTGTTTTTATTAGTACAATTAAAATGCAGGAGGAGCAAACTGAGAATAGTAGGATGTAGCTATTGACTTATAAGTTTACAGACGTTCCACATCCACTAGGCGCAACACTCCCGCAGGGCGGCAGGGATAGAACCCGGGCCGTTTTTTTTACCAGCCGGCATCAGCTATATTATTGGTTTAGGACTGGGGTTACCATACTTTGGCTCAAAATTGTGTTCAGAGGGAACCATCTAGGTCTGTTGGATGGGTGACATGTGTTGTGTAAAGAGTATGTAGCTAGCCACTGGTTTCGCCAGTATGCTATAAGCAACGGAGCTGGTGAAGTTAACACTGTAAACCTTTAAGGTCTGCTGCCTAACTTAACTTTTATTAAGTCTTTTAAAAAATCAACAACAGACGAAACCCTCTAAAATCATAGAATGAAATAATTGTATATTTATAAAGTAGGCTGTGTGTGTCAAGTCCCGTTCTCATTGGTTATTTCTTGTCAGATATTTTACTTTTGCTATTTCAATTCCTGCATCACTGCATGTGTGCTCCCTAGTGACAGACTCAGGGGTGCCCTGGGTTTGATTCCTTTCTGAAAACATTTGGAAATTTTCTGTAAAAAAAAAATACGTCACCAATATTTTCATGATTATAAACATTATTTTAATTGTACAAATTCTCAAATTTGTCTAAATTCTAAATGAGTAAATACCTAAAGTTTTCTTATTACATGTTCAAACTCTGTTGTTTCCCTAATTGTTTTCAATAAGTCTATGCTAACTAAACTAATAATTATTAGTTCTTCAAAATCAAGTTTTTAAACTTTCAATTGAGGATGATAACATTCATATGTTTTATAATTATATATATTTAATAGAAAGTATGTGCCATTTGTTGTACCATGTTTGATTAATTAATTGTTACACCGGGCAACCTCGGATAATTTAGCTAGTTTCATATAAAGTACACATATGCCAATCACAACCTGAATGTTATTAATGAATGAAACCATAATTTCAGCTTGTTCAACTCTGCTATGGTGCTAAAGTTAAAATGGAGCGCCTGGGGCTCTTCAAAAACGTTGTCATAGCCATTGACGTCAGCAAAGGTGTGTAAACCCTTTGTTTTGCTTTGCATCTGCTGATGTTATAGTGTATGCTAGATTGTCCCCCCCTAAATAGCAGTTTGTGTTTCTGATTAAAAATAATGTTTTTACATGTGTCCTAAAACATTGCAGATAAACGTGAAAATGGTTATGAAGTTTTGTTTGAAGTCAAAGAGTTTCCAAGAGCTCAAGGTGGCATGGTCACATCAATCAGTAACAATGATGGCAGCCTGGTATAGTGTTACATTAGTTTATGTCTTTTTGTTTTGAAATAAAGTATGTAGCCTTCATTTATCAATCAGAGTTTGTAGAGAGAAAGAAAGATATTTAGATGACTTTAACTTCACTTTAGAATATAGATTTACTTGGGAAATTTTAGTTCTTATGATACATAACAATTTTTTTTTTACTAAGGCTGGCCCACGACCCATTACTGGAATACAAAAGTAAAATTGTCAAGTTTACTGAAGAAGAAGAAAAATGTAAAATCTAGGCTTGATTATCATATACTGGCAATTGACTTTTAATAGTATATTTTCCCTGAAGGGATCATTTTGTGAGACCTAGGCTACACCTCTTAAGTATAGATGTTACTGATCTGAAAAAAATGTGTGAAAATTCATATTTGTTATTTCAGGCTAGCTTAGGCAACAAAAATGTTTGTGGGTCATAAAGTAGAATTATATAAAATAACTGGGATACGAAATTATTTTTTTTTCGAAAATAATTCTTTATTTTCAGTAAGATTTGTAATGTCCTTTAAAACTAGATATTTAAAAAAAAAATGAATCGCATTTTCACCTTTTATAAGAAGAACACTTTGAAAATTATTTTAATGCTTGTTGAGAAAAATAACTTGAATCTAGACTTTTGGTGCTTATGGTATGGCGTTTTAATTTTTGCCTGTTCAGGATTTTCAAATTAAGATGCCCAACATAGTTGGTCGAGGTGAGAAGTTCAGCTTGGATTATATTGTGGGCACAAAAAGGACCCATGGATACAGTGCCTACTTCAAGAAGCCACTAAACAACAACCCAGACATGTTGTAAGTAGTTTTTGAACATTTCTCCTGGGTTTTTATTTCAAAATCCCAGACAGGATGATGGTGGCATTACATGTTTATATGGATTGGGAACGTGTTGATAACATTTAGGAAAACTATCCCAGGTTTAGGAAAACTATCCAAGGTTTGGGAAATTTTGGTAAAATTTACTTTGCATTTTCAAGTTTGTAAAAACTTGTAAAATTAGCCAAAATGGACAAAATAGCAGGATTTTTTTTTTTATGACTTAAAAAAGTGATTGTGTTAATTGTTAATTTCATGATCGCTGATTTGCAATGGAAAATGGTATAAATACAACACTGTGTGTTTTTGTTGTAATAAGTGAGGTCTTGGCTGAAATTTTGAATTGATCTCTGCAACAGTAATGTTAGCGGCAGCAGTGTGTGTGCGTGGGCAGTGGCCCCTTGAATGATGCTCGTGTGTAAATGATTGTAAAACAAGTTTCATTATATTTGGTTATTGAATGAGAGAGCTGGGAAGTAGAAATCTGGGACAATGGGCAGTCTGCAGATGTTTTTGTAGCCAGAGTACAACAAACCCCCATTGGCCCCTATAAAAGTTTTACAACTTTATAGTTATAGCACAAATATTTGTTATACTTACAATGTTTTATAATAAGGGATGAAAGTGCTATTAGCACAAATATTTGTTATACTTACAATGTTTTATAATAAGGGATGAAAGTGCTATTAAGTTGAGTCACTTAGCTTTCATGAGTTATTGTTTCATTTTAGAAGTTTCTAAATTTTTCTTCTCACAGTATTGGTACGACGGCTTATCAGTTTGACGGAAAATATCCCTGGAGTGGGTACAAACAGAAAGATAGAGGGATAGGCTTTGATTTCACCGTAAGCTCAATTTGTGTTTGTTAACCTCTTTTATTTATTTGGCTTAATCTGTCAAGGCTGGCTGTGATACTGTGACTTGAAATGCCACTGTCGCCATTCAGGCTGTGCCTTGGAGCTGACAGCGTATTGTGCTCTGGAATGCTGTGTCCATTACATCTCACTTACCTGTGCATTACTTAGCAAGCCTAGAAATCGCTTCTTAACACACATGTTTCTGTATTTACGCAAAATTTTATCTGGTTTGTAGATGAAAAAAATAATGAAGCCTCTTTCGCCGGGTTCACAGGGGTTGGGACTGTTTGTGAAAATGATTTAATTCTTCTATGATGTAGAAAGCATTGTGAAAATATTTATAAAAAGGTTAATAAAAATAAGTGATAGTTGTGTCATTAAAGGGCCATTAACTCCAAACGAGAATTTCTTTTTGGTAATAGGGAAGATCTGTGTTAATGAGTTTTCTATGAATGCTATATAAAAATCAACTAATAAAATATTCCATTTGGACTAATTAAATACACTACACTACTGGTTAACGTTATGACAATAATATTGACACATACCATTCCCTGAGTTTACCCAGCTCTGTTGATACCCAGGGCTGTATTTAGGATTGTGGGGGCCCTGTTCCCAAGGGCCAAATGTATGTGGGGGCCCCTTCAAGGACTCAACCCTGCCAGTGTTAATTAACAATCAAATGTGATTTCTCATTAATACTATCTGTTCATTGTGCGCATCTACAACAGCACTATTTTAATTAACAAAAGAAAAGACAAAAAATATTAATTTTTGGAATGTGTGGGGGCCCCTTTAGTGTGGGGACGCCTGTTCCATAGGAACATGTGGAACATGCTTAGATACGCCACCTAAGATTCTTGGAAAAGTCTATGCGGCCGATTGAATGCTGTTTAACTAGCTTTGTGGATTGGTCTGACTGTGATATAAATGACAAATATATTTTAAAACTGTATGAACTGAAGGAGAGAGGACTAAGTTTATTTGCAAGAAAAACATTCAAACTTTTTGTCTTTGTTTCTGTTTTCTTCCCTTTAGTTCCCGTCTCTGTTTGGCTCACACAATCTTCAGTGGGAGGGTGTCTGGCGGGACCTGAAGCCTTTATCCAGGGAGACGTCCTTTGCAGTCAGGGTGCAGGCTGGACATTCAGTGAAGTCAAGTCTAAAGGTTGGGCCTTTCATCTAAGATGCTTGACAATAAATGTTGTTTATATTTAAAAAAAACACACATTCTCTTACCAATCAATTGTAAAAAAATTATCTGTCATATTATGACATTGTTGCATGGAATTGAAGAGGTTGGAAGTTTCTAGTCCTATAAACAATCGATTCCATTTCAGTACAATTTAAAGACTATCATTCCTCAATTAAAAAACTTAAACTCATGCAGAATATTATTATTCATTAATTTGGTCTCGATCTGCTATTTAAACGGGATATTTAAGAAAGGGGAGAGAAAAAAAGTGAGAAAAGCATATGGTGAAAGTGTCAAGCAAGCCTAGTCGGATATCGCGAGATCAAAGGCTTGCCGCTAGCTGCTCAAGTAAAATTTTTTTTTCCTCCTATTGTCTAGACAAAATGTCAAACTTAACCTTCAGTGTTTGAAGCAAGAATGTCTAAATATTTTATCTTTAATATTATATTTTATATTTTATTAAACAGTCGTCTCGTAACAACTGTCTGTATAGATGATTGCTAATTAAATTACATTCTAATTTTAATTACATTTGACTGATTAGCTACTGAATTAAAAAAACAAACTATTTGGTAACTAAAAATCTCAAAATGAAATGTAGATACTAAATGTCAAAATGCTACTTTGTATGCTGTGAAAGAAACATGACACTTGCTGAATCTCCCACCATAACTAAAGGAATGTCCTATTGCTCACAGTGGCTCTTGGTAGACAAGAGTCAAAGGAATACTTGGATTATTTCCCTTTTCAAGCTTTAAAAAAAAAGCAGGAATGTCAGATTTTATCAATTACTCTTGTTGTATGCTTTAGTTTTTGCATGAAAAAACAACAACAATTAGATGTATTTCTTGTCAAGTTTTAAAGAGTATATATATATATATATATATTAACTTCTTTAATGTTACTGATATGTTCACAACTATGGTTTGAAATTTCAGCACACGTTCTCTGTAGATAAAAGAGACAATCCCATCTTTCCAACTACTGGCTTTCTCTGGCAGACCAGTCAGGTAAGGGTTGTAGAAATACAAGGGCTGGTCTTTTTATAATAATAATAGTTCTGTTGTGTGTATAGTTCTGTTGTGTGTATTGTTCTGTTGTGTGTATTGTTCTGTTGTATGTAGAGTTCTGTTGTGTGTAGAGTTCTGTTGTATGTATAGTTGCTTACAACCTGATAATATTTCATAGACCTTATTGTGACTTTTGTTTTAACCTTTCATTTTAAATGCGATGATCTGTGTCCAGGAATACGCAGGGCTTGGCGGCAATGTGGAGTATGCAAAGCAAGATGGGACATTTCAGTGGAACATGTCACTGCCGTATTATACGGTGTGTATAACATAATTTGTTTAACTCATCGGCTACTAACATAGTTGCCCCGTTACACCCCTTATGGTACATTCGTTTAAGTGGGAAACTGGGAAACTCGGAAATTCTGAGTAGAAAGTTTCCCATTTAGAAATTGGTGCTAATTTTGCATAATATTTTGTCACTTATTTATATAATATGTATTATATGCGTTAATTACATTTTTCTTGACGACGTTGAAAATTAACATAAAATATAGAAGAGTTACTGTTACTCAGGGGATGTCCATTAATTACGTCAACAATTTTAGGCGATTTTTACATCCCCCCACCCTTGTCAACAAATGTTAAACTTTCAGAACCCCCTCCCCATATAATTATGTGAACAATTTGTTACCCCCCACCCCATAACAAATAAAAAAAATTTAGACGCTGGATTTTATGTTTAAAATAGATTTGAAACGGAAAGGTCTATAGGCCTACTAAAATTAATAATAATACTTTTTAAAACTTAATTAAAAGATTTCAAATTGCCACGTAGGGGGTGTAATATATGGTTCCTACCATCCCCCTTCCCAACTAGCCCCTCCCACATTATTTTTCCAATCCAAGGATTTAACAATAGTTCTTTTCTTTTCGTTTACTATTGTTGTTTTTATAGAAATATTTAATCTTTTATAATTTTACGTTTTGCTAATGAGCTTTTGGTAACCTACAATGTTAATATAATTCAATAGTTTAGGGGGAAATTGTGCACCAATTGTAAATTAGCCTTCTATTTTAACCATCTTTGTTCACTATACCTTTTGCATTACCCCCCCCCCCCCCCTCCCCCTATTTTGTTGACGTCATTAATGAACTTAGTTACGGCTTTTCAACTCATATGGATAAGGGATTTTATCTTACACATTATAAGCCGAATAGGTTATATTTCACAATAATATATAGATCAGTGCTTATAATGCAAACATATTTTTTTACTCTATATTGAAACATAATTTTATTTAAAATGGTATTTTGTTTTAAAAGAGCAATGTACATAATATTATTCTTTATTTATAATTTTAACAAATCTTAAAAAAAATATAATTGCAAAGTTGCTAATGACGCATCTATAAAACCAACAGTTTTAAAATGCACTTTGTCAGAAAACGGAACACTATTTTTAATTATTCTTACTCGGAACCTCCGAGTTTTCCAGTTTCCCACTTAAACAAATATACCATTAGAGTACTAACCAAAGGGAAGGAACACCTTGTTAAGCTTAGTAAATTTATTTAAATATTTTTTTAATATTACTCAATGTTAATAAAAAGTTACATCTCAAAGTAGAAAAATGTCTGAACTTTCTGGAAATTTATACTTTTATATATAAAAATGTTTAAATTATCTGTACAATCATTTGCTGAGTGTTGTGGTCTTGGGGTTTGGTTCAATATTTTCACTATCCTTAGCGATGGATAAAGTATCATAAAGCCCATAAATCACATTGTAATGGAAATTCATCTAAGTCTATATCTAAATCATCCTTATTATCAGAACTGTTGTAAAATGTTATATTTTTATATTTAAAAAAAATTATCATCTAGCAAACATCTCCTCACTAGGTATCACTGATGTTGTCTAACTCTGTCATAGGTCATGGAACAAAATCAGTCAAACATGTCATACTGCAATTAATATTCTTCAGTGCTCATCGCACATCTCTTGTTTTCCTAATATCCACTAGAAAACTTTTTAAATTTCTCAGATCGCATCCACTTTTTTTTTGCCAACTGCAAGAAAACAAACATTAAAATAACTGAAGGCATTAAAAAAATTCTATTAAACAAAATTTTAATTTAAAAGCTGCCATAGGCTTCCAGAAGTTTAGAGCCAAGTTTATCAATAATTCATGTTCTCAGTAGTCCTGGTATTTAATAGTAGGAAGACATGTTTCATTCTTGACTTATTAATTGGCTCAACATATATTTATCATGCTTATAATTATTTAAAATTTACTAATGTAGATCTAGTCGTGCTAAACTTTATGATTTTATTTTTTATTATTTTGTTTTTGTTTTGTGGAAGATATTTCAACTGTCTTTGGCTGGCGGCATCATGCGTACACTCGACCCAAGTGCCACCATATCTATCAGCGACAAGTTCTTCCTTGGTGGTCCGATGACACTGAGAGGGTTTAATATGAGAGGCTGCGGCCCACACAGTGAGGGTAGGTTTATGTTTAAATTGAAATGAAAATAGTTTGAAGTTTTTCAAAACCATACTTTAACACTACTCTCTTTAATATTGTTGACATTGACTAGTATACCCTAACCTATTCCCATGCAAACTGGACAGGACTGGTGTCGACATTTGAGTTGTCTTAGTAAAGATGGAAGACTTACCATTATATGAAGCTACCCCACGAATTGATACGGAAGTCAATAAAACTGATTTACAATCAATGCCAAAAAAAAGGGAAAAAAAACGGATCTTTGTCATTTTTGAGATTATTATTGATTAGTAATCTTGAAAAACTTAAATTTTAGCTTTGAAATTTTCAAAAATAACATTTAATTTTCAGTTGCAATGCTAAATTGTGAAAAATTGGTAGTGTTTTCTGTTTCATTTATCTCCAAAACGACTTTCCTCAACTTTACTAATGTAATTTTGAATAGCTTTTGAACTAATCAATCGATTTCAGACATTTTTTCACCACTGTATAGATAAATGAATTGGCTTTTATTAAACACCTTAAAGTAATTATCTTATATTGACGACTTCAGTTTCATTCCGTGGGGTTGCATCACATAATAATATATGACAGATTTTGTGTAGAGTTATTTTGTGAAGTGTTCAAATAAGATTGAAGGGACATTAGATCAAAAGGGAGACAAGTCTTCATGAGTTTATTTACAGGAGCAGTCGTTTTTTTTTTTTATTAATATATTTTTTTTAAAGTGCATAAATAAATATTGCTATATTGCTATAATTCAGTGCAGTTTCAGATTTGTCATGGAGTTATTTTTTTAATTGTTTCATGTCTCATTGTTTTTGGTCATTGAGCATTTTAAGCCACGCATTGTGATGTGACATAGTTGTGACATTTAATCTGATGGGTACCTGGATTTAGCTGGGGTAAAGTAAAGGCGGCTGGGCATTGTGCTGGCAAAATAATCCCCCTAGTATGTCGTAACCACATGAACTGGTTGGTAAATGCTGCTTCACAGGTCCTATGGTTCAATTTGGTCCGACGGGATACTTTCTAAGTCACTGGCTAGGAAAGCCAAAATAGTATTGTTTGTTGTTTCTTTAAACGAAAACCATTGCCGGGCTTTGAAAAGAAATGTCTTTATCCAATTCCCTCACTGTGATATAATAATAATAAATAATAATAATAATTCTTGTATAGTTCATATCCCGTTGAGGACAGTTCTATGCGCTTACAACAGTAACAGACAGAGTACAAACAACGAAGAACAGAAGAAAATGTATATATGTACAGGTGAATACTGCTGGAATAGGTGAGTCTTCAGCTGACTCCTGAAGGTGTTGAAGCTATGGCTCTGGCGCAGCGGTAGTGAGAGGGGATTCCAGGCACAAAAGATCACAACCTATTATCTCCTCTCACGTGTAATTAATGACTTATCTATTTTTCTTTGATCCAATTAAATCTTTTATACATGACAAAGACGAATCAGCATCATAGAGAGTCGTGTTTGATTCTGGTTTAAATAACGCTGTGTGGGGGTGGAAGAAATGTTAAAATAATTTTGTTTTCTCAGACAATGCCATCGGTGCTGACTCCTACTGGCTGACTGCTGCGCACATCTACAGTTCCCTGCCCTTCAGGCCAGGCAAGGGAAGGTTCGGTGACTTGTTCAAGTCTCACTTTTTCATCAACGCAGGCAACTTGGGCGATATAGACTTCAGTAGGTACCTTTTTTTTTCTCCTTTTCTGATCCGCCAAACCAGGTACAGGTATTGCTGCATTATAACACGGTCAATGCTGTAGCAATGTCAGAAAATGCTATATCCTTGTTAGAAAAATCTAAAGCTGCTACAGAAATTTGCAAAGACTTTCAGATCAGTTCAGTGCACATTAAGAGTTGTTATTTTTGTTTGTGAGTTCACTTTGTATAATACTGCGAGCATGTAGGGGGAAAGTAGAGGGCCAAGTATGGCTGCTAGAATTAAAGTATGAAGGGGCCACAGGGTTATGCCAACCCCACTGTATGGGAGCTAGTTGAGATAAAGATTTCTTGAGTGTACGAAAACTCAAAGTAAAAGTTGTTTTTATTTTTAAGTTTTTTGTTAGATGTATTATGCTCCTTGGGCGCTCCATGGCAGATGTTTTTTTTTTGCTTGCAGGCAATTTATCTGGGTCAATCAACAACCTGACAACAACAATGAGATGGTCTTTTGGTGCTGGCTTTGTTTTGTATATGGGTCACACTGCACGTCTGGAACTCAACTACGTTATACCAATGAGAATACAGAAGGGAGATAAGTAGGTGTATTTTCTTTTTTTATTTTATATAACATTTATTAAAAAATAAGGCCCTTGAAGTATAGTATATTATAGTAAATATGAAAAATAGAATTTATGGCAAACAGAATATTGATCATACTAAATATAGAACATAAAAATAAAGATAATACAGAAAATATATCATACAGAATATAGTTCCTACAGAAAATAGATCCTACAGAATATAGAACATACAGAATATAGATCCTACAGAATATAGCAGGGTGTAATTCTATGCATCTAGACCATTCTTCAGTGTTCATTGTAATGAGTTTATATTGTGCTAGCTAGTGACACATTTCCTCATAGGTGATCAACTGTTAGCTTCATGAAACTTCTAATTCCCACTACCCTTTGAACTGTTAGTACAGTACACCTTTCAGTCTAATTACAAAGATAATGAAACATTTTAGTTTTTCACCAAATTAACTTGGCATATATAACATCCGCCCGTCCTCAAGAGACGATCACGTAGCCCCCTCCTCTTATGTCCCTGCCCTTGGCCTTTTTCATGGCTCTTTTATCTTTGTACCTCAGCAAAGTCCTGCCATGATTTATGGTCGATGTGAGCCTGACATGATTCCAAGATACATATTAATTATAATATAATATACGAAAAATATTTGTGGTTTCTTCTTTTGTTAGCCAGTCTGCAGAGCGGTTTGCTATCTTGCAGTCAATGCCAGACAAATATATTTACATGTCTTTTTTCAGTTGTTCCATATTGCTGTATAGTGTGTTGGTAATGGTAGGTTGAAGGGGGAGCAGAGTGTATCAGTGGTTTAAATTGTAACATTTAGCCAGAATTGGTTATTAATGTCACTCAGAAGAAATAATTCATTTTTTTTGTGTGTGTTTGTATTTCAGGGCTAATGCAGGTTTACAGTTTGGGATAGGAATTCAGTTTTTATAGAGGAAAGAAAAATTGATTGACATTTTCAGTGCCTGTAGTTTAGTTCTGTTATCAATTTGATTTTTTTTTACTAATGTTTCAATAATAATAAAAAAACAACAACACAAACAACCGAACTGTTTGAGGATAACTTCATGTGATATATTGGTATACCAGTGCTGTTTGTGTAGTGTCACACTCAGGACGACCCTCTTCTTCTTTGTTCCATTTTCTGACATCAACCATAACTTGATGACTATGGATGACAGATGTTGTTTTCTGTGTGCCTAGGCAGTATGTTGAGTTTCAGCCTTGATTGACCCAATTATTTGTTAGGTGTGAACTTAAAGTGTGTCAAATCTGAGCCTTGAAGCTGTCTTATAATAATTTATTGACCCAGTTATTATAATTTATTGACCCAATTATTTGTTAGGTGTGAGTTTAAAGTGTGTCAAATACTGAGCCTTGATGCTGTCTTAGAATAATTTATTGACCCAATTATTTGTTAGGTGTGAGTTTAAAGTGTGTCAAATCTGAGCCTTGATGCTGTTTTAGAATAATTTATTGACCCAATTATTTGTTAGGTGTGAGTTTAAAGTGTGTCAAATCTGAGCCTTGATGCTGTCTTAGAATAATTTATTGACCCAATTATTTGTTAGGTGTGAGTTTAAAGTGTGTCAAATGTGAGCTTTGAAGCTGTCTTAGAATAATTTATTGATCTAATTATTTGTTAGGTGTGAGCTTAAAGTGTGTCAAATCTGAGCCTTGATGCTGTCTTAGAATAATTTATTGACCCAATTATTATAATTTATTGACCCAATTATTTGTTAGGTGTGAGTTTAAAGTGTGTCAAATCTGAGCCTTGAAGCTGTCTTAGAATAATTTATTGACCCAATTATTTGTTAGGTGTGAGCTTTAAGTGTGTCAAATCTGAGCCTTGATGCTGTCATAGAATAATTTATTGACCTAATTATTTGTTAGGTGTGAGCTTAAAGTGTGTCAAATCTGAGCCTTGAAGCTGTCTTATAATAATTTATTGACCCAGTTATTATAATTTATTGACCCAATTATTTGTTAGGTGTGAGTTTAAAGTGTGTCAAATGTGAGCCTTGAAGCTGTTGTAGAATAATTTATTGACCTAATTATTTGTTAGGTGTGAGTTTAAAGTGTGTCAAATGTGAGCCTTGAAGCTGTCGTAGAATAATTTATTGACCTAATTATTTGTTAGGTGTGAGTTTAAAGTGTGTCAAATCTGAGAACATGGCAAAATGGGAGCGTTTGTTATTATTTCTTTAACTATTGTATGTGTGAAAGAAGTGAGAAATGCATTATGGGACCTTAGTTTGATATTTTGTTTGTGTGTGTGGAAAAAAAAAGAGAATTGCATTATGGGAGCTTAGATTGTTTGTGTGTATGTGCGTGTGCATATGGCTTAGCACAACAGAATATTTCTCATAGAGTGTGCATACTTATTTAAATGAAAAAGATAAGAATACAGAAATGAAAAGGAAAGATAGATGGATTGTCTCCCTTAGACAGTAAATTCACCTAGTATCCATTATAAAGTTTTAAAAGTGACTACACTTAATTTTAAACACTACTTTTGATTGTTAGTTTCTTTTTTAAAAATATATATTTACTTCAATACGGGACTTATAGCATATTATTAACTCTTTGGCTGTCAATGAAAATATTAATGTCTCCATGTAAAAAAACAATGTTGCCAATTTGATAGGTCTATATTCTGTGCTTCCAGCTCTATATCTGTTGTATGGATTGAATAATTCTGAAAGATGTACTTTAATTGTATGATTCAATCATTTTTAAACCAATGATTATTCAGTACCTGATTGTTAGAATTTGTGATTTTTTTTATTCTGTTTCAAAATATTGTTTTAAAAAATGTTGAAAAAAAAAGCACATATTTTTAGATTAAATAAATTACTTTATTGATTAATAGTTGATTCTATTTTTTTCTACATATATTATCTCATTTTCATGTATTAAATAATAACAAACAGGAAAAACATAACAGACAAATCAAACTAGAATAATATATAAAAGTAACAATGAAAGTGTTGGGTCCCAGGTGTTAAACCACATACAGGGTCAAAGGTCAAAGTCTGGAGCACTTGGCTTGAAACATTGACCTAAGTGGTTCCCAAACTATTTTTTTTATATACAGTGGAGCACTTTTTATAAAGTAAGTTTTTGCCATGGTGTCCTTTTACTAAATCATAGCTCACAATGTCTCATTTGGCCACATTAAATTGAAAATAAAAACACAAATTCTGAAAGCTTCTCGCAACATTCCGGTGCCCCTTGTATAAAGTTTTATCCCCCGGACGCTGCCGTGCACTCTCAGGGGAAATTCACACACTACATTAAGCAATGGCATGCTCAACATTTGTTGTCATCACTAGACATAAATACACATAAATAAATAAATGAATAACTATGTCATGTACATCTATATGGCCTATAACAGTTGAAAAGTGAATGCATAAACAAATTCACTGACCTATATGAAGCCAAAAGAAGCAAAATATTTTGTTTTGAAGATTTGTGGATTAGGCTATAGTTTTGCATCTAGGACACTAAATTGTTGGCATCTGGGGCACTAAATTTTTGGCATCCAGGGCAGTGAATTGTTGGCATGTAGGGCAGTGAATTGTTGGCCAAGGTGCACCGGTTTAAATGATGACCTCGTCTCTTCTCTAGTTGTCTTGGATACGTAAAGCGTGATGAAAAAAATGTGAATGCGCATTGAGATGGCTACACAATAACCCTTACAGGCTGAGGGCCATGTAAATTTATAAAAATAAATGTATTTAGTCCCTTGTCCCTTTAATCACTTGTTTTTTTTCTTATTTAAAATCATGTGGAATGAGAACGGGTCTTTTAAAAGTATCTATACTATAACCCTATAATGCACTAGAGATCCCTGGATCATTGTCTATTATAGAGCCCCCCCCCCCACCCGAACCAAGCCTGCTTGATCAGGACCTCTATCTCCACTAACGAAACATTCAATCACATTCAATAAATATACAAATCTAAGCTAAGTAGTTCATTAATTAGTTCTAAATAAATAAACGACAAGTTCCAAAACAGTGTGATTATTTCTAATTCACGTATGTAATCACAAACTGTACAAATAATTACAGACATGCACACACATAGGGCCTACATATTTAAAGATATTTACAATATATATATATAGTCTATATATAACGTGTTTATATAAATAAAGCTTGAATGCAGCCACACTCTGCTTGTTTACACTTGATTCCGTCAAGTTTAAGACCATAACTGGAAACTTATACATTAGGCGAGCATAGATCCCCAGCCCTTACAAAAACAACTACACCCCACCAAAATCTCCAAACATTTCCTACTTTCCGTGTGTGTCTGGTCTTCTTGTCTTGTGCAAAACGGAGATTAAAGTTGTTGTTTTTAAGTGTGTGGACGTAAAGAAGTGATTTGGAAGGGGGGGGGGGTGCTGATAGAAGGCACTCTAAATGATAACAACAACAAAGCAGTGATAGGCCGGAAAAACTACAACAAACAAACAAACAAGAATATGACGCAAATCCCCGAGGTGAGATTAGATTAGAAAAGTGAGGGTAAACTGAGGCTCCCATTTCATTTTCTCGACACGAAATCTAGCAGAAGTGTAGTAGAAAGTGAAATTAAAATACTTTTCTGTTCTAGCTTTCAGTGCAGATCACGAGAATAAACGAGAGAGAGGGGGGGGGGCGGGAAAGTGGGGAGGGGTGTAACGTAGTTTTGGAGAATCAGTTAAAGTAACAAACAAATCTACTGTTGGGAGAGATATAAAAAAAACACGAAAATAAAGTATTATTCTTTTTTTTAAATCTTCAAAATCAGAAAAGCGTGCCCAATCAATGAATAGAAAGTTGATTCAGTAAAAACAACAACTGTGCGGAACTGCAAGGGGTTGGGGGGGGGGGAGGTCTGGATAACAAAAAGTCCCCCTTTCCCTTTTTTTTTTAATTCCACTGCCCCCTCCCTTCCATAGACGTGAGGTTTTGAATGCTTCGATTCAATCACACTCCGTATATATAGCATGTCTCCAAGCATAAAGTCTCAATGTTTGCAAAAAGAGAATCAGTTATCTCCCCTCCCCTACCGGTGACGCCCCGACAGACAAGGGCAGAAAAAAATGTAAAAGTAGGTTAAGATCAGCTAGAGTAAACAGCTCTTCAATAAATAGTTGATTGTGTATATATTTATGTATAATGGGTTTATTATCTGATGTTATTTTGTTTTTAGTTGAATACAGAAGGTAGATGTAAAACATGAACGCATTAAAAAACTCTTTAGAAATAATATCTACTGCGACACTGTTATGAATGATTATGTATTTACATATATATATATATATATATATATATATATATATATATATATATATATATATATATATATATATATATATATATATACATATGAACCTACGCATCTTTCTACCTCCGTATCTATCTATTCATATATCATCTACATACCCATCTACCTACCTACCTACTTGTCTATTTATATGTCTTATCTATAGATCTATATATCTTTCTCTCTATTTATATCTATATATCATCTAATTATTTCTCTCTCTCTCTCTCTCTCTATATATATATATATATATATAAATTTATCTCTATCATCTATCTATCTATCTCTATCTATCTATCTAGCTATCTATCTATCTATCTATCTATCTATCTATCTATCTATCTATCTATCTATCTATCTATCTATCTATCTATCTATCTATCTTTCTATCTATCTATCTATCTATCTATCTATCTATCTATGGATCAAATAGGGGAGCATTAAAATTTTTATGCACGGGCGAAGAAGGGAAAGGGGGGGGGGAGTTCTTACGCCCGCCCGTATTGAAATGGAAAGCTGTTAAGTATGTGTCTGTGATTTTAACTCAGTAGGTCGCCGAGGTGGTACACCTATTCCTACGTCACATCTTCCTTGACCACCCACAGAGCGATTTTCTTTTAATTTTAAAGTTTTGCGGTATGTTATTTGGAACGGAGGGGGAGGGGAGCCTAAACAAAGTTATTTAAATAGGATATTTCGTCATAAAAATGATACATCTGGATAGATAGTTATTCCCTTTGAAAGAGTCACTGGAATTCAACAAATGAAATAGTCTATAATAATATATACATAAAAAAAACAACAACTAAACAACATAGATATAGAATCTAAGCCTACTTTTAAGATGCAGACAAAACAGCATGAACGAAATTGCACTTCAATCCCCCCCCCCCCCCAAAAAAAAAAGCCATTACATTGAAAATAAAAATCTAGTTATCAAACAAGTATGTCATAGTCTATGACAGGGGTCGGCAACCTTTTTATACCCGTGTGCCAAAACAGGATTTCTATATCATTCAGCGTGCCATTGAATATCGATCTGCGTGCCAAGTCTGGCACGCGTGCCGTAGGTTGCCTACTCCTGCTATGATATGTATACATTTGTAAAAACGCATATAGGTAGCAAAACAACAGCATCATAACAACAAAAAAACGACAAAATTCTGTTACGAAATGTGTATAAATTAAAAGCATTGGCAACGTCGGGCGAGAGTGGAAAGCCTTATGTAGCCATCCAGCATTACGCCACAGGGTGCAAGGGGGACTCGCTGTGAATACATACAATGTCAATAAATACTAAACATTAACACTAAAAGTACATGTTGCACGAACAATTTCTTTGAAGACATTTTTCAAAAATAATTTTAGATTTATGTCCCCTGGTAAACAATTTACAGATCTGCTCTTTGTTGTCCATGTTGTATAAGTCTGGATCTCATATTGCCCCAAACTTGCGTATATTATATTTCGACTTTCGCTCGCGGGAGCAGGGGGGGGGGAGGGGCAAACATCATTGGTCGAAACAAACAGGAAGTGTTCCAAAACATTAATCATTTAGGTCAGTGTAAAAAAAAAAGAATAAAGTTAGAACCACATAGCTTCTCCAAGCCTTATCACCCCATGGGATTTTAAAAAAAAAGATATTTATTTGGTTGAAGGCTTTATTCCTCCCAATTAACCCTTACAGTCCCGGGCGCGTATATAGCGGGACTGAAGATAGCATAGATAGAAAGTAGGTCGGTACAGGAAGGGTTAACAAACATATAATTGGCCTTCGACATATATTAATGAATTGATTCTAATTGGTAATAAAATTATGATACAAACACCAAAAATTATATAAATAAAGAGTTTATTTATATATCTATATATATAAAAAGACAGTGTTAAGCCCCGCGAGGATCCCCATTGGTCAATTTGAAAACACGTGTGTCACTGACCTATCTAGGCCTAGCTCAATATACCGTCTAATAATTTTTCACAGATGACATGTGTCTTCGATAGCTCAGTGGTAAACGTAGTGGACTGCTGAACGGGCGACCAGGGTTCGATTCTCCAGTTAGACTATTCTTTTTTTTTTCGACAATTAATTTTTCAAAAGACATTGTAAATCTATAGGCAATATAGATTTTGTTAAATAAAAATATTTGACTATTTTTTTTACCCTATTACAATATTTATTTACTTTCCTAAAAGTATTCCGTAAGTGTAGTTTATAAATTTGTTATCTGCACCCCAGACAGTCCTTTTTTTTTTCACCCGGGCAACGCCGGGCAATGTAGCTTGTATATATATAAAAAAGCTGTATGCGCCATTTTCTAAAAATCTCAAAGAGGTTTTTTTTCATGTAGAATAAATCAATTAGCCTACATTCAGGTCGAGGTCCCGATTATTATTTAAAGGCACTATTTTCCAATGTTTTTCTATGTCTAAAACATTTTTTCTTTTATTGTGACCATCACAATGTGTGGGGTGGGGGGGGGGGGGGGGCGATAAGCTAAAAACCCTAAAATTGATTATATCACAGAATTTTGAAGATGAAAAAAAGAAAGGTTCAAAAACTTCAAAAATATAGATCAGTGAGTGTTATGCCCCGACCGGAAGTGAAGAGGCGTTGCATTATCCACAACAGGAAACTCTAAATGCCCTTTCATGAGCAACTTATAGACACAATTCATAGGTCATTGTTTGCTACTTTGGCGATATCTTTCGTCTCTCTTTTCCCCATGTGGCTTTCTTTTCACTCTCTGCTGTTTTAGTAACTGTTGCTCCGATTAGGAGGGCGAAAACCGTGTCGTGTTGGTAGCAAAAGAATGTACAATCCAGCAATAATACTCAACTCTTTCACCTTTGTTACATTCATCCTGAAAAAACAGAAACAAACAACGGAAGATAAAAACAAAAGTGACGAATAATAATAGGGGCAAAATAAAAGAAATATATAGGGGTTGGAAGATAATTGGGAGATAATTGGGAGATAATTGGAAGATAATTAGAAGATAATTGGGAGATAATTGGAAGATAATTGGGAGATAATTGGGAGATAATTGGAAGATAATTAGAAGATTATTGGAAGATAATTAGGAGTTAATTGGAAGATAATTGGGAGATAATTGGAAGATAATTAGACGATAATTGGAAGATACTTGGGAGATAATTGGGAGATAATTTGGAGATAATTGGAAGATAATTAGAAGATAATTGGGAGATAATTGGAAGATAATTGGAATATAATTAAAAGATATGGGATGGGAATGTCTTGATGTCACTTTCTTTTTTCTTGTCAGTTTCTTTGTAACAAACACTACACCTCCCCCCCCCCCCTTCTTTACTCCCCACTCCCCTGACCCGTCCTCCTCAACCTCTCCCTCATTTGAATGTAGTTCGTTCCTACACGACACATTTGGTCTTATCCATGTGAAACAACATGACCCGGAAATACATCTTTTCATTTTCTTTTTTCCTTTTCACCCGGTGTGAGACAGTAAGCCGTTGTGTATACAGGTCAGGGAGAAGAGCTTTATATGGCAAACACTCATCGTCGAGGGGGGAAAAGTACATAGCCAGGAGTCCTTGAGTTAGTCACTGAATGGAGTCCTTCGTGTAGGAGAGAATATGATCCGATCACACTCACTGATCACTCCTGGCACGGTTCCAACTTCTTCAGTGTAAAAATATATTATAATATTGTCAACAAGGATATTTACTCCATCTGACGACTACAATATTAATAATATCTAGATCTATTTAGCAAATATATATATATATATATATATATATATATATATATATATATATATATATATATATATAAGTATATCTATATATCTATAAATCAAGATAAGATTGGGACTAAGGGACCAGAACTTGTAACAAAAAAACAACAACAAATGATCAACATAAAACGAATGAAAAGAATTGCCTGCAACTATCACAGACAGATAAAAGGGCCAGATATCTTCAGCAAAGACTTCATACATTCGCATGAAGATGAAACAAAATAGCATTCACGGATCGGCTACTTGTTTATCCAAGGAGTATATACTATAGGCCTTTCTTTGGCTTAGCCATGTCAAAGAGGGGACGACAGGGGGGAATCATGCTCCCCCCCCCCCCGAACCTCATATAAGAGATCTACTTTTTTGTTGTTGTTACTGTGATATTGTACAAGGTATAAGTCTATAATCCATAATGTACTTTGAAAAGTACATTTTCCGAAATTTACATTTAAAAAACATTCATAGTTTAAATATTATCCAATATCGTATTTTATAAACATTATTCTGCAAATATTGATAGGCTTAAAATATTTTGTGCGAGGTTGTTTTTTTTTACTAAAGGGCACAATTCTATTTTGAAAAAAAAGTTGAGTAAAATAATTGTTTAATTATACACGAATGGGATTTTGTACAAATGTTGTAGCTCATTGTCCTTAAAATTAAAGGCAACACTTACCTATTGAAAATAAATGTTACTGGATCACGTGATGTGGTTCTGGTATGACACTGGCCTATATCCCAGCGGGCCGTACACTTTCGACGACAGTGTTGGCGATTTTATTGGGCTGTGATCGACGGGCCCACCCTTGTGTGCTGGGCTGTTTCCGACGCTGACCGTCGATCGTTGGAGTTCTTGGTGGACGCCAGAGGACGGTGGGGACTGAAGATGTGGATTGGCGGGGTTAACAGCGTGGCTGGCCCTGTCTGCAGTGACGCCCCCCTCTGAGTTCAGAAAGATCTGTTGACTTGGGTTGTAGCTAACGACCTGTCTGCTGTTGTCAGGGGCGGCGCTTTCCATCGTTTTCCCGCTTTTGAAAATATCGGACAGGTTAGGCCCTGACCCCATGGCGTAGAGAGACGATTTTTGGTCGTAGCCAGGGATCCCAGAAGGGTTGAAGCTGTAGGTGCTGAGGAGCACTGCCCACTGCTGCTGATTCGCAGGCGGGGCGACGCCCACACGCCTCATGTACTCGCTGATGCGGTTGAGCTCCTGCGGGGTCAGCTGCGGCATAGTCTGGCCCCCGACTACGCCCCCCATCATCCCGTTGCCCGCGAGAGGCGCGCCGTGGGCCGAGGTGTACCCGGCGGGCATTGAGTTGGACAGCAGGTTGGCGCCCACGATGGGCACGAAGCCGTTTAGGTAGGAAGGGTTGCCCAAACCGACGCCCCCGTTAGGGTAATACGTAGGATACGCCTGCGACGGAACGCCACTCATGCTGTTGTTGTTGATCTCGTACTGGGCGCGCTGCTGTTGCAGGAGGTCGATCTGATCCTTGATCGTCGCAGACTGCAACCTATGCAGGCGCTCCTGCGTTTCGAGATCTCTCAGGCGCTGGAAGTCTTTCTCCATGTTCATCTGCCGCTGCCTCTCAAACTCTATCTGCTTCTCCTTCTCCAGAATCTCTTTGGCCACTTCCAGCTCGAGCCGGCTCTTCTGCTGCACGCGCACCGTCGACTCATAGGCGTACTTTTTGTTTTTCTTCTTCACTATCTTCGGCGCGTGACCGTCGTCCTCGTCGCGATCGCCGCGCGCCTCTTCCGTAGAGCCATACTTGTATTCGGGCAAGACGATTATCTGCCCCTTCTTGCTGACGTAAGCTACACCGGCTCGCTTCAGACCTTTGGCGTTGTCTTCCTCTTCCTTCTCGTGGTGTCGAGGCGAAGGAAGCTGGTCGATTCCGCTGGCGAAGTCAATGTCCCCCACGTCATCGACGTCAGAATACGAGGACTCGTCCGATTCGCTGCCGTTCAGGCCTGGGTTATAGCGCTGAAGAGAATTCCCGCGGCTGTCGGACAATACCCAGTTTTGATCTCTCAAGAACTCTCCCAACCTCCCGTCTTCAGACTGCTGGAAAACATCTTCCACGCTTTCAGCTTTATATTTGTCTTTAGATGTCGGCTTCTTGAAGAGTTTTCCAGAAGCTTTGCTGATGGAGCCAAAAGCGTTTCTTACCCCCTGCTTGAACTTTCTGACGCTTCCAAATTTATTTTTGTCTTCCACCGGTGGGTAAGTAGATGTGATATCCCCCAGACTGGCGGAGCTGGGGAAGGCCAGACCTTTCTTTTTCTTCTTTTCCTTCGCGTTTTGCAGGTCGTTCAGCTTAGATGGGATAATGGACGACTTGAAGCCTTCTGAAGAAACTCTCTTGTGAGACATGGTGATTTTCTCATCCATGATGTCATCGTCAAAATCCAGATCCACTTCCGGGATCCAGTCGGAAGCGAACATTCTCTGGCTGTTGTTTGAGGAACTAATGCTCATGTCTTCGGATTGGATGGATGGACGCTTGGACAAGTCTACACTTTCCGCGATCTTCATTTCGTCCAGTTCATCCTCATCATATTTTTCTTCAACGTTTTTTTCAGTCTCAATTTCTTGGACATTTTTACCGTTTCCGTTTTTATCCGCTGTAGTTTCTCTTAGTTCCTCTTTGACTTTATTGGGACTGGATTTCGTTACTTTTATGATGTTGGACTCGAACAAAAGAACCCGATCTTCTCCTCCATTTTTATTTAAAGACGATACACTTTCAGGCTCAGCCGCTGCACCGTTGCTCATTGCCGACTTCCTCCGCTCCTCTCTAGCAAGAGTCGCTTTCGCGAGCTCCTCCTGGAACAGCTCTGCCGGATCTTTGGGCTTTTCTGACACCGCCGGAGCTTTAGGTTTTAAGATTTTTGTGCCCCGGGCTTGTGCGGCTAATACAATGTCATTCTGCAACAGCGAGTTCATAGTTTTAACGGGACTGTTTTGGGTCGACGCGATTTTGGAGTTAGAGTTCAAGGCATGTATCGGAGGCGGAGGTGGGACGTCTGATGCTGTTTGAGCCTCGCTGTTACTGTTGTTGTTTGCCGAGTCCAGTTTTGTTTCTGATTCAGTTTCCTGTTTGGAGTTTGAAGAATTTGTCACCACATCTGCGGGCTTCTTGTCTCCATCCGCGTTGACTTTTTGAGTAACAGAATCTTTCGACTCAACTCTCTTGAGCGTTTCTTCAAGTTTCTTTAATGCCTCCAGTTGTCTTTGTGTTTCTGCTTTGCTCTTCTGTAACAGGTCGAAAACGGGTGGCTGCAATTTATCATTTAGAGTGTTGGAAACGGGTTTGTTAAATAAAGTGGACAAAGACGGGGGGAGTGGAGTCTGATTGGACGAAGAGACAGGGTTGGAAGTGCCGTCTTGCAGGGTTGTCATGGAATGTCGTTTAGGGAGGGGCTGTGGCGCAGGGGGCTTGGTCTTACCAGACGCCGACGAGTTACTTCTTTTGGTTCTCGGCTGCGGGGCTGTATTCTGCATTTCATAGTCCACGGGGGGCTCATTGGTTAGCGTGTACCTGAAGGGCGGGACCGGGGGTGGCGGAGGGGCCGGGGCTTTCTTTTTCTTAGATTTGCTGACTCCCGTGTCCGAGCTGCCAGTGCTGACACTGTGAGTGCTGGGCTTGTCTCCCAGGTTCCGGAGATCAAACGGCGACTTCGGTATGTTGCTCGCAGCGCTTATGTCGGCGGTGAGATCCTCCAGCTTCTTGCCGGTTTTCTCTTCCAGCTCCTTCGTCCTCTTCTGCCTGCGGTGCTCCGCCAGCTGGGCATAGGTCAGGTTAAACGAGTAGTCCATCTCAAACGAGCTCTTTACCGGCAGCGAGGTGGTCGAGGGAACGAGGTCGGAAAACGGCTCCTTCCTAGCGATGTTGTACAAGTGCTCTCGAGGGTCCTCGAGGATGACGGTGTCCTGGAGGGAGTTCCTGCTCGCAAGGGAGGTCTGCCTGGAGTGTCTGTAGGGTCTCCCCGGAGCGGAGATGCCCCTGTCAACCGACTGCGCGCGTCGCAAGTCGTTCCACTGTTCCGGGTTGCCGTCAACGCTGGATGACCCCAAATCGCCCCCAGATCTGCTCATCAAGTGGTAGCTATTTGTTACGTTAGACAACGCACGAACGTGTCCATTGGCGCGCTGGCCCTGAACGCCAGAGAGATCAAAGGCGGAGTTCTCTTTATCAAGCCCGGGCATGCTGGCGCTTCTCCTCATGGACCCACCCTCGTCGTCGCCTTCGAGCTCGAGACCACCGGGGAAAATGTCCGCGTAGTCGGGGTGAAATTTCGCCAGATCCTGTGACACGGGGCGGAGGTGCCTCCTGACATTTCCGATGTCGCCGTTGTCGCTGGGCAGGACCTTGTTCTCGGGGACCAGATAGGACGACTTGGAAGGCGAGTCAGGCAGGCTGGCAGGGGCAACAACCGGTGGCGTCTGTGGGACTGCCTCGGCAACAGCTCTGGGCTTCGTCCTAGGCAGTGTCGAGGAAGTGTTCAGGGTTGAAGAGTTCTGTCCCATGGTCAAGGAAAATAACACTGTCTATATTCAATCTCAAAGTCAAAATCTTTGCGTAAAGAACAAATCATTGAACTTAAAAAGGTGTTCCATTATTGGTCAGTCTTGATTGTAATCTGCTCTCTCATTGGTGAAAAAATCTGAAAATAAGGAGCAAGAAAAGATAAAAAAATTACCTTAAAGTGGTAAATTATTAATTTAATACTGAACAATTGCACTTGTCTTTTGTAACTAAAGCTATTTAAATGTTAGTTTGAGTGTGCTTAATGCTAAAGTGTTATCAATAGGTTTAGAAGTCCTCAAAAGTACAGTAAATTTTTAAGCCTTCAAAACAACATACTTTTTTTTTACTTGAACTTAAATTGCTAACAACACTTTATACATCAATGCACATACCACTTCGACACGTCAAAAACATATCTCTATACTAAATATTAAATATCCGTGATTCACGTGAACCTATTGAAGCTTAACAACGTCCGCTTCAAGAGATCCTTAATAATAAAACATCCAGCGCTATCTTGGAGGTAGAATTGTAACACACTTGGGATTTGGGATTCAAGAACTAGTTCAACGACAACCATTAAAATAGTGTGTCTGCTGCTGGTGGAGAATTAGGAATCGTATTTATCGTCTCTTTATTAAAAAAAACGGACGACCCTCCCGGATCTTCAGTCCAGGGCGTTAAGTGAAAAGAGGTGGATCGGGGGGGGGGGGGGGCACATCAAGATACTGTCTGAGGCCAATAGCCCCGCGGCATGTCGAAAGGGCAATTCGCGTAACATAAAGTACTATCCCCACAGTCACAAGCACTACTCTGATTGTCCCCACCTGCGGAATCGCTCAGTGGAGCGTTTAACGTAGTGGCTCGCTCGTAGGCCTATTCCGGCACAAATTCTAGAGACTACTTGGGCATTCAGGCACCGGGCTTGGCGAGACGGGCCGTTGCGCACGAGTCTTCCTCCCTCATTGTCTCGGTGGCTCTCGCCCGTGCAACAGGTCGTGTCCTCCATGCTTTAGCTCACCGGTGTTCTCTTAATGGGTGCATATCGGTGGTTTACACACTTAGCCAGCTTTGAGGCTCATGGGTACAGAAGTGGGAGAATGAGAGGAAAAATAAAGAGATAAGTTACAGCTTCAGTTCGTCTAAAACTAACTCTGAAAATTAGTTTGATCAGACACATGATAACTTTTCCCGGTAGAATCTGCCCAACATCCAACAATTGCCCATTGCCTCTTTTATTTTTATTAACCTTCGCAGCACCCAATTTTTTAAAAAGCCGTTTAGAAAACTTCCAATGCCTTTTTTTATTTATCATTTTATCATTTCGTAATAATATTGTCTTTCTCATTGACCATTTCTTTTTTCTTTGAATCAACATTCAAATGTAAAACTGTCCACTTTTCTCTTTGACGCTCTTGTTTTTTAATTGTCCATCAAATGGTCTGTCTCATTGCCCCAAATCTCGATTTATTCCCATACTTTCTTTCTCTCTCCCACTCCCCCTCTCTCTCTCCCCTTATCTCCCACTCTCCATTTGTAATACTTTTATTTTGGCTCAACATTAATTTAAAACACTAATAAAAATGCAAGACTAGACTCAGGCCACAATAATCTTCTTTATAGAACGAGCGTCTGTAATGTATGATATGTTTTGGGTGTTGACATTGTTTGTCTATTAGTTTGCCCAACGACTTAAAAACTTGAAAGCAATTTACTATAAATACTAAGAAGAAACGAAACAAAATCAAATATTACTAAATTAAATCATTCAAGGAAGTGGGTATATTTCTATATATAACAACTTTTTGACGTCAATGCTTTCAATTTGATAAGATAATGTCAATGCCCCCCCCCCCCTCCCACGGCCTATCGTATCTAAACGAATTTCGAATCTTCCTTTGATATTTGCTAGAGGACACTTTAGTGGGTTATTTGTACTTATATTGAATTTTTTTTGATCAATAGTGTGTGTGTGTGGTTTTTACATTAAGTTGCTGAATATAACTGTCAGGTCAAATGCCATTATAGAGTAAGGTACTAAGAACGACTATGATGGAAGGAGTCGGAAAAACTACCTTCCCGGGTCCCGAGTGTGTCCCTGAGCTCTGATGGGTACCTGATCTTAGTTGGGGTAAAGTAAAGGCAGCTGTGCCACACAATCACCTAATATGCCGTGGTCACAGAAGCTGGTGAACGCTGCTTCGCCGGACCAATGGATCAACTCGGTCCGAGAAGTACTTTACTTTAAACAACAACAACAACAAGACGTATCAAAATGTAATACCAGACTAAAACCACATAAAAAGGCAAAAACTCTCCTGTAAAAAATGGCCGCATGTGGGCTTATACTATGACGATCTAGGTAAAGGGTCAAGGCCTCATGGAACAGTGACTTTAAAATTGGCCAGGGTGACGTCTGCGTGACTTCTGCTTGAAGGGAAGCACGTGATGCATCAAAGGTTTTTATCAAAGTCTCGCAGCAAGCATTGGATTGGAAGAAGAGCTATAAATGTTGCAGATAACAAACTTAACAGGACGAACTTAGCAAACACTTTTCTTGACATAAACATTACTCAATAACTCACCTTTGAAAAAGAAATAAATAAAAAAGATAACATTTCTGCATCAAGTGCACATAAATCAGGTGGGAAACGACATATTTTGGCAAGAGTTATCTCTTACAGCCCTTCAGCCATTTTATTTTTTATTTTTTTTCCAAACCGCATGAATTGATGACGTCAATCTTTTAAATTAAATTGTGGTAACGTCTCTGACCTTGATTTTGTTCACCCTTGAAATAGAAAAAAAAAAAGGAAAGGCCTGTCTGTGGGGTAGAGAGTAGATTTGGGGCATAATATTATATCACACGGGCAATGGAGATTATGCTTGCAACTTACAAGCACCAAGCACACATACACAGCAAAGCGCGAGGATCTAAAAGTGTCTGTTAAATAAATAGATTCTACGTGATTTACACGAAACGTTACTACCGAAATACAGTATTAAAATGCAATAACTGTGCCAGAATTCTTATACAAGCCAATGTATTATTATCGTATCTATTTCAAAAGGCAATTTTTGTATGGCCTACATACAGGACACCTTAAAATAATCACGTAGCTAGGAGAAAGGAGGTGGGAGGAAAGAGAGAGAGAGAGAGAGAGAGAGAGAGAGAGAGAGAGAGAGAAGTGAGACAGAGAGAATGAGAGAGACAGATAGATTGATATTTATATAGAGAGAATGGGAAACATAGAAAATGAGAGAGAGAGAGAGAATAAGAGATAGAATGAGAGAGAGAGAGAGAAGGAGAGAGATACATAGATAGAGAAAGAAAACGAGAGAGAGAGAGAGAATAAGAGATAGATAGAATGAGAGAGAGAGAGAGAGAAGGAGAGAGATACATAGAGAAAGAAAACGAGAGAGAGAGAGAGAGAGAGAGAAGGAGAGAGACACATAGATAGAGAAAGAAAACGAGAGAGAGAGAGAGAGAGAAGGAGAGAGACACATAGAGAAAGAAAACGAGAGAGAGAGAGAGAGAGAGAAGGAGAGAGACACATAGAGAAAGAAAACGAGAGAGAGAGAGAGAGAGAGAAGGAGAGAGACACATAGATAGAGAAAGAAAACGAGAGAGAGAGAGAGAGAGAAGGAGAGAGACACATAGATAGAGAAAGAAAACGAGAGAGAGAGAGAGAGAGAGAAGGAGAGAGACACATAGATAGAGAAAGAAAACGAGAGAGAGAGAGAGAGAAGGAGAGAGACACATAGATAGAGAAAGAAAATGAGAGACAGAGAGAGAGAATAAGAGATAGATAGAATGAGAGAGAGAGAGAGAGAAGGAGAGAGACACATAGATAGAGAAAGAAAACGAGAGAGAGAGAGAGAGAGAGAGAAGGAGAGAGACACATAGATAGAGAAAGAAAACGAGAGAGAGAGAGAGAGAAGGAGAGAGACACATAGATAGAGAAAGAAAACGAGAGAGAGAGAGAGAGAAGGAGAGAGATACATAGAGAAAGAAAACGAGAGAGAGAGAGAGAGAGAGAGAGAGAAGGAGAGAGACACATAGATAGAGAAAGAAAATGAGAGACAGAGAGAGAGAGAAGGAGAGAGATACATAGAGAAAGAAAACGAGAGAGAGAGAGAGAGAGAGAGAGAGAAGGAGAGAGACACATAGATAGAGAAAGAAAACGAGAGAGAGAGAGAGAGAGAGAAGGAGAGAGACACATAGAGAAAGAAAACGAGAGAGAGAGAGAGAAGGAGAGAGACACATAGATAGAGAAAGAAAACGAGAGAGAGAGAGAGTAGGAGAGAGACACATAGATAGAGAAAGAAGAGAGAGAGAGAGAAGGAGAGAGACACATAGATAGAGAAAGAAAACGAGAGAGAGAGAGAGAGAGAGAGAGAAATGAAAGATTGACACAGAATGTTTCCATATACTTCAGACATAAGGCTTCAAATCTCCAGCCACCCTACCCGGCCCTATTTCTACAATATACAATGTATGGTGAACACGCCTGGGGGTGTCATTGTCGTCATTGAACGTATATATAGGTTAAGAGTTGTACATTATCATAACAGTGATCACGCCATTTAAAAGGGGCGACATTTTGTTTGTTTCAAAACTGTTATAAGATTTCACTTATACATTACTTCTTGAGGTGAACAAACTACAAAGAGTTCATTCTGTCGCCATCTCTCCCCCCCCCCCCCCCCTTTTTCAGCTAACTACAACTGGGGCCATTTTTTAATGGAGTAAAACATTTAAAGCGACTTTGGATTCTTTCATGAATAAAATGATTTTTTTTTTTCCTTTTTCATACTGTCTTGATCCATGGGTAAGTGTAGCAGCCTTCACATGCTTCCGTGGCAGCAGCATAAAAAAGGGGATTGTGCATCCAGGACGATACCCCCAACTGCCTTTACATTCGTCAATGAATGTCGAGTATCTATCATAGCTAGGGAGCATTGCGCTTGGTTTGGCGTACCAAAGGACCTGGGTTCGAATCCCCGTGAATGCTAGAATTTGTTCTCGGGTCTATAGGGTGTCCATGAGTCCAGCCAGCTCTGATGGGTACCTGACCTTAGTTGGGGTAAAGTAATCTGTGCATAGTGCTGGCCGCACAATCACCTAGTATGCAGTGGTCACAGAAACTGGTGAACGTTGCTTCACCGGCCCTATGATCCATTTGGTCATGAAGGGTAGTCCTACTTTTCTTTACTTATTTATTATTACTTAGGGCAGGTGTTACAGTTCAGTTTATTCACTGAAACATGATTTTTACAGTGAGCTGATTTGACTTAGTTTTTCCCTAAATAAATATAAACAGTAGTGAAGTGTGCAAAAGAAGAATGTAAGAAAAGCATGATTTGAGTGAGTGGTCAAGAGTTGACAAGGGAGAGAATGATAGTGTGAATAATCAGTACATGTTGGATCCTTCAGATAGAAGGTGGTATTTCTATAATAAGTTATATTGGACTAAGTGTTTAAGTGATTCAAGTCCAAAGTGAGACTTCGAATATTATTGTGTAATTAAAGTCTGTTTAAAGAGCTAGATACAATCAGTGTACTAGTGAGAAGAAATGTATGGAGATTATTAAAGTAACTTATAAAGTGAATATTTGAAAGACTATTGAGAACTGTGTGTAATGATCTTATTCGTCCAATGATGTTTTGTATACTGTGAATATATGTAATAAACTTTCATCTGAATCTGATTCAACGTGTGCTCAAGTCTGTGCTACTTAGTATTTAATAATACCAATAATAACAAACAATACAGTAGCAGCAGGGGTCGGCAGCCTACGGCACGCGTGCCCAACTTGGCATGCAGGGCGATTTTCAATCGCACGCGAGAGACCTCCAAGAGGTGTTTGTATTGTTAAAAAAATAATTTCCGGTTCTCAATGAGGAAAACTGTCTCAGCCGATGTTTCTGAATGACATAGAGACACGTTTCAATGAGTTGAATTTACAAGAACCACTTGAATGGATCGGCATTGAAACCGGACATATAATATTGGAGTGAAATCAATTTAAAAACATTTAATTACATGTACAACCCTTTATTAAGGCATATATTAAGATATATAGTTGGGCTTTTTCAGAAGTACATCGAAGCACTCATAGCGGAGTTTTCATTATCAAGGGCAAGACTTTTAAATTGATGGACTCATTTTTTCATACCACATCAAGCCTATCTGGTTTGATATTATTACAACCTTCTTAGATATAGATTTTTTGTTTAAGTAAAGGGATATTGGCAATTTTAAAATATAGCGAGTTAAATTTTAAATATTTAAAAAATAAGCATCAAAATGTGCCCATTTGCGGAAAAAAATCTGAAAGGAAGCTGCTTAGAAAGTCATTTGCTATTCTCAACTGCTAGGCATTCGCTCTTTTACTTAAAGCTTTTAGTTCAACTAACACTCGTGAACATATTTTATTGCACATGAAAGCTGTTTTAAGCATACCAAAAGGTCACTTACACTTGACCATTCAAAATTGAATAAATTTGTATCCGACATTATTAGAGACCGACCGAAACCAAATTTTTAGATTTGGCCGAAAACGAAACCATACCAAATATTATACATTGACTTTCGGCCGAAACCGAAGCTGAAACCAAAAGTTTAATCACAACTTCGGCCGAAACCAAAAAGTAAACCAAAAATGCGAAACAAATGATTTCAAAAGCCTGCAAATTTATGTGTAATATTAACTAGTTTATGGACACTCTATTTGAGTAAACCATTCTTTGGAGTTACTAAATAATCCGTTATTATTAACTTCAGTCTTCTACTTAACATTAGGGATGTTAATATCCTTTTTTTTTCCTCAAAACCTATCTTCGATTCAAAATATAATATTTTTACCCATTTTCTGTCCTCCTCTCCGTCCCCGGGCAAAGTAAGGTATAGTTTGAAAAAGACAAATTTGCATTGATTATACTAAAACAATAATACAAAGAACCATTGATCCCTAAAACGTGGTGAAATCTTTGTAAAAAAATAATTTTTGATTTTGGATTAGCAGAAGTCAAAAGCTGTAGTGTTATGAATTTAGACCTTTATATTTATAATATAAATCAGAGGATGTTAGATCTATATGTTACACACATTAAAATAATATTTGTAGAATACTGAAAATGAATAATATCCCAGACACATCTATCTAGGGTTGACAGACGTCCGGCAAGAAAATTAACCGTTTTGTAAAAGAACCTGACATGCTCTGCAAAGTTGTTTTGTTAATTGCCCAAGTTGCTTTTCAGTCTACATTAAATAAAATGTTGGATCAGTTTTACTAATTTACTATTTTTGGCAGCTAATGTAATAAAACTGAACTGATTGTGCATTGTGAAACACTAAATATGTCATTCTTTTTGTCTCTCGCAACCTTACGTCTATCGGTCAGTTTGTCTGTTAAAGGAGCGTCCAGCATCAGTGGGGAAATTCCAGTTTTTGTTTGTTTTCGAATATGTAGATCAAATGTCTGTACCGACAACTAGCGTTAACATCTGCATTTGCTGCTGTATGTGCTTGTATCGCACATTCACAAACAATATTCGGAATTCGAAAAAAAAAAAAAAAATATAAGTCGCCTCTGACAAACGAGTGTTTGCAAGGAATATAATATGTTAAGGAATTGTTTTTTGATAATCAAACAGGGTTTACACATATTTCTTCAGATGAAAAGATAAATAAATCGTGGGACACAGTTACAGTTATGAATTATTTCCTCCCGAAATCCGGTTTTCGTTTAATATTCCTTCTTCATACAGATTAATTCACAACAGTTTAACTAACTGAAAGTATCAATAAGCAGAGTAATAGATGCAGCAATAACATAGCATTTTGAATTTTGAAAATTAAAATAGATATTCGGCTGATGACCTATAGTCCATATCAGTTTCGTCCGAAACCGTAAACAAACCGAAAACTAACCTTTTGGCTTCGGCCGAATCCGAAACTACACCGAAGGGGTTGTTTGCCCATTTTCGGCGCCGAAACCGAAGGTGAAACCGAATATAGGTCGGTCTCAATAAGCTCATTAATTGATACAGGCTGATTACATTTAAAAGAGTTATTTAAAAGCTCATCTTCTTTAATTAAATATAAATATACGTAATTCTGAAACAAATTTATTTGTATTTTTAATTTAATAAATATAAGAGACTTATTTTCTGTAATTTCTGTAATTATTAATGTTTAAAAGAAAAACTCCTTAAATGGACAAACAATTATGTAAGAAATGTTTATTTACAACTGTTTAACGTAAATTATTTTAATCCTGTGATAGTCAGTAGTCTAATATTTTTTATATTACAAAACATAACTTGTTTGGCATCACTATGGAATCAAATATTAAAAGTTCCTTAAAGGGAGATAATTAGCCCGTTTTATATTGAGCTAATATTTTTTTTTGTTTCCTTTCAGAAAAGAATAATAGGCTGAAAATGTAAAACTTTGAAATGATCAAACTATAAAAGTATTTGGAAATTATATAAATATTATAAGACTAAAGAACTTTTATGTGAATTTTTAAGCATTACATTAACCAACCAGTTTTTATGATTACAACGTATCTATTCCGCTTAACGATAATTGGTGATATGCACTACTGACTTTAACTATATTAAAGGTCCTCAGTTAATGAGATCAAAATATAAAGAACATTTGTAGGTGTTAGCTCCTCATCTTTAAACACAAATGATACTGTTTAGACAATAATCACCATTCACCATAAATGTGGAAGTAATAAAATTTTGTTTTTGATATAAATATGCACAAGGCATTGGTCTTGCTACGGATTTAAACTAACTGTCTTATAAAAACAATTTAAAAAAAAGTATAATAGAGCAGGTTTACTTTTAGGTTGTTGGCACGCAGAATGATTTAGGAATCCTAGTTTGGCACACTGTTGGCGAAAGGTTGCTGACCTCTGTCTTAGGGCAACGCACCTGGTTGGCATACCAAAGGTCCTGGGTTCGAATCCCGGTTAAGGATAGGAATTATTCTCGGGTCTATAGGGTGTCCCTGGGTCTACCCAGCTCTAATGGGTACCTGGCATTAGTTTTGGAGATTAGTAAGGCGGCTTGGAATTGGGATGGGCACACAATCCTCTTGTATGTCTTGGCCACAGAAACTAGTGACCCTTGTTTCACCTTCCCTATAGATAACATTGGTCAGAAAGGATACTTACTGACTTAAATATCATATCTGTGAAGGTTTCAATGACACCCTTTAGACCCTTTCATTAACCTGGATTCGAACCCCGAGCCTACACACTCGCTGCCACTATACCACATTTGCCATTGGTCACATTTCATATACAGGTCACCGATCTATTTCATTCCATAGCAAGATCATCCACAAATACCCGTTGTTTTGTAGCTATTGTGTTTAAAACGTGCTGTAAATACCACACTCGAGGCTGATATTAAAACCACTGAGCTAAATATACACGGAGCGCTCAGTCACTTAAATTGTCGGAGAAAATACGAAGTGAAATACCACAGTAAGATGGCCGATTTGACCCTGAAATACATAAAATTAAATATAATAATGATGACATTTGTATAGCGCTACCAACAAACATAATGCAAGCTCAGAGCGCATTTAACATAACAACTAAGTACACGGATACAATCTATAGGCCACACAACTAAATGATGATTCAAAACTTTACAAACATAGAACAAATCAAACAATTAAAACAAACAAAAAATGGCCGACCTAACATATTGGTAAGACAGTGGGGCTCTAAATCCTGTTAACTAAGATAAATATTGAAATAATGAGTTTTTAAGATCTTTTTGAAGGCATCAATGGAGCTTGTTTGGCTCAGTTTAATGGGAAGTAGATTCCACACTTTCGGACCGAATGTTGAGAAGGCTCTAACGCCAACGGTCTTCAGAGAGAAGCGGGGCACTTCCAGAAGCGAGGAGTTGGCAGAACTAAGTGTTCTTTGCGGAACATACGGTTTAGTTAGTTCCTTGAGATAGGACGGCATCTCATTATTATAAAGGCACTGGTGGCAAATCTTGTTTAATCACTTTTAATTTTAGTAAATACCGTAATATGAAAGTTACAGCATTATTATATTTCAGTAAATTTCAATGAGCTATCCAAATGAAATACATCTTTAATAATTTCAGCAATACGATAGTATATTTATAAAATGTATGTTCAGTGTAAAAGAGTTCATTTTCATCAAAATTTTATTGGAGCATTTCTAGAAATTGTTTAATTAAATTTATGTATTTCCGGGTCAAATCGGCCATCTTACAAGAGTTTTATATATAAGTCTGCATCCCCCCCCCCCCATTGTTATGCTTTATTTTAAGTGATTGAGCACTCCATGTATATATAGCTCAGTGATTAAAAAAGTCAACACTGGCACATTTAGATTTAGTTCTAATGCTGATTCACTTTGCTTAAAAAAATAAACTACTACTATAACATCAAGCCAAACAAACCATTGTAAACTTATATACACGTCTATCGCAGAGTATGCTACATAAATATAGTTCAGAGTTTTGCACATTGCTAAAACATATTCATTTTTATTATCTAATTTATTATAGGTGTAAAAACAACAACATTGATTAGAACAACTAAGGGAAATAATAAATGTGTAAGTGGGCATAGTTTACTCCCCTTCCCGCCTTTTTCTTTTTCTTTCAAACCTTTCAATGAATTCAGACGAATCTCAATACCAAAACGACGTAACCGCTCTCTGGAACACAGAGCTTGAATAACGTTTTTGTCTCAACATTTGTGTGTTTAGGTGTGTGTGTGTGTATTGGTGAGTGTAGGTGTGTATAAGTGTATGCAACATAAGAATCACACATAATAATGTTAAAAAAAAACTATGGCTCAATTTTTGTTGCTAATTCTTAAGAATCGCAAGGTCGTTAAAAACATAGTAGTTGACGACATTCGTTCGATATATAAAATTGTAAAAAGTGAAAAAAAAAAGCCCAGCTAGTTTATTCCGTAACGTTGGTTTCATTTAGGATGTAGCTAGTAATAAAAACTGTAAAGATAATACATAAAAAAGAACGTGTTTATGACGTCATCAAATGCTGTGTGAAAGGCTCGAACACAAAAATGTTTTAAATCTATTTTTATATAATAAAAGACTTAGGAAATCTGATTATCTGTCCGGAACGGGAAAATGCTTTTTTAAAATACATTTTTGGGTCCCATGTGCGTAGAGAGCGTTTGCAATGGGCGGAGCTTAAGTATTTTAGTGACGCATTTGTGTAAATAGAAGACACTTGATGTACAAAAATGGTGAAGTACTTCTTTATCATGCCAAATTCACATCTGAATATTGGCTATCCTACGCACAAATCATTAGATAAATCGTCGTAGATCATCTTACTAGTACAAGAGAAAGACTGACATGGTATTTTTTCAAAGAATTTCAACATTGTAAGCTCAAATCATCATCTTAATATCTGGCCGGTAAGTGTTGCATTTGAATGGATTTATTGAAGTGAATTATTGGAGTCATTCATTATTTTCATTGTAGGCCTAATCGTTCAATAGTAATCTAACATTTTTAATGTAAGAATCTTCTTGTGATAAGTCTATTAATCTAATATAGAATTAATAAAATCCATATTAATACTTTAATCATGATTTTAAACACAAAATATCAATAAAAAAAAGCTCGAGCCTATATGAAACTATATTAATAAAGCGGCCATTGTACACCATTACACAAAGTAAACAAAAAACACGTTATCTTTATCACGCCCTAGATGAAAATAAGGCGCCAAAATATCATGCTCATTTTAAATTCACTTTTTTCAAGAGTATGTAGATCCTTCTTTTCAAAAGGCCGACAAAATGACGTCATGTTCACATTTAAATACATGTGTATTGACCAAAACTATAGATTTATCTCTCGCTCTCTTTCTTTCTTTCTCTCTCTCTCTCTCTCTCTCTCTTTCTTTCTTTCTTTCGCTCTCTCTTCGTGCTTCATTAACAATGTGTCACGAGCGTTGTCATGCATTTGTCATTCCCTCGGGTAAGACATGGATATTTTTATTATCAGTACCAGCTAGGTTTCACCGGGCCCTTGTGAGCCTTTCATAGGTGGGCGCCCCATTCCTGTCAGACCGATTCCACCAGCAGAGTAGCGTATACCACTTTCTCGGTCACGGCGAGAAATGGGAATGTATGGCCAACACAATGCCCTTTTTTCTTCTTCTTTATTGCTTAGTTTCCGCGTGGAATATAGAAATACTATGACCAGCCACCATTACTTTTCCAAACTAATGTCACAGGGCCCGACCAGGGATAAAACCAGGCTTCGAATCCAGGAAGTTCCTGCCAGCAAACCAAACGCCTTGCCAATGGACCACTTTCGTCATAAACCACAAGTATTTGTCTAGAAATCAACAATAGTTTTGTTTAACCATTTCAATTATTCTTATATTCTTCTGTTTACAAAAGAAAGGAATCTACATAATGAGGTACATTTAACACTTCGCCGGCCTGCGCAAATAATTTCTGAGTTCTATCCCGACATTTTGCTCTATATGACTGTGTGTGTGCGTAAGAACATGACTCTAGCGCGCGGTGAGTCGGTTCAGCGCGTGAAAAGTTGACAGCCGACAAACGCCGCAGAGTTTAACTTGTAACATGTCCGGCAAACGTAGCGCGGGGAGCAGCAGCCGTGTGGCCAGGTACTCGACGCAAACAGAGACCAAGTGTTCGCCCCCCCCCCCTCCCTCGGGGGAGAAATAGTTTCTATTTAGATTGGTTTAAGGAAAATATGACGGCCCAAATTTGAACAGTCCTCCGCGCGGAGGGTTACAAAAAAGTGCGTTCTTCGCTTCTAAATCAACAAGCAGACGACTTTGAAGGGAGCCGGGGGGGGGGGGGGAAGAAGGGAGTTGGGGGGGGGGGGACTTGAAAAACTTTTTATTTTTCAAAGTTGGTAAAAATACGTCTGCAAATTTAATTTGGTTGGCGTTTGCTCGACCCCTCTGCAGCGATATGTTAGGTTAAAAAAAAAGAGTACAATGAAGAAAAAAAAGGTTGACCACTTTAAGTATTAATTAAAACACAAATTATAAATGTAATTAGCCTAATAGACTATTGGGTTATTGAAGTTGGGAAAAAAAAAAGGGGGGGGGGGGAGAGATTCGTTCTGAAAGTTAGCTCGATTAAGCCAGTCCGATAAAAAAAAATATATCATGTGTTCGGAATCGAAAATTGTGACAATTTATTTGTTTAAAACAAAAAAAGTTGTTTGGCTGAATTGTCAAAGTAAAATATAAAGTATCCCATCGGGCCTATTCAATCCATAGGGCCTTTGAAGCAGCGTTCACCAGTTTCTGTGGCCACTGCATACTAGGTGATTGTGTGGCCAGCACTATGCACAGCCGCCTTTACTTTATCCAAACTAATGTCAGGTACCCATCAAAGCTGGGTAGACTCAGGGAGACCCTCCAGTCGCGGATCTTGTACCAGGATTCGAACCCAGGACCTTCAGTACGCCAGTCGAACACGCTGCCTGTTGACCACCGTGGTTGAATTGTGTGTGCGTGTGTTATTCCTATAAAAGGTAGCCTACATGTAAAAGTGTGTATAACTTTGTGTCTGGGGAGAACAGGGCGCAGTAGCGTTACTAGAGGGTGGTGGAGGAGGCGCAAAAGAACGGAGAGGCGCCGAAACTACCAACGTCCTTAAACTTAACTTTCTAATAAATCAAAAGCGAACATTCGTTAAAAGGTGCCGATTTCAACCTATGCCCCAGGTCCCTATAAGGACCATTTACCTTAGTAACGCAAAGGGTAGGAGTAATTTAAAAAACAAATAAATTTCCACCCACAAGCTTTTAAAAAACAATTTTCAAACTTGCTTTCTAGGAATGAATTTTCAATGCATGCAGACAGGTGTAAGGAGTAATTTAACGTCTTTTATAAAAAGTCTACTGAATGTTATTTTTCTCCATAACAGGATTTCTAAGAAAAGTATCTTATCTTATACATTTTAGACGCCCCTTCTATAAAGAAGATTAATTGCACCCTACGCTCAATCGTGGTCCGAGTCTATTCTTGCACTTTTATTAGTGTTTTAAATGATGTTAAGTTACTGGTTCTCCTGGTTTGTTCAGGCAGCCCATTCCATGCCCGGATGCCACTCGGGAAGAAAGAGTACGTGTAAGCATTTGTTCTCGCTTGAGGCATAAGGAAAGTGTTTTTGTCCTTATGTTTATTTGAGCAACGCAACAGCTTCTTTTTGTGTTGTATTTCTAAATTAAAGTTGAATACCTTATGTATTATCTTATCTTATCCATTTCAGACGCTCCTTCTATCTGCGTCCTACGCTCATCCGCGGTCTGAATTTAGTCCTGCATTTTTTTTAATTAAAAATGGCTGTGTGGTTATGTACCTTGGTCACAACTTTTTTTTTCTTTCATTGCATTTGTTAATTTTTATGTCATTTGTTAATTTTTATGTCATTTGTCATTTATGTTGTTTTGTCTAATTTTATAAAAAAAATATGTCGGCATCGTTTCGCTTTAATCTGGTTTGGGTCTGTCTCTAACAAAAATGCATAGTAGAGAATTGTACAAAACGAAAACGTTGTTTTTAGTGTTTGTAAATATTTTTTTTCATTATCGTTTGCATGTGTTGGCATATATATTGTAAACTTTATATTGATTTTCATTCAAATTACAGATTTAAAAAAATAACACATAATAGACTATTTCTTATTTAAAAAAAAAATAATGCTGTGACATATAAAACGGTTCAACTGCGCTTGAAATGAACTTCAAAATCTGCACGTTTTTTAACGTTACATCTAGCCAAAGGCTAGATCTATAATAAGATGGACCGCTTGCTTTAATATTTCTGCTATTTGATGACTCCAAAGACTTCTTTTCGGAATTCCCGATTCCCCTTTGCACTGTACACTTCCGTTTTATTTAATCGCTATGGTTTTCTCAAGGAAAAATTAAAATTTAAATCGAAAGTTGTATAAAGCAGAAACATTTAAGCAAACGTAGGAGCGTAGAAGTCATTAAAGACAGCGTTAATGGATGCGCACAGAAAAATAACATATAAGCTTTAAAAATAGAGCAAGCGGTTCATCTTATTATAGTCTTTGATAGTTTCATAGCTTTAAAAGAAAAACATAAAAAAAACTATGAAAGGACTATTTTAATTTGATAAGTTAGTGCAGTTTAATTTAATATTGCAGTAAAACAAACAGGAAATAAAAGTTAACGTATCCCGCCGGACCTAACTGATCCATAGGGCCAGTTAAGCAGCGTTCGCCAGTTTCTGTGGCCACGGCCTACTAGGGGATTGTTTGGCCAGCACAATGCCCAGCCGTCTTTACTTTACCCAAACTAAGGCCAGGTACCCATCAGAGCTGGGTAGACACAGAGACACCCTTGAATGCCGGGAAGGAATCATAGCCTTCACCAGGGTTCGAACCCAGGACCTTCGGTAGGCCAGCTAAACACGCTGCCCCACGGCCACCATCGAATAGGACAATATAATATATATATATATGGGTAAATATAAAAGATAAGTATTTAACAGTATCTTACCAGCGTTAAACAAACTTTACTAGAAATAAACTCCAAAAGATAACACCCTCACATTTCAACACATTAAAAAAAAACCCACCAAACTATAGAGGCTGCACTTCTGTGTAGATAACTCATCGCTTTAGGAAAAAACAACACAAATCGACAACATCGAAACAAAATAATCTCCCCCTGATCTGATCAGTTGAAATTACGTCCTTGTGCGCTCCGCGTTCAATAAAAGAAAGAACCATAACCCATGACAATAAAATACAGTTCGGCCTTTTTTATATAAAGAAGAGTTACTTCTCTAATGTAGTGTTGAAGTGGGGACCCTCCTTTTTTTTTTTGTATAGTGCTTGCGAGGGGGTGGAAGGGGGAGGGGTCGGGAGAGGAGGGATAGGTGCAAGTCGCTAGTACATACATTTTACAACAAAAAATAGTGGGAGGGGGAGAGAGTGGAGGTGTGTTTTAAAAAAGAAAGACGTTTATCTGAAATGTAAAGATATCGTACTGACATATATAAATTGTAAATACAACTGGCATATATAAAAAATCACGATCAGAAGAAGTAAAGAGAAAAATATAACTCGAAAAACCAGTTTTTTTTTTTATATTCCTTTTCTCTATTTCTCTCTCACTCCACCCCCCCCCCCCCCCCCCGTTGCCCTCTCTCGTGTAGTCTATCTTTGGGTAGTTTGGTGTATACAGGTTTCATGGTCCATATAATTTGTGTTGTGTAGATCTATATGAATAATATGTGTGTGTGTGTGTGTGTGAGAGGGAGGGTGAAAGGGAGGGGGGATCTTGATCTAGGTGTGTGTGTGTGTGTGTGAGAGGGAGGGTGAAAGGGAGGGGGGATCTTGATCTAGGTGTGTGTGTGTGTGTGAGAGGGAGGGTGAAAGGGAGGGGGGATCTTGATCTAGGTGTGTGTGTGTGTGTGAGAGGGAGGGTGAAAGGGAGGGGGGATCTTGATCTAGGTGTGTGTGTGTGTGTGTGAGAGGGAGGGTGAAAGGGAGGGGGGATCTTGATCTAGGTGTGTGTGTGTGTGTGAGAGGGAGGGTGAAAGGGAGGGGGGATCTTGATCTAGGTGTGTGTGTGTGTGTGAGAGGGAGGGTGAAAGGGAGGGGGGATCTTGATCTAGGTGTGTGTGTGTGTGTGAGAGGGAGGGTGAAAGGGAGGGGGGATCTTGATCTAGGTGTGTGTGTGTGTGTGAGAGGGAGGGTGAAAGGGAGGGGGGATCTTGATCTAGGTGTGTGTGTGTGTGTGTGTGTGTGTGTGTCTATATAGTGAAAAATGTCTCGCTGTGCTACTGTTCGTATGTGCAATGTTTTTGTAAGAGCCTGTGGGGCCTCAATGAGTGGCAATACAGAGTGACAAGAGCCTGTGGGGCCTCAATGAGTGGCAATACAGAGTGACAAGAGCCTGTGGGGCCTCAATGAGTGGCAATACAGAGTGACAAGAGCCTGTGGGGCCTCAATGAGTGGCAATACAGAGTGACAAGAGCCTGTGGGGCCTCAATGAGTGGCAATACAGAGTGACAAGAGCCTGTGGGGCCTCAATGAGTGGCAATACAGAGTGACAAGAGCCTGTGGGGCCTCAATGAGTGGCAATACAGAGTGACAAGAGCCTGTGGGGCCTCAATGAGTGGCAATACAGAGTGACAAGAGCCTGTGGGGCCTCAATGAGTGGCAATACAGAGTGACAAGAGCCTGTGGGGCCTCAATGAGTGGCAATACAGAGTGACAAGAGCCTGTGGGGCCTCAATGAGTGGCAATACAGAGTGACAAGAGCCTGTGGGGCCTCAATGAGTGGCAATACAGAGTGACAAGAGCCTGTGGGGCCTCAATGAGTGGCAATACAGAGTGACAAGAGCCTGTGGGGCCTCAATGAGTGGCAATACAGAGTGACAAGAGCCTGTGGGGCCTCAATGAGTGGCAATACAGAGTGACAAGAGCCTGTGGGGCCTCAATGAGTGGCAATACAGAGTGACAAGAGCCTGTGGGGCCTCAATGAGTGGCAATACAGAGTGACAAGAGCCTGTGGGGCCTCAATGAGTGGCAATACAGAGTGACAAGAGCCTGTGGGGCCTCAATGAGTGGCAATACAGAGTGACAAGAGCCTGTGGGGCCTCAATGAGTGGCAATACAGAGTGACAAGAGCCTGTGGGGCCTCAATGAGTGGCAATACAGAGTGACAAGAGCCTGTGGGGCCTCAATGAGTGGCAATACAGAGTGACAAGAGCCTGTGGGGCCTCAATGAGTGGCAATACAGAGTGACAAGAGCCTGTGGGGCCTCAATGAGTGGCAATACAGAGTGACAAGAGCCTGTGGGGCCTCAATGAGTGGCAATACAGAGTGACAAGAGCCTGTGGGGCCTCAATGAGTGGCAATACAGAGTGACAAGAGCCTGTGGGGCCTCAATGAGTGGCAATACAGAGTGACAAGAGCCTGTGGGGCCTCAATGAGTGGCAATACAGAGTGACAAGAGCCTGTGGGGCCTCAATGAGTGGCAATACAGAGTGACAAGAGCCTGTGGGGCCTCAATGAGTGGCAATACAGAGTGACAAGAGCCTGTGGGGCCTCAATGAGTGGCAATACAGAGTGACAAGAGCCTGTGGGGCCTCAATGAGTGGCAATACAGAGTGACAAGAGCCTGTGGGGCCTCAATGAGTGGCAATACAGAGTGACAAGAGCCTGTGGGGCCTCAATGAGTGGCAATACAGAGTGACAAGAGCCTGTGGGGCCTCAATGAGTGGCAATACAGAGTGACAAGAGCCTGTGGGGCCTCAATGAGTGGCAATACAGAGTGACAAGAGCCTGTGGGGCCTCAATGAGTGGCAATACAGAGTGACAAGAGCCTGTGGGGCCTCAATGAGTGGCAATACAGAGTGACAAGAGCCTGTGGGGCCTCAATGAGTGGCAATACAGAGTGACAAGAGCCTGTGGGGCCTCAATGAGTGGCAATACAGAGTGACAAGAGCCTGTGGGGCCTCAATGAGTGGCAATACAGAGTGACAAGAGCCTGTGGGGCCTCAATGAGTGGCAATACAGAGTGACAAGAGCCTGTGGGGCCTCAATGAGTGGCAATACAGAGTGACAAGAGCCTGTGGGGCCTCAATGAGTGGCAATACAGAGTGACAAGAGCCTGTGGGGCCTCAATGAGTGGCAATACAGAGTGACAAGAGCCTGTGGGGCCTCAATGAGTGGCAATACAGAGTGACAAGAGCCTGTGGGGCCTCAATGAGTGGCAATACAGAGTGACAAGAGCCTGTGGGGCCTCAATGAGTGGCAATACAGAGTGACAAGAGCCTGTGGGGCCTCAATGAGTGGCAATACAGAGTGACAAGAGCCTGTGGGGCCTCAATGAGTGGCAATACAGAGTGACAAGAGCCTGTGGGGCCTCAATGAGTGGCAATACAGAGTGACAAGAGCCTGTGGGGCCTCAATGAGTGGCAATACAGAGTGACAAGAGCCTGTGGGGCCTCAATGAGTGGCAATACAGAGTGACAAGAGCCTGTGGGGCCTCAATGAGTGGCAATACAGAGTGACAAGAGCCTGTGGGGCCTCAATGAGTGGCAATACAGAGTGACAAGAGCCTGTGGGGCCTCAATGAGTGGCAATACAGAGTGACAAGAGCCTGTGGGGCCTCAATGAGTGGCAATACAGAGTGACAAGAGCCTGTGGGGCCTCAATGAGTGGCAATACAGAGTGACAAGAGCCTGTGGGGCCTCAATGAGTGGCAATACAGAGTGACAAGAGCCTGTGGGGCCTCAATGAGTGGCAATACAGAGTGACAAGAGCCTGTGGGGCCTCAATGAGTGGCAATACAGAGTGACAAGAGCCTGTGGGGCCTCAATGAGTGGCAATACAGAGTGACAAGAGCCTGTGGGGCCTCAATGAGTGGCAATACAGAGTGACAAGAGCCTGTGGGGCCTCAATGAGTGGCAATACAGAGTGACAAGAGCCTGTGGGGCCTCAATGAGTGGCAATACAGAGTGACAAGAGCCTGTGGGGCCTCAATGAGTGGCAATACAGAGTGACAAGAGCCTGTGGGGCCTCAATGAGTGGCAATACAGAGTGACAAGAGCCTGTGGGGCCTCAATGAGTGGCAATACAGAGTGACAAGAGCCTGTGGGGCCTCAATGAGTGGCAATACAGAGTGACAAGAGCCTGTGGGGCCTCAATGAGTGGCAATACAGAGTGACAAGAGCCTGTGGGGCCTCAATGAGTGGCAATACAGAGTGACAAGAGCCTGTGGGGCCTCAATGAGTGGCAATACAGAGTGACAAGAGCCTGTGGGGCCTCAATGAGTGGCAATACAGAGTGACAAGAGCCTGTGGGGCCTCAATGAGTGGCAATACAGAGTGACAAGAGCCTGTGGGGCCTCAATGAGTGGCAATACAGAGTGACAAGAGCCTGTGGGGCCTCAATGAGTGGCAATACAGAGTGACAAGAGCCTGTGGGGCCTCAATGAGTGGCAATACAGAGTGACAAGAGCCTGTGGGGCCTCAATGAGTGGCAATACAGAGTGACAAGAGCCTGTGGGGCCTCAATGAGTGGCAATACAGAGTGACAAGAGCCTGTGGGGCCTCAATGAGTGGCAATACAGAGTGACAAGAGCCTGTGGGGCCTCAATGAGTGGCAATACAGAGTGACAAGAGCCTGTGGGGCCTCAATGAGTGGCAATACAGAGTGACAAGAGCCTGTGGGGCCTCAATGAGTGGCAATACAGAGTGACAAGAGCCTGTGGGGCCTCAATGAGTGGCAATACAGAGTGACAAGAGCCTGTGGGGCCTCAATGAGTGGCAATACAGAGTGACAAGAGCCTGTGGGGCCTCAATGAGTGGCAATACAGAGTGACAAGAGCCTGTGGGGCCTCAATGAGTGGCAATACAGAGTGACAAGAGCCTGTGGGGCCTCAATGAGTGGCAATACAGAGTGACAAGAGCCTGTGGGGCCTCAATGAGTGGCAATACAGAGTGACAAGAGCCTGTGGGGCCTCAATGAGTGGCAATACAGAGTGACAAGAGCCTGTGGGGCCTCAATGAGTGGCAATACAGAGTGACAAGAGCCTGTGGGGCCTCAATGAGTGGCAATACAGAGTGACAAGAGCCTGTGGGGCCTCAATGAGTGGCAATACAGAGTGACAAGAGCCTGTGGGGCCTCAATGAGTGGCAATACAGAGTGACAAGAGCCTGTGGGGCCTCAATGAGTGGCAATACAGAGTGACAAGAGCCTGTGGGGCCTCAATGAGTGGCAATACAGAGTGACAAGAGCCTGTGGGGCCTCAATGAGTGGCAATACAGAGTGACAAGAGCCTGTGGGGCCTCAATGAGTGGCAATACAGAGTGACAAGAGCCTGTGGGGCCTCAATGAGTGGCAATACAGAGTGACAAGAGCCTGTGGGGCCTCAATGAGTGGCAATACAGAGTGACAAGAGCCTGTGGGGCCTCAATGAGTGGCAATACAGAGTGACAAGAGCCTGTGGGGCCTCAATGAGTGGCAATACAGAGTGACAAGAGCCTGTGGGGCCTCAATGAGTGGCAATACAGAGTGACAAGAGCCTGTGGGGCCTCAATGAGTGGCAATACAGAGTGACAAGAGCCTGTGGGGCCTCAATGAGTGGCAATACAGAGTGACAAGAGCCTGTGGGGCCTCAATGAGTGGCAATACAGAGTGACAAGAGCCTGTGGGGCCTCAATGAGTGGCAATACAGAGTGACAAGAGCCTGTGGGGCCTCAATGAGTGGCAATACAGAGTGACAAGAGCCTGTGGGGCCTCAATGAGTGGCAATACAGAGTGACAAGAGCCTGTGGGGCCTCAATGAGTGGCAATACAGAGTGACAAGAGCCTGTGGGGCCTCAATGAGTGGCAATACAGAGTGACAAGAGCCTGTGGGGCCTCAATGAGTGGCAATACAGAGTGACAAGAGCCTGTGGGGCCTCAATGAGTGGCAATACAGAGTGACAAGAGTTACGTGTCGTAACTGTATAGAAATGAACGCTGCTGCCCTCTGTCTCTGTAGAACAATAGGCCGAAGCGCTCAATGGGAGGATGCCCCATAAACGTCACATAGTCAATGTGCACAGTGCACTGATCTGTTATAGTGCACTTATTTCTGTTATAGTTATTTCTGTTATAGTTAATATTCAAGTGTTAATATTCAACATAATTACTTGAAAGTTATGATTAATATTTTGTATAAATTTTATCAGCATTCGGATACTGAATACACTATTTACTATCAAAATCAAATGTTAACTCAATTTTAATAATAAGTTCTTTACTTGGTCTTTATGCCATGCTGCAGAGTCTGTTTCCTCTCCGGCAGATTAATGCCCAAACAAACACATTGACATTGATAGGAACTATTTTTGGGCTCTAAAATGAATGGAAAAAAATAATTGATGGTTTTAAATCTGTGTCATTACTGGCTTTCATTGAAAGATGTTTTATACATATTCTTTTTTTCTAAGTGTTGTAAAATAAAATTATTCATTGCTTGTTTTAAACTGTTAACGGGCGCATTCTATATGTACGGCATAGAAAGAATGAAAAAGACTATACATGTAAATGTTCCATACTTATATCTTATTATAAAAAAAATATTTATGTGTACAACTTTATTGGAGTATGTGTGTGATTGCCTAATTCTTATAATGAGTTGTAAGCTTATCAGTTTGTTATTAATTTCTTTACTGTACCATGTACCGATTTTGAACGTCTCTTATAAAAACCGGACGAGCTCTTAAGTACAGGGCGTAAAGTGGAGGCAGTGGATCAAGTAAAGGGCACACCAAGACACGGTTTCTGATTGGGGCACGCCGCATAAGTAGGTTTTCCCGCAGGCACATGCACTACACTTTTCCAACCCCTGCGGAAATTCCTGTTGGATCATTAACGAGTCAGCATTGCTTGTATACCTGTACTTTCGCCCGGTAGAACAAATACCAGACAGTAGATCTGGTCATCCATGCACTGGGCTAAGGCGAGACGGGTACCGTTGCGCACATTCCTTCCTCCCCACCGAGTCTCGGTGGCCTCCCAAGCGCGCAATGGAGTCTCGGACGTAGTTAGCACACTGGCGCCATTCTAAATGGGAACGTATCGGTGGTTCACACACTTTGAGAACATATAGGCCCATGGGTACAAAAGTGTAGCCACTGTCCCAGACTAAGTGGCACAATAATATTGCTCCTATTACTGATGGTAATGTTAATAGTATACATTTTAATGTAAATATTGTTCGGATTGCTTATGCTAATCTTATCTTATACATTACTGACACTCCTTCTATAAAGAAGAGTATTACGTTCTACGCATATCCGTGGTCTGAGTCTAGTCCTGCATTTCTATTGGTGATTTAAATGATGTTAAGCTACAGGTTTTTCTGGTTTGTTCAGGCAACCCATTCCATGCCCGGATGCCACTTGGTAAGAAAAAGTACTTATATGCATTTGTTTGCGCACAATGGATAAGGAAAGTGTTTTTGTCATTATGTTTATCTGAGCATTATGACAGATTGTCTTTGTGTTATATTTTAAAATTAGAATATAATTCCGTATGTATTATGACTACTTTACTCTTTGCCCTTCTGTCTAGTGTTTCTTCGTTTACTGATTTAACTATTGGTGTTACTCTTGTCAGCTGTGAATATTCGTTCTATTGTTCCCTTTGTTGCTACATCAAATGCATCACACAATTGCTGACAGGCACTCAGGTATACATACAGACATACGTACAGTCAGAACACATACAAAAAGACTGCACATACATACAAATTGACAGACATAGGGCACAATAAGGATGATAAAGGTTTTAAAAAAAAAAACAAAGCTGAAATTCAATTGGTATATCTTACGTGCATTAGCCTGTTATTATGTTTTTGTTTGTTTATTTGTCACGTGTAAAACAATCAATTATAGTACAATAACTTAATGAACAATGATCAGATTAGTTCGACAAAGGTCTTGTGTATCCAGCTTAATACATCGCATTTCAAATTCGAAAATTGAATAACAAATGAACAACATATCAGATCTGGTGGAATGCAGATCTTCACTCAAACATTGACTATCCTTTTCTGCACTGTTAGATAACAGATATGTCTTCTTGATAAAACTTTTATTACTCCCACTTATGAACATTCGTGATGTGAAGTCTAGTCTTGCAAATTGATTTGAGTTTTAAATAAGTTAAATGAATGGCGTACGGTGGCCGGCCAAGACCATCGTAAATACATATATGCGATGGTCTTGGTTTGGCCGGCGTACCGAAGGGCCTGTTTTGAACCTTTGTGAAGGCTTGGCTTTGTTCGCGAGTCTGTAATGATTTCCTGAGTCTACCCAGTTCTGATGGGTACCTGACATTAGTTGAGATAAAATAAAGACGGTTAGACCTTGTTCTGCTCACACAATCCTCTAGTATGCCGTGGCCATAGAAACTAAGGGCTTGTGAACGCTTCTTCACTGGCACTATGGACCAATCTATTCCGATGGATACCTTACTTAACTTACTATGGATTTAAAAAAGTATTTTAACTCTATGTATGTCTGAGTGTTTTAATTTTTTTTATGAGATTATTGTGCCTTGTTTCTAAGTTAGAAGTTATATTACATGTCAATAAAGAAGTAAAATCACTTTAAGCCTACTTAGAAATGCGTGTTTTTATAAACAAACAATCGGTGGAGTGGACTGTAAAAAAATCACCTCATTTACAGATCACAATGTGTGGTGAATTAAAGTTAATGTTAGTTTTCAGTGATTCTAAAACTGTACAAAACAATTGGACCCCAATGTTGCCATAAAGAAATTCTCTCTATAGTGAAGCTTATATTTATTTAGTCTAAAGGTCTCCATTTTGATAAGTGTTTAAAAAATATTCTATTTTTGTGTGGGGGTTGTCCTGATTAGTTAAAGACCAAGTGAAGAGGTTTTTCTCAAAGGAACGAGATTTGGAATAGCCTCATACGGCAGTGACGTATCACAAGGGAAATAAATAAATAAAAATAGACGCTATAAATCTATATTTAACCATTTTGTTAAAAATATGAACCGGGAAAAGATTCAAAACACGTGACAATATTCATTTTTCCTAGTCGGAATCCTTTATGTTACGTCACTTTCCTATATTGCCGGAAATAAAAACATCTCAAATGGCTACGAGATTTGGAGTAATCATCCGAAAAACACACACATTTAAGTGCAAATATTGAACTAATTACTTAAAATGTATCTTTGATATTTTGTATAAATGTTTTTTTTTAACATTCAGATACTGAATACACTATTTACTATCAAAATCAAATGTTAACTCAATTTTGATAAAAAGCTCTTCACTTGGTCTTTAAGACAACCCATCAAATTCTAAGATGTCAACCCGAAGAAAGGAAACTTATATTATTTATTAGTTCTTGCACAAGAAACAAAAACGAAAAAAAAGTTGTTTATAGCTCTCTGTCTGAATATTTTAATACATTATATTACGCTGTGCTTCTAATTTACTATTTAATGCTTTATGTAGGCCCTATGTATTACTTACACCCTGACCATGGATGAGCGTAGGACGCAGTAATCTTCTTTATAGAAGGAGCGTCTGTAATATATAAGCAGATTCAGTAATTTGTTTCTTTTAGATCACGTTCCCTTATGAGGCAGCGATAACCAGTTTCCATGGCCATGGATTACTATAGGGGTTGTGTGGCCAAATACAAATGCAACTAATGTCCCCAACTAATGTTTGAATAATGTCTATCTAATTTAGACTGAAGGCCTAATGCTTTATGTATTATCACCTACTTTTCTTTGTAATCACTTTTTCCTGAAAGTGATTCTAATAAATGTAAATGTCATTTTAAAAATTGTTACTCTTATTGGTCGTGAATATTAATTTGTTACAACTGTTATCGTAAGAAGATAGATATAATTCTGACATATCCTAAAGTGCAGCCAAGGGTATCACATCAATAATCTTACGTATCCAAAAATATCCCCCCCCCCACCTACAATGGAGAGAGCTAACCTTGCATGCACTCTTTAGCTCACGGGTCGTCAACATTTTGACAAAAAGCCTGCCAAAGTAGGATTTCTAATTCATTCAGCGTGTCGACATCCTAAAAGTCAACCTGTGCCACCAATCGATCTCTTACAGAAGAGACTTGAATTTTTTTTTGATGGGTTGTCCGTGTGCCATTGAGAATTTCTCCGCGTGCCAATTTGGGAAGGCGTGCCGTAGGTTGCATACCTTTGCTCTAGCTAACTGCTTATGGGATTAGGAGCGTTGTTCTTCAGTGAAACTGAAAGATATTCACATTGGAAAGCCATAAAACAATAGATGCCCCTGTCCAATTACCACCCGCCTCAAATCTCTTAAGCCCGCCTTTGTCCACCAATCATCTACATCAGGGGTCATTAACCTTTTGATAATAGTCTGCCAAAGTAGGATTTCTAATTCATTCAGCGTGCCAACAGCCTAAAAGTCATTCTGCTCTTTTCTTATTAAAGAGACTTGAATAGTTTTTTTGGTGGTCTTCCGCGTTCCATTGAAAATCGCTCTGCGTGTCATGTCTGGCACTCGTTTCGTAGGTTGCCGATCCCTGATCTACATTATACGACCCCCAACTTTTTTTGTTTCACGTCCATCTGAATGTTACATTGTTTATGCTATGTCAGGATAGGCGACTCTTCTTTTGAATGTTCTATTGACAAGCGTTATCTTCCCCTCTTGTAAACAAGAAGTGTTCTTCAGTGACTAAGTCATGTTTGTTAAGAGCAGAGTTGTTTAGTTTAGGGCAAAGAGACAGACAGACAGACGTCTGATAACATAAGTATTAGTTAGGTCAAGAAGATGTTACTTTATGATCGTCTGCTACCTACCTATTCTATAGTTTTATTGCGTTCTAGTCTTAATGTACATATAAGAACAATGTTTTATGTATTCATCTATTCGATAAGTGTCTTTATTTAGATACTATAATATATATATTATATATATTATACAGTGGTACCTCGGGTTATGAAAAGCAATTTAGCAAGTATGTCTCAGGTTACGAACAATGCCTCGGGCTACGAACGAAAAGAGACAAATAATAGAGGGTATAACGTTGGTGGCTTAATGCTAATGGTGTGCCAAACTAGGATTTCTAAATCATTCAGCGTGCCAACATCCTAAAAGTCAACCTGCTCTATTATACTTGTTTTATTAATTTTTATAAGACAATTAACCCTTACAGTCCCGGGCGCGTATATAGCGGAACTGAAGGCAGCATAGATAGAAGTAGGTCGGTACGGGAAGGGTTAATTTAACTCCGTACAAGAACAAGGCCAAAAGAAAAGGAAATCTATAGAGAAAATCGTAAAAGCATTTTATATTTAATAAAGAAAATTACGTGTTTGTGATTATCATCCTTTTTATTTGCATTTATATAAAATACACAATTTTATTATCAAACTTTCACATATATGATAATTATTTTGTAAACATTATCATTAGAGCGTTCTCAATGGGCGTGGCTTAGGTTTTTAGTGACGTATTTGTGTAAATAGAAACCACTATTGGTGTACAAAAATGGTGAAGTACTCCTTTATCATGCAAAATTCACATCTGAATATTGGCTATCCTACTAAAAAATAAGGAGGTAAATAGTAGTACTGTAGATTAATTGATTAATGTGATTAGGCTAGGGCCGGCTAGACCTATTTACACTTTCAATTTCACTTTATAGGCCTACACTTTTAATGTTTCGTAGACTCGGTTTCGTAGGCTAATGGCTAAGTAGGGCAGCTACGATTTCAAGTGATAGTGTTGGTGAATAGGCTATCTAGTCAAGTCACTAATAGGCTCACATCGTCTATGATAATAATAAAATAGCCTATTTTATTTAACAGACATAATACAGCTTAAATCTTAATAAGACTTAAAACACAACACATCATTTTAAAAAATGCTCCATCCTATATGAAACTTTATCAATACAGCGGCCATTGTTACTTGTACACCATTACTCAAAGTAAACAAAAATCACGTGTTTTTGTCACGTGATTGCAAACGCCCTTTTGGTTGTCAAGCTAGAGATCTAGCAACTGCTTATATTGATTATAATACTTTGTTCCCAGTGTATTAACTGAGATATTCTTTACTTTGTTCAAGCTTCTGTAATTGGTTTGAGATATATTATAATTAAGCGGAATCGATACGTAGTAATCATACAAACTGGGTAACTATTGTGATGTTTAAAAAAAATGTGCATATAATTTTGGGGTCACAAACTATTTATATAATTTTCAACTACTTTTTACAGTTTGTTCATTATAAAGTTGTAAGTTGTAGACCGTTTATTCTTTTATAAAAGAAAAATAAGAAACATAATATTTAATATTAGAAATATTAGCGCAAATAAAACGGGCTAATTATCTCCCTTTAATTAAAATAAAGTTTCTAGATTCGATTCAATAGTGATGCCAAACATGTTAAGTTTTGTAAAATAACAAATATTAATTACTAATTATTATTTATTTATATAAATCCAGCATTATTTTATACATTACACGTTTTAATTACTGGAGGTATACAATTTATTTACGTTTAACAGTTGCAAATAAATTTATCTTATAAACATTAATAATTACAACAATTGCATAATAAAATGCTATTAAAAATTCTCTTATATTTATTAGATTATTAAAAACAAAATTTGTTTTAGAATTACTTATATTTATGATTATTTATAGAAGATGAGCATAAAAACTCTTTGAAATGTAATTAGTCGGTATCAATTAATGTGCGCCTTGACTTAAATGCTCTTCTCAAATTTATAATGCAAAAAGTAAATTCTCCCGTCGGACAAAATTGATCCATAGGCCCGGTGAAGCAGCGTTCACCAGTTTCTGTGGCCACGGCATACTAGGTTATTGTGTAGCCAGCACTATGCACAGCCGCCTTAACTTTACCCCAACTAAGGTCAGGTACCCATCAGAGCTGTGTAGACTCAGGTACACCCTCCAGAGCCGGGAAAAAAATCCTAGCCTGCACCAGGATTCGAATCCAGGAATATAGCAGCTATATATTTTGTCGTTTCCGAGTACCGGTACTGAGTAGTGAAGTGTAATAGCTGCTATATATTTTGTCGTTTCCGAATACCGGTACTGAATATTGAAGTGTAAGTGACCTCTTTGAATACTTAACACAGCTTTCATGTGATGTAAATACTGTACATCAGTGTAAGTTGAACCAAAAGCTGAAAGTAGAGCGAATGCCTGGCAGTTGAGAATAATGATGACTTGCTTAAAACCAGCTTCCTTCCTGGCGGAAAGATAGGGCGGCCGAAAGTAATCTGGCACAGAACAGTAGAGCAGGAATTAAACAAAAAATAGGTCACTCCTGGGGTACGATGTGCATTGTCGCACGAGACAGACAAAGCTGGGAAGACCTTATTGTTGCCTTTTGCACCAACGCGTTACGGGCAGTAAGTAAGGCAGATAAATAAAAGTATAGATATCTAGACAGAGAAATAGCCTAGATAGATATATAGACGATAAGATAATTACCTAGACAGACAGACAAATAGAAAAACAGAGATATATTAATTGTTTATTAATGAATGAATGGATGAACGAATAAATAAGCGTTTTTGATAGCACTTAAAATAATGTTAACTAATTACAATTTAAACGTTTCTATTCTTTCCCTTAGTTCTTTAATTGGCGCAAAACAAGTAGTTAATTTCATAGTAACTTATTTCCCTTTCAACTTTGACCTCTGCTTGTTCTAAGTAAAATAGATTGCACCTTAGGCTTATCACAAGAACGGCGTATATCACCACAAACACATACATATATACACACACACAAACCAACAATAAAAGAAATGCATTATCTAGCAGATCTGGTGATAACGCGCAATGATTATCAAGATTAATTTTTTTTTTACTTTGTTCCCGCGACACGACAGGATAGTGTAGAAACGATATGTCCTTATGTACATGACGTGTTTAGAAATAGTGTATTGACCCCAAGCTCAATGTATTGGAACCCAATGGTGGAAGAAAACTTCCTGGATTAGAGGATAATCATATCTTATTTTGTCATTTCAGTTATACTTATTTACAAGAGTTTTTGTTAGAGTACATTCATAGTACATTTCCACCTCTTAAATGGTTCAGCATTTTTTTAATAATGCTTGCTAGAGAACCAGCCACGATAGCAAAATTACGAATTTAATTAAGCCCCACTGGGACATTTGTTGGCCACCAACAAGAGTCCTTTAATTAAGTATCTCGACCAGGGTCTAGATTCTCTACCTCAGGGGTCGGCAACCTACGGAAGGCGTGCCTGACTTAGCACACAGAGCGATTTTCAATGGCACGCGGAACACCCAAAATAACAATAATTCATGTCACTTCTATAAAACATTGATTGCAAGAACATGATGACTTTTAGGCTGTTGGCACGCTGAATGAATTAGAAATCCTACTTTGGCACTCTATTATCAATATGTTGCCGACCTCTGCAGTCTACCTGACCTAAATGATACCATAATTTCTTTGCGTCTTGTCTTCACACGACCGCTTATCCGTTATCCTTTTGTGATTCCAAGTAATGCCTCGTCTAGAGATTCTGTATTTTGGTTTTCTGAGGGTGTAAACAGTTCATCACCTTCTCTTTTGTGTATTTTTTTCACAAACAGACTTCTGATTAGTACGCTACCAGACTTCTTCCTTGTTGATGCCCTTTGACCAGAATTCCTCCAAAATCTTTCTGAGTCAGGTTTTAACAACAGCCAGTATTTTCCTGACATTGGAGGATGCTCTAACTCTTTTAAATTTCTCGATCCATACATCAGTCTGGTTATATCAATGGTGTTAAAAATTTTAATTTTTCTGTTCAAGGATAAAATTCTGGAACTCCAAACATTTTTCAAGAATCTGATCTTACTTTGTCAGTTCGTATTATTGTCTCTGCCTTCGCCTAACAAAAAAATGCAGCACCAAAAAAACGAAAACAGTTGTTGAATCTCCGTCAGACATTAGTGGTGTACCAGGGATTGATCTATTTAACAGTATATTTCGCCCCTAGCGGGCAATTTGCGATCTTTGAACCAGATCTAAACTGCATGACTACATCGTTCGAGTATCGACATATATATATATATATATATATATATATATATATATATATATATTATTACAGACCTCCTGTAGTATTAAATTTAAATTAAGTGGTCTCGTTAAAGAGGTTGTAATAAATAACAAACAATATTAATTATTTGTAGCTAACTTAATTAATAAAAATTAAAATAATTTATTTAATAAAACAACTCTTCAGAAGATACCAATTTTAAAACAATTTATTTACTAAGTCAAATTAATATCAAAAGAAAAATAGAAAAGAAAAATCAACTCACGAGTATCCTTACAACAGAATAAAACAACAATGTAATAATGCGTACAGGTACATAAAAGATACAATACAGCTCTGCCACTGATGCGCTTACAATATGCTTAAACCAAGACTCAAGAATACTACATCGATGTAAAAACTTCCCTTCTATCACGCGAATCTCCTATATTTATACTATACATGTTAGAGATTTCTGGAATAAAAGTAGGCTAAGAATAACTCACAAAAATTTTCAACATCTCTTTCTAACATGTTCCAGACTGTGAAAGAATGCTCTAGGTACACTCTAGTAAACAACAATTATTGACGCAACAGTAGCAGAGTTCAACTAGAGGTCAGGACTAAGGCCCTGGCCGTGGTGCAGTTAGTTGCATAGGAGGGAAACAAGATATAATTTAAACACATAACAATATATATATATATATATATATATATATATATATAATAATAATAATAATTTCTGTATAGCGCATATCCCGTTGGGAAGAGTTCTATGCGCAGTCAACAGTCACAGACAGAGTACAGACAACCAATAAAAGACGAAAATGTATACGTGAAAAATAATAATATAATATGGTATAAGCCCGTATAGGCGATACAAATATTAGTGAGTGGCGAAACAAAGTTATGTGAAACACTGGTGGTGTCATTTATAATTTGAGAACCATTGTACTATTTGTTTCCCTATGACTTTGCATCCATCAACGATTGTAAAAAAGCGATAAGCACACGAACCAACGCTAAATCATTGGTACAATAGACATCTGGGGGGGGGGGGGGGGGTTAAGGCCAAAGCTAATTTCTTTTATTAAAACAATCAGATTACAAATTGCACCATGTATTTAGCACTATTCGTAGCAATTAGTCTTCGAATGCGCTTTAGATTTAACCTAAGTTATTAAATAAAATCGAATCAGTGAATTTTTCATTTTGTTTTTAAAATATCATTATTATCCGCGTGTTTACGTGTGTTCGGAAGTTCATTCCACCCCAGAGGTGCTACAACGCTTTAGAAGAGAGCGCTGCAAATGTTTTTATTTTCATTTGAGTTATTGATGAGTTTTGTTTGTACTCAGTCCTGCTTTCTCTGATGTGTGTAGCTCAACAATGGATCTAATCTTTTGTAGAGATTGACCCCATGAAGGCTTTTATACAGCATAGTCAATGATAGTCAGAACTTTGAATTATATCATAAGTGTTATAGGTAGCCATATCACAGACATGTATGTTCAAATGGCTGTATATCTTGTATAGGCTCTACAAAAGTTGTTCGAATAGAAAACATGTAAACAAGGCCGCATATAAATGTAGTTAAGCCATTTAAGGCCATAGACTATTCCATTTTTGAAATCTCTTAAACACCAAAGTTCATAAGTAAAGGAGTGCTCAACCACTTAAATTTGTCGGGAAAATGCAGACTTTTATATATAGATGAGTGGTGCGTATGCTAATGACACTGACATACATAATCATAAACATCATATAAAAGTAAAAGGCATTCGTGAGCGAACGAAACCTGCCATATTCTTTATTACACCTATAGTGCATTTTTTTTCGTGCCTGAGTTAGGAAGTCAATAAAATAAATGTATAAATCAAAATTATTAAAGAGGTTCTATCCATTCTTTTTTATAGATCAGTGGCCGTAAACCACTGAGCTATATACAGCTCAGTGCCGTAAACATACGCACCACTTATCTATACATAAAAGTCTACATTCTCCCGACATTTTTCTGCTTTATTTTAAGTGATCGAGCACTCCATGTATATATAGATCAGTGGTTTTATCTTGGCGTCCAAGCCGTTAGGTAATGGGTGCTCATCGGAGTCGTGTAGACCAGGGGTTGGCAACCTACGACACGCGTGCCCAGGGCCGGCTCTAGGTTTTTTGGCGCCCTAGGCGAAAACTAATTCTGCGCTCTCATTAAAGTGCCTTTGGCGGGGTCTGCCGAGTACGGAACTTCGAAAATGTCTTTATGTTAATAATTGTTATAGCCCAACAAATAATTTTATTTTACAACCTTTGATTGATGACTGTGAAATGTAAATAAAACTGTTGAATGAAAAGTAACAATGGCTTTGCATTATAGATTAATAATTAGAAATGTAAATTATTATTAGAAAAGATACATAACACACAGTTTTACATTAGGTATATAGGTTTATAGGTTTTATAATTGTATTATGAACAGTTCTCTTAATAACAAAAAGAAACTTACAGTTAGATCATACATATTTGTTTTCTGTTTTTATAACACTTAAAATAATACACACAAAGACTACTTGACATTTCTTGATATTGGATTATTGTTTTCTTAACTTCGGTCCAAACGTCACTTTTAAATACTGATTAACACTAATTATATTCCTAAAGAATAAAACCGTTATGGTACTTTTCTTGCTTTTTGCTTAGCAAATTCTTGTATGAGGGCTATTTTAAGTCTAACTGTCTTGCTATCTCACTTTCAATAGAAATTGTCGCCAGGCCCACAAGTCTCTCCTGACACATTGTACTACGCAGATAGGTTTTAAGTACCGGTAGCTTAAGTTTTGAAAAACTTCGTTCAGCACTAGCTACGGAAAGTGGCAACGTAAGCAAAATACAAAGGGCTAAACAAATGTTAGGAAATCCATTTTCAAGATTCTGTTAGTAAATGTAGTTTAGGGCTACTTCAGGGTTTGATAATTAGTCATAGAGATGATGAGAAATTGCTCTAAGTTCAGAAAACTGTCGTACAGCAGCAATGTCAGATTCATTCAAACCTTCATCTTTTTCAATTGTTAATGCTTTTTCCAAGTTTTTGCACATCGACTTAACCTCTGATGTAGTCTTGCTTTTACGGTCAGGAATGTTGTACAAAAATCCAAAGACACAAGATACTTTATATAACTGGGATAATCTTTCTTTACCGCCTAAACAGCTGTGTCTAAAGCAGCAAAATAAAAGTGGATCTTGAAACTTTCTGAGGGGTCACCTGCAATATTTACAGATTCATCAACCATGTTCTTCTTTTTTTTTTTTATTCAGACCTTCTCTTTCTCAAATACTGGTTCTATTTCATTCAACTTCTTATGCTACTTCATTAGCTTCAACCAAAACTCTATTGAACTCTACATCACTTCTAGCTTCTCTTCGTTTTTTTTCCAGGTGACTAACTGCTCTCCGGAGACTAAAGTCCTTTTCTTGCAGTATCTTACTAGTTATGTTTACTTGAAACAAAATTTTGTGTTATGTGACAAGTGCAACAATAAACTTGAAGTCTGAGATATTTTTAAGTAACCCAAGTGCTTTTTCCTCCACAATACTGCCACTAGATTCATTTAGTGTCTTCAGAAATCTCTTTCATCACAAACATGAGATAACTGGTTGTGCAGAGGTGTTAGTGCATTAATTCGACTCCATCATCTTATGCCACTTAACAGTCTGAAAATGCACACAAACAACAACTGCACTGCCAATGCAAACAACTCAGCGCCATCAGGACTTATGATTCACGAACTGACTTGAAGGACACAGTCACGTCACTTCACTATGATATTCCGCCGCCGCATCGCATCCAGGGTGTGGCCGGAGGAAGTTAGGAGTTGCCTTTTTGCACTCCGCTACGCACAGCGAGGTTGCCAAACTAAGTACTGTTGCGGCATACTTTCCAATTTTTAAGACAACTTAAGTCACATTATTACTTTTCGGTGAGTACACCAGACTTGAACCCCACTTTTTGTTTGTTTGAGAATGCGAGCGAGCGTACTCTTTTGGGGCTCTGAGAACTAGCTCTGCTGTGTCCACGCACCACTGATACATCACCGTAAAAGTTAGGCACAAACGGTTGGCCGTTCCTGTCCACTCTAAATTCTAGCTTATGACCTGGTATCCACTAGAAAAGGGGTCGGCAACCTCAAATTTGGCACGCAGAGCTATTTTTAATGGCACGCGAGAGACCTCCAAGAGATTTTTTTAATTATTGATGAAAACAAAAACAACTATATTTTTCAGTAATATTTATATTGAGTGAAATCAATTTTACAACATTTAACTAAATGTACTTCCCTTCACAAAGGCAAATATTAAGATATATTGTTGGGCTTTTTCAGAAGCATATCGAAGCACTCAAAACGGAGTTTCAAGACTTTCAAATTGATTTTTTCATACCTAATCAAGCATAACTGGCTTAATCTTACTACGACCTTCTTAGATGTAGATACTTTTTTTTTTAAGTATAGGGATATTTGCAATTTGAAAACGTAGCCAGTTGAATTTTAAACCTTTAATGAAATGGGCATCGAAATGTGCCAAATTGTTTAAGAGATAAACTCCTCAAGGTTGAATGGACAAATAATTAATGCAGGAAATGTTTACTTACAACTATTTAACGTAAATTAATTTTATACCTTTAATAATAAAAACTTGTAATGAATACCACAACGCTAGTTTATGTAAAGAAATAATAATTAGTTAGTAATATTTGTTATATTGCAAAACATTACTTATTTGGAATCACTATTGAATCAAATTTAAAATCTATATTTTAATTAAAGGGAGATAATTATCTACTTTTATTTCTGCTAATATTTCTAATAGAATGTGTTTTTTTTATTATTTTATAAAATACTCAATGGTCTACAAATTATAACTTTATAATGACCAAACTGTCAAAAGTAGTTGAACATTTTATAAATATTATATGTCTAATATAATATATGCACATTTTCTGAACATTACATTAACTACCCAGTTTGTATGATTACTTTGTATCAATTTCGTTAACCGTCGTTACCAAAACACAGCAATAAAGGTACAGGATTAATTTACAGAACATCTCAGCTAAACAGAGAACAAAATATTATAATCAATATAATCAGCTGTTATATATGTAACTTGATAACTAAATGATAATCATTACAAACTAGTTACCATAAATGTGAAAGCTTGGTAATATAATATTGTATTTGGTATAAATGCTAATAAAAAGGATGATAATTACAAACACATTATTTTTTTTAAATTAAATATAAAAAGCTTTTACGATTTTCTCTATAGAGTTCCTTTGCTTTTGGCATTTGTCTAGCTACGGATTTAAATTACTTACTTGTCTTATAAGAAAACAAGTATAATAGAGCAGGTTGACTTTTAGGCTGTTGGCACACTGAATGATTTAGAAATCCTAGCTTGGCACACCATTAGTAAAAGGTTGCCGACCCCTGCTAGAGTGAGATCTTCACTTCGTATCAAATTAAATAATACTAAAATTAACTAGATCTAACAAGGTTCATTAATCATATTGTAACAAATTAAATTGTTGAAATGCAATTTTAAAAAAATAAATATTAGAAACAGTATAAATTGTGCTACATGGCTTAAAATTATTACATTTTCTTTTCCCGAAAAGGCCCTTTTTTCGAAAATGGTCGTAAGGGGAGCGGCCGCTCCCCCTGCCCCCCCCCCTCCCTGGCTACGCTTCTGGCGGAGGACCCCCGAAAAAATGTGTTTTTTAATGGCTTCTGCGTGCCATGTCATTTTTTTTTCATTAGCTCTCGCTGATCTTTTTCAAATAAATCAAAATAAATCATTCTGTCGTTTGCCTGTTCGAAAGCGTTCAGTTTCAGCGGATAAAAACTAGTCTTTGTTTCTCCTGTGCTTACATCAAATAATGCTACATCAAATGAATGTGCCGACTATTCTACATTAATTTGGTTGGTTGTGTTTGTATTATATCGCAAGCCAAAAAATATCGAATACAAACAATTTGTATATTCAAACCATTAACTGATTTGTTTTTCGCGATTCCAATAACATTTTATTATAAAGTATTTCCTTCAATTTAACGTACAAAAAATAGTGTGCCACTGAAATGAACCTCCCCTCCCCAGAATAATTCAAAATAAACAACAACCTTGATCGATTTCAGATTTACGATTTGATATTTAAAATTTATCTTAGCGAGAGGATTTCCCTCAAATTAATATAATTTCACCATATATGTAGGCCTAGAGGGGGCCTATAGCCTATAATTTAGAAAACGTTTACAATTATTCAAGATGGTATATTATGCGGCGATATATCAAGGTATAAATGTAAGTGCCCATAAAATGTCCGAAAATGACAAAAACGCTACTGCGATGTTTGGCAAACAGAAAAGATTTATTAAATTTCTTGTAAACCACATTGGGAGGCTGCTGTTAAGCTTCCATTGCATTATACACCATGAAAGTTTGCGTACAACGATCTCTTTATTGGACTTGCGCTCAATAATGGAAACTGTTGTTAAAAAAGTCAACTGTATAGTTTCAGACTCTTCGTTGATTTACCGGCAATTCTAATCCTTACTACAAGAAATTGAAAGTGAAAATGGAGATCTGCTGTTGCATAGCAGTGTTCGCTGGTTTAGACAAGGTTAAGTGTTCAATAGATTCGTTTCGTGTTTGGAAACAGTATACGATGTTTCTTGATGAAACATTATTTTTGGTAAATAAATGATGAAGAATGCCTGATGAAACTGATGTATTTGACAGACCTAACGACTCATTTAAATGTTGAACTTGTGTTTACAAGGACAGGATCAAACAATTCTTGAACTGTTTGGTTACTCATTTTTACTGGAAAGAATTTGGATTGAAACTGGACATTTGACATATTTATCCGTGTTATTACTAAAACATTATAGTACTTCCCCTATGTTAAAACTCATTCAGATCTATATACATTACACATAGATGAGCTTAAGAAGTACATTGAAGCAACCAAAGCGGAGTTTTCTGGCTGAAGTCTATTTTGAAATGCAGCAAATTAAATTTAAAACAGCCCGATTTATGGACATCAAAATAAACCGAATTAAACAAATCTGCAAGAAAGCTGCATAGGAAGATCGTCAGCTATACTTAAATCGTTCATTTGTTTGAAAAACGTTGCATTTGTTTTACTTTCATCTATTGACTCAACTTACACTTGTAAATAGATTTTCTCATAAAAGATTTCTCACATAATAAAATCTTTTAAATCCCATAAGAAAGTCGCCTAACTCTTGAAGCATTAAGCAAGGCTCACATTAATTGATACAGACAAATTGCATTCAAATGTTTTTTTATCTTCTTTAAATAAGCACACAAAATAATTCGAGATCAAATTTATTTGTTTTAACTTTTAAAAAAACAACAACAGCTTAAGCGTCTATACAAGCATTGTATTAAGTAATTGTTGTTATAATCGCAATATGTGACTAATCTGTGTTGACTTTTGTACGGTTTCATAGAAAAGCGCCTTTTTTATCATGATATATACATTTAATAATTATTGTTAAAAATAATAAATAAGCTTATAGCAGAGGTTGACTATTTGGCTGTTGGCACGCCGAGTGAGTTAGAAATTCTACTTTGGCACGCCGCTATCAAAAGGTTGCCGACCCCTGTAGACTCAGATGACCGCTTTCAGAGACGATGGAAGTGAAGTTTGAGATCTACTCGTCGGCATGTTTAAAGTTTTAGCCTACCCAGGAACCACCGCGCCTCAACTAAGAAGTGCTTTCTGGGATATCAATCCGCCAAAAGTTTACACGTCATAAAATGATTTTGCCATGTGGTGTTACACGTCACGTAACGGCTAAGTCGATTTATATCATGGGCATAAAGATTTGGAAGGGGTTAGGGGTTTGGGGAGGGGGGAGTGAGAGAGACAAAGAGGCAGTACGAGAGACAAGCTAAGAGAGAGAGAGAGAGAGAGAGAGAGAGAGAGAGAGAAATGCGAAGATAGAAACAGATACAGAGAGAATGGAAACGAACTGTACTAAGACAACAACGAATGATAGAGAGAGAAATAAGCAGTGGCGTATTTCGACATGTTTCACATGTTCCATTGGAACAAGGGCCCCCACGAAAGGGGCAATTACACTTCCCAAACAGATTTTTTTTTGGTGGCATCCCCATTCTTTCATTGAAAATGTAAAATAAAATTCATTTATTCCCCTGCAATTTTAAGCGCTCCACTCCAACTAAGTTAGGCAACAACATACAATTTATTTAAAATTTTAAATCTGCCTGGAAGGCAGGGGCGAGGCCACGAGTTGTCCCAACATAAATTTGGGAACAGGGCTCCCACAACCCTAAATACGGCCCTGGAAATAGTCCCTGGAAATGTTGGTAATAGAAATACTTCGATCAATAACCATCCAGGTTCAAGTTAACAAAAAAAAATTGTATTTAACATACAGTCATTAACCGTATCCAATTTGTAATAAAATAATAATACTAAGATGGATGAAGATGCTAATGGATAACATTTTAAAAAGCTACAGACAATCAAACAGACAAGCATACAAGCAGACAGACAGTCAGCAGGCGACATTACTAAAAGATGGAGGGGCTGGACAAGTAATATGATGAAACAACTACTAAAGTTTGAAAAAATACGCCATTTCTTTGTGTCTGATTCAATAAAATGGTATTCACACATCAATCTACGCTCATCGTCTGCAGACACTACGACTCATTCAACGCGAAATACAGCAGGTCAGCTTTACAAACAAAAGTCCGCTGTAGACAGTAGTAGTAGGCTAGACAAAACAAACGTATCGTGAATTGCTCAGACGCGCGAAGAAAGAATAGCCAATGGCGAGACAGCCATCTACACGGACAAAGGCCAACACACACAATGACAAAAGCCCAGCAGTGCAGGTTGCATTATTATAAACAATATTTATAATAACGGCTTTGTTTGCAGCCAATTGAAAACAACAACTACTAGTGTTGATTCGAAATTTTGAAAAAATATATAGATCAATAGATCTAGATCTATATAAAAGTAAGAAAACAAAACAATACAAACTACGGTACATATTAAAGTAATTTTTGTTATTTACTAAAGACGTGATGTATCATGTTTTTTTTTAAAATAAAGCTCTGATCACGTGACTATTGTTGCCAACTAAAAAATGTCAATGTTCCTAAAAGTTTTAAATCTTGGTCATTTTCCTTTGTGTGCAAACGTACGAACACTTTAGAATTTTAGATAAAGAACGTTTGAGCATTGTAGTCAACTGCATTATTATTCTAAATACACCGCTTTCAAAGTTAGGAACAATTGAGAGGAAACGTCACAAAAGGCACGTGTTTTGCTTGTGTTGTTTCAAAAGTTTGTTTGTATAGCTAAAACACCATTATGGGCATGTCTACAGTTGAACAAAAATGTAATGAAACAATTAGCAGCCAACATTTTTACATTTAAAAATTATAGCAACATTTTTTACCACCATTCCTTTTTTCCCCCCTCCAGCTTAAAATAAAAAAGTATATATAAAAGATTGGCAGCGGTGGGATTTGAACCCACGCCTCCGAAGAGACTGGTGCCTTAAACCAGCGCCTTAGACCGCTCGGCCACGCTACCTTGCGACAGCTTACGTTGTTAATCGTCATTTCCAACTACACCATTAACCATTCGTGCTGATATAAACATTTAATTTTGGTGATCACATAGTCGCTATGTCCACAGAATAGATAGTAAGCTTGAGGTTGATATATTAGGGGTCTGCAACATACGGCTCGCGTGCCATACTTGGCACGCTTAGGGAATTTCAATGGCACTGGGATTAGGCTTTAAAAGTCTATTCAAGTTTCTTCTACAAGAAATTTACTGCTTCATCAAGATGATTGTTAGCCTGTTGGTACGCTGAATGACTTGGAAATCATAATTTGGCACACTGTTATCAAAAGGTTGCCGACCCCTGTCCTATATCATATTATATTGGGGCACGTGTTTAACACTTGGCACGCAGAGTGATTTTCAAAGGCACGCGGGATAAAAAAAAAAAGAAAGTCTATTCCATTCTCCTCTACAAGAAGGTTAAGGCTTTTGAACGATGAATGAATTGGAAAGCCTACTTTGGCACATCGTTGTGAAAATGTTGCTGATCCCTATGCCTTTATAAATTAAGCTAAGAGATTTAACTAAGCTTACATCTATAATCTATTCCATGGTTCCGTCTGAAGAAGCGAGCGCGCCTCTTAAATTAAAATTAAATCATTTATAAAATGCCATGAATACTGTTAAAAATTAAAAGCTACGACTATCTGTCATGATGTGTAAATTGGGTAAATTTATGTTTTGTTTATGTTTATATTTATGGTTATTATTGGCTTGTAATGCCTTTATAGGCCTACATGCTGTCTTTACCATGAGTAAAGGTCGGCTGGTCCTGGGGTTAGTTCACCGGACAGTCTTATCTTATACATTACAGACGCTCCTTCTATAAAGAAGATTATTGCGTCCTACGCTCATCCGTGGTCCGAGTCTAGTCTTGCATTTTTATTAATGTTCTAAATGATGTTAGGTTATTGGTTTTCCTGGTTTGCTCAGGCAACCCATTCCATGCCCGAATGCCACTCGGGAAGAAAGAGTACTTATATGCATTTGTTCTCGCATAAGGGACAAGGAATGTGTTTTTGTCTTTATGTTTATCTGAGCTTTGCAACAGATTGTTATTGGGTTGTATTTCTAAATTAGAGTTTAATGCCTTATGTTTTATTACTACTTTACTCTTTGCCCTTCTGTCCTCTAGTGTTTCTAGGTTTAGTGATTTGACTAATGGTGTTACTCTTGTCAATTGGGAATATTCACTAGTTATAAACCTTGCAGCTCTTTTTTGAATTTGTTCTAATTTTTTAATGTTTTCTTTAGTTGATGGGTCCCATACAGATCCTGCATATTCTAGTATAGGCCTAACTAATGTGAGATAGCATTTTAGTTTTATATTCTTATCACATTTGTAAAAGTTCCTTTTTATGAATCCTAATGTTTTGTTTGATTTTTTAATTACTTCATCAATGTGAGGGTTCCAAGATAACTTATCATTTATTATTACTCCTAGATACTTAGCATTGCTAGTTTGAGTTAGTTCTTTACCATGAATGAAGTAGTTTGTTATTATTTGTTTCTTTTTCTTGGATACCCTTATTAGTTGGCACGTCGCGGGTTCTATCCGTGCCGCCCACTGATCCCTGTCGCCTTGCAGGAGTTTTGGGCCTAATGGACCTAATAATCTTCTATCTAGAAGGAACGTCTGTAAAACTTATAAGTTATTAGTTCTGAGTAGACAGACTTCAATTATTTTTGTAAGCTGTCAATTTAGGGCGTGCAGTCATATTACCGATACAGCGCTAGATAATAATTGTGCAGTCTAACGAAAATCACTTCACCCAAATCAGTTTAATAGCCTATGCCACAGTAAAGAAAAAATATAGTGTCTTCTAAAGTCTAAAGAAGTTGCGTTTAATGTCTAATCTAGAATTAGGACTACAAAAACTTTGGCTATACTCTAACTATATGTTTTATAGGCCTATGGGCCCTACAATAATATATTAATGTGATATATTAGGCCTATATATGTCTCCGTTTTTTAGTGTTGTCATTTTTTTTAGCATGTTGTAACGTTGAATGTTTGTTTCTTATCTTCTCGTTCATTTATGGCTTTAATAAAATCTGAACGGTTTGGCTTGCATAAATTACCATAAAAAATTGATATAAATTCATTGCTGCAATAAAACTATAAGCCTACATAATGATCATAGGTTCTAATATTGTAGGATAGGCTTCAATATCTCCGTGGAAGGGGGGATGGATAACCACAGAAGAGATTAAAGTACTTAGATTCAACAACAACTAAAAGTAAAAAGCTCTCAGATATGGCCATCTTTATATTGTCTAATTTTGACAACTTAATTTTTGTTTTATAGAAAAAAACATACTTTTAAGATTTTTCTTATGATTAGACCTAAATCTTCTATCTATAGATTATATATTTTTTTTATAAAATATTATATATTTTTTTTTATATAGGCCTATTTATGTGAACGTGTGTGTGTGTGTGTGAATGTCTGCACGACTTTAGACATGGAAGCCGGAATTCAACGCAAAGTGGCGCTGCGGTAGTGAGAAAGTGGCGTGATCTCGCGCCCACGTGACTTTCCGCCCATCGCCAGCACGCTATCTGCTCCAGCAGATTCTGCAGACGCTGACACTAAATGTCTGAGATCAATAGAATATTGTCTTACATAAGTAGGATGTGACTTTGTTTTGTTTTTTATCTCTAAGTCAGATTTTGAAATAAGCTCTAATGAATGTCACGAAATCTTTGAGCTCTTTTTTTATATGTTACTTATGGATTTTTTTCTTAGTTTGTATCTCTGTATGTTAGACTGTATGTTAGTCTGTATGTTAGTCTGTATGTTAGTCTGTATGTTAGTCTGTGTGTTAGTCTGTATGTTAGTCTGTATGTTAGTCTGTATATTGATCTGTATACTAGTCTGTATGTTAGTCTGTATGTTAGTCTGTATGTTAGTCTGTATGTTAGTCTGTATGTTTGTATGTTAGTCTGTATGTTAGTCTGTATGTTAGTCTGTATGTTAGTCTGTATGTTAGTCTGTATATTGATCTGTATGTTTGTATGTTAGTCTGTATATTAGTCTGTATGTTAGTCTGTATGTTAGTCTGTATGTTAGTCTGTATGTTAGTATGTATGTTAGTCTGTATATTAGTCTGTATGTTTGTATGTTAGTCTGTATGTTAGTCTGTATGTTAGTCTGTATATTAGTCTGTATGTTAGTCTGTATGTTAGTCTGTATATTAGTCTGTATGTTAGTCTGTATGTTAGTCTGTATGTTAGTCTGTATATTAGTCTGTATGTTTGTATGTTAGTCTGTATGTTAGTCTGTATGTTAGTCTGTATGTTAGTCTGTATGTTAGTCTGTATTGTTATTTGTCTGTGATTTTGTACGCACCCAGGAAAAGGGGACAATATGCTGTCATAAACACATGCTTCTATCCATCAATGTATTCATCCATGTATTGAGACAGTATTAATTTAACTATCCATGTTTTCACGCATCCACGCACCCATCACCGATCCATGCATTCACAAAATTCACGTGTTAAACCATCCATGTATTTATTCACTTATTTATTTATCTATCCACGTGTTTATCCATCTATGTATAAATCTACCCATGTTATCATCCATCCTTGTATCCACCCATCCATCTATGTATAAATCTACCCATGTTATCATCCATCCTTGTATCCACCCATCCATCTATGTATAAATCTACCCATGTTATCATCCATCCTTGTATCCACCCATCCATCTATGTATAAATCTACCCATGTTATCATCCATCCTTGTATCCACCCATCCATCTATGTATAAATCTACCCATGTTATCATCCATCCTTGTATCCACCCATCCATCTATGTATAAATCTACCCATGTTATCATCCATCCTTGTATCCACCCATCCATCTATGTATAAATCTACCCATGTTATCATCCATCCTTGTATCCACCCATCCATCTATGTATAAATCTACCCATGTTATCATCCATCCTTGTATCCACCCATCCATCTATGTATAAATCTACCCATGTTATCATCCATCCTTGTATCCACCCATCCATCTATGTATAAATCTACCCATGTTATCATCCATCCTTGTATCCACCCATCCATCTATGTATAAATCTACCCATGTTATCATCCATCCTTGTATCCACCCATCCATCTATGTATAAATCTACCCATGTTATCATCCATCCTTGTATCCACCCATCCATCTATGTATAAATCTACCCATGTTATCATCCATCCTTGTATCCACCCATCCATCGATGTATCCCCCGTCTATATATTTATCTATCCATAACTCATAATAATATATCACGTTATAATCTATCCATTTATTCATCCATTCATATATTCATCCATCGATGTATTCCTTTGATTATTTGTTCATGTATCTCTCCATCCACAGTATCCTCAATCCATCCGTCAAGACCTACCTATTAACCCTTCCAGGATAACAATCCATATAAATATATTCATACCATCATGCGTTATTTCAGTCAACTTCACCTAACCTCCTATTTCACTTGGTGTCTCTTCTAACCAGCACACATAGTATCCATCAAGTCATCCAAACAATCACTCATCTTTGTAGGCATCCATTGTTTTTCCATAAATGTATTATCACCTTCCGAAGTCTCTCTCTCTCACTCTCTCTCTCTCTCTCTCTCTCTCTCTCTCTCTCTCTCTCTCTCTCTCTCTCTCTCTCTCTCTCTCTCACACACACACACACTCCTGCTCTATCTTGGCCCACATAACTATCCTTGAGTTCATAAAGCCCTAAGTTTCTTTCCACCATTCTCCATGCCCATCTTTTCATCTACCAATCTCTCTGTCAATCTCGAATATATATATATATATATCTCTATAACAAAATTTAATGGGTCTTAAACCTTGTTCTCAGAGCATACTTGGCGTTTCCAAACCACATTAACATTGGACAAGAAAAGATTCACTCACAAAAATAAAATAAGAATGATTCTATAAACACTACAAGCATGTTTTATGTAAATGTTATCTTGGACTTTAATAGGCCTACACTACACACAACTTAAGATGATACCAGTTCATAGATTGAGTCTAAGAAAATTAGACTGGAAACATAGATTTGCAGCAAACATTGTCTTTTTCTTTTCAAAACAGATAGTTTTAAAATAGAAATTTCGATTCAAAATATTGATTCAAAACACAAATGTACGTGCGGTTTCTTTTATTTATTTTTATTAACTGTGCACAAATGTCTGGCTGGCTGGCATTCTATCTATCTGAAACATTGAATGGGTTGCTTGAACAAACCAGTAACTTAACATCATTTAAAACACTGATCAAAATGTAAGACTAAGGCTCAGATCACGGATGAACGTAGGGCGCAAAAATCTTCTTTAAAGAAGGAGCATCTGTAAAATAATATAAGATAGATCTAGATTCGAAAACGTTGTTTCAAAACAGAATACCGCAACAGAGATTCCTTGCAGATTTCGAAAGCATAGATACGAAACAGATTACAGAAGGTAGGTTTACCAACATTACGTCTACCACGACAACTCGTCTACAGAATGTAGGTTTACCGACATTACGTCTACAACGACATGTCTACCGACACTTCGTCTAATGCAACACTTCGTCTAATGCGACACTTTGTCTACCGACACGAAATGTCGCGGTAGGCGACTTTTCTGGTAGACGAGCAGTCGCAATAGACGGCTTGTCTGGTAGACGAAATAAACGTATCACGACTGAGTGATAGTGAATTAGTGATACAGCAGAAGTCGTTCTCCTAGCCCTAAGAGAGTAATCTCGGCTCGCATTCTCTTGAAGAGAAGTGGGGTTCTAGTCTTGTAGGCGAACTGTCGCGGTAGACGAAGTTTCTGGTAGACCAATGGTGTGCAAAAGGCGGCCCGCGGGCCACAAAACGGCCCGCCAAGCCTTTTAGTGTGGCCCCCGAAGAGCTTCTAACTGCATTTTTCTTTAATTCGTTGCATTGATAATGCAAATAAATTTTCAGACTGTGTGACTCGTCTTGTTGTATAAAATTTCATATGCGGCCCAAAGCAGAAAAATGTTGCACACGCCTGTGGTAGACGAACTGTCGCGGTAGACAAAATGTCTTGGAGACGAAATGTCGCGATAGACGAAGTGTCGGTAGACGAGTTGTGGTCGACATATGCTTGTAGTTTGTAGCCCTACTTTCTGTAGACGAAGTGTCGACGTACGAAAAGTTTGTAGACGAGTCGTCGTGATACCATGGGTCCAGCAGGTACACGTTGATATCCTGTCAACGGTATAAGATATTTGGATAAGATATATTATATCCACAGGGCCGAGCAGATTACTGGAGCTAATAGGCCCACGCACATACATCGGGCGTCTGTACCTATAGCAGTGAATTTTTGTTTTTTAATAATGGTAGGCATAATACCTGTTCTGAAAATCAATATTGGCGTAAATTAAAAGGAACACTAACTTATCAAAGGCATAAAAACAAGTGCATTGATTCATTATTACAGCTCTATATATAAAAGTTCGTTAACAAATTGAAGCATGAAGATCCTTATTTTTTCTTTCTAAATTACGAATCAAAGTTGGCAGCAAGAATATGGGTAGTTAAGCTATGTGTAATCACCCTTAGTTAATCCAGCGATGAAATAAGTCCTAATAGTTGTTTAGGCTACATTCAGAATTTAGACTAAATAAACATATATAACGCGGAAAGTGTTTTTTTTATAACCATAACTTATATCTTATAAGTTTACTTCCATAAGTTATGGCATAATATTAAAACATAACGCAAAAATTATTTTTTAAAATAACAATTATGTAGATTGTAGGCTAACATATTTAAAAAAAACATATTTATATTTAAATAAACAGATTTAGCTTCTTTATTATAGGCCTATTATTTTAATGGTCTACCAGACTTTAAAAAAAAAATCTAAATATAAAAATAATTAAGAAACAAATATTAATTGCGTTATTGACTAGACTATTAAGACTTCATTTTATTAGGCTATATACAAATAGTTCATACTTACTTTTTTTCCAGTTTGCATTAATCCAATACAATTTTTAGATGGAAATAATAAAAGCTGTTTTTTTAATCAAAGAAAACCATAAAGTACATCAATAATAATTTTGCAGGCAACACGAGTGTGTTACGTTTTTGCGTCAATAAGTAATACTACAGTTGCACTCAAATAATGTTATTGGTAAAAAAAAAAACTGTGACATCACGTCTGCTGCGATCGTCTGCAGCGGTGATCGTCTGCTAACCGAGACCGCCAATGAAAACAGTACGTTTATTTTGTTAATAACCGCTTGTGTGCTGACGTCTGCTTGTTGTGCGTTCAAAGGGGCACAACTCTTATTCAGAAAACAAGCAGTGTGTGTGTGTTGTGGAAAAAAAAGGTGGGGGGGGGGGTCCTCAACTCCCACCCGCCTCCCTCCCAATACAAAACATTCCCGGCTACTGTGACGCGAAGTAACTTTTAGATATTTTTAAAAATTAAAGCTATATTTGGAATTATTTGGGAGTGATTTCAGTGTTATGGAATGTGTGGGTTGGAGAAAGTTAAAAAAAAAAGAGTGTGTAAAATAGAGGCGTGGATGATTAAGTAGAGCTTTAATATATCTATAATAATAATGTTTTGAATTCTGATACTTTATTTAATATCTATTTCTATCTAGACCTATCTATCATTTTTTTATCTATCTATCGATCGATCGATCTATCTCTATCCATTAATAAATCTATTACTCTCTCTCTCTCTACATGAATCTCTAGATTATATTTCTTTCCTTCTATATTTCTATCTCTCTATCTTCATTTCTCTCTCTCTATTTAACTATCAATCTATCTATCTATCTAGGCCTAGTTATTTCTCTTTTTCTTTCATATATAAGTATAATACATAGGAATATATATATACATATAATATTTATTTATATGTATATTTATATATTATAGCGTAGGTACAGTATATACAGGGTGGGCCAATAAAATGTTACAACTTTTTAATCATACACAGCTTTTCAAAAAATCAAGGGGCGAATAACATAATGATGAGGTTTGGTTTGGGCCCAGAATCTTATATTCTGCCTATTAACATGTCCATTGAGGTGGAAATGTCCTTCATCGCTGAAAAAAATCAGGTCCAACAAAACGGGGTGATCTTCAATGCGTTGACTGATGTTTCTACAAAAGGTTTGTCTCTCTTCTCTATTTGCTGCTATCTGAGATTGCAAAATCTGAATTCTGTAGGGAAAAAGATGAAGGTCTGTGTTCAGTATGCGTCCTACAATGGTCACACGTCCTGTTTCCCTGAACTTCTGCAGAAGACGTCTGATTTTTTCCCGGAAGGTCAATTGTGAATCGTCGCTGAGTGTGGGTTACCGATTTTAATTCCAAATATGCTTCCACGATCTTCTCTCTCTCCTCCACAGTATATTGCTTTCGATCCATATGGGTGAGAATTCAGTGTTTCGTTGTTAATATTCTTAAAAATGAAAAAAAACAATTTTCAATTTTGAAAATTGTAAGAATATAAAAAGTGGTAACATTTTATTGGCCAACCCTGTATATGACTATTATATATACATTTTTTTAAAAGATATTGAGCCCTTTTGTTTAACAAATTGACCCATTCATTATGCCCATTAAATGTGGAAAAAAAGTTGGAATTAAAAAAATATTCCGAACCCAAAACAGTTACACTTAATGACCTTATGTTATTGTCTCGTGTTCGAATCCATAGGCTATTGACTGCTCTGGAAACCGCAATCCCGTTGCACACCAAAGACAATCAAATCGGTGAACGCTAATAAATTGTCTAAAAATGTTCATTTTACTTTAAAAAACAAAAACAATTTGGGCAGATAATTATGCTAATGACACTGACATACATAATGAAAAATATCTATAAAAGAAATGTGTGAGCGACTGAAACCAGACATATTATTATTACGCCTTTATAGCATTTATTTCGTGCTTAGTAGCCTATAACCTGAGTTATGAACTAAATAAAAAAAATGCATAAATGCATATAATAACAAATTTACTCAGATAATATATAGGTGTTTTTTTTCAGTGTATATATAAATATACAGTGTCTAAAATCGACCGTAAGCATAGTCACCACTTATCTATATATAAAAGTCTATATTTTATCGACATTTTTATGCTTTATTTTAAGTGATTGAGCACTCCATGTATATATAGCTCAGTGATCCTAAACAAGAACATGATTGTTGATGACGTAATTCAGACACGGAAGTGATACGAAATCCTGCCAGAAAGCTCGTCGAAAGAAACAGATTCACTGCGGGCGATCTTTTTTGAAAAGAGATCCCTTGAAGTCTAAAAGTGGCACACTGAAGGTCGTTGTATAAGGGAAGCATGATGTAAGTCTATATGGCCTACACATTGGATCGTGTCTTGTGGTACTTCATGTGATAAAAGGAACTACAGGTGCGGCCAGACAGAGGGAATTGTGCGTTGTTGCACTTCGTAGAGCAAGTCAAATTATTTTGTATTTTCCATAATTTTAAACTTAAATGGCTTGGTTTGCTTCAGAATAGATATTAATAAATAATACTATAATTGCCTCAAAACAATAAACACACAAAAAAAAAGTAACAAAAAATGGACAAGCCTTCCGGTTCTTACGCCCAGGTCCTAATGATGTTCAGGGGTGAACCAGGGGGGGGGGGAGAGGGTACACCATGGTTCGGTCCGGGCGCCATCCACCTCACGGCACACCGAAGGTGTGTCGCGCCGTGTAACTTAGTGTACGGTTTCCGCACCCGCATGCAATATTTCCCCCCACTGCGGAATTCCCCTCGGATCATTATCGCGGTGGCACGCCCGTATAATTGCAATGTCGCCGGGTAGCGCAAATCTCATACTATAGGTATGGGCATCAAGGCACCAGGACGGGGTTGAGGCGTGAACGCTGCGCCCATTGCTACCTCCACACCGATCCTCTGGGCCTCTCGGCAGTACAATGAATCTCAGACGCGCAGCAAGGGCTGTCCCCCATGCGGTAGCCCACCGATGTGCTCTTGGTGCATGCGTACTGGTGATTTCCACACTTCGCCCCTTTGAGGCCCATAGGTACAGAAGTGATTAATACACAATAGACATTACTGCAGAATATAATATAATACTTCAATAACAGTATGATAAGCATATATTATGAAGAGATCTGGCATTGTACAGTTTATTTCATAGATCTATGGCGCTTTAAAAGAATAATTCAATTTTACATTTTTAAAAAAGCTTTTTTTTTTTCAATTCCGACAACTATAAGCTTATACATTTTTGACGTCAAATTAATTTATCTTTGGTTTATTGAATAAGGATGTACAATCTTTAAAGAAATAAACTAAGAAAAAAAAAACACATTTAAAAATCGATTTAAAACAAAAAAAAAGGAAGGTATAAAATGCGACCATATCGGTCAAACCATGTATTTGTCAAACCACTTCTGTGTCAAACCGCTTATGTGTCAAACCGCTTATGTGTCAAACCGCTTATGTGTCAAACCAAGTATCTGTCAAACCGCTTATCTGTCAAACGAAGTATCTATCAAACTCATTATCCGTCAAACCAGATTTCTTTCAAGCCACTTATCTGTCAAACCACTTATCTGTCAGACCACTAATATGTCAAACCACTTATCTGTCAGACCACTTATCTGTCAAACCACTTATCTGTCAAGCCACTGATCCGTCAAACCAATTATCTGTCAACGGCAAAGGTTAAATAAAAAAATTGTTTCTTTTTTTGTGGAAGTGTAGTGAGGCCAACAGGCTATCGCCATAGGGTAGCGGGGCGAAAGGATAACACAATTTTTATATATTGCACTGCATGCTTTGTTTTTAAATATTCACCTTGGCCATGGAATGGGTTACTAGATAAAACAACAACACAAAAACAAACGAACGTAACACCATTTAAAATCCCTTTATCGAAATGCAAGACTAAGCTCAATGCACGAGATATTCGTAAGACACGGTGTTTGCTGTATAAAAGTAAGCCTGTGACACACATACATTTTTATTCTAAGACTACATTGCAAGAGAGCATATATTGAATAATAGAAGTACCGACTCAGGGTACCGGAAAATCGGGCAGTTGTTGCCGGAAACGTATGCTAAAAATCAACCCAAACTATAAAACATATTTTTTTAATGTCTTTGTCAAAATGTTACAAACACAATTTTGACGAGGTGCAGAAGTTTGGCTTGCCCTGGTGCGCCAGCAACCGTTCAGCCGGCACTGGCTACATGCTAAAATTGTAAAGGTCAAATTTACATGATTGCTTTAAAGATAACATAGCTAGATCTAGATCTATATATTTGAAAACAAACAACAGCAGGAGTGATCGACGGAAAGAAAGGGGCCGCAACTAGTCTATTACACGCGAGAGTTTTTGATTTAACCTAACATTACTGTGGTTAATGGATGTACATAAGCTTATAGTATATTGAAAATGTAGGTCCTATTTATTTATGAGTGCATTTCGGAAACTCTTTAATTGACAAGTCTTAACGTGTATGCATGCATAAAAGTTCACAAGAAAAACATTTCCGGTCGAATTCGATTATTTTATTCGAAACATGTCTGTTTTGTTGGGGATTAAAATTTCTTTCATTTCCAAAAGATGTTTACAAAAGAAAACAATGTATTGTGCAAGTCAGAAGGAAATAATCACCTTTTTATAATATCAAACTTATTGCTTAATGCAAAAGAATTTTTGTTATTCGTTTTTATGAATACGAATTTTGTTTTTCAATAACCAAGAAAACGCAACTCTTGGCTAATTTATTTTCACACCAATTCAAAAGGTCAAAAATCAAATAGAAAACTCACAGAAAAAGGGAATCCAAAGACTAGCTTTGATGAAAAAACTTGCTGGCTCAGACTGGGGTGCAAATCACTCTATCTTGAAAAAAACATACACCAGTTATATAAGGCCTACCCTAGAATATGGAGCCACAGTGTGGGGTTCGGCAGCCCAATCAAACCTCCGAAAAATAGACAAAGTTCAAAACCTAGGACTTCGAATCATAACAGGAGCAATGAAAACTACCCCGATCAGAGCAATGGAGGATGCAACTAACCTAAGCTCTATGGAAACTAGACGAGAAACCAAAATCCTTACTCACTTCACCAAGTTAGAAGCATCAGGTCATCACCCTCTAAAACCCAAGCTACTCAAAACCTCCTCAACAAAAAGACTTCAAAGGTCCAATTTTTTACAAGAAGCCAAACATCTAAAATGTAAATAGAAAATAGAAAACATTGCAATTTAACCTACCCAACCCCACAGCCACTTCCCCCCCCCCCCTTGCACCCAAGCCCTCCTCTAAAAATCAGAGATGAACTAAGCAACATAGGGAAAAAATCTGACTACACGCCCGAAATACTAAAAGAAGCAGTAAACAACATCATTAGAGAACAATACCCCCAAAATGCATGGACCAGAGTCTATACTGACGGGTCAACTGGAAAAGATTTGAAAAATGGAGGAGCCGGCATTTTCATAGAGTGACCAAACGGAGAACTCCTAGAAAAAGCCACTGTCACAGGTAGCCTCTCAGGTAGCACTAGAGCAGAAAGAAAAAGGAGGAGCCGGCATTTTCATAGAGTGGCCAAATGGAGAACTCTTAGAAAAAGCCACTGTCACAGGTAGCCTCTCATATAGCACTAGAGCAGAAAGAAAAGCAATTGAGCTTGCTGCAAATATACTAACAAGCCACACTCAATCCCCCAACAGCCGGATTGTCATCTTCACTGACGCCAAAACAGTACTCCAGTCTCTAAAAAACCCAAATGCCCCAATCAACCAGTCACTCAGTACAGAACTTTTAAAACTGAGTAAAAATAGTAAAATAACCAAAGAACTGATTCTCCAATGGATCCCTGGGCATATACAAAATGAAGGAAATGACACTGCCGACACCTTAGCTAAAGCTGGAGGCAGACAAAACCAGACAAACCCATCTCTACACCCCTAAGAAATAAAGGCAATACGCAAAAGGAATGAATCCGAAAGATGGTCTGAGCTGCAACAAAACAACCCAAAGATTGATGCTTACTACAAACTCTCCCGCCAATTTCAACACATCATCTTCAGACTAAGGACTGGTCACAACAGGCTAAAGCAACATATGTTCCGCAAACTACGAATCGGAGCAAGCGAAATGTGCCCCTGCGAAACAGCTCCCGAAAATGCGGAGCATGTCCTTCAGACCTGCCCTCTGTATCTTTCTACCCGGTCAGATATTTGGCCCCTGGGGGCTACCTTCAACGACAAACTGTTCGGTGGACTAGAGCAACTGACAGCCACGGCGCAGTTCATTACAACTATCGGACTTGTTGTCTGAATCCTCCCAAATCATAACATTTGAGAACGAAGAAGAAGAAGAAGAAAAAGGTCAAACCTAATTAAGACTTGTCAATAGTGTGAATAGTGTCTTGTTTCTTCACTATGATAGTTGCGTAAATAAATGTCTTTTTTTTTATTGTGCTTGAGTACAAATGGTTCTTTTATTTTGTTTTAAATATGCTGAAAGACGGAATTGTATGTAAGATAAGATTAGATTGCTTTATTGATCCAAATAAATGGAAATTTGACTTGATTACATAAATTCCGTCTTTCAGCATACCGGTAATTAAAACAATATTAAATAACCATTTGTACACAAACATAATAGACATTCGCGCACACTATCATACCATTTATTATACAAGAAAAAAGTATCATTTAGGAGTCAGCTATTGAGCCTTTGTATTTCCTAGCTGACTGATGAATCTTTTGAAAGATTCTCACTGTTAGTGGAACAAAAGAGTTCCTAAATATCTCTGTTCTTGTCCTTATTGAAAGAAGCCGACCACTTCGACTAGATATGATGTAACTATCATGAAGCGGGTGTGCATGATTTTGTAGGATTTTATCAATCATAGACAAGCATATTGAACTGAATAGATCTGCAAGAGATGGTAATTATGTCTGTGTAGTACGAGAGGCTTTGTTTATTAGGCGGTCTCTCTGGTGTTTGTTCAATGTGTTGGTATTACCTATTTACCATACCAGCAGATGATTGCGAAAGTTATGATGCTACCAACAGTCGCCGAGTAAAAGAGATTCATAATGGTTTTCTCTATACGAAATGTTTTTAGTTTACTAAGACAAAAAAGTCTTTGGTGGATTTTCTTACAGAGGCTTTGGCAGTGGTCAGACCAAATCAGTTTGTCAGTAATTGTGACGCCAAGATATTTATATTGCGAGACTTGATCTATTATTTGGGTTGTTTATTTGTAAATCAGCCAGTTAAATCAGTTAAATGTTTCTCCTTCCGGAATTCTACAATCATTTCTTTCGTTTTTGTGATGTTCAATATCAGGTAGTTCTCTCCGCACCATTTGTATAAATCCGAGGTCGTCCTGTGATAGAGACTGTCGTCACTGGAAACAAGGCCGACAATGGCTGCATTTAATCAAGTTAAATTTCCATTTGTTTGGATCAATAAAGTAATCTTATCTTATATAATTATCAATGAAGTTCTTCTTTAAAAATTTTAAATCCTGACGTCTATACATTATTAAGAACAAGATGGGAAGACGTCATTCCAAACAAAGTTGTAAGGAGAGCTGTCCAGAATCCCATCCTACGTGAGCTTAAAAACAAAAAAGAAAACCATATAAACGAAGTTTTCATTATACTCCCTTTATTTGCAAAAAAAGTTTACCATCATGTAATTAAATAATTGATTGACTACTGCAAATGAAACGTACAGAAAAAATATCTGTGTCGCAAATCTCAAAAATATCTCCTTACTCCGTATGAATTGTTCTAAAAAATAATCGTAGCGCATAATTTTTTTTTTCTAGCTTTGCGCCGAAAAACTATAAAAAGTTGCACAGGCATTTTTAACGCGAAATAAAAATATTTCTTATACTTTCCTTTAAAGAAATGAATATTGTCATAAGTGTAGTATTATTAAGTCGTTTTAACTGAAAATTTGATAGGATGTATTGTTAGGCGCCACAAATCTGCTGTCCAAATTGCAGCTCGATCGGACCACGGGAAGTGGTCGAAAAATCGAAGCAACGTTTTGCACGACGATTGCAGACAGACAGACAGACAGAAAATGCAACTTAAAATAAAGGAAGTAAAAATGTTCCTTTACTTTAAAAAACAAAAACAATTTGGGCACATAATTATGCTAATGACACTGACATACATAATGAAAAATATCTATAAAAGAAATCTGTGAGCGACTGAAACCAGACATATTATTATTATACCTTTATATCATTTTTTTCGTGCTTAGTAGCCTATAACCTGAGTTATGAACTAAATAAAATAAATGCATATAATAACATATTTACTCAGATAATATATAGTTTTTTTTTCAGTGTATATATAAATATACAGTGTCTAAAATCGACCGTAAGCATAGTCACCACTTATCTATATATAAAAGTCTATATTTTATCGACATTTTTATGCTTTATTTTAAGTGATTGAGCACTCCATGTATATATATATAGCTCAGTGATCCTAAACAAGAACATGATTGTTGATGACGTAATTCAGACACGGAAGTGTTACGGAATCCTGTGAACTCACCAGAAAGCTCGTCGAAAGAAACAGATTCACTGCGGGCGATCTTTTCTGAAAAGAGATCCATTGAAGTCTAAAAGTGGCACAGTGAAGGTCGTTATATAAGGGAAGCAGGATGTAAGTCTATAGGTCCTACACATTGGATCGTGTCTTGTGGTACTTCATGTGATAAAAGGAACTACAGGTGCGGCCAGACAGAGGGAATTGTGCGTTGTTGCACTTCGTAGAGCAAGTCAAATTATTTTGTATTTTCCATAACTTTAAACTTAAATGGCTCGGTTTGCTTCAGAATAGATATTAATAAATAATACTATAATTGCCTCAAAACAAAACAAAAAAAAAACAAACAATGGACGAGCCTTTCGGCTCTTACGTGCAGGCCCTTATCATGTTCAGGGGTGAACCAGGGGGGAGGGGGGAGAGGGCACACCAAGGTTCTGTCCGGGCGCCAGCCACCCCGCGGCACACCGAAGTGTGTCGCGCCGTGTAACTTAGTGTAGGCCTACGGTTTCCGCAGCTGCATGCAATATTTTCTACCACTGCGGAATTCCCCTCGGATCTTTATCGCGGTGGCACGCCCGTATAATTGCAATGTCGCCCGGTAGCGTGACTGAGTGTGGCCATAAAAAATGACCTAGTTGATAAAACTAAAATATTAAGATGTGACAATAATGAAATGATTTGGCTACAAATAGGAGCAGAAAACAATCCCTTATTAATTCTAATTATTTATACCCCACCCGAGAATTCCCCATATGCCCAATCTGATTTTTTCAATATTCTAGAAATGGAAATAATCGATAAAAGAAATATCACTAACAATATAATCATAATGGGTGATTTTAACGCTCATACCAAAGAAAGAGAAGATTACATTATAGACTCCATAACAAGTCCCCACGAACTCTATGTAGAAATAAGTGCCCAGACAGAAGAAACGCTTAAAAGAAAAGACATTCCACTCAAACGTATAAACGTAGATACGACAATACCGAATAACTGGGGCCGCAAACTAATCGAAACATGTAAAAACACAAACATGTTAATAATGAATGGAAGGAAGGGGTTACTGTCACATAAACCTACGACTACATTTAGCACAGTAATCGATTACGTACTAGCAGACAATGACCTTTTTCACAAAATTAGGAATCTAATAATCCACGACTTTGATCACCTATTCTCAGATATCCATTGTTTAATATCATGTGAATATGAGATTGAGATTGGTGGAGCAAATAAACCTGGAAATGCGCGTAGACGACTAAATAATAGACCAGTGGTAGAGATCATTAAACCGTGGGTGCAAACTAAATCTAAGAACTATTTTGAAATGGTAGAAAAGCAAAACAAAAACAGCATAAATCTGAAACTAGACGAATTACTAGAAAGAAGTGACCTTTGTAACTCCCCTGAAAACAAAAAACAAGAAATAAATAACATAGTAGAGGAAATAAATAAAATATTAATACAATCTGCAACTGAAATATTTGGCACAAATCGATACCCTAATGATAAAAATAACCTAAGAAAAAATAAACCCTGGTTTACACTTATATGTAGACAAAAACGAAGATTATACCTTAAAGCAAGAAGAATGAATAGTACCCTTAAAACCAAAGGCTCACTTGAAAGTTTAAAAACACACAGTAAAAACTACAAGCGTGAAATGAACACCGCTATAAATAAATATGAAAACAAAATGAGAAATAAAATAAAAAATCTGACAGGAAAGAATCCAAAAGAGTACTGGCGTATCCTAAAGGACAAAAACAGAAAAGAAGATTATAATGACATTAGTATTGACGAATTGTTCCATTTTTTCAAATCCCAAAACGAAACGACAGACAACTGTTGCATGAACCCAATAAAAACCAATTTAACCGCACCTAACTTAGATACGACAAGACTTAATGGTGAAATAACATATAATGAAGTGTTATCAGCCATCAATAAAACAAGTAATAATAAAAGCTGCGGACACGATAAAATTTATAATGAATATATAAAATGCACAAAGGTTATAATGATACCCACATACGTAAAATTATTCAATGTTATCCTAAAAGATGGAATTTTCCCCGAAAGCTGGTCACTAGGGATGATATGTCCAATATATAAAAATAAAGGCAGCAAGGCAAAGCCCGAAAACTTTAGACCAATTACCTTATTATCATGCTTAGGTAAACTATTCTCATCCATTCTTAATGTACGAATGGAGATGTTCCTTGAAGAGCACAACTTATTAAACGAGAATCAAATGGGTTTTAGAGAAGGTTATTCCACAACGGAAGCATCATTTATACTATATGCGCTGAGCTTTTTAATAAAAAATAAAGGTGACAAACTGTTCTGTGCATTCATTGATCTAAAAAGAGCTTTCCCGTCTATTAAAAGAAAATTACTCTGGGCGAAAATGTTAGATATAGGCATAGATGGAATTTTCCTTAAATGTATACAGGGGTTATATAGAGATATTAAATCGACAGTAAAATTAAATACAAACCTGTCACCGTTATTTAACTGCGAAGCAGGACTAAGAGAGGGAGAACATCTGAGCCCTCTATTATTTTCTATGTTTATTAATGACTTAGATTCTTATTTAGAACTAAAAGGTGCAAGTAGCTTAACTATCAGCAACGATAACAACGCAGATCTACTAAAAATATTCACATTATTATATGCTGACGACACAACAATCCTAGCTAAAACCGCAAAAGAATTACAGAAAAACTTAAACATTTACAGTAACTATTGCAAGGAGAACCACTTAAACATAAATGAAGATAAGACAAAAATAATGATATTCGGTAGAAAGGGGAGGGTAGGAAATCAGAAATTTGTACTAAATAATAATATAATAGAAATAGTTTCTAAATTTAAATACCTGGGAATAATCTTCTCAGCTAACGGTTCTTTCTCAGAACACAGGAAATATTGTAAGATGAAAGGTACTAATGCTATGTTCAATCTTCTTAGAAAATGCCATACACTAAGCTTGCCCATAGATAGTCAAATTGATCTATTTGATCAAACAGTACTACCTATACTAACCTACGGTTGCGAACTATGGGGTATGGAAAATTGTGACATTTTAGAAAATGTTAGACTAAGATATTTTAAGATGATTTTAAAATTGAACACAAAAACACCAAATTATGTAGTCCTAGGCGAAACAGGCAAACTCTATATAAGATCATTTATTAAAAAAAGAATGTTACACTTCTGGATCAAAATAGCGACCGGCAAAGAAAGCAGGATTTCTAAAATAATTTATAACATTTTACTTAAAGAGCACCTGGTTGAAAAATGCAAATGGTCCGCCAATATAAAGTTACAATTGGAACAACTAGGATTAGGATATATTTGGTTAGAACAAGATATAATAGACACTAAACTTTCAAAATCAATAATTAACTTACGTATAAATGATCAAAGTAAACAAGAACTTTATGAGAGTATGCAAATAAGCAATAAAGGTAAATTATATAGCGCTCTAAAATATAAATCTGACTGGGAAAATAGTCCACCCTTTTTAAATAAATTACATCTGAAAGAAGCTATCTATATACTAAAAATACGAACAAGTAACAATAATTTCCCTGTTGAACTGGGTCGCCACTCCAGAATAGATTATAATTTAAGATTATGTCCCTTTTGCTTAAAAGATATAGGAGATGGATTTCACTATTTACTCCAATGTGTGCACTTCAATGCCCAACGAAAAATGTATCTAAAAAAATATTACTATAACAGACCTAATGTAGAAAAAATGTCGGAACTGCTTAACTCTAGCTCTCTAAAAGAACTTAAAAAACTAAGCATATTTTCAAAAATATTAGTATCTGCTTTTAAAAAATGAGAAAAAGGTTAGAAATGTTTAAGTATTTTAACTTGTTGGTTTGTCACTATGATATTGAGAGATAGTCGTAGAAGAAATGTAATATACTAAGCCGCAAGAAAAATTGTGAATGATTTCTTAAATGTTTGTTCTCACTATGTTAATGCCGTGCAGGTCTAATGAAAGTGATTTACCTGTATGTCTATGTTAGTAAATTAAGTTGTTGTTTTTTTGTTTTTTTTTCTTTGTTAGTTTTTTCCCCCCAAAAAATTGTGTTATAAACTAAATTATCCCCCCTGAATTTTCTTTTAGGATACCTTTAATTAATATATTTTTTATTACTTTCATTTTATTACTAATATTGGTTTTACTATTATTGTTCAATTTATTATTCACAAATGCTATAATTTTCTTATGTTTTTGACTATGCCTTTATTGTACCTATGTACTATGTGGCAAATAAATATTGTTCATTGTTCATTGTCCGGGCGCCAGCCACCCCGCGGCACACCGAAGTGTGTCGCGCCGTGTAACTTAGTGTAGGCCTACGGTTTCCGCAGCTGCATGCAATATTTTCTACCACTGCGGAATTCCCCTCGGATCTTTATCGCGGTGGCACGCCCGTATAATTGCAATGTCGCCCGGTAGCGCAAATCTCATACTATAGGTATGGGCATCCAGGCACCAGGGCGGGGTTGAGGCGTGAACGCTGCGCCCATTGCTACCTCCCCACCGATCCTCGGTGCCTCTCGGCAGTACAATGAATCTCGGACGCGCAGCAAGGGCTGTCCCCCACCGGTGTGCTCTCGATGCATGCGTACTGATGATTTCCACACTTCGCCGCTTTGAGGCCCATAGGTACAGAAGTGATTAATACAGAATAGACATTACTGCAGGATATAATATAATTCTTCAATAACAGTATGATAAGCATATATGATTATGAAGAGATCTGGCATTGTACAGTTTATTTCATAGATCTATGGCGATCTAAAAGAATAATTCAATTCTACATTTTTAAAAAAAAAAAGCTTTTTTTTTTCAATTCCGACAACTATAAGCTCATAAATTTTTGACATCAAATTAATTTATCTTTGATTTGTTGAATAATGATGTACAATCTTTAAAGAAATAAACTAAGGAGACAAAAAAACATATTTAAAAATCGATCTATTTTAAAAAAAAGGAATGTATAAAATGCGACCATATCGGTCAAACCATGTATTTGTCAAACCACTTATGTGTCAAAACAAGTATCTGTCAAACCACTTACCTGTCCAACGAAGTATCTATCAAACTTATTATCCGTCAAACCACTTATCTGTCAAACCACTTATCTGTCAAACCACTTATATGTCAAACCACTTATCTGTCCAACCACTTATCTGTAAAACCACTTATCTGTCAAGCCACTGATCCGTTAACCAATTATCTGTCAACGGCAAAGGTTAAATAAAAACCTTTTTTTTTCTTTATTTTTGTGGAAGTGTAGTGAAGCCAACAGGCTATCGCCATAAGGTAGCGGGGCGAAAGGATAACACAATCTTATTTATTGCACTGCATGCTTTGTTTTTAAATATATATACACCTTGGCCATGGAATGGGTTACTATATAAAACAACAATACAAAAACTAACGAACGTAACACCATTTAAAATCCCCTTATCATAATGCAAGACTAAGCTCAATGCACGAGATGTTCGTAAGACACGGTGTTTGCTGTATAAAAGTAAGCCTGTGACACACACACACATTTTTATTCTACGACTACATTGCAAGAGAGCATATATTGAATAATAGAAGTACCGACTCAGGGTACCGGCAAATCGGGCAGTTGTTGCCGGAAACGTATGCTAAAAAATCAACCCAAACTATAAAACATATTTTGTCAAAATGTTACAAACACACTTTTAACGAGGTGCAGAAGTTTGGCTTGCCCTGGTGCGCCAGCAACCGTTCAGCCGGCACTGGCTACATGCTAAAATTGTAAAGGTCAAATTTACAAGATTGCTTAAAGATAACATAGCTAGATCTAGATCTAGATAATATTTGAAAACAAACAACAGCAGGAGTGATGGACGGAAAGAAAGGGGCCGCAACTAGTCTATTACACGCGAGAGTTTTGATTTAACCTAACATTACTATGGTTAATGGATGTACATAAGCTTATAGTATATTGAAAATGTAGGTCCTCTTTATTTATGAGTGCATTTCGGAAACTCTTTAATTGACAAGTCTTAACGTGTATGCATGCATAAAAGTTCACAAGAAAAAACATTTCCGTTCGAATTCGATCATTTTATTCGAAACATGTCTGTTTTGTTGGGGATTAAAGTTTCTTTCATTTCCAAAAGATGTTTACAAAAGAAAAACAATGTATTGTGAAAGTCAGAAGGGAATAATCACCTTTTTATAATATCAAACTTATTGCTTAATGCAAAAGAATTTGTGTTATTCGTTTTTATGATTACGAATTTTGTTTTTCAATAACCGAGAAAACGCAACTCTTGACTAATTTATTTTATAAACACGCTACGTGCGACTAACACTTGAGTATTAATTATCACCTACTCACTTTTGATGTTAAAAAAGGATTCCTCATAACTAATATTGTATCCTTTGTATAATTCTAAAAGACTAGAACTAGCCGTCGAGGTTGAAATCAACTGTCAATAACCAGCAAAAGCATGCTTTTTTATTTACGGAAATGCCTAAAATAATTAAACATTTAACAATAGAACCGGAAGTTCACGATCACACCAATTCAAAAGGTCACACCTAATTAAGACTTGTCAATAGTGTGAATAGTGTCTTGTTTCTTCACTATGATAGTTGCGTAAATAAATGTCTTTTTTTATTGTGCTTGAGTACAAATGGTTCTTTTATTTTGTTTTAAATATGCTGAAAGACGGAATTGTATATAAGATAAGATTAGATTGCTTTATTGATCCAAATAAATGGAAATTTGACTTGATTACATAAATTCCGTCTTTCAGCATACCGGTAATTAAAACAATATTAAATAACCATTTGTACAGAAACATAATAGACATCCGCGCACACTATCATACCATTTATTATACAAGAAAAAAGTATCATTTAGGAGTCAGCTATTGATCCTTTGTATTTCCTAGCTGACTGATGAATCTTTTGAAAGATTCTCACTGATAGTGGAACAAAAGAATTCCTAAATATCTCTGTTCTTGCCCTTATTGAAAGAAGCCGACCACTTCGACTAGATATGATGTAACTATCATGAAGCGGGTGTGCATGATTTTGTAGGATTTTATCAATCATAGACAGGCATATTGAACTGAATAGATCTGCAAGAGATGGTAATTATGTCTGTGTAGTACGAGAGGCTTTGTTTATTAGGCGGTCTCTCTGGTGTTTGTTCAATGTGTTGGTATTACCTATTTACCATACCAGCAGATGATTGCGAAAGTTATGATGCTACCAACAGTCGCCGAGTAAAAGAGATTCATAATGGTTTTCTCTATACGAAATGTTTTTAGTTTACTAAGACAAAAAAGTCTTTGGTGGATTTTCTTACAGAGGCTTTGGCAGTGGTCAGACCAAATCAGTTTGTCAGTAATTGTGACGCCAAGATATTTATATTGCGAGACTTGATCTATTATTTGGGTTGTTTATTTGTAAATCAGCCAGTTAAATCAGTTAAATGTTTCTCCTTCCGGAATTCTACAATCATTTCTTTCGTTTTTGTGATGTTCAATATCAGGTAGTTCTCTCCGCACCAATTGTATAAATCCGAGGTCGTCCTGTGATAGAGACTGTCGTCACTGGAAACAAGGCCGACAATGGCTGCATTTAATCAAGTTAAATTTCCATTTGTTTGGATCAATAAAGTAATCTTATCTTATATAATTATCAATGAAGTTCTTCTTTAAAAATTTTAAATCCTGACGTCTATACATTATTAAGAACAAGATGGGAAGACGTCATTCCAAACAAAGTTGTAAGGAGAGCTGTCCAGAATCCCATCCTACGTGAGCTTAAAAACAAAAAAGAAAACCATATAAACGAAGTTTTCATTATACTCCCTTTATTTGCAAAAAAAGTTTACCATCATGTAATTAAATAATTGATTGACTACTGCAAATGAAACGTACAGAAAAAATATCTGTGTCGCAAATCTCAAAAATATCTCCTTACTCCGTATGAATTGTTCTAAAAAATAATCGTAGCGCATAATTTTTTTTTTCTAGCTTTGCGCCGAAAAACTATAAAAAGTTGCACAGGCATTTTTAACGCGAAATTAAAATATTTCTTATACTTTCCTTTAAAGAAATGAATATTGTCATAAGTGTAGTATTATTAAGTCGTTTTAACTGAAAATTTGATAGGATGTATTGTTAGGCGCCACAAATCTGCTGTCCAAATTGCAGCTCGATCGGACCACGGGAAGTGGTCGAAAAATCGAAGCAACGTTTTGCACGACGATTGCAGACAGACAGACAGACAGAAAATGCAACTTAAAATAAAGGAAGTAAAAATGTTCCTTTACTTTAAAAAACAAAAACAATTTGGGCACATAATTATGCTAATGACACTGACATACATAATGAAAAATATCTATAAAAGAAATCTGTGAGCGACTGAAACCAGACATATTATTATTATACCTTTATATCATTTTTTTCGTGCTTAGTAGCCTATAACCTGAGTTATGAACTAAATAAAATAAATGCATATAATAACATATTTACTCAGATAATATATAGTTTTTTTTTCAGTGTATATATAAATATACAGTGTCTAAAATCGACCGTAAGCATAGTCACCACTTATCTATATATAAAAGTCTATATTTTATCGACATTTTTATGCTTTATTTTAAGTGATTGAGCACTCCATGTATATATATATAGCTCAGTGATCCTAAACAAGAACATGATTGTTGATGACGTAATTCAGACACGGAAGTGTTACGGAATCCTGTGAACTCACCAGAAAGCTCGTCGAAAGAAACAGATTCACTGCGGGCGATCTTTTCTGAAAAGAGATCCATTGAAGTCTAAAAGTGGCACAGTGAAGGTCGTTATATAAGGGAAGCAGGATGTAAGTCTATAGGTCCTACACATTGGATCGTGTCTTGTGGTACTTCATGTGATAAAAGGAACTACAGGTGCGGCCAGACAGAGGGAATTGTGCGTTGTTGCACTTCGTAGAGCAAGTCAAATTATTTTGTATTTTCCATAACTTTAAACTTAAATGGCTCGGTTTGCTTCAGAATAGATATTAATAAATAATACTATAATTGCCTCAAAACAAAACAAAAAAAAAACAAACAATGGACGAGCCTTTCGGCTCTTACGTGCAGGCCCTTATCATGTTCAGGGGTGAACCAGGGGGGAGGGGGGAGAGGGCACACCAAGGTTCTGTCCGGGCGCCAGCCACCCCGCGGCACACCGAAGTGTGTCGCGCCGTGTAACTTAGTGTAGGCCTACGGTTTCCGCAGCTGCATGCAATATTTTCTACCACTGCGGAATTCCCCTCGGATCTTTATCGCGGTGGCACGCCCGTATAATTGCAATGTCGCCCGGTAGCGCAAATCTCATACTATAGGTATGGGCATCCAGGCACCAGGGCGGGGTTGAGGCGTGAACGCTGCGCCCATTGCTACCTCCCCACCGATCCTCGGTGCCTCTCGGCAGTACAATGAATCTCGGACGCGCAGCAAGGGCTGTCCCCCACCGGTGTGCTCTCGATGCATGCGTACTGATGATTTCCACACTTCGCCGCTTTGAGGCCCATAGGTACAGAAGTGATTAATACAGAATAGACATTACTGCAGGATATAATATAATTCTTCAATAACAGTATGATAAGCATATATGATTATGAAGAGATCTGGCATTGTACAGTTTATTTCATAGATCTATGGCGATCTAAAAGAATAATTCAATTCTACATTTTTAAAAAAAAAAAGCTTTTTTTTTCAATTCCGACAACTATAAGCTCATAAATTTTTGACATCAAATTAATTTATCTTTGATTTGTTGAATAATGATGTACAATCTTTAAAGAAATAAACTAAGGAGACAAAAAAACATATTTAAAAATCGATCTATTTTAAAAAAAAGGAATGTATAAAATGCGACCATATCGGTCAAACCATGTATTTGTCAAACCACTTATGTGTCAAAACAAGTATCTGTCAAACCACTTACCTGTCCAACGAAGTATCTATCAAACTTATTATCCGTCAAACCACTTATCTGTCAAACCACTTATCTGTCAAACCACTTATATGTCAAACCACTTATCTGTCCAACCACTTATCTGTAAAACCACTTATCTGTCAAGCCACTGATCCGTTAACCAATTATCTGTCAACGGCAAAGGTTAAATAAAAACCTTTTTTTTTCTTTATTTTTGTGGAAGTGTAGTGAAGCCAACAGGCTATCGCCATAAGGTAGCGGGGCGAAAGGATAACACAATCTTATTTATTGCACTGCATGCTTTGTTTTTAAATATATATACACCTTGGCCATGGAATGGGTTACTATATAAAACAACAATACAAAAACTAACGAACGTAACACCATTTAAAATCCCCTTATCATAATGCAAGACTAAGCTCAATGCACGAGATGTTCGTAAGACACGGTGTTTGCTGTATAAAAGTAAGCCTGTGACACACACACACATTTTTATTCTACGACTACATTGCAAGAGAGCATATATTGAATAATAGAAGTACCGACTCAGGGTACCGGCAAATCGGGCAGTTGTTGCCGGAAACGTATGCTAAAAAATCAACCCAAACTATAAAACATATTTTGTCAAAATGTTACAAACACACTTTTAACGAGGTGCAGAAGTTTGGCTTGCCCTGGTGCGCCAGCAACCGTTCAGCCGGCACTGGCTACATGCTAAAATTGTAAAGGTCAAATTTACAAGATTGCTTAAAGATAACATAGCTAGATCTAGATCTAGATAATATTTGAAAACAAACAACAGCAGGAGTGATGGACGGAAAGAAAGGGGCCGCAACTAGTCTATTACACGCGAGAGTTTTGATTTAACCTAACATTACTATGGTTAATGGATGTACATAAGCTTATAGTATATTGAAAATGTAGGTCCTCTTTATTTATGAGTGCATTTCGGAAACTCTTTAATTGACAAGTCTTAACGTGTATGCATGCATAAAAGTTCACAAGAAAAAACATTTCCGTTCGAATTCGATCATTTTATTCGAAACATGTCTGTTTTGTTGGGGATTAAAGTTTCTTTCATTTCCAAAAGATGTTTACAAAAGAAAAACAATGTATTGTGAAAGTCAGAAGGGAATAATCACCTTTTTATAATATCAAACTTATTGCTTAATGCAAAAGAATTTGTGTTATTCGTTTTTATGATTACGAATTTTGTTTTTCAATAACCGAGAAAACGCAACTCTTGACTAATTTATTTTATAAACACGCTACGTGCGACTAACACTTGAGTATTAATTATCACCTACTCACTTTTGATGTTAAAAAAGGATTCCTCATAACTAATATTGTATCCTTTGTATAATTCTAAAAGACTAGAACTAGCCGTCGAGGTTGAAATCAACTGTCAATAACCAGCAAAAGCATGCTTTTTTATTTACGGAAATGCCTAAAATAATTAAACATTTAACAATAGAACCGGAAGTTCACGATCACACCAATTCAAAAGGTCACACCTAATTAAGACTTGTCAATAGTGTGAATAGTGTCTTGTTTCTTCACTATGATAGTTGCGTAAATAAATGTCTTTTTTTTATTGTGCTTGAGTACAAATGGTTCTTTTATTTTGTTTTAAATATGCTGAAAGACGGAATTGTATATAAGATAAGATTAGATTGCTTTATTGATCTAAATAAATGGAAATTTGACTTGATTACATAAATTCCGTCTTTCAGCATACCGGTAATTAAAACAATATTAAATAACCATTTGTACACAAACATAATAGACATTCGCGCACACTATCATACCATTTATTATACAAGAAAAAAGTATCATTTAGGAGTCAGCTATTGAGCCTTTGTATTTCCTAGCTGACTGATGAATCTTTTGAAAGATTCTCACTGTTAGTGGAACAAAAGAGTTCCTAAATATCTCTGTTCTTGTCCTTATTGAAAGAAGCCGACCACTTCGACTAGATATGATGTAACTATCATGAAGCGGGTGTGCATGATTTTGTAGGATTTTATCAATCATAGACAGGCATATTGAACTGAATAGATCTGCAAGAGATGGTAATTATGTCTGTGTAGTACGAGAGGCTTTGTTTATTAGGCGGTCTCTCTGGTGTTTGTTCAATGTGTTGGTATTACCTATTTACCATACCAGCAGATGATTGCGAAAGTTATGATGCTACCAACAGTCGCCGAGTAAAAGAGATTCATAATGGTTTTATCTATACGAAATGTTTTTAGTTTACTAAGACAAAAAAGTCTTTGGTGGATTTTCTTACAGAGGCTTTGGCAGTGGTCAGACCAAATCAGTTTGTCAGTAATTGTGACGCCAAGATATTTATATTGCGAGACTTGATCTATTATTTGGGTTGTTTATTTGTAAATCAGCCAGTTAAATCAGTTAAATGTTTCTCCTTCCGGAATTCTACAATCATTTCTTTCGTTTTTGTGATGTTCAATATCAGGTAGTTCTCTCCGCACCATTTGTATAAATCCGAGGTCGTCCTGTGATAGAGACTGTCGTCACTGGAAACAAGGCCGACAATGGCTGTATTTAATCAAGTTAAATTTCCATTTGTTTGGATCAATAAAGTAATCTTATCTTATATAATTATCAATGTAGTTCTTCTTTTAAAATTGTAAATCCTGACGTCTATACATTATTAAGAACAAGATGGGATGACGTCATTCCAAACGAAGTTGTAATTAGAGATGTCCAGAATCCCATCTTACGAAGTTGTAATTAGAGCTGTCCAGTATCCCATCCTACGAAGTTGTAATTAGAGCTGTCCAGTATCCCATCCTACGAAGTTGTAATTAGAGCTGTCCAGAATCCCATCCTACAAAGTTGTAATTAGAGCTGTCCAGTATCCCATCCTACGAAGTTGTAATTAGAGCTGTCCAGAATCCCATCCTACAAAGTTGTAATTAGAGCTGTCCAGTATCCCATCCTACGAAGTTGTAATTAGAGCTGTCCAGAATCCCATCCTACAAAGTTGTAATTAGAGCTGTCCAGTATCCCATCCTACGAAGTTGTAATTAGAGCTGTCCATTATCCCATCCTAAAAGTTGTAATTAGAGCTGTCCAGTATCCCATCCTACGAAGTTGTAATTAGAGCTGTCCAGTATCCCATCCTACGAAGTTGTAATTAGATCTGTCCAGTATCCCATCCTAAAAGTTGTAATTAGAGCTGTCCAGTTTCCCATCCTACAAAGTTGTAATTAGAGCTGTCCAGTATCCCATCCTACGAAGTTGTAATTAGAGCTGTCCAGTATCCCATCCTACGAAGTTGTAATTAGAGCTGTCCAGTATCCCATCCTACGAAGTTGTAATTAGAGCTGTCCAGTATCCCATCCTACAAAGTTGTAATTAGAGCTGTCCAGAATCCCATCCTACAAAGTTGTAATTAGAGCTGTCCAGTATCCCATCCTACGAAGTTGTAATTAGAGCTGTCCATTATCCCATCCTACAAAGTTGTAATTAGAGCTGTCCAGTATCCCATCCTACAAAGTTGTAATTAGAGCTGTCCAGTATCCCATCCTACAAAGTTGTAATTAGAGCTGTCCAGTATCCCATCCTACGAAGTTGTAATTAGAGCTGTCCAGTATCCCATCCTACAAAGTTGTAATTAGAGCTGTCCAGTATCCCATCCTACGTGAGCTTAAAAACAAAAGTGGAAAGGGATTGGCTACAACCTTAGAAGAAAACGGGGCAACGTAGCACTGGAGTGGAATCCACGGGTAGCCAGGAAGAGAGGCCGGCCAAATACCACCTGGAGAAGATCATTGGACAAAGAACTGAAAGAATCGGAAATGCAGTGTCACGAGATCAAGAGATTGCCTCAAGACCGGAAGGAATGGATAAGCATTATCGAGGCCCTATGGCTGACTGGTGACTTTAAGGGAATTGATTGATTGAATGGTTATTATAAAGTCCATGAAGTCGTATCTTATACATTACAGGCGCTTTTTCTATAAAGAAGATTATTGCGTCCTACGCTCGTCCGTGGTCCGAGTCTAGTCTTGCATTTTTATTAATCTTTTAAATTACGTTAAGTTACTGGTTTTCCTGGCTTGTTCAGGCAACCCAATCCATGCCCGAATGCCACTCGGGAAGTAAGAGTACTTATATGCATTTGTTCTCGCATAAGGGATTGGGAAAGTGTTTTTGTCTTTATGTTTATCTGAGCATTGCAACAGGCTGTTATTGGGTTGTAGTTCTAAATTAGAAATCAACGTAAAAATCCGCAGTGAATTTTTTTAGGATTTCTGACGAGCCCCAGATCATTTTTATTAGGGCGTGTCGTTTAAACACTTAAATCCGTATAGCTATTTTAAGTCAAGAACTAAATATGTGGCTGTCATTGAGTGTGACTGTGGATGAAAAAAGTATTTTAAAATCTGATCTGTAAAAATAATAAATTAGACACGAAGACAATATTCTTTACTAAAAAGGCGCCCGCCATTGTTATATGCTTTCATTTACCTATACAATTATATTTCCTTAACACTGAACTGTCAATACATTTCAAGTAACATAGACTTACTTTTTATCGTATAAATTTATTCTTATTATATGTGGTTTATTCCTATATTTCTATTATATGGACAAGTGATGCCGGCTGGTCCTGTGGTAAGTAGCCTACACCGGATTGTCAACAAAACGGCCCAGGCTCTAGCCCTGCCGCCAACCAATCACTGCCGCCAACCAATCACTGCCGCCAACCAATCACTGCCGCCCTGCAGGAGTTTTTGGAATATGAGTTTTTAGAGCAAAAAGTTCGTGTTTAGAGATTAGAGTTTTCAGAGTTAAGTTCTTGTCCAGCAATTGTAGATATTTTGCCTTAGCCTTTTTTACTGTACATATTTCTACTTACGTCAATTGAAGTAAAAGAAACTGTTAAACAATTGAATTGGTTTAATTACTACCACTGCTGAATGATTGATAGCCTAGCGAATGAAAGACTGTTACCATAATATTCTCTGCAAAATCAAGTCAAGTCGATCCCCCAGCACAGACGCCAGCAAGCAGAGATGATCTTCATTATAATGCAAGATATAAATTGAACCCAAGAATAACGTGTTGTAACACCGTGTATTGTCGTGTGGCAGCGCGTTCGGCTGGCGGAGCGAAGATCCCGGGTTCGAATCTTGGAACAGGCTAGTATTTCTGCTCGGGTCTGGAGAGTGTCCCAGCTCTGGTGGGTACCTGACCTTAGTTGGGGTAAAGTAAAGGCGACTGTGCAAAGGCTGGCGAAGTGTTTGGTTTTTAAATTAGACCTTATAACTCACTGACGTATGAATCAATTCGTTCCGACGGGTACTTTACTTTAAACTGTGCATTGTTTAAAAAAAACTTTTTTTTAGTTACTCAATCTGTGTGGATCAAGCTTTTTGAATACATTGTTTGTGACAACGCAGAACTAATATTACACATAACATTACACAACAGTACGCCTATGCCTATAATATGACAGCGCTATTATTGCAAACATGTATATCTATATAAGGTAGGTAAAATATTGACGTTTGTCACTAGCACATCTCCAGAGCATGCCATCACGCATTTAACCAAAAGTCGTTACTGACATTTAGACGACATCCGTTTTTCTTCTACTTCTGCTATTTTTTCTAGCCCAATCAATATTAGCGAGTCAAAACAAGGCAGTGTAAAGCTTAGACACCGGTATCGTCAGCTCACACAAAAAAACTCAATATGATCAGATAAATACAACTCAACAACGGCCAAAGTTCGATATTCTGGAAGTGATGAATACCATTATTAAAAAGAAGATAATCGAGGTGGGAAACAAAATAGTTAATTAACCCTTCCCGTACCGACCTACTTCTATCTATGCTGCCTTCAGTTCCGCTATATACGCGCCCGGGACTGTAAGGGTTAAAAGTTTAATTCTCAATAGAACTGGTGCACTGGGTACACTTCTATACCCATGGGCCTCAAAGCTGGCAAAGTGTGGAAACCACGATACGCTTTCATTAAGAGCACACCGAAGGGTGAACGGATGGGGGACAGTTATGTTGCGCGTACGTGGTTCATTGCACTGCTAAGAGACTCCGAGACTCGGTGGGGAGGAAGCAATGAGCACAACAGTCCGCCTCAACCCCGCCCTGGTGCCTGGATGTTAGGGCTTATAGAATTTGTGCTTACTGGTGACAGTGCAGGTATGTGTGCCACCCGCCTTTGATCCACCCCTTAATATCGTTACGCTCTGGACGTAAGAACCGGAAGTCTCGTCCGTTATTTTCTGAGATAATTATAGATTGGTGTATTGGGTAGGAGGAGTGATAACTGATAACTAGTAGTTACTGCCCACAGTATAACTAATGCGCAATACGCATAATGACCATCTTGGCGTCCACCATTTTTTTTTTTTTTTTTACAAATTATGCCCCTACTCCAGTGATTCCCAAACGAAGTTTACCGGAAACCATCTGCACAATTGGAAACCTCAAGGGTTCTGCAAGAATACGAGCTCTGGAATAATCTAGTGTCCACTTTTTTTTTTAAATTGAGTCGAGATATATTTTGACCAATTTATGTTTTGTTGTCCATTTTGCGTTCGTAAAAGTAAAAGAAGCTGTTGATTACTGTTAGTGTTATGTGCAGGGCCGTATTTAGGATTGTGGGGGCCCCTCGTGGCCTCGCCCTTGCCTTCCACATACCCCAGAAACGGGCCACAAATTCATGTTACATTCCGTAAAATAATAAATTGTATGCTACACTTAGCTTGGTTGGACTGGAGCTCTTTAAATTGTGGGGAATAAATGCATTTTATTTTGCATTTTCAACGAAAGAATGGGGATGTCACTAAAACATTTCTTTTTGGATGTGTGGAGGCTCCTGTTCCTTTGGAACATGCCTAAATACGCCACTGGTTATGTGTGTAGGCTTATACTTATTGCATGTTATAATAGTTTATATATATATTTGAAATTGAGGTCTATGTAGAAGTCTTTTCCGGTCACGCGATCATTGTTAGACATACTTGATAAACAATGAAATGAATCAGATGGGCACTTACTGCGCTTCTGTTGGGTGCGCACATTTTACCTCTAAATTATCATGTAAATAATCTAAAATCTTTTCATTCATTTCCTTTGAAAGATCAACAAATAGGTGTTGTCCTTTAATAATTGTATGTCTTCCGTGAGCATCATTTATAATATCACAATATTCAAGGATATGTGAAAAGTTAAAAATTTTTAATAAGCATAGGTCTGTCTCTAACTCTAAGGAATTGTGCATAGACCTCATTGTTGCGCTAGTTCATGTAGAGTTATTTATTTGTATTTAAATTTGGCGTAGACCTCTAGAAATTATTTGTGTAGATAGTTATTTTATATGACGTAAAACTCCAAGATAGTCGTAGTCTCTACAACTTTTTAGTACGCTTTTTCTTTTGCATTCTGAAACTCTAATCTAGCACTAAGAGTATGTCTGCACCACAATCGATATAATGCAGGCAGAGATTTTGTTAGGTTGTTGTTCATTTTCGCTTAGCTATAACTACAAGTAAGCTACTTATTATTATCAAGTGAGGTTGATTGTTATCATTGTACATGTTCAAGCATTAAATTCTTCTTTAGACATTCATCGAGTGGCTTGGGTGTATTATTTCATTGTGACAAAATCCTAGACATACAATAGAACACCCAGATTTGTAGCAATTGGGAAATAACAATGTGCTTGTTGAATCAAAACTGAATTGAAAGTCATTGCTAATTAGTAACGAACAGTTTTGTTTCATACGGGTATAAACATTCTTGTTACCCTAACAGCACAAAGAAAAGTGTGTCCATTTTCAATCTTGGTCTAATGCTGGACAAATATTGGGCCAATACAGTGTGCTGTTAGGTATGTTATACGGACGCTCCTTCTCTCAGCATATTACTGACCCTTATTATGATTATTTAACGTTGTTTAATTGTTGGGAGTACCACTAATAATATGTAAGCTTAGTTTTAGGGTTGAAATGGGAAAAAGGTAAGTGAAACACTGCCCTGACGCAAGCATAAAGGGCATGTTCAAGTGTAATAGTAATGCCAGTGTTATACGTTATAAACACTTTGATAGACCAAGGGCAATAACTCTGTTAGTCTTCTTTAAAAAAATTAATACTATAACGGTATGAACACTTTGATAGACCAAGGGCAATAACTCTCTTATATACTCTTCTTTAATCAAATTAAAACTATAACGTTATAAACACTTTGATAGACCAAGGGCAATAACTCTCTTATATAGTCTTCTTTAATAAAATTAAAACTATAACTTTATAAAAACTTTGATAGACCAAGGGCAATAACTCTCTTATATCGGCTGCCTTATTAAAATTAAAACAATATTATGGGCTTTGTGTTGCTTTGTATGTGTACAAATTCCACTCAACATTAGCAGTATTAATTAATTCTCTGTGCAGTGCTATGTATTAGATTCAGTGGAATGCTGTTTTCATTTCAGTATCATTGGCATTGGTAAATGTTGACTGCCTATGAGTATGAGATGGAGATTTTGCAAAAATTTTGTCCAATCACTAGCTGCAGAATCAAATTGTTGCTTAAGGACCAAATGAGTTAACCATTGATTTTGATATATAGTAAATAGTGTATTCAGTAACTGAACGTAAAAAAAAATATCATCAATACAAAATATAAGACCTCGTTTTAGTCATGAGTTCAATATTAGCACTAAAACTAAAATCCAAATCTCATAGTACTCATAGCTATTTGAGACTAAAGGGACGTGACGTTATTAACTTGTGTAAGAAAATTGCAAATCTCCACATGTTTTGAATCTTTACCAAGTATTTAACGAAATGGTTAAATGTAGACTTAGTGGGTCAGGCTTTATTTATTTTGATCCCCGGCAAAAAGTCACTTTGGTACAATGGTATTGAGCTATTCCAGGTCTTGTCACTTTTGTCTATAATTATAAGTTAATATCAATTAGGGTAATTACAAATGACATTTAATAACATATGAAGAGTTCAGGGAAAAAAAAAGGCATTCACATTTCTGTAGTTTTGAGATATGTAATGTATCAGTTGGACTGTCCTTTTTTTTATGTAGTATAGTACCTTTTGGGCCAAATTGATCATAGGGTCGGTGAAGCAGCCAGTTTCTGTGGCCACGGCATACAATATGATGTGTGGCCAGCTTTACTTTACCCAATTAGTGTCAGGTACCTGTCAGAGTTGGGTAGACTCTGGGACACCCTCGAATCCCAGGAAAAAATTTTAGCCTTCACCAAGACTCAAATCCAGGACCTTTGGTGTGCCAGAAGAATGGGATGCCGCTCTGCCACATATGGGTCTGAAGTTGTTTTTTCCCTGGACAATTCAAATATATTTTATTACCTATTATTACATTTTTAACCAGTAAAAAAAACAACAACATAACAGTTTTGTTATCATCCCAGACTTTAGTAAACATTATACACATTTATACTCTTATATGTACAAAATTTTTATATCATTATTTAACATTCAGAAAAGTTTGCTTGGTTCATCCCTTTGTTCCAGACATGTATCAACTTCGTCCTGTACCGGTATAGTTGGCCGATGTTGTGTCTCCAGATTCTATTGCCTATTTTTGTCACACACAGAAAAAAAAATAATAAAAAAAAATTATCAAACAGAATATTATAGGTAATTAAGTAAATATATATATATATTATAATATATATATAATCATCGATCATAATAATGTGTTGAAAAAAAATAAATTTCATAAAAAGCTAAGACATCTAATGCCTGAGCCCATGGAAAATTGTATCTATTAGTCTATTAGTAGTATAAGAAATTTAATATGAAAAAAAAGGGGCTCTAATAAAGGTTGAAGAATTTACAGTAAAGAACAGTAAGTGAGAATAAACCATTGTAAGACTCAGTAAGAAGGACAAATTAAATTGTATACATGGAACTATTTTTTATGAATTGATCTTATGAATTATGAATTTATGAATTATGATCTTTTGAACTGGTGAGATCGTGAACTTCCGGTTCTATTTTTAAATGTTTAATTACTTTAGGCATTTCCGAAAACAAAAAAGCATGCTTTTGCTGGTTATTGACAGTTGAGTTCAACCTCGACGGCTAATTGTAGTCTTTTAGAATTATACTAAGGATACAATATTAGTTATGAGGAATCCGTTTTTAACATCAAAAGTGAGTTGGCGATAATTAATACTCCAGTGTTAGTCGCATGTAGCGTGTTTATAAAATAAATTAGTCAAGAGTTGCGTTTTCTTGGTTATTAAAAAACAAAATTCGTATTCATAAAAACGAATAACAAAAATTATTTTGCATTAAGCAATAAGTTTGATATTAATAATTAATAAAAAGGTGATTATTCCCTTCTGACTTTCACAATACATTGTTTTCTTTTGTAAACATCTTTTGGAAATGAAAGAAACTTTAATCCCCAACAAATGTTCGTACAACCAGTAACCTAGCACACAGACATGTTTAGAATAAAATGATCGAATTCGACCAGAAATGTTTTTTCTTGTGAACTTTTATGCATGCATACATGTTAAGACTTGTCAATAGACAAGACATGATAAATTAAACTACCAATTCAAAATAAAATGCAGATGCTTATTTATGCAAGCCTAAGAGCCAGAATGCCATGTTTTTCCACATAGGGTTTTGTTTTTTATTTAATAAATAAATCTATTTACATATTTTGCAATGGTTCTTTTACTATTTGAATAAAATAAGTAGTTGTTTTTTTCCACTCATTAAAACAATTTCATGTACAGTAACAAGGTTAACCAGGTGAAACTCAGCATGTAAAAAAAGGAGATAAATTCAACTTATTTCTACTTTGATCTTTGACCTTTTTTATCATCAGATCAGAGTTGGTCAGATAAACAAAGATCACTTGTTGCATTCCAGTATTGTACAAATAATTTACAAATATAGTAATAAAAATATGAAACTAGTTATGGACACTTTCCCTTAACCTAATTTGAAATTATTTGCTTGAAACATTTTTTTCATAAATTATGTTTTATTATTATTACTAGATTAGCTCAATAAAAATGTGCTTTTAAAAAAAAAAGTTGGAAATTTGTCCCAAGTCTAAAAGACTTTCATGGGATTTTACAAAATGTGTTTGTCAGAAGGTCTTGAAATAACAAATGTGTTCTTCAAAACCTCTAGCTAACTTTTGAAATTTGTTGGTGCCCTAACAAAAGAATAACTCTATTATGGACTTATAGGCCCATCAAAGATACTGGTCATGTACAACAAAAATCCTTCACATCCTTTAAGGTACAACTTACCACCACACTTGCAGACTCTCTCCTTAACTCTCTGATGACTTCTGACAAAGCTTCAGGGTTGATGCCATTTTCACACAGGCGTAGGCAAAGAGCTAAGGTTTCTTCATCCAAACCAGTATTTAACATCCGAGATATTTCCATTAGGACTTTAAAAGAAAGAAAGAAAGTTGGTTTAAAAAATAAACATGTTCGTCAAGAATTCATTGGATAACTATTAGACAATCTTGTTTTTATATTTTTCAGAAGAAGACTATATTATGGCAAAGGTAGCTTTGATAACAAGTGTTTAGTTGGGACATTAAAACCTATTACCTATTTTTTAATTTATAGGTATATTACTATATTATATTAGTAGGTTAGTCTAAGTAATTATATAGAGGGACTTTTTACTTGACATAGATACTTGCTTCACTAGCACTAAAGATCAACAGCATACTAGGAGATTGTGTGGCCAGCACAATGCCCACCCGTCTTTACCTTATCCCAACTAATGTCAGGAAACCATAAGAGATGGGACACCATCCAGTCCCGGGAACAAATCCTAGCCTTCAAACTCATAACCCCAAATGCGCTGCCGCTCAGCCACCGCACCCTTCTATATTACTTATCTTAAATGTTACAGACCTGCCCTCTATACAGAAGATTATTGCGTCCTATGCTTATATAAATGGTTTGAGTCTAGTCTTGCAGTTTGATCAGGGTTTGTGTAATATGTGTAGTTTTAGGGTTGAAATGGGAAAAAGGTAAGTGAAACTTACGCAAGCATAAAGATGATAAAGGGTATGTTCAAGTGTAATAGTAATACCAGTGTTATGCTGTTTTATGTTGACGATTTTCTTGGTTTGTTCATGTATGCCATCCTATGTAAATGTAACTATACTTTTGTATAAAGAGAATAGACTACAGACAGTGGTTATATTTTACTAGCAGTACCGGTAGTAGCTACTCCTCTACTAAAAAGTTACTTAGTTACTAGCCTAAAATATTGTGTTAATTGTCCTTCGTTTCTGAAAATGACCTCATCTTCCTATAATTTTGTAGCTTTTCTGGTGGTCTTTAGGCCTATAACTATACTATAAGTGCCCTAAAGATCTGTTTGCATAAATCACACTCAAATGGTGTGGCTCTAGGATTTGGCAGTGCTGTGCAGTCTTTGACTTTTCTTTTTGACCTGTTTAGTTCATCCCTGGACTTTCTATTGGTTTGGTCTGCGACTAATGTTTCTGATGTCTTTTAGACTCATATATTATGATATATATGCCACGTGACAGTTACAGTATCTGGAACTCAAGTATAAAGAGTCAATAGGTACTCCAATTTCAAGATTCAGACTACTAGCCGTAACTAGCAAGGTAAAGGTAAACTCAGCATTTTGCATTGGACTGGACAGTTCGCCTTTTCTAATAACTAATGCTTAATTTAATAATTAATAAAAGTAGGCCAACTAAATCAACTAACTGGCTAGTATTAGTTTAGTATCCTACTACTATTAAAAGTATTATTTATAGTTATTATTAGTTATAGTATAGTAACAGTATTTAGAGTATTAGTCATTAGTAATTAATAGTAATAATACTAATAATAGTAAATACTAATAATTACTAATGATAGTAGAATTAATACTGTAGTAGGCCTATGTAGGGTAGGTGTACTACATCAATGTAGGTGTAAGCCTAATCATAATCTTTATTTAATCAGGCTAATAAATTATCAAAACTTTTGATTCAAAAGTCAAACGGCAACGGCACGCAATGTTATGATTATAAATTATAACACTTAGGCCTATAAGTTAAGTTGCCGGTTTTGTTCGCCAATAGCATCGTAAACTAGGACGCTGTCTGTTGCTATAGGGCAGGGTTGCCAGGTAATTTAAAAGTTGAGGCTAAAATAATTTATATAATTTATATAGTTCAGTGTAGTTATACGTTAAGTACCCGTCTGAAATTGATCCATAGATTCGGTGAAGCAGCGTTCACCAGTTTCTGTGGCCATGGCATACTAGGTGATTGTGTGGCCAGTATTATGCACAGCTACCTTTACTTTTCCCCAACTAAGGTAAGGTACCCATCAGAGCTGGGTAAACTCACGGACACCCTCCATACCTTATTGACGATTAGGGCTTTTATGATATGATTTGAATAAACTTGTGTGCCTTTTAAATAAATTGTGTGTTGATTTAGTAGTTTCATCATTGTGGTTGTGGTTCAATGGTCAGTATTGTTTGTTTTCGTCGTGCTGTAAGATCACGTGCTACCTATAGCCCCCTGTGTAACTTGTCCCAATAAAAGTTAGTTATTTTTCAACAACTTAACTAGACTTGTGTTTACTATTCAAGACATTACACTGCAGATGTTATTTTGTAAGTAGGCTATGTAGTGGATTGGATATGCCGGCTCAAGCTACCAGTAAAACGTGATGCTTCAAGGGGCACAATTAGGAGCGACATTAAAGATCTGCCAGTTAATATTAATTAAATAATAACCGATTATAGGCCTATCTAATAGACTTTTAAGGGGCCAGAGCGAAAAAATGTTGATGCCACGAAATAATTCAATAATGTTGGATCGCAATCATCGCATAGATTGCCAGCCTAGTGGTCATCTTAGTAGCCTAGTGTTTGGTGACCGCTCATTTTCAAAGGTAGCGCTGAAGAACATTTTGGCCATAAGAAAATGGGCACTCTGAAATAATTTATTATCATCTACGTCTAAGCCTACTATTTTAATTTTAAATGCACATAGATAGGTCTACTGGTGTTTTCTTCTTCTTATTTTTAAATAATGTAATTTCTCCATTTAAAAACTTTAAGCGAGAAAAATTGGGATTTTAGAATAAAACGTGTTCAAGCGTTGTGAGCTTTGGGTATATTATAGGCCTAGGCTACATCCACACACTGAGTGGAGTGGCAAATATGTTGCGTTGTTCGTCCCTCGTTTCCGATGATAACCACGTTTCCCAATAGCCCAATTCATTTTTCCCAATTCTGTTTAGGCTCCAAAAATTCTTAACAATAATATTATAAACAACCATCCTTATATAAAGTCTATTATAAAAGAAAACGGCGATATTTTCATTTTAAAACTACCATTGGCAAAAGTTTCTTTGGCTAAACTTTGGTTTAACTGACACGCGGAGTTTTTCTAAGTGCCATATATCAATTTAAAGATCTTTTTGTCCTGAATACGAAAATCGAGGTTTCATTGAGCGGTTCCATTTGTGTGATTTTTTGTTAATGTTCTAAATTTGGTAATTTTGCATGTTTTATTAAATATTGTTACTTCCCTTGAACAGTTTGTGTTTATTGTGTTACGTCCCTTTGATTTGTTAATTTTTATTTATTTTTTCTTTTATCCCTATAATATCACACGCTTCTCGGACCAGATTTTTCCCCCACTATCGGTTAGTTTCTAAGCTTTCTAAGTATTTGTTAATGATTACTATCTGTTAGGTTCTAAGCTTTCTAAGTATTTGTTAATGATTACTATGGGTTAGGTTCTAAGCTTTCTAAGTATTTGTTAATGATTACTATCGGTTAGGGGTACAACATAGGGATAGCTATACATAGCCAACCTGGCCATATCTTGGGACAGGAAGTAGTACTCTAGAAAGCACATGGCACGCATGCGCATCAAGAGACTAGGTCGACTAGGTGGTCTCAACTTGTAGGAAGAAATGTTTTTGTGTCTGTTTGTGTTATTTCATATGAAATACGGTAAGAATAATTTTATTTTTGTATTCATTTCGTGCTATTTCGCCCCTTTTCCCTTTTGGGTATCGGTTCTAAGAAATTCCGACTGAAAATTTTCGTATTAGGATCTATTGATGTGTGTCATAGGAATCGCTGCAGAATTCATTCATTTATCGTGTTTCATGGCTTGTGTGACGTCACAAGCCTTTGGTAAACACAATTGAAATGAATTTTTTTTTCGATGAAAAAATTTTTTTTTTTCATTTTTAATAGTCTGCCGCTCTTCCTAAGACACTTATCAATAGATCCACGCGAAAAAATTTTCAGTTGGAATTTTTTAGAACCCTACTTTTTGTGGGGCAGCTGAACCAAAGTATTACCGTTTCTTTAAAATTTGGCGAAAGCATAATTTCTTTGGCCTACATTTGATTTTGGCCAAAGTGGTATGTTGACATCTAGAGGGAGGAGGAGCTCTTTTAATTCGCTATTGGCGAAAACAACCAAGTTGCCTTTAAGTATAAAGTATAATTTATAGTATTAAAGTTATAGTTATAACTTGTTATAACTTTAAACTTATTAACTTATCATTATGAAATTATGAGTTATGAGTTATGATTATAATGATTATTATGATTCAGAATAATGACACATGTGACACATTAAATACGTACTATCCATGGTTTCAGCTGCTGCTGGTGTTTTGGATTTTGCACTAGAATTCATCGTAGAAAGTAGTAGGCCTAAATTTTATTTAAAATATTTGGCAAATAAAGGTAACCAACTGTTTATGATTAAATTGAAATAGTTAAAACAAACGTAAACTTTTCGTGCATAAGATGTCGAAAACACGGATATAGATAGATAAATATATAGCTCAGTGCCGTTGAACTATCAAAAGGTTATTAAAAATAGGCAGTTGATAAATAGAAACGAATTTATGAAAAGCAAGTTTGAACATATCTTTTCTTTCATTAATTCTAAACATCTATCTGTTTTAATTATCTCACAGGAATAACTTTATCATTATTAAAAAAAAAGTCGACATAACATAATTTTTCATTACAAGTGACTTTGATTTATATTTCTAGGAATAAAAAGCTTTCTTAGATGTTCGAATTTAGAAACCTTTGAAAATTCAAATTTTCATTCAGCCTCTTTTCTTAAAACTTGGCTACGGCTACGACCATCAATATCAAACTTACTAAGTTACTTAGTTATCAAACTAGTTTAAAAAGTTGAAGTGTTTAAATAAAAGTGGTAAATTCAACAATTCTATCATTCCATGCCCAAATGCTACCCGGGAAGAAAGAGTAGGTCTACTAAAGTCTAGGTCTAGGCCTACTTAGTGTAACTTTTATACTTGTATACATTTTACAGTATAGATAGGCCTATTATGGCCTATATATAATATATGCATTTTTTCTCGCATATATTATATATAACTATAACTTTTAAAAAGCCTTATAATACAGCCTTAATATAAGGGATAAGGAAAGTATTTTGTCTGTTTTGTCAACAATCGTATGTATTGGGTTGTATTTAATTGAAGTAAATTGTTAATGAATGTAGGGTAGGTCTTACTCTGAATTTTATTGCTATGCCTTGTAACCCTCTACTTGTAGGGCTATATTGTTAATGTTAGTGTAAGGACCTAGACCTAGGCCTACAAAACTAGTCACAAGTGTTTTCTTAAATTGTACGCATTTCACATTAGTAGACTAGAATTAGATTAGATGCCTCACTTAGCTAGTCATTCTTACTACTCTTAGACTACGTTAAAACAATGATTGTTTTTACTTTTCAGTTCCTACAAATGTAAATGTAAATAAAGAATAAAACAAAGCGGCAAAGAATGAATACAGATGTTCCAGCTACTACGACATCATCCCCACATGACTGTTTCTACACATTAGACTCTGCAACTGCCAAACAGAGCTTCCACGGCTTGCCAAATAAAAACACATTGACCCCTCTAATTAATAGTGGCCTTGCCAAGAAACATACTTTTCAGTCTAAGAGCCACGATACCCCATCGTCAAATGCTACAGGCTCTCCAAATAAACCTTGGCACCCTTTTGAGGCTCCGCAGTCTCCGATTTTACCAGAACAGTCCAATGTATTTGGAGAGTTGAATTGGTGTGCTGACATGCCTGGGAGTTCTCTGAAGGCTTCAGAGTCGAGATTTGACGACAAAGACTTCCAGAGCCCTGATGGGCATGTTATGTTGAAATATCAGACGTCAGTCCCCAGTGATATAAGACAACAGCTGCTGGTACAGCGAACATTTAATGCTCATGATGGTAACTTTTTTTTTTTTAATAATAAGATTGCTTTAAATAGCAAAACTACGTCCCTTTTCTCCTATGGGGACCCCAAGTATTAAGTCAAGCCAAATGGCAAACTATTTAGTGTCTGCAAGGCATTAAATAAACAACTTGATTTAAACCAATCCTCCATGATCATTTAAAAATCTTTCCATCGCAACCCATAAAACCCTTAAAATCACAGGCTACTTGAGGAAAAAGATTACATTTCAACCAAAACCAGTTATTGCTAAAATTTTAGATTATCATTCTTTTGCAGCCCTTTTTTTATGTCCTACATTCTATTCAGAAATGAGACATCATATTTTTTTCTACAAATATAATTAGGCTACACATTGTCACATTACTTTGCAACTAATCTTTAAGTTAATAATGTAAACAATCTTCTAAATATTTTTTTTAATAAATTTTTTATATCTAAGACTCAACTATTTTCTTTCTTTAATGATAGTATGTTTCTTGATATGGCTGTAGTACCAAAAATATCAGATATATTACTTGCAGCTCTTGTTCAGTGTCCAAAGTTCTCTAAACTTGATAGCTATCTTGTCTATATTTAATGTTAATTATAACTAATACTTTAATTTACACAGACCACCAAGAGCCAAGAACATCGAGTCCAATGCGCAAAGTTCGTGTTTGCACTACTAACTCTGGCATGTCGACCGTGACGGTCAGTCCCAGCAGCGGAACAATGCGCCTCCATGGTCACAATTTCGGTACGGTACAAACAATCTAATAATATGTTTAGAACTTGCTATAGGAGAATAATGGTATTTTAAAAAATGTTACTTTCTAAGCTTTCATATTTATTTTTTTTATACCGATGATATATTAAATTATTTTCCTCTCTTTCGCCAACAGATAGCGGAGATACTTGCTTCACTCAGCACAAGCCGTACATGTCGTCTCCATTCATGTCTCCGTCCTCTCGTGGTAAATGGTTTTACTTGGCATTCAATGTTTGAGTTATTTTTTTATTGGCACTGTTAGGATTTCCCTTGGGTTTTTATGAAATCTGGTCTAGGCTACTAATTGATTTCATTACTAATATTTAAACTTTATGAAGCAGACAACTTCACATGTCTCAGCAATACGAACAAGTAGTTGTAAAAACAAGTGAAAACTTAAATACTTGAGATTGTAGTATATACAAATAAAAATTCTAAATGAAGAAACATCTGATCAGATTAATTTCATCAAAAGAACTAGCTTTACTTCACGCCCACCATGAAGAAATAAGTCTGCAATTCTATTGGTCCCCTCAAATGGGTCATCATAAAATAATGCATTTTGATGAGGGTCAGAGAGTTAAACTCAGACATCACAGCGAGCCATAAACTGGATTTTTATGTGGGCGGACGTCACAATTTGATATGACATTTTAGAGTTCATTACTCCTTCCCTCTCCTTGGACTCTAGCAGACATCGACCCTTCACTGTCTAGTGCACATTTAACATGACCTACATCTGTAACAGCACTAATTACATACATTAATTGATATATTTTGATAAAAATAATTAGATACTGTCTCTCAATAAATCACCATCATAGAATTCATTGGTGCCATTTTCTTAATCATGGAAAGGAAATAAAAAAAAAATTGATGAAATAATTCTATTTACTTGTGGCAGTGTGGCTATTATGCAATGAGAGTGGCTGGCTATCTTTAATGAATCAAATCTAATTCAGTGTCTAATAGTCCACTTGTTTGTGTAAGGTCAACCAAAAGGATTAATAGATTCAGGCAGTTTTAGAAAGACAATCCCCCCCTGCCTTTTCTTCTGTCAAAGAAACGGGTATCCAGGGAACTAAATTAACGTCAAAAAAGCTTCCTTTGTGCTTATGTTTTTCATATTGGTCTTGTGATCCTCATTTTTACCTTGGGCTTTCCTCATTTTGATTAGTGGAGGTAGGTATGCCTGCCTTTAACTCTCAATATTCATTCGTATTTTATGTTTCTTTAGAAGTTGTTATTTTTTTTTGCATTGGTGTACTCACTTTGGGATTAACAATATGAAATTTCCACAGCACCTTATGGCACGCACGACATACAGACAATCTTCAAGACGCCCAACAGGAACCAGAGAGGCGGCGAGGATGTTATGCTGGTGGCCGCGCACTCCCACGCGGCCACGCCCCAGGGGCTCTCCCCAGCCAGCACGCTCTCCTTCACGCCCGGGCGGCAGTTTGTCAACCCTTTTGAAATCGACCACGACAGGCTGCACATGCCCATCTTTAGCCCCAATATGTTCAGAGTGACCAGTTCTGCCAGTAATGAGCCCAGCAAAAATCAGGTATTTGAGATATTTGTTTACGACTGTGTTTTTTCTTAACATTTTTTCTACTATATTGGCAGTATACATATTTACATGTTCGTCTGTTGTTCGTTGTCTATTTTCTGTCGTTAGCTAATAGAACTATCATCAACAGGATATGCGCTATACAAGCACCATTATTATTATTAGTAGTAGTACTCCTGTGTCATAAAATAAGAGTCGATTCTGTAGCTAACACAATGCACATTGTTTCAAAGTATGAGCTAAATATTTACAAAGTGTAATCAAGATATTACTTTATAAAACTACATCTGTGAAAACTTCTGTGTGAACAATCTGAAATTTGTTTACATTTACTTTTGCATTGTCAATATCTATTAGTCTATTAGTACTAGTTTTTAAACATTTACTCCTATCTCTGTGACAAACTGAACTGTGATCAGTAGGTCCTCCTATTGTCCTTGGAGCGTGGTGTTCATTAAAGTGACCTCCATGCTTGTCTTCAGGCATTTGAAATACGGCATCTGTCTTGTAATACATTTTCTGATTTCATAGCAGTTGTCTTGCATGGGTAACATGTCACTTTTTCCTATTTTGTGCTTTTTGGAACGTGTTTTTTAGCCTATTTCTCCTTGTTCTTAGCCTGATAGTTTTAAGTTTCTTGGCATAGCTTGTGTGGGTTTCTAAGTACAGTATTTGAACTTGATTCATCTATTGCACACTTGTAAACTTTTTTTTTTAAATTTTATTTTGGTGAGATTTGAGATAGAAACATTCACGTTTTCACTGACTTTTTATGATTTGTACATTGCAAAGGACTTTAAAGTTATACCTCCAGAACATCTTTACTTTCATTCAATTTCAAATGACTTACCATTCCTAAAGACTTAAACATAGACGCCCAAATGGCCTTCAACCAGTAGCATTCTAAAGAAAAACAACTGAAGTAATTACTTTTGTATCTTATACTGCCTCCTTGTAGGGGTTCTGGTCAGTTGAACAAACAGCTGCCCTGATGCCAGTGGATATAAAAGAAGCTGAGATTCGCAGGCAGCATATTTACCAGCAGAAGTTGTAAGTTACTTTTGTAGTCTAGTGTCCCTTTCAGGCAATATATGTCCAAGAAGTCAAGAAGCAGCTGTTATATGTGTATAGTAAAGTACCTCTACGACCAAATTGATCATACGGCTGAAGCAGCGTTCGCCAGTTTCTGTGGCAATGGCATACTAGGGGATGTGTAGCCAGCACAATGCCCATCCGCTTTTACTTTACCCCAGGTAATGTCAGGTACCCATCAGAGCTGGATAGACTCAGGGACTCTGGGAAAAAATCCTAGCCTCCACCAGGATTCGAACCCAGAGCCTTCGGATCGCAAGTCAAACGCGCTGCCGCTCGGCCCCCGTGCCGTCGTTATATGTGTAGCTTGTGTAAATAGTTTAAATATTAAGTTTTTGGAATTGAATTGATGATTCAGTTGGAGTTGCTTATTTTTATTTTATTATGGCTTGGAGATTATTTGTTGATAAGAGATTATTGCATCGATAATTCATTTAGAGTTATTTGTTATGATTTTAAAAAAATTTGCGTACACCAGTATGTGTTCTCGTAGTCTCTACATATTTAAAGTACGACAACTTTGAGGAAAATCCATTCTAGCACTTTCTGCTGCAAAACCTATATAAGACACGCAGTGGTGTAGTTTGTTGTTGTTTTGTAGAATGTTAAAGAAGCAGGTTATTGTTGACTAGTGCATGTTATTATTAATGTTAATTTAATTATTGTAACTAGTTTCAAGCACCAAATTCTTCCTTAAACGTTTGAGGGGCTTGACTAAAATATTTCATAGTTTTACCAGACCCTAGGCGGACGACAGAAGACCCGGGACATAACAAAAAAACGCTTGACAAGCTTCCATGACAACAGCATACTAGGGGATTGTGTGGCAAGCACAATGCCTAGCCATCTTTATTTTTGTCCTACTAATGTTGAATACCCATCTCAGCTGGGTAAATCAGATACTTTCCCACAGATCCAGCGGAAAAAGTTAGCGTTTACAAGGACTTGATTCCAAGACCTGGTCCGGGACAGCAATCCAAGAATGCTGTTGCTAGACCTCAGTGCCCCAGTTAGTCTGTGTTCTGCTAACATATATAATTTTCAAGACAGAATTTTTTGCATGTGCATGATACTTGCAGTTCTTATTATCTTCATGATCCTCATATAGGGACAAAGAGCAGGATGCCAAAGTCCAGTCAGCCATCAATAAATTTTTTTCCAATGAAGTGATTGTTCCATCTCCGTGGACTGAAAAGGTGGCACATGTTTTACCCAGAACGCCTGGCAGTCAGAAATCAGGTACCCTTTTTTTCTTTTCTTCATATCAGACGCCTCGAAATTGTTATGTTTTTTTAACTTAAGACTTTTTATTATATTAAGATGTAACAGAAAGTAATTGCACATAGTTTAAGCAAGATGGAACTGAGTTAAGCGACACTTGGAAAATGGTGCATGAATTTCATTTAACTATTCAAATCAAATCCATAATTGTCAACATAAGCGCGCTCAGCATGCTAAATGTGATATCATGGAGATTCTCGCTATACAAATGACCCTCATTATCATTTAATTTGGCACCCGGTTACAATTTATAAGTTATTTGTACAAGTAGCACAACTTGAGAGGGAATCTTAGTTTATTCTTTTTATTTGTCACAGTGTCATGTCAAACTGTTATGTCAGTGCCACCAGCAGTTGATCTCTTTGCTGAGTTGGAAGGTAACTAATTTAATTATCATAGTGTATTTTCTATAGAAACGTTATGCATTGCTTGGACAAGTCTTATGTTTTAAATTATGTAACTTCCTGCTCCTCCTATAGCACACATACCACACTATCCACTCCACACAGCACACTATCCGCTCCACACAGCACACTATCCACAGCACACTATCCGCTCCACACAGCACACTATCCGCTCCACACAGCACACTATCCGCTCCACACAGCACACTATCCGCTCCACACAGCACACTATCCGCTCCACACAGCACACTATCCGCTCCACACAGCATACTATCCGCTCCACACAGCACACTATCCGCTCCACATACCACACTATCCGCTCCACACAGCACACTATCCGCTCCACACAGCACACTATCCGCTTCACATACCACACTATCCGCCCCACACAGCACACAGTCTTGCCTTCAGTACTTGCTGTGTACCTAGGGAAATGTGTAACTTGCGATTATTATTAATACAAAATTCTCCAAGCTGTAACTAATTAAAGCCGCAAAAGGTAATATTTGAGAAATGGGTTAACTGTAAGTAAGTGTTTGTTCAAATGATGAGATACTTGTATGAGAACAGGGTAAGCTGTAATTTCATCCAGAAACAGATGATAAAATAAAAAATAGAGACATTAAAATAGAAACAACACTTTATTAATGCAGGCTACAATTTGCAAACCTCAAGAAATGAGACTTCCAGTAACTTTTGTTTTCCACAAAATTATTTAAGGTTCAAATGAGCATTACATTTAAGTAGTCAACTTTCCAAAGGTGCTAAGTCTTTTTTTGTTGTTGACCTAATGAGTTATCCTTACTGTCTTCAAGTATAAAAGTTCAGTTATTTGCCTATCTTTAGCTCAACCTTTGATAAGCTCAAAGTACTCTTATATATTTGATAGAAAATATAAAGCCCCATGCAAAAGATGCTAAATTGTAGCGTAAAAAGTTAATTTCTGTTGACATGGCACCGTTTGGAAGTAAACTTCTTTGTTTATCCACTGTTACTGTAGATTTGAATGACAGAACTGCAGGATGAAAAGTTGTTGTTTCTTTTTTGTTCTTATACTAATTTTGTATGTAACTACAAATATGAATCTCCATTTATGTCATTTTCTTGTGTGATTCTTTAGGAAAGTATCAGCTGCCAGCATCGAAAACAGAACCTTCCCCTGCTTCCGACTTGATGGTGAATTCTTTCATCAGACGGAAGTTGCTCCATCAGCTTAACGACAACGACAGCAACCAATGCTCACCAGTATTACATTCAAGGTTAGTCTTAACCTTTGTGTTTGTGCTTAAGTGTGGTGGTTAGTAAGAATTATCATTTTTAAATGTTAAAAGTCTTTTTTTTCTTCCTCAAAATAAGTTTTTGACACATTTCAACAAAGATATCTTGCTTTAAAAGTCTTTTTTAAAATCCCTTTAACTTTCATAAACTTTCATAAACTATGAAAGTTAATTATGATATTTTGATTTGCTTTTATTCAACTTATGTATAAAGGCTTTTGAATATACTTCAACAAACTTAAGACTTTCATGGTTTAGCTCAGGCAGAAAGAGCTTGAGTCTGTTTAGACTTTGATAGGCTGGAGTATCTTTGATACTGATGTCCACAAGAGATATTCTAAATTGCACCTTTGCAGTCATTCTACTGTTACAGTTTGACTCAACAATCGGTACTGTGGTCGTGGGCCTTTTTTTTTGTTGTTGTTGGACTACAGGTCAATTTAAGACTAGCCCAGCCCAGAGCAAAAATCCTAACTTGTTCTCTTTTGTGTTTCGTTTCACTTAGGCGGAGTGAGGAGGCGTCTGTCTCACCGTCACCTGGAAAACAAACAACCCCCGAGTGGGAAAAGGCAGCGGCCAATCAGATGAGCTCTGTAAGCATTTCTCTTTCTTATCATCAATAGCAAACTTTTATTTGTATAGAGCATTTGCAATAGGCGTGGCTTAGGTTTCTAGGTCACGTAACTATGTAAATAGAAGCCATATTGGAGACATGGTGGAATAAAATTGTTTTTTACCATGTCTATTTTGCTCCAAAAAAAAATATAAGGAACTTGTTTCCATAAATCTTGATATTGAACTGTGAAACTAGTCCATAGTATTTTTTCCACGAAGTAAACAAAATTTGTTTCTTTTATAGTTTTTCAATAGCTCTTGTGAAACATTTCACAGCATGCCTTATTTGTTTTTAGATAGTAAGTTTAGACAGGCCAACTCTCGACAATCGACATCCTCAATTAAATATTCTGCACTTATGGAACCCATTCCATTGATTTTGAATGGATTAAATTGAAGCTTTGAATGTCAATTTCCATCGCATGACAGTGTTTTATATATTTCTTACGTCATATTGTTGAAATGATGATATTAGAAATATAACTAGCTTAAACCTATAGTAATACGGTTGCCGTTGTTCACCAATAGACAAAGTAAACAAACAACACATGCTTTTTGTCACGTGATTGCAAATGCTCTATTAGTATTGCAAATTTTAACTCTAAAAAAATGTATAGTAATAAGTAAGTAAGGACAGTAAAAAAAAAAACTAAACAATAAGGGGACAGCACCCTACAAAAACTGGGGTTGCATTAAAAAAAACTATTACTATTATGAATTATGGCAACTGGTTTCAATTGTGCACCTAAAATCATTTGGCTGGCATTAAAAATTTTGCAGGTACCAAAAAAAAAGGGTTGCTAGAATGAGGTGGAGAAGATGTGTTTCCAAAGACACTAATTCTCAAATTTTGATTTATGGTACCGAATCTGCAGAGTTTGAAAGTGCAGCTTGCTTAGAATGGTCTTGCACACTTTGAAGATCTACAGGGCTGACTAAGCAGAGGTTACCACAATTGTTTGTCATGCAAAGGGATTGTGTGGCCTAAACAGTGTTTCACCAAATAGTATTGTAACACTCTGATGCTAAACCATCTAGTCTAATAGTTGGGAGCTCTGCTGGACACTAAATCCTTTTGCAGGCCTTTGACGCTGATAGCCAAGTTTTTTTTTAACTGAACGTTTACAGTAATTTTAAATCTTTGGATATAAACTTATTAAAAAACATATTTCAGGGCCACTTCTCCTCCAGCCCTATCGAAGATTCGCACTGCAACAGGGGGCAGCACCTAGCTCTTTCAGAGACTGACCTTTTGGCTTCACCAGAGCTGTTTCCCGCAGGTGGTGGAAGTAAGTGGACATATGGGCTTAGCTGACTGTTCTTTTTTCCCATAGGATGAACCGATTATTTGGTTTGATGATCAGATTCGATCGGCTGCGCACAAACTCAATTTGACGATCCCGTGGACAAAACTCGTGACAGCTGGTCAGCGGGCCTTCACCTACCCCGGCCCCTTCGCATGGAACAACCTGCCACTCCAGCTGCGACAAAGCTCAAACTTTCAAGACCGGACTCAAGACGCACCTGTTCCTAGCTCACTCACATTTTTAAATATTTGCCTGTTATTGTTATCATCGTGTGTAATTGTTGAGCGCATAGAACTGATTGCGGGATATGCGCTATATAAGCTTCATTTATTATTATTATTATTATTAGATTAAAACATAAAGACATAAAACAAAGAAATATAATATATATTTGATAAATATGCCATTGCCCGTTACCAAAAATAGTTCCTAAAACTAAAAGCTGGTCAAAACCACTAAAGGAAAAAAGGGGGCTTATTTTCAAAAAAAAAAAAAAAAATTGTTTACCTTTTCTAAAAAAAATGTACAAAATTTGCACAAAATTTGGTAAATGTTAGTCACTTAAAAGTTCAGCTCCCCTTTTCCCCCCTTGGAAAAAAAATCATGGGTTAGCTCCTGACTTCAAGTCAAATGTTTCCATTAAATTTGCAGACAAACTAATTATGGTATCAATGATAGAGTATATCTGCTTAAATTAATTCAAGCTTAAAATCTTGTCTCAATTCTTATAGAATCAGAGGTCTAGAACTTAAAACTGAAGTTCCAGAGATATAATCTTATCTATCACACTTAATTCCACTGCCTAATACTTTTTTTCTCTACTCTAGAATGTAAATCTTTCCGAACATCTGATGGCTACTACCCTCGGCAAGATGTAGAGAATGCCCGTACGGTCATGCATTTAGATTTCTCCTCAATCCTAGGTAAGTGAATATAGGAGACTAGTTTTAATTTTTCCGTAGGGCCGAAACATGTCATGATGGTAAAATTTCTTCCAGTCACGTTGTGCATAGACAATATGATGATGATCGTTATTTATAGGTCACCTCTCCATGCTATTACATTTAGCATGCTCAGTGACCATCATTGGACAGAATACTCCTTAAACTTAAAGATAAAGTTGTGGGGAAGGAAAGATTTTCCATTGGGAAAACTGAACAAAGGTTTGGGAAAATGTGTGAATTTCACTAAAAATTAAAAGGACAACATGAAGAACTATTCATTGAAATATTTTTTCTAATAGATAACTAATTACTAATACTAATAGATGAGTTAAGACTTCTTAAGTCCTGTCATATTGTGCTGTTTTTTTTTGGACTAGATATTTACAATAAGAATAAGAGTAAACATTATTATGGATTGTGAATTTTGTTTAAAGTTTTTAAATACCAGTATTAAAATGATTTTGGAGTAAGAACCCTGAGACTTGTATTTAATATGGAGCTGTTAATGCTCGTCTACAAATTGTATTCATGCTGCTGCTTTACATTTATTCTTGTAATCTCTTTGGCCACTATATAATATATTACTTACTGTGCTAAGGTCTTGAAGATAAAGAGTCTCTTTCAAATGGGATTGATTTCAAATTATTAATATTTTTATTCACTGAAAAAACTTAATTTGTTATAAAATCTGTACAGATGATCCCGATGACTCTGAAGATGAAGCGAGAGAAAACACTGGCACCATGATCCAGAAAGGTTTCTCTGAGATCCATCAGGTAGCCGAGGCCAGTGCATACAACAACGAGGCTATGTCATTTGCCGCTTCCCATGACAGCGACCCGCCAACTAACAGGTCTGGTGGGTTTTCTAGGAAGTCTCTCCTGACCTCGATGACATCTACTGAGTCCACCAATGATGTTGCCTCTGCCCCACAGACTTCGAGCCAAGACACTGGCTACCAAACGAGCAGCCTGCAGTCCATGCATCAGGACTGTGGCTCCAGCTCCAACCTGGCCCCGTTTCAGTCGCTGGAAGAAGGTCACACCTTCTTCATGGACTCTGACAAACTGTTTGGGTCTGAACACTTCACAGCCTTGAAGCAGAACAAAAATACCAGCCAGGAGGTAGATGGGAGCTTTCTGGGCCTCAGCCACTGGCCACAGCAGGAGAAGTCGTCTTCTGTCGACGACATAGTCCTGTTGCGGAAAAATGAGCCCTGCCGCATCAGGAAGGTCAGAACTCTTGCAGACATCCGCCAGTCCAAGGTTAGCCGCGACCTGACGCACTCATTCAACGAGGAAATGGAAAAGTCTGAAAAATGTAAAGCCCCTGTCTCCCCACAGTTCTTAAGGAGTAAAATGTCTGAAATGGTGGACTCAGAAAGGAAATGTCGCAGTCGTGAAAAGGATAAAAATAATATTTCATCATGTGATACAAGAGAAGGGAAAGTGAGAGAGTCAGCTGAAAATTCAGACATTAGTATGCGCAGCGAAAGTCCCTATTTCGATATGTCTACAGAGAAAAACGGGCTAAATGCGTTTGATGCCAGTGCACAAGGATTCAAAGACAAACACTGCATAGACCAGAGCACACCCTTTAACTTTAGGCAGAAGCTGAAACAAAACTCCCCACTTCATGACGACACTCTGCAAGCAGCTCGGCTCCTATTGGAGAAATCTGTCGAGCTGCCAGACAGGTTCACCGTTGAGGAGACAATGAGGGTCGCCGACTACTTCAGTATGTTTCAAGATATTGAGAATCAGGATCCAATGCTGAGTGGTTCTTCAAGGCTTGAGATGTCTTCCTCCGATCACAGCAACACTTCAACGCCAACCTCAAGAATTTTCAATAGTTTGGAAAAGAAAATTAATCAAGTTGAGGGTGCAAAGCTTGGCAGTAAGTGAAGTCTATAAATATTATAACTTATTCTAAAAAGGTCTTTTTTTTTATGTTAACCCCTTATTAAAAATAGTCAGATGGTCTTGTATGGATTACAGAAGGTCAAACCTTATTTTAAAACTATTCAGCAATTATATTTATAGAATATCTGAGATAAGTTATAAGCAAATTTTTTTAAACATATTGTTGTTCATTCTACATTTTTGAAGACGACCATGAATTCCTTTAACTTTGTGGCTTCTCTGGTGGACTATTACAACCAGTGCTTTTTTTGTAAAAAAATAGGTGCCGGTACTCAGTGATGGATTGCCTAACTTTTAAAGCAGTTTAGCATTTTATATTTTAATTCTTAATGCGCACAATTTTAAAATAATTCAATTTTAACAAATTAATAATATAATAAATTAATAATAAACGTTAAAATACAAGAAAAGTAATATTTTTTCCCCACATTCTACAGTGCCTTGGAGGATGGTTTTTGGCTTGTTATTATGTCGCAACACATGACCAAACCATGTCATCTTGTGTAGCTTGATTGTTACCATACTAGTTTCTTGAGGGCCTGCGATTGAGGATATTGTTTTCATTGGCTGCTAGCAGTGTCTAGGTCTCACATCCGTACAGAACAATGGTTTTCACAAGGGCTCTGTAAAGCCTGAGCTTTGTTGGGAGACTAATGCTTTTGTTGGACAAGATTCTGTTTAGTCTATCCACTGCTGCCATTGCCGACCCAATCCTGGCTCAGCAGTGATTACATTTTGTACAAATATAAAATAATAATACTTTTAATTTTAAGCAAGTGCTTTCTTAGCAGTCAAAAATTATATATTTGACCGGGTATGTAAGTTAATGTAACTCTAATACAAATATGACTTTGAATCAAAGTCAAATTTTATTTGTTATTGATAATTGGCACATTCAAACATTTATTCAAGTAGAATATTTAGCATTTTCTTGTCAAATCTAAATCAATAAACCAAAATCCTATTGCTAATGTTTTGCAGTGTTAACTTTTAAGTAGGTGCACACCTTGTCTTATTATTGATTTTCCTGGTTAATTCTGGCAACCTATTGCATGGTCCGATGCTACTCATTTGTTCTTTCAAGTGGAATAAGAATAATTTTATGACTATGTCTGAATAATATTATACATTGTTGTGTTACATTTTTAAGTTAGAATTCAATGTACAGTGCTACCACTACTTTGCTCATTTGTGGATCTTCACTTGTAATTAGCCTTGCAGCTCTATTTGGAATATGCTCAAGTTTTTTTAGACTTTGACTAGACATACTCCGATTGACTCTGGTTCAATAGGTGGGATTATTCATCCTTCATAAGTTGGAGCCTGATTATTATGTTAAAAAATTGCCTGTTTTATAATTTAAAGATCATAACTTAACAAATTAACATGTCAGTAATCTAGTTATGCTTTGTCTTACACTTACAGGTGAAATAGCTGCTGAAATAATCAAAAGAGCTGAAAATGACTTAGCCAAGCTGAGAAATTTGGGGAAACCATCACCAAGAACATGACATGATTGTCTACAATAACTTAATAGTAAACATTTTGGATTTACTAATTACCCATTCTATAACTATAACTATAACCTGTTTTGCTCATTTTGTTTTTCATGTAGCCATTTAATATTATGCAAGAGATTTCAAATAAATATATTTATTTACTAAAGACATGTTTCATTTGTATTCAATATAATATATGTTTGAGTAGAGAATCAATTTGACCAAAGAAAATTACAGGATTTATTATCATTTATAAGTTACTGAACTTGAATTGACTGTAAATTAAAAGCTAGGACCAAATTATAAATATGTATTTAAAACAAATGTAAAGTTATGTATAATAGTAAATAGTACAATAATATAACTTTTGTCCTGAGTTAACGGTATAACAAGTATTAACTAAGTAATTAGCAATAGCAGATATAAATAGTATTTGGAAACATTCATTTGGCTTGACTTGTTTAAAATTTTTAATCAACTGCTATTTAAATATCTATTGAATAATGAAATTCAGTACTGGTACTCCAACAATCTAGACCTGGGAAAAAATTCTAGCACCAAAAATGCCTTAACATTCAGTTTGAAGAAAAACCAATTACAAAAAAACTTTTAGTTTTTGTATTAAAATATTAGTGAAATTAGCCAACTTATGATGTATGTAATATATATGTATTATTTTCACCAAATTAAGACAGGTTCCTAAATAAACAGACCCATTCCCAAACCATATGTATGATAAAATAACATAAGAGTAAGTTTACTTTAGAAATGCTTGTTTTATAGTACCCTAATTATAATAAAAATCCAACTATGTAGTTGAAAATTCTAAAACAGATCTGGTAGGTAGTGATAAGAATGCACTAACAATATTTCTAGTAGTAATACTAATTACTAGTAAGTACCCAAGTGTATAACTTTCAGTCCAGGTTGGCCTTGAGGCAAAACTACACCCATCTAAGTGGCAACTACAAGCAAGCTTGAAGGGGAGTGCAGGCCCAGCTGATGTTACTAACCCAAGACTTAGATAACCATCAGCACTGGCTAGATTGAGGGACACACTCATGAGGTTGGGGAAAGACTTGGTAAATTGTATAAGACCCAGGACCTGAAATTACATCACACTGCCACTAGACTAAAGTGTAGCACCAACTAGCCAGACAGAATTCTAACTGCCTCACAGTATTTCAGAAGCTATACATAAAATATGAAATTAAAAATAAGAGGTAACATGAAAAAAAAAAAGATTACATTACAAACAAAACAAAAAACTAAGTGTTTTTTTTAAACTTTTATTGAAAACGGAACAGAATAGTTTACTCATCCTCCTTGGAACGGAGGCGAGCGTTGGGGTTGGTAACTTTAATTGCTAACTGCTGAGCACGTTCAACAATATCTTTGCGTTTCTTACTTGATACATTGTGGGCAATTTCAGCAGAAAATGTACGGTTCTGCATTAACAAAACTTCCAACTCCTGAAATTCAAAATGAAAAAAAAAAGTGTTTATATACCATCAAAAGAAGCCATACGGTAAATGTAATTTATTCTTAACTTATTTACTACTACTGCGACACACCCCCCTCCATACTAATGCGCCCAAAACCGGACGCCTCGTGTGTGAATAACCTATTATCGTTTATTGATTTTTCGCCATGCGTTCTGGTTTTTTTTTTTACCGCAAGCACGGCTTTTAAAAAGGAATATAGTTTGTTTTCACTGGCCTTTCGTCTTGTAATACTTTTTTTATAAGATAAGATAAGATTGCTTTATTGATCCAAATGAATGGAAAATTGACTTGATTACATAAATTCCGTCTTTCAGCATACCTAAAACAATATTAAAGAACCATTTGTACTCAAACACAATAGACATTCACGCACACTATCATACCATTTATCATACAAGAAAAAAGTAGGCCTACTATTTAGGAGTCAGCTATTGAGCCATTGTATCTCCTGGCTGAAAGGTGATTCTTTTGAAAGAGTCTCACTGACAGTGGAACAAAAGAGTTCCTAAATCTCTCTGTTCTTGCCCTTATTGAAAGAAGCTGACCACTTCGACTAGATATTATGTAACTATCATGAAGCGGGTGTGCATGATCTTGGAGGATTTTATCAATCATAGACAGGCACCTTGAACTGAAAATATCCGCAAGAGATGGTAATTCTGTCTGTGTAGTACGAGAGGCTTTGTTTATTAGGCGGTCTATCCGATGTTTGTTCTATGTGGTGGTATTACCATACCAGCAGGTGATTGCAAAGGTTATGATGCTACCAACAGTCGCCGAGTAAAATAGATTCATAGCCTTTGCCTTTAATTTTTTTCCTTATTTATCAATTGCTCTATACCTCCAAATATAACATCTAACAACAGTTCTGATAATAAGGATGCTGCAAATAGATTTGCAATTAGACTTGTATGAATTTCCATTGCAACTCGATTTATGGGCTTTACAGACATGCCTACCCCTAAGGACTAAAAAGAGGAACAATCTTGATGAAAAAGAGGATTTTTCATCAAAAAAGCGGAACACTCTTTATCTGACAATCTTTTATAACAAAATCTAGGCCTATTATTAGATTTAAAATGTAGGTAGGCTTACGTTTCACAGACAATTCGCAATGGATCTAGATCTAGTAGGCCTACAAAGAACATTAAATTCACATTTGGTGAATAAACTCCTCTGAATATTCCTTCCAATAACACTGAATTAGTTTTTTTACAATTTGAACATGTCATATTTAAACTTTCTGAGCCAGGACGTTTAGACATTTTCACAATCTTAGCAATACAGTAAAGGAAAAGAATATTAATTGCCCAACACGAGTAATACCGCAAAAAACGTTAGAAAAGCCCACAATATCTCTTTTAATAAACCCAGAAACCCCAAGTAATGATAATTATAGCATTGCGACTTTTTTGTGCCTTTGTTTTATCAACCTAGACACGGACTATATTTCAACCCATGAAAAACCCAAACTTTCCAATTTGGCGTAACAAAACTAGTAAAAAGCGTAACGGCGTAACAAAGTGTGTTTTTTAATCAAAAAGCGGAACAAATACGCCAAAAGCGGAACGGTAGGCATGTCTGGCTTTATGATACTTTATCGGACTTTGACGCTAGGGCTAGTGAAAATATTTAGCCAAATCCTAGGGTCCCAACACTCAGCGAATGATTCTACCGATAACTCGGCATATTTTATGTATGAAAGTATACATTTTCAGAAAGCTAAGACATTTATCTATTTTATGATGTAATTTTTATTCACTTTGGGAAATGTTTAAGTCATTTAAAAAAATATTTTAAAATACTTTACTAAATTTAATACGGAGTTCCTTCCCATTGGCCAGTATTTTCAGGGGTGTCTTTGGAAACTAGGTTAGTAGCAAATGAGTTAAATAGGTGCTATATTCTTTAAAAAAATTCATACACACACACATTTGGTGGAGGGGAGAAGAAATTGTTATGACACATTGCATGAAAACCAGTCTTTTTTATCTACACAATTGAGTAACTTTTTGAAACTCATCCTACCTACCTAGCATTTCCTAAATCCAGCTTTCTAGTGACCCATTAACAATTTTACCGTAAACTAACTTCTAAGTTAGTAACATAAAGACTACAGATACTGTATGCTTTTCTACACAATTTTAATCCATTATATGCATGTGTATTCTTGAAGGCTGTAGCTATTTCTCAAAAGTTTTAGAACCAATGCTTTAGGTACACCTCAATAACTTTTCTTTCTGTGGGCATTTGGTGATTTTACTCTTGTGATCTGGTATCAGGTTGCAACAGTCATTTATGGTAAAAGCTGCCCTAACAGATTCATGAACACCAGCAGTTGATTCCACCCCAAAGAAAAAAACAAACAGGATCATCCCATAATAAAAGCTATAAAAAAAGTTCTGAAGCATGCATTTCATTCTTCCCAACACCTTATGCTACAATACGCACAACCGCATAGAGTTTTATATTGTCTCAATCTGACATAATTATCTCACTCCGAATAGTATTATATATTATTATTAGTATGATTTTATTATTTTGTTGTTTCTTAATAAAAACTTCTATTCCAAACGGGATAGCCTTTAACCACAATACATCTAAACACAGACCAGCTAGCAATTAAAAAACAAGTATAATACAAAATGTTCTCCAATGCTATACAAACAATTGCCTAAATTGAGTTTTTATATATCCCTTAAACATACATGGCTACATGGTGTGTTTGGCTGCAATAATACTCACCCTAACATTGTGAACTAGAAATTTCTTGAAACCATCAGGGCAGATGTGTTTGCATTTCTTCCAGGTACCATAACCAATGTTGGGCATCTTGTACTGACCCTTGAACCTCCTCCTAACTCTGTTGTCAATACCTTTAGGTTTACGCCAGTTGGCCTGTGGATAACATGGCATCATTATTTGCGCTACATTGCAAGCAACAGTTGGTTATAAAAAAAATATCTCCAAGATGACTTGGTTTTTATGTTTTCAACACACAAAAAATGTATTGTGACAGAACTGTCCAAATGAAACTGGTAGCGCCTATGGGTAGCTTTAGAATTTAAGATTTCTCAGTAGGCTCTCTGCCTCTGAGTGGTAAGAGGCTTTCTCCTTTTTTTTTAGATAGGCCTACAAATGTTTCCACCCACAAAATTGTAATTTGATGAAAATTTTGTTTAAAGACTCAATAGAAGCCTAACATGAAAAATTCTTTTTTTTTAGAGAAAATCATTAGGCCTAATTCAATAATAATAATAAAGTCAGCTGTCCCCAAATTGTAAACAGTGAAACAGGGCCTAAATTTAACATATTTCAAGTCCAGTCCTTGAGACAGCTATATCCAAACAATGCTGTATGTAGCATTAGTGATTCTGTCTCTTACTCCTACAGCTTCTTGTCAGACTTGTCTCTTTGAACAATTTTTTTTTATATCTTGCTGTATTGACTGACACAAGATAAAATTTCTTTCAGTGAAATTCACTTTTGGCAGTATTCTGAAAATTTCTAATCCTGCCCAACTGCATTTGTGTGGTGAACTAAAACATAATTATGAGCTATAGTATTCATAGCCTAGTCTTATGTGGCAGATAGTTTATCAAGCCAGGGACTCAGGGCAGGAGAAAACTTTCTTAAAATGGAAAGGCTTTAAAACTGAATACTCTACAAGATGATTGCAGAGATCATGCACTGTTAGGTACTTCGACATCGGTCAAGACTTGACCCGGAAACAGGGTTAGGATTTGCCGTATGCTATGTAAACACGATTTTTAGTCCCCTGAAAGCATGGTGTTCTTGTTTAGATCACTGCTTATTATAAGTTATTCAAATTCATCTAAAATTGCGTTAATTCTAAAGAACATTACTTCAGCTTTTATTTGATACGAAATTGTCAACACGCCATTGCATAGATTTTCAAGGCTTTACAGTGCAATCTAAGGTAAGTTGGAATTTGTTATTAAATTAATATTTAGACCTGCTAACTAAGTTTTTATTGCTGTTACAGCTGATTTAGTGTATAAAAATGATTATTTTATATCATTTTATGCAAAATATCACCCTTCTTTTTAAATAATCATATCAACCAGCACCTAACCGATACATCGATTTTCATAACCTATTATCGATAACGGCCGACATTGGTCCTAGCGCTTATATAGGCATATTGAATTCAAGTACCATAACAATCAGATACAATCTGTGTATCTTTTGTAGTATTTTTTAAAAAGTATTAATATTTTTTAAAAGTTTATTATATCTACTTTATTATAATTTGATTATTTTTTTAGATGAAATTAAAACAATGCTTTAATTCTAACATTAGCCAGAGGCCCTAAGCTAGGCTTAGCCTGGGCTAGGCTTATAAGCAAGAATAGTTTTATAATAAAATTTAAGCTCCTAATACATTTGATATTAGTTATATATTAATATTATGTAATATTTTTTAAACAAGTATTACAGAGTTTTTAAAGAAAATAGCTATTGTGTAGTGTTTCATTATAATTGAATGACACATTGAATTGTTATTTATATCAGTTAGGCTAGGCCTATATCTGAGAATATCTCAATTCAATATAAATGTAGTCAAATTAAAATCTAATTTGTTTTAAATTATTCTAACTTTTGAATTGTTTAGTTTGGTGTATGTCGTAGGGGCATTAGGTTTTTAAAAATTGGTTATTATATATATCTTTTTTTCTTCCCACAGACACTTTGCTCTGCGACCCTGCCTGCACGTGTACACTCGAAAGATAAACATGGAGGAGTTTGTGAAAAGTTCTACAGATCTTGAATTGCTTCTTGGCTCATTAGAAGACAACAAATACTTCAATGCCTATGGCAATGCCTTGTATTTAAATTTAAGCAAGACAGCTTCCAACTTTTCACAAAGACAAAAAAATCTGATTGCAAAGTTGCGTCACTGAAAACAATCATTTGTTGTCTCAAATTAACGCGCTCGTATTTAGATAAGAGATGTATAATGATAGTTGCATTTCTTGAGCAATAATTTAAATTTTCTAAACAAGTCGCACAATGTTATACTGCCCAAGATGCCATCTCCTGTTTCTTCGCTAAAAACAGAATTAAAAGAATGTGTGAGCTGTGAAAAGCCGAAGCGCAGTAATGTTGAACCATGGATGTGCAAAAAGAAACACAAGCTGTTGCATAGATAAGATAGAAAGGCTAAATAATACCAAAATCTATCAGGCTTAGTAGATTAACCAAATCTTGAGTTTAAAATCTTCAAGAATATCTACATATCAACGCAACTCTAACCGGAACCATAACATTTATCTGCAAAGATTAAAGGTTGTTCAGGAATATATGGATTTATAAAAACTTTATAGAGAAATGTGAATATAGGACACTAGATAGACTGGATTTTGCCAAAATGGATTATCAAGTTGTGCTTTATCTGTATTTTTCTCAATTTTACAGTGTGCGTTGCGTCAAATGTCATCGATTTGTGTCAAGCTGTCACACTTTTTTTCTGAAAAAAACATTTATTTGCTACATTCAATTAACATGAATGTTTAAAATACAACTGTAATATGTGTACAATAAAGTATAAATGTTAAAAATGTGAAGCTTTTGTCTCAAATGGCTCAAACGTTGTGTAACGTTCGTAATTTAAAACAAAACAACACTATGAAAAAACAACACCACGACCTCAATATTTTAAAATTTTATTGTGTAAAAAAAGCTTTCAAACTATTATTTACTTCTAGTATTATTATACATTCAATGATGCATTTCTGTACCAAATCTTAACTTTCTATCTTGTACGGTTTCAAAGATATGGCTTTTCAAAGACGCTTATTCACATTTTCGGAGGCAAATTTCCTGCCATTTTGTGTATGTCATTTTCCGACACAAAAAAATGTATAACTTTGCTTCTAATTGACCTAGAAACATAAAGTTGGTGTCATTGCAATTCTTTCATCTAGTTCTATCTAACTATATTAATTACATTAATGTATGAACAATTTGAAATTTTTATCAAAGTACCTAGCACTGTACTAATGATTAAAGACTAAAAATGACCACATAGGTCTAGACAAGTCATACCAAGAAATGAAATAGATCCAAAATCAAAGCACTTTACCTTGACTTTTCCATATCGATCTGATTGATGGCGAATAAACTTCTTGTTCCTTTTCTTGACAATATTGGCTTTAACGAGTGGCCTGATCGCCATTTTTGGTGACCTTTAAAAAAAAACAATGTACATGAGAGATGAATCAGATTACCTAAGTTTACAAACTTCTTATAAGTAAAAACTAGACTAGTAAGTAATTATTTTAATTTAGAGCCTATACTCCTCTATACAACGACTCCCAATGTCTTATTAACATTTCAGTTCAAACATATAAACAACTTTACACAACTGCTGCAATTTTGCTGACAGTATGATATAAATTATGTTTGAGACTTGCTATTAAAAAGTAAATATACCGATGAGCAATATGCAGGTGATGCGCATTTTATTGCATACTTATATATCTTTTGATTATGATTATTAAACGAGTGAAATTTCAACCATAACGACAATTTACAACAATAATTTATTTCTCTAAATAATTGTAACGCTCATTATCGATAAGGAAGGTTGTTCATTTTTCTTCAAAATAGCATTACTAGTTTGAAAATAAAGCTTAATTCATAATTGTTACTTAATGAGAAGTACGTGTATGCAGGAAAGTTGACTTTTTAATTACACAACATACAAGGATTATGTGATTTAAAAATGCTATAAACATTAGCCTACCTGTAATGGAATACAAAACAAGAGAAAAGGAAGTAGTTACGGCTACAACATTTGTTTCCGGTTCAAAAAAGTATTTTTCAACCATCGCATTTTTCTAAATAATAATAGATCTTTATGCCACGAAGTTGGAAATTTAGTAATAAGCATAGTCTATTATTAAATGATATGCGGTTGATAGGTCAGTGAGTGTAGGTGCATGCTGTACAAATTAAACTAGTCACACTAGTTTCCATTTTTTAAATTTATTATAAAAAGTAACGTTGACGTCAACTTTTCTTGCCCCCCCCCCCCAATCACTTCACCCACCTGTTCCCTTCACCCCCCTCCCCGTCCATTCTCCCCCCCCCCTCCCCGTCCATTCTTCCCCCATACCCATGTCAACAATTGAAATTAAGTCAATTGTCAAAATTTTTCAGACACCCCCTTTCCCCCCCCCCCATTTAGTTTCATTGCCTGCTTTGGACAAGCCAGGAAAACCAGTAACTTAACATCATTTAACATTTAAAACATTAGGCCTAATAAAAATGCAGGACTAGACTAGGACCACGGATGAGTAGTGTAGGACTGTAGGACAGTAGGCGTAGGGCGTAGGACGCAATAATCTTCTTTATAGAAGGAGCGTCTGTAATGTATAAGATAAATGACCAATGCCATTGACATTGCGCTTCTAAATCCTAGATCTAAATATAAATAGGCTAAATACTACAACGCAGGTGAAGAAGTGTATCAGTATAAAATATAGAAGAATGGAATAAACATATAATTTGCGTGCAATGTCGTAAGGTAGCGTGGCCGAGCGGTCTAAGGCGCTGGTTTAAGGCACCAGTCTCTTCGGAGGCGTGGGTTCAAATCCCACCGCTGCCAATCTTTTTATTGTCATTTTTTTTTCAAACTATAATATATTTTCATTTACTCTAATTAATTACATTTGATCTAACAATAAATAAAAAATGATATTATACAAAATTTATATAAAATGATTGCATTCTGTAATATTTTTTTTTATATAGACTAGGGCTAGGCATAGATCTATATTTTAATAGATCTTAAAATAGCTATGACTAAACTAAAACTGGGGAGTTTTTTTTCATTAATTGAAGAAGAAATCATGTGAAATGTATTCGACCCCAATGGTCATAACTAACTAGGCATTAATAAAGTCAAGCTTACTATAAAGTAGTAAGAAAAGTAGGCCGAATTGATCCATAGGGCCGGTGAAGCAGCGTTTACCAGTTTCTGTGGCCACAGCATACTAGGACCAGGGACTAGGTGATTGTGTGGCCAGCACTATGCACAGCTGCCTTTACAATACCTCAATTAAGGTCAGGTACTAATCAGAGCTGGATAGACTCAGGAACGCCCTCCAGACCCTGAAAAAAATCCTAGCATGCACCAGGATTCGAACCCAGAACCTTCAGTATGCCAGCCAAACACACTGCCCCTCGGTCACCATGCCCCCTAATAAAAGTCGACTAAATAGACTAAACTGAAGATTTAAAATATTAATGGAAAACAAATGAAAAAAACATAAGTTAGCTTTAGTTTTTAAAAATGAAGGAGCTATAAAGACTATTGGCACTTTTGGATACTAATTAATTTTTTTTTTTTACTAATCTGATGACAATGAGACAAATTATAATTAGAGGGTTTTTAATCAAGTGTATACTTAGGCCTTAGGGGGAGGGGAATGGAAAGGGGAGGGTCTGAATTTCTTCATTACAAACTTTGAGATCTAGTATTTACCAGAATATTTGTTGCAAATTTAGTAGGCAGATTAAAAATAAACTGTTCAAAAGAGGTTTTTTCTTGGCCACCATTCCCCCCTATGGCTTTGTCCCGGGTCATGTGTTTATATAGAGGTAGGCTACATCTGTCATGTGTTTATATAGAGGTAGGCTACATCTGTCATGTGTTTATATAGAGGTAGGCTACATCTGTCATGTGTTTATATAGAGGTAGGCTACATCTGTCATGTGTTTATATAGAGGTAGGCTACATCAGTCATGTGTTTATATAGAGGTAGGCTACATCTGTCATGTGTTTATATAGAGATGGGCTACATCTGTCATGTGTTTATATAGAGGTGGGCTACATCTGTCATGTGTTTATATAGAGGTAGGCTACATCTGTCATGTGTTTATATAGAGGTAGGCTACATCTGTCATGTGTTTATATAGAGGTAGGCTACATCTGTCATGTGTTTATATAGAGGTAGGCTACATCTGTCATGTGTTTATATAGAGGTAGGCTACATCAGTCATGTGTTTATATAGAGGTAGGCTACATCAGTCATGTGTTTATATAGAGGTAGGCTACATCTGTCATGTGTTTATATAGAGGTAAGCTACATCTGTCATGTGTTTATATAGAGCTACATCTGTCATGTGTTTATATAGAGCTACATCTGTCATGTGTTTATATAGAGGTAGGCTACATCTGTCATGTGTTTATATAGAGGTAGGCTACATCTGTCATGTGTTTATATATAGCTACATCTGTCATGTGTTTATATAGAGCTACATCTGTCATGTGTTTATATAGAGCTACATCTGTCATGTGTTTATATAGAGGTAGGCTACATCTGTCATATGTTTATATAGAGCTACATCTGTCGTGTGTTTATATAGAGCTACATCTGTCGTGTGTTTATATAGAGCTACATCTGTCATGTGTTTATATAGAGCTACATCTGTCATGTGTTTATATAGAGCTACATCTGTCATGTGTTTATATAGAGCTACATCTGTCATGTGTTTATATAGAGCTACATCTGTCATGTGTTTATATAGAGCTACATCTGTCATGTGTTTATATAGAGCTACATCTGTCATGTGTTTATATAGAGGTACATCTGTCATGTGTTTATATAGAGGTACATCTGTCATGTGTTTATATAGAGGTACATCTGTCATGTGTTTATATAGAGCTACATCTGTCATGTGTTTATATAGAGCTACATCTGTCATGTGTTTATATAGAGCTACATCTGTCATGTGTTTATATAGAGCTACATCTGTCATGTGTTTATATAGAGCTACATCTGTCATGTGTTTATACAGAGCTACATCTGTCATGTGTTTATATAGAGCTACATCTGTCATGTGTTTATATAGAGCTACATCTGTCATGTGTTTATATAGAGCTACATCTGTCATGTGTTTATATAGAGCTACATCTGTCATGTGTTTATATAGAGCTACATCTGTCATGTGTTTATATAGAGCTACATCTGTCATGTGTTTATATAGAGCTACATCTGTCATGTGTTTATATAGAGGTACATCTGTCATGTGTTTATATAGAGGTACATCTGTCATGTGTTTATGTAGAGGTACATCTGTCATGTGTTTATATAGAGGTACATCTGTCATGTGTTTATATAGAGGTACATCTGTCATGTGTTTATATAGAGGTACATCTGTCATGTGTTTATATAGAGGTACATCTGTCATGTGTTTATATAGAGCTACATCTGTCATGTGTTTATATAGAGCTACATCTGTCATGTGTTTATATAGAGCTACATCTGTCATGTGTTTATATAGAGCTACATCTGTCATGTGTTTATATAGAGCTACAAATGTCATGTGTTTATATAGAGCTACATCTGTCATGTGTTTATATAGAGCTACATCTGTCATGTGTTTATATAGAGCTACATCTGTCATGTGTTTATATAGAGGTACATCTGTCATGTGTTTATATAGAGCTACATCTGTCATGTGTTTATATAGAGCTACATCTGTCATGTGTTTATATAGAGCTACATCTGTCATGTGTTTATATAGAGCTACATCTGTCATGTGTTTATATAGAGCTACATCTGTCATGTGTTTATATAGAGGTACATCTGTAACATATAGCCTAAGATAAGATGGGTAATGATGGGCATTCACTAAAGGGATTTCTGCTCGAGGGGGGGGGAACCTCTCTCATGATCCTTATCTCATCCCCTCCTGGAAATTTGTAAAATATCAAGCTCATGAGGTTTGTATGTTTTCCCTTTGTTAAAGCTTTATGCAGACATACTACCCCCCCCCCCCCTACTTTACACACACACCCTGCCTTTTTTTAAACAGGTTGGCTTAACTCCAGACATCTGTGTTGATGGTAGCCCCCTCTTCCCCCAAAATATGAAGTAGGAACTGCATAAAGTAAAGACTATAAACACTCTCATTTAGATATTTTATAAAGGCTGTAGGCCAGTATATACTTTATTATATTCATTATGATCAATTGAACAGATCAAAATGCAATTTTTTTTTCTACACTTAAGATTTTTGCAAAACATAGTTAAACAATCACCGACATACAATTGAAGGGAACTGGTATAAACACTACATTAGTGTAAACAAGCTCAATTGTTGAGATAATACATTTGCATGAAGAAATACATACACGTTCTCTGTCTTCCTGAGTGGCATCCAGGCATGGAATGGGTTACTGAACAAATCAGGAAAACTGACAACTTAACATTACTTAAAGCCCTATTTGAATTGCAAGACTAGAGTCAAACCAGGGATTAGCAAAATGACGCAATAATTTTCTGTATAGAAAGAGCATCTGTAACATATTACCGGTAGATAAGATATCAAATCTTAATTGGACCAAATTGGTCCACAGGGCCTGTGAAACAGCCTTCACAGGACACAAGATAGGACCTAATTGAAATTCTTGTTGATTCATTACCACTGCTTATTGATTTACTTTGTGTGTGTTAAGTGTAGAAAACAAACACTAAGTAAGACTAGCTTAATGACAGAAATAAATTTAATAAAAAAAAAAAATCCTTACAGTCATGGTAACAACAGAGTAATAGAAATGCTGAGAAAACAGTTTGTTAAAAAAAAAACACAAAATGGCTGAAAAATTACAGCAGTTGAATTTTCTGTATTGCTAAGGACTGGATATAACAAGCAGCTAAATAGTTTTGACTGAATGTCATATATAGTATTTAGCAATAACCAATTGCATAAGATTATTGGAAGATTTTTAAAAAAATTCGCCAAGTGGCAAGAATTAATGACATAATTTTACAAGTGTCAATTATTTTAAAGTGAAAGGGTAGAATATTGAGAATATCAACAGTTATAATATGTTAAGAAATATCCCATCAAAGATAATAAACAAAAAATGTCAATAATGGTCAAATAAAATGCTTTTAATTTGTTTGTTTTGAGTCCTGCTCAAAGTAAATCTCTACCACACCTCTCCCCTCCCCACGGGTAAATTGTATACATATATAAAGAGTTATATCACAATTAATTATGACAAATGCAAGAGATAACACAAAAAATAAAATAATAAAAACAGGACATCAATATTATAAATACCCCACTAAGTGGAATGAACTCTTGGAAGACTTAACAACTTATAATCAATAAAAATAATTACACAATAATGCATTTGCTCAAGAAATGTCAACAATATTCATCAATATTGATGCATAATAATATATTAAATACATTATTATTAGGTACTATTTTAACTTGTGAATTGTTAAGCTGTATTTAGATATCAATAAAATTATATGTGCTGGATATATGAATAAGGGAGGCTATCCAAGAAATTATTTTAAAATACAATATAAAGATAAAATACTTCCTTTAGAACCTAACATTCAGGCGATGGAAAATAACTTTAAAAACAGTGCCATTTTGTTGGAACACTATTTATATCTAGTCTACATCAACAACTGGAAGACTGAGTCAATAATTATCTGTTATAAATATTTTGCTATGACATCTTCATCAACAAGGGCCTCAACAATAGACTGATTCTAAACAAGTTCTTCAAAGCCTCTTACATCCACAGTAAAAAAAGATAAAAGGCAAACGTATCCCAGTCAGACCAATTTGGTCTACAGGGCCAGTGAAGCATGTTTCTGTGGCCATGGCACAATAGGGGCTTGTGTGGCCAGCACAATGCCCGTCAGCCTTTACTATTCCCAAATTAACATTAGTTACCCATTCGAGTAAGAGTAGGAGTAGACTCTGGGACACCCTGCAGACTAATGGGGAAAATCCCTAGCCTTCACCAGTATTTGAACCTAGACTCTTTAGTACAATAGTTAAGCTCTTTGACATTAGACCACCATGTGAACAATTAAATGCAGAAACAGACCTTTGACATTAGACCACCATGTGCACAATTAAATGCAGAAACAGATCTTTGACATTAGACCACCATGTGCACAATTAAATGCAGAAACAGACCTTTGACATTAGACCACGGTGTGCACAATTAAATGCAGAAACAGACCTTTGACATTAGACCACCATGCGCACAATTAAATGCAGAAACAGACCTTTGACATTAGACCACGGTGTGCACAATTAAATGCAGAAACAGACCTTTGACATTAGACCACCATGTGCACAATTAAATGCAGAAACAGACCTTTGACATTAGACCACCATGTGCACAATTAAATGCAGAAACAGACCTTTGACATTAGACCACCATGTGCACAATTAAATGCAGAAACAGACCTTTGACATTAGACCACCATGTGCACAATTAAATGCAGAAACAGACCTTTGACATTAGACCACCATGTGCACAATTAAATGCAGAAACAGACCTTTGACATTAGACCACCATGTGCACAATTAAATGCAGAAACAGACCTTTGACATTAGACCACGGTGTGCACAATTAAATGCAGAAACAGACCTTTGACATTAGACCACCATGTGCACAATTAAATGCAGAAACAGACCTTTGACATTAGACCACCATGTGCACAATTAAATGCAGAAACAGACCTTTGACATTAGACCACCATGTGCACAATTAAATGCAGAAACAGACCTTTGACATTAGACCACCATGTGCACAATTAAATGCAGAAACAGACCTTTGACATTAGACCACCATGTGCACAATTAAATGCAGAAACAGACCTTTGACAATAGACCACCATGTGCACAATTAAATGCAGAAACAGACCTTTGACATTAGACCACCATGTGCACAATTAAATGCAGAAACAGACCTTTGACATTAGACCACGGTGTACACAATTAAATGCAGAAACAGAAATATTAGCTAAGATGGACTGTCTTTATAATGGAGATATTGCACAAGGTTGGAATCAATGGTTAATAAAAAAAAGTTCCTGCATGTAAAAATATTGCAAAGTAGACTGAAAAAAAAACGTATTGTATCAATTGTAAAGAAATAATAATACAATCCTTTAAAAAAAGTGTTGTAACCAGCACAATTGTCATTATTGTCAATAAATGAAGAGAAATCTTAATATTGCACTTAATGTATGTAAACATTTACAATTAAAAGCTAATGCCTCTAAAAACAAATGAGAAATAGTTTGATTCCAGGTGAACATTTTCCTGGCTTTGGAGAAGGTAGTGTATATGAATAACTTTAAAAAACTCTTCATGAAAATCAAAAGAATCAATTAAATATCTTATATAATAAAATTATATGTTTTAACTCGATGCATTTCTACTTTTTTCTTTCTTTGTTTTTTTTTTGGTTGTTGAAGACACTCAATCAATATAGGTCAGACTGTTCTGCCAGAGGTTTATCTGAAACAACATGAAAAAAATAAAATAATACAATAATCTAACCTATAATTTCATGATGTAACTATAATTTTTATAAATTAAGTAATAAACCATTGTTAAATTCATCATAAAAAAGTGAAAAATAAATGTTTGAAAATAACTAAAAAAAGGACTATCAACTCATTGAAATCTAAAAAACATTTTTATAAACTGTTTGACAATGTCAAGGTTAATGCATGATGGCTAGCAAAAAATACATTTTCTTTTTGTGACATTATCAAACTGTTTGGAATAAGCTGACTTAAGAAAATTGAAATATGAGGTTCAGTGTTGATTCTAGATTATACCATTCTGTGTTAATTTTTTTATAGGTATAAATAAATGTGTGGTTGGTCCATAGAATTCTCTTTCTTGTCAGCACACTTAAGGTCACAATTAATACTGCTGGTTATACTAAGCCAGAGGTGTGTCCAATATAATGTACTGCCTATTTTATACTTGCTACTATATAAAATTTTTTATCACTCTACTCTGTCACTTTTAAATGCAACACTTTGTTTTAGCATTTAAAACTTCTATTTATTCAACCAATTTAACCAATATTGACAAAAAAAAAAGGCCAGCCATTGATTTAATGCAACAACTACTATTTAAGCAGACTTAGAGAGGGTCAGTTGTAAACGAGGCAAAGCTTCTAGTCTCACATGGACCCGAATGAGGGGAAGTGCCCAAGATTGAGACAGATAGAGAGCTGTAATTACGTCCCTTTACTCCAACGAGGATCCCAGGGACAAAGTCAAGTCACAATTTAATTTCTTTGATGGGGTTGAAATGGGGTCCTGACAAAATGACAGGCCATGATTTAAACCATGATTTGTCGAGGACTTTTCTGTCTGTCCACCTCTCCCACCATTTCGGCTAATCCATCCTGAAAAATTCAAGCCATAGGTAGCAAAGGGTGTTGGAAGGGGAAGGGGGGGGGGGCTGGTAACCTGGATGCTTGGATAGGACAAGTTGAGAAGAAATTACCTAGGACTTCTTGACGCCCCCCTCAAACAAAGTCTGAGATATTCAGGCTTCTTCACCGTACAGTGTGGGAGCATCAGTAAACGGGAACAAACTAGTAAAGAGATTGAGTTTTTAACAATCTTCTCAAAGGAAAAAAATTCACATTAATTTAAGGTGTAGTTTTAATAGGTAAAGAAATGAGATCCGAACCCCCCCCCCCCCCCCACTAAATAAATGTCGTTTGTAGAGAAAAGGACGGTGGAGAGAAGGTTGATACTATTACCATTACAAGTGTACCATCTATGAGAAATAGAATAAAACATTATCATATTTATTCTACCTTGATCAGGGTAGAAATCCAAATCCATGTCAGGGCCCTCTGAACTTGTGCTGAGGGCAGTGACTAGCTTGCTGGCCCACGACCCGTAGCCGTTGTCCGTGGACGCTGTGTGGCTGAGGCTTCGGGCCCCGCGGTGCATGCCGTCGACACTGCTTTCTTCCTGGCTCATGTCCGACTCCAAGTGATGCCTCTTCATTTCCTCTTCCTGTCAATGTACACAACAACAACAAAATTTTTTTGTAAAGTTAGTACAGAATGATTAATTTGATTTATAGTCAAGTCTTTCACTGAATCTCAATTTAAAGCTAGAAACTTCACTTTAACCTTTCTCCGGACTCTTTTATATATAGCTGAGCCAATACACATAAATATCTAACCAGTACATATAAATATAAAGCCTTACCTAACCGGTGCATGTATTGATATATATATAGTTATATATCTATAAATAATGTAAAAGTAAAATGTAAAACTGAAGGTGCACATTGAATGTAGATAGGGAGCATATGTTTTGATAGAGTTTAACCTGTTCAGAGAACTGGCCACTGAAATGCTAGTATGTATGTAACGCAGAGTTAGTGTAATTGCCCTGAGGGACTTTCCCCCCCCCCCCCAGAATATTAAATTGGGCAACGGTTTTGCCCAATTATTTATGAAATGGGCAACCATTTTGCCCAATAATTTATGAAATGGGCAGAGACTTACCCAGTTCATGAAACTGTTTAAACATTTTTTTACAAAAAAGTCACTAGGCCAGTTGTTGAAAATGAGCAAAAAGTTGCCCAAATCATGAATTGGGCATTTACACTATCTGTGCGTAACATATATAAAACATATTTCCAAATCAGTACCACTATATATAAAACAGTGCCTAACCAATTTACATTAAAAAAGGGTATAGGGAAATAATGTCAGATTTGTTTAGTTTTGAGATATACAATATTCAATTGGACTGAGCTTCTTTGTCAATAGTACATTGTTTTTTGCTTTGCTTTTCTAATTTTCTTTCTTTGTTTCAATTGAAAAGTTATTCAGCAACTTTATGTATGACTCTATAATATATATATATACGTCAGGGTCCATAACGTATAAAACCTTGCCTGGCAGTTATACATAAATATGAACCTCACCACTTACCTAACCTGTACATTTAAATATAAAACCATATGCCCTAACCATTACACATAACTATAATGTGTTGTTAAAGAATGATCTTGCTGTCCTTACCTCCAGTATTCTCTGAGTTTTTCTCAAACTGCTGGCCACCTCTTCTTGACTGAGATGCTCCTGTTCTGCCTCAGTTGTCAGCCTTGTGTGACAAATAACAGAACATCGTCACAATATTGCACCAAAAAGAATTAATGCCATAATAATAAAAACTTATTTTACAATTGCATGATGTTTTCTATTGTTAATTCTGGTATACATTTTTAAATACTTTACTATTAAGCTTTTATGAAAAGATATATTGAGCACAACTTCATTTAACGTATTATCTCCTGGCCCATGAAGGCTTCTCTGACTATGCCTCTAAATGGGGAAAATGATTTCCAAGCAAAAATAAAATGGACAACAGAGGGAAGTTAAAGATAATGTAAGTATAGAATGTCATGATGTGTGGCTCTATGAAGCTAGTAAAGCAGCTTTCTGCAGTTTCCATAGCCATGACCTACAAGGAAAGATTTTTAGGCAAACTAAAACCCAATATCAACTTTACTTTTTCCCCCAAGTTTTACTCAAATAAACACATTAAAAAGCAACTCATGAAAAGCTATATTAATTAAATATAGTTAAAAACATTAATCAGTTAATCATTATTTCAAACATGTTTTCTGCTTTTTAATGGGCCAACAGATGGAGACAACAGTGATCATTAAGCTAAATGAGCTACTATAAACAGCGGCACTGACCTACTAAAATGGTCATTCATGTAAGTCTCCTGAGGTTCTAGACCTTCTTCCCCTGGGCTGTCCATGTGCTCTACAAAATAGATGTAATCAACATGGATGTCTGGAACAGACTTCTTCTTATCACCGCCTTTAGCTTTTCCCAACTGTGGCGGCTCGGCTGCAGTATCGGATCTTGCATCGCTCTGGTCGCCGGAAGGCACCTCAGGCTCTGTCTTCATTTTTTCCATAAAATCGCCAGAGAAGATTCTTGCCTGTTTCTTCCTATCGGGGCCGAACTTTGCAAACTCATTGGACAGCGGGTCCTCTTTCATTGAGCGCATGACTTCCATCTCCTCAAGGGCCCGATAGTCTGACCCTTCTTCAAAATTGGGGCCCTGCCTCACGTAAGGGTCAATGGGTCTCGAGCTCAGATCTTTCATAGAGGCAGCAGGTCGTAGAAAAGATGGGGACAGGAAGTTCCTGTTGGCCAGGTGGTTGTGACTAATTCTCGAAGACCTGGTGTCACCATCTAGGGCATAGTCAGAGAAGCCTTCATGGGGCAGGAGATAATCCAAAAATTTAGATTCCGATTCTGAGGCACTTTTCAATCTCATCATTGATGACTCATGGGCTTCCTGACCATTAGAAAAAGTGCTGGACACCGGACTCACTGACTCTAAGTCTGACCAGCTCTTTGCTTGGTTTTCACTCATTAAGTGTGTGGTATGAGAGGGCTCAGACTTAGTGGGCTGTATTCCAGGAGGTCTGTTAGCCTCACCCTTGTCTAATAATCCTGGCTTTGACTCCGCCTGCCTTTTTGCAGCCACATCGTCTTTTCCATCTTCAGTGAATCTGTAAATAGGATCAATTTTTAACTCTGTGCGATAGCCCACAACACGGTGACTGCTGGGTGGGGCGGCGGCATGTGCGCTTGACTGCGACCCAATGACGTTCAGCTCTTCCATCGACCTGGCCAGATTTCTCTTCATTCTGAGGACAGCATCAAGAGGTCTTTCAACTGGACGATCAGGTGGTTCCTGCTGAGCATTTTTGCTGTGGCCTTCCTGAAACTCACTCGACCTGAGATCCAGAGAGGATTTTGAATGCCTGCCAAGCCTCGGGACTGCTCCTTCCAGCACATTCTCCTCTGGATTCATCTGAGAGGTGCTCTCTGAAAGCAGCTTGGAGACCCTCTTCAGCTTCTCTGTGTTACTGAGACCACTGGCAGAGATTTCTTTTATCCTCTGAACAAGACTGTCGTACGGATCTGGCTTGGGCCCCCCTTCAGCTGCTTTATACTCCTCATCTTCTGGCTGATCTGACCCCATCGTTTCCTTGTCACTCTCCAGACTTTGAAATTTAAATGCCCTCAGCGGATGGAACTTTCTCTCTTTTGGCGTGAATGTCAACCTGATAAATCTCTCATCCGCGGCCGTCGGCTCTAAGGCTATGGAAGTCGGCCGCCTCCCATTTTTTCTGTATTTTCCTTGATAGGGTAAAGTTTGACTCCCGAGAGGTGACTGAGGCAAAAAGAATGCGGAAGAGGACTCCGTCTCCACCAAAGATTCAGCTTTTCCCTGCAAAGCAAATAAATCCTCAGCGCTGACATCAGTTTTGTAATCCCCCTGCGATTCGGCTCTATCCAATCTGCTCTCTAGATCACCCATCCGCAAAAACTCAGAGGGGTCTGAAAGTGTGGATTCTTCTTGGGCGACTTTCCTAACAGGCGCTGTCCCCAGTATTGAATCCTGGCCCTCTCTGCGAGCCCTCCTAGGATACGCTCTGGCCCTGACCATGTCTTTACTGGCGCCGGATTGGCTTGCAGCAGCCTCCCGCTGCATCCCGCTCACAGCTCTGTCGTAGTCAAAAACGCTTCCATCTGTGCTGGAACTGTTGAAGTTGAACTCAACACTTTTGGTTCTAAACAGTGACCTCAAAGGAACTTTCTTTTGCAGAAGAGTCTTTACATTTCTTTCAGTAACTGGCATTGGTAGACCAGAGTTTCTTATAGTGCTGTCCAGCTCCAGGCTTCCAAGGCTCTTTCTTTTCCCGCTTTTCTCAGGCAGTCTATTTAAGGTCTGAGATCTCTCAGAAGGGTATCTTTCTGGTGCTTTGCCAAAGCCAGACTCAAGACCGTCGACAGATCTATTTCTTGGCTTTGTAGATCCAGGGGATGAAAGCCCTCCAGTAGACTTTTCTGACTGAGTGGAACCAAAGAGCTCTGCCCTCCACGCTAGAACAGCTTTTACCAGCTGCAGAGGCATTCGTGTGCTGGACAATATTCTTTGAATTAGACGCAGTCTAATGGGAGTAAAGTAAATAAATGGGTTACTTGTATTGTTATCCTTCAATGAGACATTCATATAGTAGTTAATGTGCTATTTTCATAAGGATACATTTAAAATATATATAAACTGTTTATTACTATAGCTCTTTTTAAAGAATAATAATATTAAAATACCAGGTAAAAATAGGAGCAACATTAGTTATTATAAATATAAAGATAATCAGTTTTAAAGAACAGGTATAATATTAAAATCCACTAATCTTTTTCTTTGTTGCTGAGTCTAGCTAGTTTTAGCTCTGAGTCTACATCTTATCTTATCTTATACATTACAGACGCTCCTTCTATAAAGAAGATTATTGCGTCCTACGTTCATCCGTTGTCCGAGTCTAGTCTTGCATTTTTATTAATGTTTTAAATGATGTTAGGTTATTGGTTTTCCTGGTTTGTTCAGGCAACCCATTCCATGCTCGAATGCCACTTGGGAAAGAGTACTTATATGCATTTGTTCTCGCATAAGGAATAAGGAAAGTGTTTTTGTCTTTATGTTTGTCTGACATCTGACAGGAAGAAAAAGGTTCATAATCTCTCTGGAGGAAACTGCTACTTCTCTTTGTCCTAATGACACACTAAGCTCACCTCAAAGCTAGTGACCTGGCCTGAGCGCTGAGCTTTTTGTCCACCAAGTGCGGGATAGATTCGTCCAATCTGTCGACGTGCTCCTGACGAGGGGGCGGGTGGCGAGTTAAGAAAACACGAACAGCACCAAGCCATTCTGTAAAAATAAGCACCAAACATCGGTGTATTCAGACTAATGCTAACATTTTTACATTACTAAACATTTGATTTGCTTACAAATGTTTTAGCAAAAAAAGTATCTGAACAGACAGATAGAGGTAATAGAAACATTAACATTTAAGAAAAAATTCTTTGAACTAAACACTGATGCAGTGCAACAACAAATAATGACACAGATTAAAGATTGTTCCGCAATTGTGTGTTTAATCAACAAATTTATCGCTGTTGTTTCCTCCTTTCAAATGAATTAAAACGGTCAGCTTTTTTTTTTTGTTGCCTAAGCACAAAAAGGGATTTTGAGGCCAGTGCCAATGCCCAGCCTCCTTTTAATTTTCCCCAAATGACGTCCTGCACCTTTCTGTGTACACACAGGAAGGCTCTTCATATCTGTAGTTAAATACATGTGGACATACACTCTTACCTGTGGGCATGTAAACCAAAGAGTCCGAGCCTTGAGGTGAAAGGTTGTAGAAGGAGAGGTCAAGGGTTGAGATGTCAGAGTCAATCGTGCATTTGTCCAGCAGTGTCTCAGGGATAAACTTTAAGACTTTCTTGTACCAGACCAAAGTCTGAAAAAAACAACAACAATGTTTTGATCTATATTATTATTGTTTATATACCGTATATACTCGCGTATAAGTCGCACCGGTGCATAAGTTGCACCCCTAGTTTAAGTTTTTTTTTCTTATATGTTGTCATTGACCCGCGCATAAGTCGCACCCCGACTTCCCGGGTTATACTGCCTTTTAATATCTCAAAAATGCATAACTTTTAAACATAAAAGTTACTAAATATTCACCTTAGTTTGGAAACTTTCCTTAAAAAATGGTTTTAATCGTGCATAAGGCAAACATAATCGAATAAAGGCAGGGTTTCATTTAATTTAAACAACCGATCAATAGGCCTACAGACATTAGTGAGATGGGAAAGTAAGGTATGTGTTTCTTCATCTAAGTCTTTCCCTACACAAGTTCCTATCCTACACATAAAAAAGTCTTTGAAGAAGGTCATTAGACGCAATGTCGCCTAGACTGCAGACTGGGAGGCGCCGGCATTTATGACGCGCTATACATGTGTCCTAATTACCATTAACATTGTTTGTAATGATTTCAAGTGCGTCTGCGCTATCGACAAATAATAAGCTGTGTTTTTTTTCAACTCTTACATGCAACTAATGAAAAAAAAAACACTATTGACATTTTGCGCGTCCATCTGCCGATCGTACTTTTGGAAACGTCGCCTAGACCTGGGGCGGTCTTATCGGAATGCTCAACATTGCCTTATTAATAGGCTATAGCCTATAAGCCTAGACCTTAAATACTAAATAAAACGCATCTTACGCTTATTGGCCTACCTACATAGACAGGCTTTCATACATTTACGATTCTTTCCATACTGTAATTTGCGTTCAATAAGCCTACCAAAAAAATGCCGCCTTTAAACTTACGCTACGTTTCGGCAATATACAATCGGCCCAAAAGTTCAAAAGAAAAAAGAGGGTGGGTGTCAGAAAAAACTAAATTATTTGTCCATTTCAATTTCCGTTACATATAGACAGTAATATTTACACAGACGAAAGTTTTCTAAATGTAAAATGTCGGCCTAGGCATATCCTAGTAATTCTACATCACTCCAATCAACTATACGGGTTAGACAGAGTAGTGATGTTCTTCGAACTTTTTAAAAACAGTGTCGGGTGTATAAGTCGCACCCCTACTTTTTGTCAAAATTTTCGGTTAAAAAAGTGCGACTTATACGCGAGTATATACGGTAGCTATTTGAGTGATTTTTATGTTAGTAAATTATTTTTTTCCCCAATAGATATTGTGAGCTTTCAATAAGGCCTACCCTGGTAGACTATTTTAACCAAACAAGAAATTCGGCTTTTGGGGCATACTATTTACAGAATCTGTGTACGAACCAAGTAGTAGTTCACTATTATATATGCAAAATATTCTCTTGATGATCTTCTCTTCATCCCTTCACATACACACATACTGTTAAGCGCTTACTTACAACAATAGCAGTAGTAAGGACTTATTAAATTTGACCTAGTCTTGATTATGAAAGAAGAAGTTGGACATATAAATATTGAAATCTAAACACTATATATTTTTTATTATTTGCAACTCTTTGTGTGCATATTATTTGCACAGGCATATACTTATGAAAAACAAGATGTTCTACTTTCATCCTACTTTTCATCACTAAAGCAGTGTTCACCAGTTTCTTTGGGCACGGCATACTAGGGACTTGTGGGACCAGCACAATGCCCAGCTTTAGTTTGTTCCAACCAATGTTAGCTAAACATCAGAGCTGGGTAGACTCAGGGACACCCCAGGAATGAACCCTAGCCTTCACTAAGATTTGAACCCAGGACCTTTGGAACACCAGCCAAATGCGCTGTTGCTTGGCCAACAAGCCCCATAAAAGTTAGTGAGCAGGGCGCAAACCTTAAGGGTAGGATCTGTTTCGTCTCCCCCCCCCCCCCAGCGGTAGCATCAAGTAGCACATGCCGGAAATCTAAAATTCTTATCTATATCTAGGTATAAAGAATTATGCTTGAAAGTATCACAAACTTTCTCAAACAGCAGGTGGAAGATGTGTATGTTCACGTAGACTTGCTGCAGCTGCTGAAGCTGTTGGGTGAACGGCTGTATGCTGGTGGTCAGGCTGCTGTTGATGTCGCTGATGTCAAGGCTGCTGAAGAAGGTGGTGTACTGCACCGTGCTCCCCGCGGATACGGTGGCGCCATTCTTCAGCTTCTGAACTGCTTCCAGAATTTCTGTTGCTTGGCTCAAGAGCTCCTAGAAAGATGACAAATTGAACAAAAAATGCTGGAAAATAAATGTAAGTGTAAGCAGAAAATGAAAAAATATTTGTAGACAATAAGAATTTAAACTTTTCACAAACAAAAAATAATTACATATTTATATAGTGCTATTCATAACAAAGTCTTCGAATGCGCTTTACATTTACCATCTGTTATTAAAATAAATCGAAAAAGTGTGTTTTTAGTTTTGTTTTAAAAATGTCTATATTGTCAGCTTGTTTGATTTTGTTTGGGAGTTCATTCCACCATAGTGGTGCCACGGCGCTGTAGGAGCGAGCTGCAAATGTTTTTCTTTCTACGCCTGGCACCTTGAGCCGCAGATGCATTCCGTCCGAACGCAGTCCTCCCCTCCCCGGTGTGTGCAGCTCAACCATGGATCGCATGTACTGGGGTGCTTGACCATGAAGGCTTTTATAGAGCATACTCAAAACTTTGAATTTTATCCTTAGTGTTATAGGTAGCCAGTGCAGTTTTTTCAGACAGATTGTTGAGTTGTCTTCATTGTTTAGAACAATTTTTGCAGCCATGTTTTGGACCCTTTGTAGTTTTTTCAAATCACAATCTGGCAGTCCAATGTATAGACAGTTCGCGTAGTCTAAATGGGAGATTACCAGGCCTACGATTAAGGTCTCACATGCCTCTTTTGTTAGAATATTCCTGATACTTTTTATTCTTTGCAGATTCCACATTGCAGATTTACATTTGTTTTTTATTTGTTCTTTGAGGGTTAGATTTTCATCTAAACATACCCCAAGATATTTTATTTTAGATGATTTTTGGATATTGGCATAGTTGACTAGTAGATAGTTTGTTTGGCAATTTTTAATTTGTTGTTTTGATCCAAACAGAATGAATTCAGTTTTTGATGCATTCATTTTTAGCCTGTTGCTGTCCATCCATACTTTAATTTGTCTTGAGCATTTTTCGAGCGTAGAAATTGCGATGGTTTCATTCTTAGATGGTAGGAATTTTATTTTTAGGGCATGGTCGTCTGCATATCCATGGAGATCTATGTTTTGTACAATTTCTTCTTGCATTGTGGATGCATATAATAAAAAGAGCGCTGGCCCTGCGCACGAACCCTGTGGAACTGAAAATGTCATTTTTTGTGGTTCAGAGTACGCTTCTCCGACATTTACTTTGCAGCTTCTTTGTCTTAAATAGCTTTCAAACCAGTTTAGAGCTTGCCCTTCGATGCCGAATTTAGCTTCTAACACAGATACTAAAATGTATCACAAAACTTTCTCCAAATTAAAATAAAATTAATTCCTAAACTAATTTTCATTGTCATGTTTTAAATTTCCTTAATGTCAACTGGCATGTATAAATAAAGTAAAATATTCCTAACTGACTGAATTGATCCATAGGGCTGGGGATACATGTTTTGAGGATGTTTTAGTGAAATTTACAAACTCTCCCAAACCTGAAAAATCAGGTAAGTTTTTCCCAAACCGTAAGAACCCCATGCCCATATGTATGTAGCCAGTAAAATACCAAATGCATGTACACAATAAAATATTTAAAAATTATATGTACTTGTGATACCTAAAAGCTATGAGATAATAATAAGTTTATTTATATAGCGCTCCCAACAAACATACCGTAAGCTCAGAGTGCATTTGACGCTGAGCAACAAAAACATGCATAGAGCCATTTTTTTAAGCAAGAACAAGGACATAATTCTCTAGGCTAAAGAAACATATCAAGTTTATTTTTATTACATCAATGAATATAAAAAAAAAAAAGACAGAGCAAATAACTGTAGTATTTACCGACTTAATATTATAGTAAAACAGTAGAGGTCTAAAAATATTTGACCAAGGTAAGTCTTAAAATAATGTATTTTTAAGTTCTTTTTAAAAGTAATGATAGAATTTTGTCTTCCTGAGCTGGATGGAAAGCAGATACCAGACTTTCAAGCCAGATAATGAAAAAGCTGGGCATCTCCAGAAGCAAAGAATTAACAGAATGAAGAGATCTTTGCAGAACATAAGGTTTGATATTGGTGACTGGCAGAGAATATTTGATTATATAAAGTGTGCTAATTGAGCTACAAATCATCTTACGCAAACAAGCAGCAAGAAAGAACAAATTCTGCATAGGAAACTATGTACGCTAAAAAAATGCATACTTTTGCAGGTTCATATAATGTGGTGGTGAAGTGGGCCCTGTACAACTCAGCCTGGCTCAGAGTCTTCCCTACAATCGGATGCTCATGCAACAATGGGTGATAGTGCTCGCAAATTTTTCGCTGAATCTGTTCAGGGAGAAAACAAAATCTAATGATAAAATTCTAACAATTTTTTTCAACAGTGAGAAGCAAATTTTCAACTGTTTATTCAAAACACATAATCTTTAAACTTATAATTTATAGATGCTATTTGTTTAGTTTTGACTTTAGTTTTGATTAAGAGTTTTAAACAATGTTAAGTGGTTTGGTTTCCTTAACTAATTCAGGCTACCCACTCCATGACTGAATGCCCCTCTGGGAGAAAGAAAAGTAATATGAAATTGTTCTTAAGAAAACTATTTTTGTTTCAAAGTTTATATGAGTAGTTTATCAGACTATTGTGTTGCATTTCTAATTCAGACTTGTTGCTTTTTTGCATTATTACTACCAAAATAGAAAATGCTCTTAAAAATGCATTACAACAATTTATATAACAATATCAATGCAGTGTTTTCATTGATTTTTGACACATATTCTCTACTCTGAGGAACATTTCTGTGTCTCAAAGGCTGTGTTTGACAAAATGAAGTATTTGTTCCTTTTGATTTCAAAAACAGATCTTAAGTTAAGAGATCTAATGTAGTGAGAAATTTGGACCATGTTTTAGTTGGGAATGCAACGAAAGGTTAAACTCAGTTGCATTTATACTTTTCATGCTAATTTCCTTACTAAGTGGCATCCAGGCATGGAATGTGGTGCCTGACAACCATGGCAAACCAACAACTTAACATCTTTTGAAACCCTAATTAAGATGCATGACTAAACTCACACTACAGGTAAGCTTGGGCCTCAATAATCTTGTATAGATGGGGCATCTGTAAAATTTAAGATACGTTATTGGATGTTCTTAGGGAAGATTCCTGGTAAAAGTACCTTGACAAGTTCCTCACTGGCAGGTGTCCTTAAGTGACTACCCAGCTCTGACAGTTACCTGACATTAGTTAGTTTAAAGTGAAGTGTGCAGGCCACACAATCCCCTTGTAAACCATTTCCTTGGACCTAGCTGCCCATGAAGCGAGTGATACAGATTTGATCTGAAAGCGTTAGGCTAGAGTTACTTTCCCCCACTTACCTCCTTGGCTCTTTCCCTATGCTTGTGAAGCTGAATGAGGACGGTCAACCGGCTCTCTGTCACTTTCCACCCTTCCTCCAGGTCAGTGTTCCATCCGTCCAGCTTGGTGAACAGGTCTCGCAGGCAGGCCCTGAAGCCCTCGATAAGGTCAGAGTGGACGGCGGATACGTGGCTATTCGAGGACGGGTGCTCCAGCAGAAAAAGGGTCTGCTTGCTCTGCACCAGGTAAAAGGGCAAGGAAGACTCCCTGTTTAAATAATCAAATACAGATCCATTACTAAAGAACTCTAGTTTTACTCCATACAAGTTATCAAGTAATTCCTAACTTCATTTATTCAAACAAGAACATTTCAGGGACTACTTTTTGAACTCTGACAATACACACACAAATATTTCATTTTTCTAAAGTTTTAAAATTACTAAAAATATTGTTTTTTTTTTCCAACAAACAATTAACTTTTTTTTTGTAATACAAAATTGAAGACTTTAAGGAGCTATGTACTATGGTAAATTTGATTGTTTGTTAATTTTAGGTAATTTGAGCAGGTGAGGCCAGCTCTTACTGCGGCTAGTACACCAAACTGTCAATAAAACGGCTCTGGTTCTAGCCCTGATGCCAACCAATCCATGCCGCCCTGTTGGAGTTTCGGTACCAGGATGTAATCATCTTGTATCAAGAAGAAGTCTATAAACTTATAAGAAAAAGATCTAGCTTCATAGTGTAAAGTAATATTGAGACCATAGTTCCACGTTTCTTATACTAATTTTAAATTTATTAGCAAAATTGTCAACCACTTTTTTTATATTAAATTTTGTTTGGTCTCAATTTAGAAAATAACAAAATGTTTCACTACTGATAGTAAAGTGTCTTGAACTTAGGTTTTCTTTATAAGGTCTGTGAGCACATAAGTCTTACGAAATGATGATATGGAATTTATCCAAGAGTTCGACCAGCAGTAGCTGGAGTTGACCTGACGTGTGACCTTCTGTGTCATACTCCTGCAGCAGATCGATTCGATCCTTTACACTGGGTAGCTTGGTCAGCATGGCCTGGCAACCTTCAATGCATTTTATGACAACCTGGAATAGTAAATTTACCTGTTTTTTTTGTTTTCTTGTATTATAATGTAATTTTTGGCATATTTTAATTCTTTATCTAGTAGTGCTTTCCGTTTATGTGAAACAATCGAAGCCCAAATAATAAAGGCAAAACTTAAGATACGTTTTTGATCACTTAAAGCAGGTAACAAATATATCTAATATATAGTTTTCTAAGTAATTAGATAAGTAAATGCAATAACTTTAGAACAAAAAAAATTATACGTGTTTTCAGGTTACGGCCAGTGATTTTAAAACTACTAGATAATTAATTAAATGTGATAATAACTGGAGGGCAGGGCCGTTGCAAGGGATTTGGGGGCCCGAGGGGCTTGGCCTCTTTAGGGGCCCCTGCATTTTGACATTTGACATTATGACATAAGAAAAAACAATTGGGACACTCCTTTGGGGGCCCTCTCTAGTAGGGGCCCGGGGGGACTTTCAAATTTACCCCCCCTCCCCTAGATACGCCGCTGCTGGAGGTGATGATAAGTAAGTGTGTTGATAACTGAATGTGATGATAAGTGAATGTGATGATAACTGAATGTAATGATAAATGGATGTGATGATAAATGGATGTGATGATAAATGGATGTGATGATAAATGGATGTGATGATAACTAAATGTGATGATAACTGAATGTGATGATAACCAAATATGATGATAACTGAATGTGATAATAACTAAATGTGATGTTAACTGAATGTGATGATATCTGAATGTCTTGATAACTGAATGTGTTGATAACTGAAATAGAAGGCTAACTGTATTTTTTTACAACAGATAAACTACCCACATTATAAAAATGCATCCATGCTATGTGATTGTAGAGTAGAGTGCCACAGAAGTCAAAGGTAAGTTGAGAGATGTCAATGTGGCTGTGAAGATCCTGAACAGTTTTGACTAGCACAATCTAAAAATTACATAAACATATGATCAGGTCAGTGCAACTTTTGATTAAGATTAATCTAATGAGCGTAATTACAAACTAGACCAAAACCAAATAGACCAGGGGTCTGGAACCTTTTTGTCTGATAGAGCCATACATTATGTTTAAAACTGAAAATTTGAGTAAATGTGTGCAAGGGTTATTTCCCTTTAATTACAATGAATGCAGGGTTGCTATTTTTCTGTCTTTTAGGTCAGCGGAGTCTTTCTCCTTTACCACTTCTGATGCTGATAAAAAAAACTAGTAAGCAAAGCTTATTATCTTAATTATCTACCCTACTCTACCTCCCCATGTCTTACTTACAACAATAGAAATAGTAAAAACTTTGGTAAAATTATAATGTACAGATTATTTATTAATTAACAAGTTTAAAATTTATTGAACTACAAAACTGAAACCAAGGGCCTTTGGTGCCACAGCCCAAAGTGCTTCCACTTGGCCGCCGTTGCCCCATATTTGTCCTTAAATATTACCTTAAAAAGAGGAACTCTAGGTCTCTTCTTGCTTGGCTTAAGTCCCAGTAACTTTTTCAGGGTGTGGGATTTGCTTTTCTTCTTGGGGCTTAGAAAATACACAGCACTAATGGTTCCACGAGAGTTGTGCTGAATGAAAACAAAACCAAGCGCAGACGATAATCAAACAAGACTGTAATGAGTGTGCAAGTGTTAATTTTAACAAAAAGTATAGCCCTTTTCATCCACATTTTTCTAAAATATAGAATAAAGATATCAGGGGAAGGTGTTTGTGGCTGAAATTACATTTGTTACAAATTACCAAAGCTTGTACTAAAGTCCTACAAGTATGATAAAGGTGAGTCCAATAATTTTCTGAAAAAATGATTAAATTGATTAATAAGTAAGTTGATTCACTGCAAAGTCTTTTACCTCCACAGCTTCCAAACTTTCTGCAAGAAGAGTTAGTGCCGCTGTGGACGCCTGCCTCAGATCTGCAAGAAAAGCCAACGGCAGACAGTGAAAGCTTGCCATTGGGTTGCTCTTTGCCAGTTTCAGACACTTGGCTATGTCTGCCATGTGTAGAAAAAGTGAGGTTAATTTTTCTTTCTCCCATTCTGTGATTTCCTCAATTTTATTAGTCGGTATTGTCAACAAGAGGTTACCGCTAACATCTTGGCCACCTGAAAACAAACAAACTATGCTTCGTTATTCGTTCTAAACACTGACTGCTACAGCAGATCCAAAAGTAAATTGATAAAAGTCACACTTTTGAAAAGTCAATGTGGCTATCGGCTATAGCCTACTATATTATAGTACATTTTTCACTAGCGCAATCTAAAATTACATAAACATAATATCATATATTGATATATTCATGTCAGGGCAACTTTTGATTTAGATTATATAAAAACTAAAATGATAAAAATACATAATAAGTTAATAACAAACGACAAACTAGACCTAACCAACAAAACTATTACCACCGTTTATAAAATCTGAGTATTTCAACAGTATTTGGCATGATTTGGTCCTTGGATGTACTATCATGTACGAGTTGCCTAAACGGAATCTGGGGAAAAAACGAGTAGCTATTCTGTGGGTTAGTAGAAGCAGGAGTAGCCTACTCAGTAATGAGTAGCCTAAGCAAAGAAAAAGATATTCTTCTCTTCGTCTTAAGTCTTAATTATAAAATATAATATGATTATATGAGGCTGGCTAATCATGCGGTTATTACACCGGACTGTCAACATGACAGGAGTTTTGGGCCTAGGCCTTAGAGCGTATTATTCTTCTATCATTATCTGGAAGGAACGTCTGTAAACGTACAAGTATAAGAAGAAAGTCAACACAAACAAAGGTCCGGAGGCCGGACTCAAAAATGTTCGTAACATGAGTAGAGCTCTCCTTTGTTTTAAGAGCACTAAAAATTAAATGTATTGTTTTTAATCTCTTTAAAAAGAGAATGGTAAAGCGCAAATTCAAGGGCTGTTCTTAAATAACGCCTAGTGTTTCGAGGAGAAAATGGGGGTAACTGTGCTTGGGGAATGTGACTTCAAATATTAATAAAGAATTTAAAAAAACGCAATCTAAAAAATGCAAATATCCATGTTATTTATACAATAATTTTGTTTACAGGTCGCCATTTTTTTTAAAAATTTTTCACTATCGTCTAAAGTCTAAAGTCTAAAGCGATGAAATCCTTCTGGTTGGCAACCAGCCCGTCAGGTAGGCCCCTACGTCGCTCACACTTTTTGAAAACCCGGAGACCACGCCCTCTAGTGGCATCGGGACTTAAGCATCTGTGAGTGCAAGACGACATTTATTTTATGTCCCTAGACTCTAGACAGATGTCTTAAACCTGAGGGACATGGGCCGAGCACGGATGATAAGGACAACATATTATTCAGCCGCATCAGTTTTTCCAGCTCATAAACACCCCCTGGGTATTTGTCATATTCTGTAACACGGTTAACGTGTACTAATTATACTATTTTGTGTGTGTAGCCTACTCTTTCAATTTACAGGGCCTCGAAGAGAGTCTTGTATGTAGGTCGGTGACTTAAATTAAAAGTGTGATTATTTGCTTTGTGCTGTACGAGTGGTCCGTTTGAATGTGTTTAAGTTTCTGTGCTCTGTGGGTGCTATGATTTGTGAGAATGTAAGTAATGGACTTTTAATGTAAATATATTTTATTATTTGTAATATAGATATAGACTTGGGGGACTGTTTGGTATAAAAATGATGTATGTAAATATTGTTTTGTATTTTGTGAAAGCCCTGAAACGAGGTTAAGCGGCTAGGTCTTGCGTCATTTTTCGGAATTCTTTTTCTGATTGTTTTAAATTCGGTTTTCGTTAGTGTAGTTTAATTAAAGTAATAGGTAGAATTTTTATTGTAGTTTAATTTAATATAGGGTTGTACATAAGGTAAATTTGTAGATATTTAGCAATTAGAGATTTAGAATAAGGATTAGCACTTTAGTCAACAGGAAATAGTCATTTTGAAATTAGTTAGAGCGAGAGTTAGAGTTGCCACCAAAGACGTTCGGTCAGCGTCTATAAATAGAACAATTAATCAATCACTTCCGTCTGAAATGGCCCATTTTGTGGAAGACCAGTGGTCAGATTATGGCGTAGTTGTGTGTGGCTTGTTCGGATATGACGTCGTAATGTCGGCCTATGTTAGTTTTTTAGTGGGGAGTTGAAGTTAGTTTTTAAGTGGGGAGTTTAAGTTGGTTATTATTTGTGAGGGTTTACAGTATGTTTATAGAGTTTAGATAGTATAGGTTTATTGTTGGGGTTTAATTTGTTTTTAATGATTTTTATTTTCCCTTAAATGGGACGAGTGAATTTTCATGAATAAAAAGTAATTTGTAATTTAAATATGATTTTAGTGTTTTATGTTTAGTGTTCAGTGTTGTTGGTCTGTTTAGATTGTAATAATCCTTCTGTCCCAACGGAAGTGTCACGGAAGCCCAAAGTCCCCTCGTGCCCTAGTTTAGATGTATTTAGTAATGATTGCTGTCCTTTACCCACAACCCTCTTTAATTAGTAGTAACTATGAATAATGTAATATACCACCGCCCTCCCCTCGCCCCACCCTGTTACATGTATATACCGTCACTACAATCCTGCGTTGGAGGCAGTCTACACACGCCTATGTAGCGCCAGAGAACAAAAGTTTCAGCGGCGCCCATGTGCATACTGTAACTGTTTGTTTAGTGCTGTAGGCCTATTTAGACTATATTTGCCGCCCCTAGAAGTGTCGCCCCCCGGACATATGGTCCCTCTGTCCCCCCTGCCCATTTAAGGGCACTGGCTGGCGGGCGTGGACCAAGTATCAGCCTGCTGCAGATCCACACATGGCTTTATCTTTGAGACAGGCGTATAACTATTGACAGGATCAACCAGATCTGCCGTGTCTACTGACACCGACCTAGAGAAGTTCGGCCGGTGAGACTCCTCGCACGGGGCTGGATTCGAGTCGCTTCTCTGATAAGAATGGATCCTGTGACCTACCTGGCCTCGATCACACTTTCTCTATCGGGGCATCCCAGGAGAACTACGCTCGACCACGAAGAAGTAAGAAGTCCATCTCGATAAAAATCGTTATTCGTTTTACCAACTCTGTCGACCGTTACGAGAGCCAAGGTTTCTGCAAGACCAACGGTCAAGATTACCGTGCCCCTAGGACCTCTTTCTAACGTACAAGCGATCTAAGCGACAGACTTTGAACCACACTGGGCCTACTCGGTCCCCGAGAACTGATGGATAAGCACGCTGATCGCTTCAACGTCGACCCTGTACCGAATAGCTGACACACGGTTGTCGTGGAGCCGTCAGCCGTTTGTTTCAACCACACTGCCACCATACGTAGGCCGCCACACAGTGATTTCTTTTTGCATATAGCACAATTAGCCTTTATTATATTTCATGCCTGTTTTATTTTACGACAGCTCGCTCCCTTATGTGTGCACCATCGGTGCACAATCATCTACTAAAATAAATATCCACAACTAAAGCTTTAACATTCAAATGACGTAGGTCGTAGAGTGCACCATCAAACATGTACAATCATGTACATTTTTAAAAATTAAACGCTTTTCTCTATAAAGTGCTTTTCCTTTTTGCGTTGGTCTCGCTGCGGCGCTAGATCTAAATGTAATACCGTAATTATCTTATAAAAATGAATTAAATATATAGCCTAGTAGAGCAGGTAGATTTTCAGAGTAGGCCTATTGGCACGCTGAATGATTTAGAATTCAATCAGAGTTAAGCACACTATTAGCAAAAGTTTGCCGTACCCTGTTCTAAATAATGTATTTTGCAGAATCACACAAGGCCTTCTATACAATCAATCTGACGAGCCACCGAAGACTCTCAATGAAAATTGGTGCCATTTTAATGAGTTATTCAATTTTACCTGACAATATTACAAGCCCACTTTCTATAGTCTCGTCTTTCTCATTCTCCTCGTGCATAGCCGTCAGATCAATCCGATGGTGAACTAAAATAGAGTTCAAATAAATATTATAATACAACTAGTATTAATGGGGTAAACATATTTAATATTGAATTTATATAATACATATTCGCCATAATCCTGTGTAGGATATTAATTCGGTTTGAGGTTTGCGCGTTGTGTGCGAAAGTGAAAATCTCCGAGGTGATCAACGGAAAGAGAGTTCCCCGACTCAACCCGCAGAAAACTGGTAAGCCGCGAGGGGTGGCAAAAGTAGGGAAAATTATCTTCTTTGCCTCACAGATATACATCTAGAATCTAGAATCAAGTTTAAATCTGGTATATTGTGAGATAGTTGCCAGTTAAGAACTGTGATTTTACAAATACGTAATTAATACGCTCTCTTGTCAATCTTCTTGTTTTGTGCGTCGAACAAGGACAATGTCACCGGGAGAAGGAGAAGAAAAAATGACGGCCGAACATTTCGATGAGAGGATTTAGAGAAATGGTGAGCATCACCTTCAGAGATTGTTTCCATGAAGAAAAGATGCGAGAACACGAGACAACCTTCTTGGCAGTAATAAAGAAAATTTAAACAAGAATTAGATCGATTGATCAAGTGATAAGATCGAAAGGAGCTACGCAAGTTGGAAGAAAGAGAGGCTCTCAAAAAATTAAAGATGGGATAAAAGTGCATGTATTCAAGAATGTACAAGTGCGACAGTAAGAATAAAGCAGTCAAATCTCCCACAAATAGCCCAGAGAGAGATATTATGTCTTATATTACAGACGCTCCTTCTAAAAAAAAAGAGTATTGCGTCCTACGTTCATCCGTGGTTCGAGTCTAGACTTGCATCTTTATTGGTGTTTTTAGTAGTGTTTAAACGATGTTAAGTTATTGGTTTTTGTTGAGAGAAGAATGCTGAAAGATAGGGAAAGTTAAAATTGAGGTCGTGAGTGGAAATATTTTGTTCAACAGCCTACCACGGTTTGTTGTTATAACCTAGATACATTCCCTGCTGGCTTAAAATTAGCATACCTTTGTCTTTTTACACGGGGTGACACTTTTTAATTAGAGAGCGTATCAGTTCGAGAGAGTGATGGTCCAGAGTGTTGAGCGGGCAAGTTGTAGCCTGAGTGTAGAGTGGAAGTGTTAGTGTAGAGTTGAACAGCGTATGTTAGATAGAGTATAGATTTGGCTATCGAGGTGTCCACTTGTGTTAGAGTTAGGTACAGTCTAGTCACAGATATAGATGTATAGAGAGTTGATAGTAGTGTAGATGTTGAGCGATACAGTAAGCTATCATGTTGTAGAGTGCAGTCAGCAATATAACTTTTATGTCAGTATATTCTATTAAATTTGATGTGTGTTACACAAGTTTTGGAGTTCAATTCATTTGTGTGTGAAAGTGGCACGAAATTAGAACCTCAAGAAATATGAACTCGTAACATTTGGCGACCCCCGACGTAAGCTGACTCTATTTCACTACTATTATACTTTAAAGATTGTTACACTACTCTACCAGTGTGGATGCTGTGCTGATTTAATACGCAACTGAACTGTTACGTTGTTTTGATGGATAATGATTAAGTGGCCTACCTTGCGTATGGATTATGTGGATACGATTTTTATGAACTGTGACGCTGTCTTGTTGAATGCTAACTTGTATCTTACGTAATTGCTGATTTGATAAGTTACTGGATTGTAACGCTTTACTGAATTGTAACGATGTTTTAAGACTGTTGGCTGTTATTGGAATATTGCGTACACGCTGCGCTGATTTGCTGTTGATTTGTGACTATAGGAACTTTGAGGTGGACTTATCGATGTGTTATTTGTGACGTAATTATTGGAACTGTGAAGCAGACTTATCACTGTGTTATTTGTGTCGCCGTTATTGGAACTGTAAAGCGGACTTATCGCTGTATTATTTGATGAGCTGTAATGCTCTGTGTACGCTTTTGATATCATGCTGTTGATTAATGCCTGAAGAAACTGTTATGACTTTGTGCCGTGACGCATTTATTCACCTGTGACGCCATCGAGTGAGCTGGGAAGCCGTCGAAAGTGCTGTCGTTGTAGCTGTTGAAATACTGTTGTGAGTTTTAGCTGTATCAGCTGGGTGATGTGGTGCTACTGAGATCCTGTGTCGATGTGTTTTCTACGGATTATATTGTTGTGACTTTTCCAAGTCAATGTTATAGCCAAGTGTATCAAGATTGAAGTACCTGACGCATTTCCAGGTTCAAGATATTGACTCAGTGATTTGCTTTATTTGTCCTTTGATTTACTGATTATTTCTTGTTGTGGTGAGGGAGTCGAGTTTAGTTACAGTTGGATACAAAGATAAGTTAATTTTTTGTTAGTTTGGTGTTTATTTGTTGTTGTCTATTTTAGGACTTGATGCTATATTTTACATACATGTAGGTTTTGTTCGTTGCTACTTGTCAGAGTTTCTGTATGGTTTTATTTTAAACATTACAGTGGATGTTAAAATAGGGTCTGTTTGTAGCAACCAAAACAGATTGTTGTATAGACCATTCTGTTTTGTCTGTAAGCTGTTTCATAAACTACATTTTTATACGTTGCGTTGTTGGCTACTTATAAGTTGTTTGTTTTGTTACTTTCTTTAGATAGCATATTATATCATTCGTAGATAGTGGTGTTGTACTTTATTGAGTGCACATTCTTGAAAATGGATGAGTATGATCTGACGGATCTTTTTGAAGCGGGAAGAGAAATGGGCCTTTAAGGCAAAGCGTGGGTAGGGAGAAAAATGGAAGAAGATGTAAGGAACAGAGTAGAAAGAGAAGCTAGAGACGAGAGGGAGAGAGTAGAAAGGGAAGCTAGAGACGAAAGTGTTCTGAAATATGACTTAAATACCTTTCCCAGGATATCTTTAACTCATTATCAGCTTGTAGGTGCTGGGACTGTTAACGCTATCAGTAATGCGACCAACATAGATATACTATATGCCAAACTTGGGGTTCTTCAGGAGACGGTAGATAGATTGGTGGAAATTGTCAACAAGAGAGATGACATGAAAGGTGCACCACTGCTATTCACTGATAATGAACTCCATTCAAGTAGAAATATGCCCATTATAGAGACATGTACAGGGGATATAAAGGATGTAAGGGGAAAAGTAGGAATGTTGCACAAGAAACAAAATAGGGAGCCAAAACTAAAGGAAGCTTATTGTAGTTACTGCAGGAGGGTTGGTCATAAATTGAAAAATTGTCATAAGATTAATAAGAAACGTATGAAAAGTGTGGTGTGCTATCGTTGTTTAAAGGTGGGACATAAGATGAGTAGCTGTAGGGAATTCACTCATGAACTGAAGGAAAGTAGAAATAGATCTGAAGTTAAACAAAACTGGAAATCCAACAAAGAGAAGGAACCTAGAGTTATCGTTATTGTGAAAAAAGATAGAGCTAGTGAGAGAAAGGGATCAGAGTGTGTTAATAGCAAGGCGAGATCAAATTATTCGACGAAACAACACTGGGGGAAATTTGATCCGCATATAGGTAGAATAAGGGATCAATTCTTTAGAGATCTACATAGGGTTAACATGAAACTGGCTGGATATAATCCTGAATTCGGCAGAAATAGACATAATGAAGGGTTGTGGAGCTACAAATTTGATAGACCATATTTTCACAAAGGCAGGTATAATTTTATGAATGAAAGACGGAATTTAGATTTGCCGTGGCGAGATAGGGGTGTAGTGTAGACGGGGATAGATAGAACATAGAACTAAATGTGGACTATGGCTCATTGACTTGTATTAATAATATGGAAAAAGTTGAACTTAATGTTGTTATTGTCAGTAACTGGTCTATATACATGATCTGTTCCAGTATATTTGAGAAAAGATATATTTAGTCTTTATTTTCAAATAGATCACATAATTATTATCATCGTCTTTTTCGATTATGTAACTTGTCGATACTTTAATTTCTTTGTGTTGTAATGTAATTTGTACTTTACATTTTTTCGACGCAAGTCTGTAATGATGTTATCATGCACCAATGCTATTTTTTTAACTGCATGCTAGAGATGTATCTGAATGTTACAATTTTCTACCAAGGAATTTTGCTGATTTTTAAATTTTCTCTCAAATACGATTGTAATGTAACCTACTTGATGTTTCTTTTCTTTTGCAATGCTTACAAACTGTACTAGTATATTTTCTTTTGTTGGTTTGGGAAAAAAAAATGTTTTGTACATCTTTTGTGAATTTGTTAGGAAAGTCTTTTAAAATGACATACGTCATTTTCATTTGGAAGGGAGGAATGTTGAGAGAAGAATGCTGAAAGATAGGGAAAGTTAAAATTGAGGTCGTGAGTGGAAATATTTTGTTCAACAGCCTACCACGGTTTGTTGTTATAACCTAGATACATTCCCTGCTGGCTTAAAATTAGCCTACCTTTGTCTTTTTACACGGGGTGACACTTTTTAATTAGAGAGCGTATCAGTTCGAGAGAGTGATGGTCCAGAGTGTTGAGCGGGCAAGTTGTAGCCTGAGTGTAGAGTGGAAGTGTTAGTGTAGAGTTGAACAGCGTATGTTAGATAGAGTATAGATTTGGCTATCGAGGTGTCCACTTGTGTTAGAGTTAGGTACAGTCTAGTCACAGATATAGATGTATAGAGAGTTGATAGTAGTGTAGATGTTGAGCGATACAGTAAGCTATCATGTTGTAGAGTGCAGTCAGCAATATAACTTTTATGTCAGTATATTCTATTAAATTTGATGTGTGTTACACAAGTTTTGGAGTTCAATTCATTTGTGTGTGAAAGTGGCACGAAATTAGAACCTCAAGAAATATGAACTCGTAACAGTTTTCCTGATTTGTTCATGCAACCCTTTCCATGCCCGAATGCCACTCAGGAAGAAAGAGTACTTATATGCATTTGTTCTCGCATAAGGAAAGTGTTTTTGTCTTTATGTTTATCTGAGCATTGCAACAGGCTATTATTGTTTTGTATTTCTAAATTAGAGTTTAATGCCTTTTGTATTATTAGCCTACTATTTTACTCTTTGCCCTTCTGTCCTCTAGTTTTTCTAAGTTTAGTGATTTGACTAATGGTGTTACTCTTGTTAGTTGTGAATATTCGCTAGTTACGAACTTGCAGCTTTTTTTAAAAATGTGTTATAATTTTTTAATTATTTTTTTGTTGTTGATGGGTTCCATACAGATGATGCATATTCTAGTATAGGTCACTTTAATCGGTCACTTTCAAGGCTCCGAAGACTGAAATTCAAAAGCCAGCACATCAATGTATGTAGGCCTATATAATAGGCCTTTATAGATCAGTGACACAATCTTATATAAGAAAATGCATAAACAAAAGCATGAAACGTCTACAATCTTTACATAAATTGCATCTCTAGTTAAATTTCAACTTCTTATTAAGAATCTTCAATTTTCTTTTGCTAAATTTGACCACTTTGGAGGTCCACTGAAGAAAGGGATTAGAATGAGGTGACACTTATACTCCAATCTGTATTGTAAACAAGTAGATCTAGAGAAGTGAAAAATATGGAGATCTCTCTCACCCACAATAATTTCCTATTAATTTATTTAATTTTATATATTAACATTTATATATTTATATATTTATACTATAAAAAATTGTGAAAAAAAAAGAAATTCGTAGTTCTTTTTTTTCCCAATATAAATTGTATAATGTTGAATAAAAATATTGGACTTTAAAACAAATATTTGTTTCTTTTATATACCAGACATTAGATAAGACACACATAAACAGTAAATTAAAATCATATATACAGTATATTAATCTGACAAATACTTTCATTAGAGCAACCAAGTAGGCTATCTACAGCAGAGTAGCCCAATGAATACAGTAAAGTAGGCCAATATACATAGTAGAGTAACCAAGAGTAGAGTATTCGTAGCATGTAACATACAGTAGAGTGACTCCACATATACAATATCATAAACTTACACATACAGAAAACTCACATAATAAACAGTAGACTAATCCATATCGTTACAACGCTAGTCGCCCACGTAAGCCTAATGCTAGTACACGGTGTATTTTAAACACTTTATTTTTCTAACATTATTTCACATAACCAAAAAAAAAAGAAAAAAAAGAGGTTATTATTTTTAGAATCTTGCTCATTTACCAACGTTAGATCAACCCACAGACCGACTACAACAACAACACAATAACACATTCACAAAAGGGATTACTTTTCATCGGTGTAGTAAAGGAAAAAAGACAACAGATGGCCGTGAGTATTGTGGTGGAGTGGTGACGGTGGTGTGCGCAACAGAATGTGTGCCTAAGAGTCATTTGCATATACTACTACTCACATAACCCTTGCGAAAAAAAAAACACGTAGTGTATGACCCGCCATGTCCTGTATTGTGCTGCAATGTATATGGTATAAGCTTAATCGTGATTGTGTGTGTGTGTGTGCACATTATAGAATATGAGTAAGACTTATGGTATTGATTTGCAAAGAAAAAAAGATAACTAAATATTGATTCGTTTATCGTGGCTATGATCAAAATTTGTGTTGACATGCAGGATAATTAAAATTTGAAAAAAGAAAATCTTTTCCGAGTAGAGAGTTGTGGTGTGTTTGGGCTAGAAAGGAAGGTGAGTGGCGTGGGGGTGTAGGTTTGGGGTTGAAAGAAGGGGAGCGGTGAGTTGAAATTATTGACAGACAGTGGGTCAGGTGTAATTAGATTGTCTCTGTGTGGAGATCAGGTTGTAGTTGACAGGTGATGATAATAGGCCTAGGTAGGAAGAATGTATGCTTGCGCGTGTGAACGTAAAGAAGCCATACTCACTGATACACAGACACGCGTGTAATACACAGAAAAATTTGTAATACACAGACACACTAAGACTTGTAATACACAGACACACTAAGACTTGTAATACACAGACACACTTGCAATACACAGACACACTTGTAAATACACAAACATACCAGTAATACACAGACACACTTGTAAATACACAAACATACCAGTAATACACAAACACACATGTAGTACACAGACACTCTTTTAAATACACAGACACACTTGTAAATACACAGACACACTTGTAAATACTCAGACACACTTGTAAATACACAGACATACATGTAATACACAAAAACACCTGTAATACACAAACATACTTGTAAATACACAGACAAACCTGTAATACACAGACACACTTGTAAATACACGGACACACTTGTAAATACACAGACACACTTGTAAATACACAGACACACTTGTAAATACACAAACACACCTGTAATACACAGACACACTTGTAATACACAGACACACCTGTAATACGCAGATACACTTGTAAATACACAGACATACCTGTAATACACAGACTCGCCTGTAATAAAAAAAATATTTAAAATTATAACTTTTAGTTGCAATATTAAAATATTTTAAACGCTATTTAATTCTCATTTCTCGGAACAAAGATTTGAAAAAGTAGTGTGTCTCCTGCTAGAGGTTGGGCAATCACCGTGTGTGGTGTTTGGGCACTTGCAACAAAAACCATTGTGTAACATGTTGCGATTGTGGCTGGTATACCATTATGTGTGTGTAGTGTGGCATTATTTGTGAGTGTGGGAATAAATGGGGACACTGACAGAATTAGTTAAGACCGGGAACGGTGACCTTCAAAAAAAGCCAGGTGTTCAGGGTCAATGAAGTCGAGTCCAGAGATAGTCATTAAAATGCATGTGTGCGTAAAAGTTAGCTAAGACTAAGGAGCAGATAAACAGAGTTGAGTAAAATTATGAATCATCGTAAAGGTACGGTTTAAAATATAATTCAAGGGTTCTCACAATTTGTCCAACTCAGTGCTCGCTTTGTTGAAGAAAGGTTTGCCAAAGACGTACTTACCTAATTTTGTTTTTGTTTTTATCTACATGTTGCCTTTGCTCACATTAAATCGAAAAGGGGACAAAAAAATGTGTACACTTTGGTAACCACTGGTATAACAACAACTATTATTAGTGTTATTATAGGCCTATTATTCTGCTAATGGGACTAAGACAAACGAAAACAGTTCGACGGACGCCCTGGCTTACCAAAGGTGCTGGGTTGGAATCATTGTGTTTCTTCCCCTGGACTCTAGGGTGTCCCTGAGTCTACCCAGCTCTGATGGGTACCTTACATTTGTTAAGGTAAATTAAAGGCCACACAATGCCCCTAGTAAGCTGTGGCCACTGGAGGTTTGAAAGAATATAAAAAGCTTGTGAAAATTATACAAAAATGCTGTTCAGTGTAGCCTATGTGAAGATAATACTAAGATCAAGTTCAATTGACGTGAAGATGATATTATGATGATGTATAAGTATCCATAACAATTTTATGTTTACAATAGCTACGTAAACATTAAATAATAATGTGGTCGCCCCCCCCCCCCCAACCCCTCTGCGGTTTACTTCTGTTTTGTTTTTTTTTGTATTCATAGACTATCGACCCCAAGCGTTGATGCAATTCCAGCCTTAGAACAATACTTTATGCCAGGGGTCGGCAACCTGTTAAGCGAGACTTGACACGCAGAGCGATTTTCAGGGGCACGCGAGTGAGATCTCCAAGAAGATGTTGTTGCTTTTTCGCATACTACATGAACATCACGCCGAATGTTAAAGTTCAGGAAAGTTTGTCAGCAAAAATCTCATCATTAGATTCGCGATCTGCAATTGAATCTGTGTTAAAATGGACAACTTTATAGGCCTACTATTTATAGCATCTCACTTTTTATTGATTTACAAGCAATTCAAGTCTCTTCTTCAAGAAAGTCATACAAGATAAAGCGATTTCGTATCCGTAGACGAGGTGAAGTCTTGGATAGATTCATATCTTGTTTTGGAATCAATGAGTGAAATCGATGAAAATTTGTTTTTTTCCGGTATTGAATGTCTAGATTTAAATGTTGAAGCCGCTGATTCTGAACTACATAGCAACACATTTCTATGTGTTGAACTTGCATTTGCAAGGAACGGTTAGACCACTGTAATGAATTGGGACATTTCTTGCTGTGAAAACAATTTCAAAACATTTTAACTTCCCTTTTTAAGGCTCACTAAGAAAGATAGATATGCTTTTTCAGGAATTACATTGAAGCACTCAAAGCGTATTTTTCTAATCAAAGTCAAGACTTGCAAATTCATGTAATTGCTTGATTTGAATACAACCTACTTAGATTTGAATCTTATTTTAGTGGAGGAATATTGGCGACGTTAAAATGCATCAAGTTTAATATTAAACATAAAAAAATGGGCATCAATCCTACCAATTTGCGGGAAAATCTGGCAGAAGGCTGCATAGGAAAGTCATCTGTTTTTCTTAACTGCTAGGCATTCACCCTACTTTCAGGTACACGTTGAACATATTTTATTGCACAAGAAAATTATTTTTCAAGCGTACAGAAAGGTCACTTACACTCGACCACTCAGAAGTATTTAAATATGTACAGGGCAGTATTTAGGATCGTGGGGGGGGGGGGGGGGGGGGCCTGTTCCAAAATTTATGTAGGGACCCCTCGTGGCCTCGCACCTGCCTACCGCACACCTCCGAAAAGTGCCGTTAATTCATGTTACATTCTGTAAAATCATAAATAAATTGTTTGTTGCGCTTAGCTTAGTTGGACTGAAGCGCTAAAAACTGTAAGGGAATTAATGAATTTTATATTACATTTTCAACGAAAGAATGGGGATGTTACTAGAAATTTTCTTTTTGAATGTGTGGGGGGCCCTTTTTGTGTGGGGGCCCTTGTTCCAATGGAACATGTGGAAAATGCCTAAATACGCCACTGAATATGTATCCGACATTGACCAATAAGGGAATAGCATTCAAGCTCAAGGAGCTCATTAATTTATAGGCTACATCCTAATTACATTCAAAAGAGTTTTAATGCTCGTCTACTTTAATTAAATATAAATAGTCTAAAGTTATTTTAAAAATCAATTTTATTTGTTTTATTATTTTAATAAATATATGAGTCTTATACACTACCGTTATATTATGTAATTGTTGTAATTATAAATGTAAAAAAAATGCCTTAAATCGACTTAATTAATGCAGGAAATGTTTATTTACAACTGTTTATCGTAAAATAATGTTATACCTCTAATTACTAGTTCAAATAAATACCTTCATGCTAGTTCGGTATAAAGAAAAATAATTAGATCTAATAAGTAATATTAGTTGTATTACAAAACATAACTTGTTTGGCATCACTATAGAATCGAAATTGGAATTTTAATTTAATTAAAGGGAAGTAATTCGCCTTTTTTTTTTAATTTGCGTTAATATTTCAAATGTTTTTTTTTATTTTTTTAAATAAAAATATTAGTTTCTTACAATTATAGCTTTAAAATGTTAGACTATAATTTTTAGAAAAGTTAGTTACAAATTATAAAAATGTTATATAAGTAAAGAATTTATATGTGCATTATCAAACATTACAATACATTCCCACATTGTATAATTACAATGTATCTTTTCCTGTTAACTGTAGTATTGTAAGTACATAAAGTAGTATGTAAAATATAAACAGATAACAAAAAGAATTTTTACGCAATGTGTGGGAAGTCTTGGTCATTCCCTTCCTCCCCCGTGCCCTGCGAGATTAGGAGCGGGCTCATTTTTCTCGTATTGGCTCTCTTTTGGTCGGCCTGGACTACAGCTGGTCTGCACTCGGCTCTGCACTCGGCTCTGCACTCGGCTCTCATGCTTGACGTGAGAGTGATTGTGCATAGAACGGAACGAGCTGAATCGAAGGATCAGGTATGTTTGCCGATACAATACATACTAACAAAACTTTACGAGCCTAGAAGGCCCACAGGAGGGGCAAGGAAAAAAAAAAGTTTTAGACTTCTCGGCCCTTTGGCTAAGATCGATCACCCCCCACCCTCTGATCTCTGGCTCCCATAAATAAAACAATACTAGCCTAGAAGGCCCAAAGGAGGGGCAAGGAAGTTCAACTCCGACGCGCTCATAAAGGAAAAAAAATTTTTGACTGAGATTAAAAGTGTAATGATTACAAATGAGATTGACTTATCCATGAATTAAATTGTTTCCTCTTTTCCCCTTATACCCATTGTATGTACAGCGTACAGCGCATTCGGATATCGTAGCGAAGGTCCTGGATTCAATTGAAGGCTATGATTTTTTTTTTTTTTGTGACTGGAAAGTGTCCATGAATCCTTAAATACCTGACCTTAGTTAGGGGTCCATGAATCCCTGACTTTAGTAAGAGTTAAACTAAGGCGGCTGGTCGTTGTATACCATTACCATACCGTAGTCACAGATACTGGGTTAACGCCGCCTCACCGGCCCTGTTGATCAATTTTGGTACGAGGGGGGGGGGGATACTTTACTTACTTTTCTACATTCGGTTCGTCTATTTAATGTTATCTTTATCAAAGCAACTATAGAAACCTTTAAATGTAGGCCAAATACTCAAACGGGACACCGGTAGAATCGCACAGCTACAACTGATCTTAGCTTACCTTGTTTGTCACACTCAAAGTTGACAAGAAAACTTAATTGTTTAATTTTCCTTTTCAGTGCATGGAAATCAAATCCAAAGAAATGAAGTAATTTTATTTTTAGTAGAAGTGGTTTTTATTCTTTTCGCGTATGTATGATATTTAGCATATTATTATATTTTCCGTCGGTGAAACAAAACAGTAGACCTTCCTTAAATTTCACAGCTGTAGACTACACATTATTACACCATCATTTTTTACACGCAGACCCACTCACGCTTCTGGTGTCTAGTAGAGGCCTTGCTCGCGTGTGTAATGCGTGTTCTCAAAAGAAAATTATATCTTGCCCCAAAAGTTTGAAGGTAAGGCCTAATTGATAGCAAAAGGAGAACAAATGCATATAGGTACTCTTTCTTCCTGAGTGGCATTCTGGCATGGAATGGGTTGCCTGGACAAATCAGGAAAACCAGTAACTTAACATCATTTAAAACATTAATAAAGATGCAAGACTAGACTCGGACCACGGATGAACGTAGGAAGCAATAATCTTATTTATAGAAAGAGCGGCTTTAATATATAGGATAAGAATATTGTATACACACACACACACATTCAATATAATGCGACACAATGTAAATAACAAACAACAACACAAGAAGCAAAACAAAAACAACAATGCCCAGTTGCTACGTCACTGATTCAAACAATTGTTTAATCATGACGAACTCAATATATGATTCTGCATTTAATAAATACAGATGAGTTTATTTAGTCTTTTTCTTAGTAGGCCCTATTATATTATTCTATTATTTTTATATTGTTTACATTCCGTGAGTAAAGGCTACTATATTATTTCCTGGCACGCAAAACCATCTTCTGTAATCGTCAAGGTAACGACTTTCTCGAAAGCGTTTATATTTCTCGGGTGAATACAATGTAGGCCTACATGTAGTGGTATGTGTCTCGTATAAATAATTTTACATTACAAATTACAAATTCATCCTATTCCCGATAAGTGTTTTGTTATTGACCTCCGCAACTGGTTTTCGTTGTCAAGAAAACTGAGTCCATATTAATATTACCCGTATTAATTTCGGTACTGTTTTGAAGATGAACACGTGTACCGGGTATTTAAGGTGCTTTAACAGCTAGAATGAAACGGTGTTCTTCAGTGGATACCGGGCCATGCAGGTGTCTCTGAAAACGAAATATTGGACTCTTCAAGAATGGGTTTCTGGCACCCGCTCTCAGCGAGTGTGCCCGCAAAACTCTCCAAGAGTGAGAGGCTAAACGGTAATACACGAGGACTGAACGAATCCGACAAGGGTTGAGGTATGCGGCAGCATCTAGAACGGCCAAACTTAGCTAACCCGTGGTGAAGACTAAACCGCAGAATGGAACAGTCCACGATCGCACAATTTCAAACTGGGCATTGTCCGAAACTGTTTTTTTTTAGTAGGTTTAACGCCAACAGCAATTCGCGGTGTCGAAACTGCAATTAGAATGCACCGCCTTGCAAGTCATAGAGTGGGCAGAAACGGTCAATCTTTTATGCTGAAGCTTTTCGGAGACGCATCGCTGTTGCGTGATACAACAGAGTTCGTTCTCCGAGCCCTAAGCTCACATTCTCGAAGAGAAGTTGGGTTCTTCTGGTTTTTAAGAATATGTTCTAAAGTTTAAAATAAAAAAAATTGGTTGGCACGCGGGAGAATTTTGGTAAAAAAAAATGTGTCAGTTGTCAACCCATAACCTAGGGCATCATTACATCTATAATCGGCTCTGCATTGAGATGCTTATGTCATGGTATAATTTATCACGACCTACGAGTTGAAATGAAAACGATGCTGAGTTTTCACACAGACAAAATAAAATGAATACGAGTTTAAGGTTGTTATGTACAAGTTGGATCCTGATGACCAGTTCTTTGGAGTTTGTTGTGTCCCCGTGGACAGAGGTCACCGATTCATTTTGTGTGTTGGCCGAACGTCCGTACCCTTTGGTCGGAAGCTGTGATATGCCGGACTGGTTTTGTGTTATAAAGAAACGAGAGTGTGTTCACAGTTTTGGTTCGATGCAGTTGTGTTTTTCATCGCTTGTACTTATTAAAGTTACTGTGTAATTATATTATTATTAAAGATTGTTTTAGTTGATACGCAAGTTCCTTTAATTGAATTATAATGCTGTATGAATACTTAGAAGACTACCTTAGACGATTTACATAACAAAGTCTATTCTTATATATTTGAGAGTCTTTGAAACAAGAATGTAAGGCTATTTCTCTTACATGCGTCACCAAAGTAATGGTTTACCTCCCCTTCTTGCTGCATAGATATTATATATATAAAAAAAGAGGTGAAGAGTGGTGCAAACAAAAAAATAGGAGGGGGGGGGATACAATGAATTGACGCCAGGTGTTGAATCGTACCACAGCTGACGTGAACTACATTCTATTGATCTGCTTCAGTCGAATTCAATTAATAGGCCACCGGGGGCCAATACTTCACTGTTAAATGAACAACTGTAGTTGTAACAGAGTTATCCTAAATGTAATCATGGTAATATGTGACTGATTTCTTTTAGAAATTACATAGATTCGAACCCGGGACCTTCAGTACGCCAGTCGAACGCGCTATCATTCGGCCACCGTGCCTTATTTAGACCTATTATTACTACTTTACTGTTTGCCCTTCTGTCCTCTAGTGTTTCTAGGTTTAGTGATTTGACTAAGCTTATTGGTGTTACTTTTGTTAGTTGTAATTATTCGCTATTAATGAACCTTGCAACTCTTTTCTGAATTTGTTATATTTTTTTTAAATGTTTTCTTTAGTTGATGGGTCCCATACACATCGTACACTTGATGCATATTCTAGTATAGGCCTAACTAATGTGAGATAGTATTTTAGTTTTATATTCTTATTACAATTATTGTAAATGTTCTTTTTCACGAATTCTAATGTTTTGTTATAGTCGGTATAAAATCGTTCTCGGCAAACTTCATATTTGTTGACAACTTTAACTGTTATCACTAAATATTATTATGAGCTAGGCCTAAATGGCACGGCTAAATAATTAAGGCGAATTCTGAACACTTGCACAGTGCCATGGCAAACTGTTTTAAAACTAATATTTCATCTAGATATCGTGTATTGAAACTTAAATTAGTTTAATTAAACATTTCAAAGTTTCAAGTTTGTTTTTTTTTTTTTTTTTTTTATAAAAAAAATAAGTTTTAACAGCGTTAAAATGATACTAAATTAATAGCCTAGTAGGGCCTAATAGTTTAACAACCTATTAAATTAATAGAAAATAAAAGAGACAACATGTTTTTTAAGGGTAGGGGCTATATATTATAGCCTATGTAATAAGACTAATGCAAAAATGTAATTATTTAGGCTACAGTATGTTAATTGCGTATTATATGTTATATGAGTTATACCTATGGTTTTCGTGTAATCAGCACACTGTATAAAAAAAAACAACAGACAACAAAAAAAAACTTCGATTCCTTGAATTCCTTGTCTCTAAAAAAAATCCTTTATTTAATGTCCGCGTGTGCTGGTTCTTCGTTGTGTTCAGTCAGGCAGTAAAAACAATAAATAATTATTTAAAATGTTTGGGGCCATCCATAATATATTAGACAATACACTAAGTATACACCCACTTATCAGGTATATTTTTATTTTGCCAACGGAGCGGTGTGTCGATTGTGATTGAATGAATAGACCTAGACTCTATAGGCCTCGAGGCTATAAATCTAGGCCTGAACGTAATGTGCATAGCCTATAGTAGTAGTAGGCCAATATGGATGGCCCCTAAATACTAAAATAGTATTAAAAAAATTGATGCCGGTAATCTATAGGCCTAGCCTACTTTAAAAATATATGGCCTATATAATATATTATATATTTATGAAATATATATAGGCTATATAAATATTGAAGCCTACTTAAATTACATAGGCATTTCAGACATATCATTTTAAATAATTTTGCATAGGCATATGTAGGTTCTAACCATGGGCTATTATTTAAATTTAACTTTTAATACTAACTTTTATTAGCCTATTTAATAATTTATCAAATATAACTATCGTGTGGTTCTATTTTTTTAATAGTAATAAATTAATAAAAAGGCAAGACTAGACTAGGACCACGGATGAGCGTTGGACGCAATAATCTTCTTTATAGGGTTAGAGAAGGAGCGTCTGTAATTGTAATGTAAAAGATACGAAGACTAATAGATCTTATATGAAAAACTCGTCTAGCCTAATCATCCTGAAAAATTCGTGGTTTACCGTGGTAGCTGTCTTTTGTTTCGACCATTATGTAAAACAAAAAATAATGAAATCCATTAAATAGTATTTTTTTGACACTAATTAAATAGATAAGCATTGTATTTGTAAAATTGTTAAATTTAATAATAATAATAAACTCAATATATTTATTTAAACGTTGTTTCGTATTTTTTAAAATGTGATTAATATTTTGGGTTCATAGAAGATAAAGACCTTATCAACCAATGAAAATTAAAGTTACAAAGACGACCAATCGGCTTTTAGAAATTTCAACAATTCGGTGCTACTAAATTTGAATCATAGAACCTTACAAGAACTGGTGGCTCGCTCCTTGAAATAAAGTTGTATGTTTTACTCAACATTCAGATTTTAACATGGCGAGTACTATTATAAAAGATGATGGACGCCCTAAAGAGACTATACCTGAAATTTTACACGATCCAGGGACAGGAAAACGCTATTTACGAGGACGATTTCTTGGCAAGGTGAAAAACATTTTATTCATTTTACGTGTCTATTCTTGTTTTGGGTTTTTTCGGTATTGCTGTTTAAATTATTTCAGGAGATGACAGCATGTAAATATAGTATTAGCCATTAGGCCTATTTAATACAATGAAAAAAGTATGTGCGTTTATGTAGGCTTATCCTACCAAAGCCAAAACGTTAGCTATTATTAACTATTACAAAGTTTCAACAAATTGGACGAGTTGGAAAGTTGAGTCGGACTTCCGACTTGGACGCAGAGTCTAATCTAAGACTAAGTTAACTACGTCTACGGCTAGTCTACGGCTACGGTAAGTTAGTTGGGCTAGGCTGAAAATTTAAAAACTAAAGTTTGTTTCCGGAAAGGTGCTTACTTATGATAGTCACTTAGACTCACTTTGTCATTGTTTGCACTCTGGTGACTCAGCACTGCCTTGCAGTTATGAATTTAATAGGCCTACTCTTTCTGAAGCGAACTAAGACTAAAAGAGCTCCTTTGCATAACTACCTAGCTTTATTGGACATGAACATAATTTAACCCTTCACCTTACACTACCAGACCAATGTTTCCATATATTTTGCATACCCCTTGGCCTGCTTGGCTATTAATTACTATTACTATTACAATACTCAATTATTAAAATCCAGAATCCCAGCATTATTGCTCTAGTAGGCGGTGCCATGTGCTTTGCAGTTTAGTTTGTTTCACACAAATTGATGTAAGACTAGGCCCTAGTATTTGGGTTCAAATTAGACACCCATGTCAGGTTTGTTTGAGGAAATTATAAGCAGTAAAAACAATAGATGAAACGTGTAGGCCTAGTCGTCTGGGCTTAAAGAATTAAATTGACACATGGAAATATAAAATATAAATTGTCCTACATATAGTATGATATAGACTAGGCCTATAACATATAATTTAATCCTACATTACTTTTTAATAATACTATTTTAGTGAAATTCATTTGCATTGTAACGTCAAAAATTAAAAATCAATCATGCTTTTTTGTTGCTGCATAATAATTAAAATTATTCAAAAACAATTTTCAAGCCCATGATTTCATTAACATTAATATTTAGGAATTTAGGCATAATAGCTAACTACTAATGTAAGATAATTTAGATCATGTACTCGTATATATATATATATATATATATATATAATATATATGGCAGGTTTCACAATAAGGATTTCAAAAGTTCCCTTTTTTTTACTAAAAAATATTTAAAGCTTTATTACTGTATTATATATCATTTTAAAGCCTAGAAACTGAGGAATCCGAATATGAAGGTTAGAAAATCAGCTGACTTTCCAATGTTTTATAGTTAATAATTTTAAGATCGGGAAATTTCGTCGGCAGAATTGTTGCCGGCGCTAAAAAATACACAAGACTAAACAGCTGCAAAATATTATTAAAACCTACAATATTGTTTTTTTTTATTATTTTTATGAAAAATAAACTTATAAAACGTAAAATGTCATCATTTGTGTTGTATTTTGTTATTAATTTCACAAATTAACTAATAATTTTGCATCCTGGGGTCATAGGCCAGAGGTTGCGTTGAAACTCGGAAATAAACAAAATGGCGGCCATTTTGTTCTTAAAACGTTGTGTTAGTGAAAAGCGTGGAGAGATATGTTTTTTACGTTTAAACAATTACAGTTTGCGTAAATTTAGTTTTAAAACATTTAATAATATTGCTGTGTTTATTTAAATCGTAATTTAGAACTTGGAAATCCAAAATAAAATGCGTAATAGCGTTTTAGAGTAAATTATCGGTAACGGCCGAGCGGCGTGGTTTTCGGCTGTATTCAACGCAACCTGGATGCCACATATCTCGCAGACACGGGTAAAATATTAATATTAAATTGAAAAACGTATTTTTTGAGTCGGCAAATGTGTCAAATAGAACAAAACGGCCATCTGATTGGATTTATATGTTAAAATTGACTCGAGCGCATTTGAAAATTAACGAAAAATCGATTCAACTTTGTGTGTTTCACGTAAAATTCTGTCTCCCGATCACGTTTTCGTAATGAACATCTATGATTTAGTGGGGCATAAACTGAAATTTGTGGCAGAATATTTAAAAATAATGCCGTATTTATTAATAAATATATATTTGGGTTAAATTTGGAGAGTTTTAGAAATCTACAGTGACTTATATATTTTTAGATCGAATTTTAGGCCTAGCACCGTGAATGGAGAAAATCCTACAGACGCGACGTAAAAAAATAAGATATTTAAAATATATATTTAAAAAAAAAATAAACATCTGTAACGACTTTCAATGCAAGTGTAGCATATTATAACATATGTGTAAATGAAAAACATTCAGAAATCGCGTAAATTTTGATTTTATATACTTTTAATTCAAACTTTTAAAGTAGGTACAAAAAAAAGGGGAATTGGGATCTGCAAGATTGATTACGTGGAACACCATAAAAAATATAATAAACAACACTAAAATAAAATAAAAACTCACAACATTGATTTTGCTGATACTTTTATTACATATAAACACAAACATGTAAAAAAGAAAGCATTTTATACATAAATTTTTTTTTTTTTCAAATATTGAAAAAAAGGTAACCCTTTGGTGGCCATTTTGTGAAACCTGCCATATATAAACATGAGTTATAAAAAAACAATAAGCAAAATTTTTTATCTTTGTTTCAGGGAGGCTTTGCAAAATGTTACGAACTCACAGACATGGATACAAAAGAGCTCTGGGCAGGCAAAATTGTACCAAAATCTTTACTTGTTAAACAGCACCAGAAGGACAAGGTGATTAAGAATTATTATTTGAAATTTTTGTTTGTAATTAACTCATTCTCTCAGGGGAGATTTAGCGATGTGCCTGGCCAGTTTTAGGCTGCTTACGTTTTTTTTTTAGGTGCTCTAATTTATTTAATACTTTAGAATGGCATGCAGGGGCAAATCCAAGAAATAATTTTTGTTCAATTAAAAAAATGTAGACTATTAAATTTGTGTTTAATTTGATAAAATGTTTGTTACGTGAAATTTCAACCCACCCTGACTGGCTTTGCCCCTGAAGGCATATATAGCAAGAAGTTTCCTTTCTTATCAAGTAACAAGGAAATTGGACAGGGAATAATATGTAGAGGAAGAAAAAATTTTTTTTATTAGTAACACTAGTTTTTATGTCAAAATCATGGAGAAACAAATCACTACTCGTTTTAATTTTATTTTTATTTTATTAACTTTATTTTATCTTATTGTATCCCTGGTATAAGTTTGTTTGTAAATGGTCAATTAAATTTTATTGGAACTAACGGCGATCAAGACTTTAGAAGTGTCTGTAATTTTATTATATATATATATTAACTTATGTATACAAGCCAAAACACAGATGTTGAAAAATTTAATTGCAATATAAAAAAAGTTCCCACCTATATTTCTATATCATATTTAAAGGCCTCAAATTTTTTATCCAACTAGCTAAATTTCCTGGCTTTGCCTGGGGATTAAAATTAAATAGTCCTATAGCTGCATTAAAATAATTTTTCAACTTAAATGAACAGAAAAGCTATTATAATTGTACAAATATATCAGATTTCAAAAAGGCGTGTCAATTTAAAAAAAGGTAGAACTGTCACTTCCCCTGGCTCTGGCAAAGAATATAACACCTGTCTCTTGATATCACTAAACCTGGCTGAGAATTGAACACCCATCTCCTGCATGTAAAAAAATAAGATTGTTAGATTTCACTTCAAGTCTATTCATGAAAACATTTTAGGAAAGCTATAATTTTATATCCTTAAATTCTTTAAAATCTTTTTTTCAAAAAGTAATATTAATGAAAATTTAAAGAAAGGTATTTTTTTCAGTTTGCATACTATAAGGGACAAAAACAGAAAGTCGGTCTAAAATTTGTGTTCTACATATGATTATCTGTTTGTGAAAATGAGATATATTAACATCTTTAATAATGATATCAATACTGACTATTATATTCCATCCAGATGGCTCAAGAGATTGCAATACACAGGAGCGTAGCTCATAGACATATTGTCACGTTTCACACTTTCTTTGAAGATGCAGAAAATGTTTACATTCTATTGGAGTTGTGCAGACGAAGGGTGAGTTTTGTAACACATTTTTTTTTCAGCTGTTTGTTTTCTACGTTTTGCAGTAATGTCATCTTTAGTAATACATGGTTTATAATATGAGGTGTTAAAGTTTTGTAAACGAGGCGCTAATTAAGATAGGCAAACCGGCATAAAAGCTTTTAAAAAAAAAATTATAAATGATTATGTTTTAGCTGGTTTCAAGATTTGTTTCTTAAATTGTTTAAGACCATATTTTAGGGTTCCGAGAATAATCTGCAAATAAAAGTCTACCAAACATTGGTACAATATCCAACATAACCGACCCAGTAAATATTGTTTTGTGAATTTTGTAAACAGCTAAGAATTTCAACTTGATTTTAGGGTAAGATTTTTATACTGGTTATTTATTTTTTAAACAATTGTTTTATTTCAGTCATTGATGGAACTTCATAAACGCAGGAAAGCTGTCACCGAGCCGGAGGCCAGGTACTTTTCCAGACAGATCATTGAAGCTTGTCAGTACCTTCACAATAACAAGGTCATTCACAGGGATCTTAAGCTTGGCAACCTCTTTATCAATGATGAAATGGAGTTGAAGATTGGCGACTTTGGCCTAGCCACTAAGCTGGATTATGAAGGGGAGAGAAAAAAGTTTGTGCCTTTATTTTTATTTTTTTAAGTTGGCTTTTTATCATTGCATTTAATACTTATCCAAAATAAATAAATGAGTAGTCCACTTTCAAAGCATGCTAAGTCATAAAAAAATGAACTTTAGTTCAACCGTTATAAAATATAAAATTCTCACTTCTTTAATATTGATGATAAAAAAATATGAAACGCCATTCTGAAGACGTTAAATTGTGTCCTAACGCTTCAACTGTTGCAGAATCTTTCTTTGGTGACCTAGCACCTTTTTCACGTGGACTACTCAAATATATATTGTAACAACTAATTATATAAACAATATAAACAAAATAATTTGATACAAAATAAAATGAAATAGAAAAATGTATGAGTGTGTTTAGTGTTTATATGAGAAAGTTTTCTTTGGTCGTGTAGAACATTGTGTGGAACTCCAAACTACATTGCTCCCGAGGTACTTGGGAAGAAAGGCCACAGTTATGAAGTAGATGTTTGGTCCCTTGGATGCATTGTGTAAGTAAACTTTTTGTACATTACCTTAAGATATATTTGTCTCCCATTTCTGCAATTATTCAATTTTATAGACACTTTTTGCTACAATGCACTTAAATAGGTTTTGACAAACAAGAAATTTAAATGAGTTTAATTGGTTTTTGGGCTCTCTTGTTTATCACAGATTTACCTTGTTGGTTGGTAAGCCTCCATTTGAAACGTCATGTCTGAAGGATACCTACCAGCGCATTAAGAAGAATGAGTACAGTATACCTTCAAAAGTGAGCGTCCCTGCCAGAAATCTAATCAATCGCTTGCTCCGCCCCATTCCAACAGAGCGACCAACAATGGACCAGATCATAGAGGATCCTTTTTTCACTTCTGGTATATCGTTTTACGAATTAAAATCCTTGTTCAACTGTTTTTATCACTCATAATAATGTGCGATAAAAAGACTCAAAACAGTACATTTTCCATTTTTGGACCATCGTTGTCTGTAAAGCTAGTGGAGCAGTAGTTTGCCTTTGCCGTGGCATTCTAGGGGATTGTGTGTCTGGTGCATGATTTTTAAATGGTTTCTTGTAAGTTACTATTTGTTCCGATTCTAATGTAAATGCTGTAATTTTATATTACAGGCTATCTCCCTCCACGTTTGCCTACGTCCTGTCTAACCATGGTGCCAAGATTTGATGGTCTTATCAAACAATCTATGGATCAGTCGGACATTGTGGCCATGGGTATGTCCAGAAAACCTCTCTTGGATGTTAACGGTATGCCAGCATGTATTTTGGGCTTACGAATGTCACACACTTTTGTATATAAGAAAACTTTAAACCTGATATTTGTCATCTTCTGGTGGTCAAGAGGTTCTCAAATTCTTGTCCTTTCAGAAGGTCAAAGGCCGTACACTGCAGACCCGATGAAGAGGGAGGAAAGAAAGAATGACCGGGGAGCTGGCGAGCCTGACCTTGATGCTCGGCCAGACACGGGAAGGAGAAGTAAGTGTTGGTGATGTCCCGTTGAATGGCTTCTATGGCATATAGCCACAGATGCATTTATAATAAAAGATTTCAGTAATTTATTTTTCATATCTTGAGATGTGGGAGGGGGGGGGGGGTGGCATCATATTTGCTGTAAATGTTTTCAGTTGCCCAGATTTTTTAGGAACATGTCGACTGCATTGAAACAGCATCACGTTTCCAAATAATATATTTGGCATTGGCATGTACCTTTTTCTTTGGAGGCCTACTGAAAATAAAACTATGTTTATTTGTAATATAATTTGTTTGGAAAATATGTTCTTTACATTTGTTACATGTTTCTTTATAGGATTAGGAATAAGTTTATTACAACTGTTGTCTTTGATTAAACAATAAGGGTGGAACACTGGTTATGAAGCTGATAATTTTATTGTATTTTTTTTTAAAACAACAGATGATGATGAAAGGGATTATTATCTAACTGACCTCTGTGGCCAGCTGTCTGCTGTTGTTGCTTCTAAGCCTGGAGAAAGAGTCAATCCTCAATTAGGTTAGTCCTGGCCCTTTGTTAGACCTAAGTTCTGTGTACATGCATTGTGTTTGTAATATATTTATGACTTTGGCTATAGTGTCGATGCCCTTAGTTATAAAAAGATTTTACTGTTTTAATTGTTTAATTATCTGTTAAGTGAACAGCTTTTTCTCAAAGGGATGAGATTTGTAGAAGTCTCATACGGAAGTGACGTGTTTGAAGGACAATAAACAAAACATGACGCACTAAATCTATATTTAACCATTTTGTTAAAAAATAAGACCAGGATTATAGAGTCAAATTTTATTCGTTTTAAACATTTCTTCCTAAAACGATAAAACATTGCAACATTCTTTTAGTTTTATTTGATTTTGTTAACTCTCAAACAACTGCAGTTTTTTTCAATTTTTTCTTTGTAACTAATGTTTTATCTTTGTGACTAAATTTTTTAAGTTGTATTTGGCTAAATATATAAGTATTTGGTATCATTTTGTTTGAAAATGAATGAACCTTTATGTTATTAAAAAAAATATCTAATATATTTTAGTAGACAAAAATTTTGAATGAAAATTTAGGAAAAAAAATATTTTTTTTTTAGCTAAAATTACAATATTCAACATTCACAAATATAAGAAAAAAAAAGTATGAACACATAAGTAAATACAATTTAGATTTTATTAAAGTAAAATCATTGTCACACAAGACAAAGCAAATTGGGGCATTGTTACCGGATTGTTTTAAATATTAAAAAAAATTACAGATGTTTTTTAATTATGAATACTAGTAAATACACAAATGAAAATTACATTTTTTTTACGGTAACACATTATTTATTTAAAAAACAAGATTCATTGATATGTATTGATTTATATCAATTTATGGTAAACAAACAAACAATACCTACCTTTCTGGAAACAAAATATTTCACACACCTTACATTTTACACTTGTTCTTCTCACATTTTTTTCACTGTCATAATATACTCTACAGTTGCCCGGTTTATCCATACATTCTGGATCCATGGCATGCTTAAAATATAACTGTTGGTTTAGCAGTGCTAGGTATTGGATAAAAAATGCCAATATTTCCCAAATCTATCCAGTACTGTTAACTCAATTGGCCAAATTTAATAAGTTAATGAGTCTATTTAATTCTACCCAATCTGGATTTTTATCCCTTCAAGTTTGAAACAAAATATAAGAATTTACCTTAGCTATATCTAATAAATGAAAAAGTATGGTATTCCAATGCTTATTGCTTTTCCGTAAACATTTTATTTACTAATTAATTGGTCACTTGTGTCTACTTTTTTTTACCAGAACCTAACCACATTAGGAGAAGGGACAATATCTGCATACATAATTAGATTACAAAACCTATAAAACTCTCCACAGTTGGGTCAAACCAACCTTTGGGTTTTTGGAGTAGGGCCTACATGTTCTCATGCGGAATAGTAAACTCACACACTTTAGTTACCAAATCTAAAGTGAAATAAAGCTTTAAAAAAGTCATGGCCATTGTAAAATTCCAGGCTTCATCCCTTGTCCTAGCATCAGTTGTATTCCAGTAACAATCACAGGAAGAAATGGGTCAGGCTGCTCAGGCATTGTGTCCACATTGTCATATCCATAGGTCCATAGGCCATAGAAACTGTAATAGAGTAAAAATAGTATAAGTATTTATATAATAGCAACAGTCAAAGTAACACACACAATTAGTTACCAATAACTAAAAAATGCAATTTAAATGTATGTATTATTAATGTTGTAATTATTATAAATTCTCTTGAGCCATTTAAATAATATAAATAGGATTCAACTGTAGCCAAATTGAAATTTTCTCTCATCTGCTTGATGTTAACAAAAAACAGCTGATCCGGCCTATAGTGTTTACTTAGGGCTAACACGCTTTTATCGATAGTGAAAACACTTTCTAATAACTAATTGGTTACATAGAAAATAGGACTAAATATAAAAACACTGTTTATCTAAAATAACATAAAAAATACTTGTAAAAAGGTCTTTACAAATATATTTCGTAAAGCCACACACAAAGAAAGTAATCTAGGTCACAAGCCATACTTACACGTCAGTGTTCGATGCGTTCAAATCAGTCTGCAAAGTTACATTTTCATTTTTCCGAATGACCAGAATCATTAGTTGGAATCCAGAACTCATAATCAGTTGAATATCAGGTTGAAAATCGGAATGGGAGTCCATTTTAGCGAAAAATTACTGAGTGTGTTGAAACGCGTTGTTGTCAAGAAGACAAAATGGCGTCGATGTTCGCCCTCAATTTCATGTATTTATTTTTAACGCAATTTTAAATAAATTTCACTAAAACGTTATATTTTTTATCAAAACATGTTTAAATGCTATTTAATTATATAAAAAAGATGTTTGGTACAAAAAATAATAATTTTAAAGTTCATTTTATAGGTGTTTATTTCATGGTGCACCAGAGTACCATATCTTTGTTAGACGTTGTTTGAGTGTTAAACCATCTTTGATAAGGGTTTAAATAGGATTTTGACATTTTGTGTTTCAGATGAATGTGAAGACCCAGCAGCCATACCAATCTACTGGATCAGTAAATGGGTGGACTACTCAGACAAGTATGGGCTAGGGTACCAGCTGTGTGATAACAGTGTAGGTGTGCTGTACAACGACTCAACTAGGATGACATTACTTTCTAATGGAGAGTAAGTGTTTAGTTAGGAATGGTATGGTTGAGGGAGAGAGTAAGTGTTTAGTTAGGAATGGTATGGTTGAGGGAGAGAGTAAGTGTTTAGTTAGGAATGGTATGGTTGAGGGAGAGAGTAAGTGTTTAGTTAGGAATGGTATGGTTGAGGGAGAGCCCGTAAAGAATTTAATTTGAAACCTAGAAATACAGCAGGATAATTATCCCTTGGGTCAGAAAGATTAGATGAAAACACTTTTTACAAACTTTTACAAACAAGTACTTCTTTATATAGATTTCTTTTTGTATTCCTGTGGGATTTTAACATGTAATTAATTCAGGGTTCCCGCCGCCTCCTGAAATTTCAGAATGTCCTGAAATTGCAAAAACTCCTGAAATTTGAAATAATCTCCTGAAATGTCCTGAAAAATTGAGCTGACCCCTATTTTTTCCTTCTCCAACACGTGTCCCTAGTTCAACAGCCCCACCTCCCGCTTGTTCGCTTACGCTTGCTACGCCAAGCCTATCCCTTCTCGGTAAAGATGGTATACAATAGTATACATACAGCTCTTCCTCCTCTTTCGCTCCCTCTCCCACAGTTTGGTGTCTGTTAGATTAGATAATAAGGACTAAGGTGCCTATTTTCGCGATCAATGTTTAGAATGCCTGATTACGCTACGCGCAGCGCCTACTAGTCTACTTGGGGTCAGCGAACCGACACATTTTGCCAAATTGATTTATTTTAAAATATATTTATATCAAAATACACATAAATAGGTCTTTTTATTAGTTAAAAAGAAAACAATGACGTTTATCTTATATGATATGCTAAAAATTCCAGTAGGCCTATTTAGCTAGTCCTACTAGAGAAGTTGTTCGCGATGTAGGCCTACGCCGATTGTTGCCGATATCATTATCAACTTTTTAAAGGTGTAAGCCCTACATGGTTTTACTAATTATTAAATCGTATGGGTAGGCTTACAATGTTTTTTTTTATCAATGTGGGAAATGTAGGCAGACGATTTTGGGTCTAGGCATAGGCCTAGCCGCTGTGGCCCTAGGTCTATCAGTTTATCAGTCTAATCTAGAAGTCTAAGTCATTTGTATCTGAGTCAATGTTTAGTGATATAGTGAATTAGGTTTTGCCGCGCCTCCTGAAATTTTAGATTTTCTCCTGAAAAACTCCTGAAAACCTCCTGAAATTTTTATTTGAGTTTGGTGCAGGAACCCTGTTAATTGGTTGGCTGATCCAACCCGGAAAATTGTTTTTTTTTATAAACCCGCTGGACTGAACTTGTGTGTGGGTTAAAATAGTTAAATAATTTTGTTCAAGTCTGGAGTGCCTCTAACAAAGAATATTATCTCGTGTAAAAAAAAATATTCTGTTTGCGTTGTGCCAAATACCTGCAATCTCAAAGTCTCTGAAATAATGTTAAAACAAATTCTTGTTGTATTGAAAAGCTTTTTTGAATTTGGTAGAAATATTTTTAAAAATGTAATGGGGCAAGTGAATTTCACAAGTTTTTATATTGTAGTCTCTTCTTTTTTTATGGGTTGTAAAAATTATCCGAATATTTATAAAGTATGAACTCATCCAGGGAAATTTTTCACCTTATTTATAACAAGTAGTGACACGGAAAAACTGGAGCTTTTGAGGTGTGGGTAATGACAGTCATGTATAGTTGGTAGCACTATCAAAGGGGAACTGTGATCTGTAAACAATCCTACCATTCAGTAATAATGTAGGAGTGGCATGGTAGACACTGTGTAAACAATCCTACCATTCAGTAATAATGTAGGAGTGGCATGGTAGACACTGTGTAAACAATCCTACCATTCAGTAATAATGTAGGAGTGGCATGGTAGACACTGTGTAAACAATCCTACCATTCAGTAATAATGTAGGAGTGGCATGGTAGACACTGTGTAAACAATCCTACCATTCAGTAATAATGTAGGAGTGGCATGGTAGACACTGTGTAAACAATCCTACCATTCAGTAATAATGTAGGAGTGGCATGGTAGACACTGTGTAAACAATCCTACCATTCAGTAATAATGTAGGAGTGGCATGGTAGACACTGTGTAAACAATCCTACCATTCAGTAATAATGTAGGAGTGGCATGGTAGACACTGTGTAAACAATCCTACCATTCAGTAATAATGTAGGAGTGGCATGGTAGACACTGTGTAAACAATCCTACCATTCAGTAATAATGTAGGAGTGGCATGGTATACACTGTGTAAACAATCCTACCATTCAGTAATAATGTAGGAGTGGCATGGTATACACTGTGTAAACAATCCTACCATTCAGTAATAATGTAGGAGTGGCATGGTATACACTGTGTAAACAATCCTACCATTCAGTAATAATGTAGGAGTGGCATGGTATACACTGTGTAAACAATCCTACCATTCAGTAATAATGTAGGAGTGGCATGGTAGACACTGTGTAAACAATCCTACCATTCAGTAATAATGTAGGAGTGGCATGGTATACACTGTGTAAACAATCCTACCATTCAGTAATAATGTAGGAGTGGCATGGTAGACACTGTGTAAACAATCCTACCATTCAGTAATAATGTAGGAGTGGCATGGTATACACTGTGTAAACAATCCTACCATTCAGTAATAATGTAGGAGTGGCATGGTATACACTGTGTAAACAATCCTACCATTCAGTAATAATGTAGGAGTGGCATGGTATACACTGTGTAAACAATCCTACCATTCAGTAATAATGTAGGAGTGGCATGGTATACACTGTGTAAACAATCCTACCATTCAGTAATAATGTAGGAGTGGCATGGTAGACACTGTGTAAACAATCCTACCATTCAGTAATAATGTAGGAGTGGCATGGTATACACTGTGTAAACAATCCTACCATTCAGTAATAATGTAGGAGTGGCATGGTATACACTGTGTAAACAATCCTACCATTCAGTAATAATGTAGGAGTGGCATGGTATACACTGTGTAAACAATCCTACCATTCAGTAATAATGTAGGAGTGGCATGGTAGACACTGTGTAAACAATCCTACCATTCAGTAATAATGTAGGAGTGGCATGGTATACACTGTGTAAACAATCCTACCATTCAGTAATAATGTAGGAGTGGCATGGTATACACTGTGTAAACAATCCTACCATTCAGTAATAATGTAGGAGTGGCATGGTATACACTGTGTAAACAATCCTACCATTCAGTAATAATGTAGGAGTGGCATGGTATACACTGTGTAAACAATCCTACCATTCAGTAATAATGTAGGAGTGGCATGGTAGACACTGTGTAAACAATCCTACCATTCAGTAATAATGTAGGAGTGGCATGGTATACACTGTGTAAACAATCCTACCATTCAGTAATAATGTAGGAGTGGCATGGTAGACACTGTGTAAACAATCCTACCATTCAGTAATAATGTAGGAGTGGCATGGTAGACACTGTGTAAACAATCCTACCATTCAGTAATAATGTAGGAGTGGCATGGTATACACTGTGTAAACAATCCTACCATTCAGTAATAATGTAGGAGTGGCATGGTATACACTGTGTAAACAATCCTACCATTCAGTAATAATGTAGGAGTGGCATGGTATACACTGTGTAAACAATCCTACCATTCAGTAATAATGTAGGAGTGGCATGGTAGACACTGTGTAAACAATCCTACCATTCAGTAATAATGTAGGAGTGGCATGGTATACACTGTGTAAACAATCCTACCATTCAGTAATAATGTAGGAGTGGCATGGTAGACACTGTGTAAACAATCCTACCATTCAGTAATAATGTAGGAGTGGCATGGTAGACACTGTGTAAACAATCCTACCATTCAGTAATAATGTAGGAGTGGCATGGTAGACACTGTGTAAACAATCCTACCATTCAGTAATAATGTAGGAGTGGCATGGTAGACACTGTGTAAACAATCCTACCATTCAGTAATAATGTAGGAGTGGCATGGTAGACACTGTGTAAACAATCCTACCATTCAGTAATAATGTAGGAGTGGCATGGTAGACACTGTGTAAACAATCCTACCATTCAGTAATAATGTAGGAGTGGCATGGTAGACACTGTGTAAACAATCCTACCATTCAGTAATAATGTAGGAGTGGCATGGTATACACTGTGTAAACAATCCTACCATTCAGTAATAATGTAGGAGTGGCATGGTATACACTGTGTAAACAATCCTACCATTCAGTAATAATGTAGGAGTGGCATGGTATACACTGTGTAAACAATCCTACCATTCAGTAATAATGTAGGAGTGGCATGGTATACACTGTGTAAACAATCCTACCATTCAGTAATAATGTAGGAGTGGCATGGTATACACTGTGTAAACAATCCTACCATTCAGTAATAATGTAGGAGTGGCATGGTATACACTGTGTAAACAATCCTACCATTCAGTAATAATGTAGGAGTGGCATGGTATACACTGTGTAAACAATCCTACCATTCAGTAATAATGTAGGAGTGGCATGGTAGACACTGTGTAAACAATCCTACCATTCAGTAATAATGTAGGAGTGGCATGGTAGACACTGTGTAAACAATCCTACCATTCAGTAATAATGTAGGAGTGGCATGGTAGACACTGTGTAAACAATCCTACCATTCAGTAATAATGTAGGAGTGGCATGGTAGACACTGTGTAAACAATCCTACCATTCAGTAATAATGTAGGAGTGGCATGGTAGACACTGTGTAAACAATCCTACCATTCAGTAATAATGTAGGAGTGGCATGGTAGACACTGTGTAAACAATCCTACCATTCAGTAATAATGTAGGAGTGGCATGGTAGACACTGTGTAAACAATCCTACCATTCAGTAATAATGTAGGAGTGGCATGGTAGACACTGTGTAAACAATCCTACCATTCAGTAATAATGTAGGAGTGGCATGGTAGACACTGTGTAAACAATCCTACCATTCAGTAATAATGTAGGAGTGGCATGGTAGACACTGTGTAAACAATCCTACCATTCAGTAATAATGTAGGAGTGGCATGGTATACACTGTGTAAACAATCCTACCATTCAGTAATAATGTAGGAGTGGCATGGTATACACTGTGTAAACAATCCTACCATTCAGTAATAATGTAGGAGTGGCATGGTATACACTGTGTAAACAATCCTACCATTCAGTAATAATGTAGGAGTGGCATGGTATACACTGTGTAAACAATCCTACCATTCAGTAATAATGTAGGAGTGGCATGGTAGACACTGTGTAAACAATCCTACCATTCAGTAATAATGTAGGAGTGGCATGGTATACACTGTGTAAACAATCCTACCATTCAGTAATAATGTAGGAGTGGCATGGTATACACTGTGTAAACAATCCTACCATTCAGTAATAATGTAGGAGTGGCATGGTAGACACTGTGTAAACAATCCTACCATTCAGTAATAATGTAGGAGTGGCATGGTAGACACTGTGTAAACAATCCTACCATTCAGTAATAATGTAGGAGTGGCATGGTATACACTGTGTAAACAATCCTACCATTCAGTAATAATGTAGGAGTGGCATGGTAGACACTGTGTAAACAATCCTACCATTCAGTAATAATGTAGGAGTGGCATGGTAGACACTGTGTAAACAATCCTACCATTCAGTAATAATGTAGGAGTGGCATGGTAGACACTGTGTAAACAATCCTACCATTCAGTAATAATGTAGGAGTGGCATGGTAGACACTGTGTAAACAATCCTACCATTCAGTAATAATGTAGGAGTGGCATGGTAGACACTGTGTAAACAATCCTACCATTCAGTAATAATGTAGGAGTGGCATGGTAGACACTGTGTAAACAATCCTACCATTCAGTAATAATGTAGGAGTGGCATGGTAGACACTGTGTAAACAATCCTACCATTCAGTAATAATGTAGGAGTGGCATGGTAGACACTGTGTAAACAATCCTACCATTCAGTAATAATGTAGGAGTGGCATGGTAGACACTGTGTAAACAATCCTACCATTCAGTAATAATGTAGGAGTGGCATGGTAGACACTGTGTAAACAATCCTACCATTCAGTAATAATGTAGGAGTGGCATGGTAGACACTGTGTAAACAATCCTACCATTCAGTAATAATGTAGGAGTGGCATGGTATACACTGTGTAAACAATCCTACCATTCAGTAATAATGTAGGAGTGGCATGGTATACACTGTGTAAACAATCCTACCATTCAGTAATAATGTAGGAGTGGCATGGTATACACTGTGTAAACAATCCTACCATTCAGTAATAATGTAGGAGTGGCATGGTATACACTGTGTAAACAATCCTACCATTCAGTAATAATGTAGGAGTGGCATGGTAGACACTGTGTAAACAATCCTACCATTCAGTAATAATGTAGGAGTGGCATGGTATACACTGTGTAAACAATCCTACCATTCAGTAATAATGTAGGAGTGGCATGGTATACACTGTGTAAACAATCCTACCATTCAGTAATAATGTAGGAGTGGCATGGTAGACACTGTGTAAACAATCCTACCATTCAGTAATAATGTAGGAGTGGCATGGTAGACACTGTGTAAACAATCCTACCATTCAGTAATAATGTAGGAGTGGCATGGTATACACTGTGTAAACAATCCTACCATTCAGTAATAATGTAGGAGTGGCATGGTAGACACTGTGTAAACAATCCTACCATTCAGTAATAATGTAGGAGTGGCATGGTAGACACTGTGTAAACAATCCTACCATTCAGTAATAATGTAGGAGTGGCATGGTAGACACTGTGTAAACAATCCTACCATTCAGTAATAATGTAGGAGTGGCATGGTAGACACTGTGTAAACAATCCTACCATTCAGTAATAATGTAGGAGTGGCATGGTAGACACTGTGTAAACAATCCTACCATTCAGTAATAATGTAGGAGTGGCATGGTAGACACTGTGCTTTCGCGATGAAAATGATTTTCCATGTGTTCTATTTTTATTTGCCAAATATTCCTGTATTTGTGTCACCCTATGTATGGCTTTACACAGAGTTATTCGGTTTTTATAAAACATTAATAAGTAGTGGTAAGTTCAAAATGAAATTTGAGTTTTTAGTTTTAATATTCTATTGAAAACAAGCTACATTGTCCGGTGTTGCCTAAGTGAAAAAAAAAAAGGGGTGTATAAGGTGCAGATAAAAATTTTATAAACTACAATTAAAAGAAAGCTATAAATCTAATATTTAAATTATTATTTTTTACTGAAGAATTTTAGGAAAGTAATTTAAAATAAATATTGTTATAGGGTAAAAAACAATAGGCACGTATTTTTATTTAACAGAAATCTAAATAGCCCATAGATTCACAATTAAAAAAAAGGTATAGTCTAACTGGAGAATCAAACCCGGGTCGCCCGCATAGCATTCCGCTACTCTAACCACTGAGCTAGCGAAGACACGTGTCCGATATGAAAAATTATTAGACAGTATATAAGCCTAGGCCTAAATAGGTCAGTGACACAAGTCTATTTTTATCTTGCCTCTGGCAAAACAGCTGAAATAGGCATTTTCAATTTCAAAATATCTAATTGATTAAAAATATTTGAATTTACTATTGCATACCATTAAACAAAGACTTGACCTATAGAAAAAAAAGTACTAAACATCATTGAAGAAATACTTAGAAATGAATTATACTTTTCAGAATTATTTCGATTGCCTGCTGGAAACTTTTTAAGAAAGGCTATTTATCGGTGTTCATACAGGTGGGGAACGTTAAAAATACTAAAATGGACCCAAGCAACTTCAAAAAAATTTTGAAAACTTCCCATCAATTGGTGTTTTCCAAAATTACCCAACTGCTGAATAATTCCGCTAATAAAATGTTCTTTTTGTACAACCCATGCATGCCGCAAAAATTTGCAAACCGTCTCACAAATACACATTGAGTCTTTAAAATAAGCAAATTTATATAAACAAATAAAAATTAGATTAATAATGAATAAATAAACTTTAACAACTTTTTTCTATTGATAGCTTTTTTATTAACCAACAAACACAAGTAGACAATTGATCTGCACTGTCGACCTACACTATAATTTTCAATGATAGGGACTAGAAAGTGGACTAGTATCGAGTTGAACTAAACGTTACCAAATTTTGAAAATGGCACCCAAGCGACAATACTAAACTGAAAGCGGTAAAAAGAAAAAAAAGGCTAATAGTAAAGTTATAGTTCGTGTCTGAAAAACCGTACCGGTATCAATGTTTTAGCAAGGAATAAAGTGAAGAACTTAATTCAACCAGGAAAGAATTTTTTATTTAGACAAATGCACTCTACAAAATAAGATGATATTTTGCTGTAAAAAAAAATACTTATTCACTTATAATTTAAAACATTCTCAAAAGTTTATACAAAAGGGGAACAACACAAAAAATAATTATAACATTACAACATAAATATTGCAAATAGTAAGGATAGGCATAAGACTATAGTTATAGTATATTTTCATTACCTTTTTAGTGAGTGCTTAATTAAAGATTTTTTACATTGTAAATTATTTCAATTATTGACTAATCAATAATTCTGCACCTATTTGTGATTTCTGCATCAATTCTAAATTGATTTTAGAGTAAGAACCCTGTTTTATGTATCAGGAAATGTGTATTCTAAAATCCTGATTAATATTGGAGGCAATATTTTTTTTATTATTCTTATTCTTCTTCTTATAGAAATATTCACTATATTGAGAGGAATTCTGAAGAGCACTATCACACAATTCGTCAGTTCCCAGAGGCACTCAGCAAGAAGGTGACCCTGTTGAAATATTTCAGAAACTATATGAACGAGCACCTGCTCAAGGTAAGTTCTGTTACTTTAGATAATGTGTCTCTCGCTGTAGACCACAGCATTAGCAACCTGATCAAAATGAACTGATTGTTCGTCTTCTTTACATTGATTTTTATTTTTAAATATCAGGCTTCATATGAGTTATATGTAAGTGCAGTAGAACTATAGTTGGACCCTCGATCAGTTAGATATGCACAAAAAGTGTTGGACAAAGCAGTATGATTAAAATTGAAACAAAGAAACAAATATCTCTAAGAAATGTGTTATTAAAGCCGTTGTAAAAGCTTTTGTTTGTAGAAACTATTCAAGAGCTGTTTCTAGAAGTCAATTCTGACTATTTATAAACTATGGTAAACATTAGGGCCTGTCTGGAAATTGCCTGAGACTTTTTGCTTCAGCTGCAATTTAAAAGGGCCTCAGTTTGGTTAAGTCTTAACTATCATTTTACGTAAACATGCAACCTGGACAATGGAGTTGGATGTTGATTAACAATAGAAATAGAGGTTTGCAGTCCATGTACAGCATGAAAATCTGGTGGCGCAGCTACTGCCTTATTTTTATTGAGATGTGGTAAAGAGTCTGTCTAGGTACTTTGATTCATTACATGATGGGAAGTGTCTTGGTTAGGCTCTAGTAGGAATCAGACATTTGACACATATAGGTACAAATTTATGGTAAAAAGCAGTGGGAAGTTTGGAATTTTAACAGTATTTTCTAGTTAGCCTTACTCTGTTCTTGGTAAGCTGTAAGCTCTCATTGTTACTGTTCAAAGGCTGGCGCCAATATGACACCCAGAGACTCAGATGAGATGATTCGACTGCCTTTCCTGAGGACCTGGTTCCGGACCAGAAATGCAATAGTGTTGCACCTGAGTAATGGAACATTACAGGTGAGATTTTGGTGTAGCCCTCCTTAAACACTTGTACAAAACCAATGACAGAATGTGTGTGCAAATTTGGGACTGTCAAACAATGGTTTATCTTTGAAGAAATATTTGAACACCCCCAAGAAAAAATAACCACATTTTTTTTCTTGTAATACTTTTTACTTTTTGTCCCAGTGAAAAGAACTTTTTAGATATTAGAAAAATTTGTTCAGATTTTGAAAGTATTCTGTAATTTTATATATTTTGTAAAGGTAAAAAATGTTTTTTTAATTTTTAGTAATCAAATTTTCAAGTTTCTAAAGCAATAAAAAGTATTTTATATCTGAATGTATAATGTATGGTGAAAGTAAGTAAATATGTAAGACCATTTTGATCTATGGGGCAAGTGAAGCAGTGTGCACAAAGTGTGTACACAGCGTACAAAGGAATTGTATGGCCGGCACAATGCCCAGCTGTCTTTACTTTGCCCCAACTAATGTTCCGGGACCTGTCAGAGCTGGGAGGGACTCAGGGGCATCCTTCAGGCCCGGGAAGATATCCTAGCCTTCACCAGGATTTGAATTCTGGACCCTCTATGCCATAAGAGTACGCTGTTGCTCAGCCACCGTGCCTTACCGACCTGTTGCATTTTACGGTTAAATTCCTTACAAAAATATATCTGCCATATTAATTTGTGCACCTCTGTAATCAGAAAATTGAATGGTTCTGCCCTAAAATACTCTGATTGGGTCCTTCAAATCTGTTAGTCAAGCACTTTTCCTAAAAATGCAATTTGAGTAGCCAAATTTTCTGATCGTGATTTTATCTTTACCGAGTATTTAAAATGTCTTTTATTGCTGTTTTGCAGATCAACTTTTTCCAAGATCACACCAAGGTTATAGTGTGCCCCCTGATGGCGGCAGTGACATACATTGACGAGAAGAGGGAGTTCCGCACGTATCGGCTCAACCTAATAGAAAAGTATGGCTGCTCTCGGGACCTGGCCAGCCGTCTGCGCTACGCCCGCACGATGGTGGAGAGGCTCATCAACTCAAAGTCTGCCGGCTCAAACAGGGCCAAGTCTGCAGCCTCGTAAAATACGCAGCTAATTTATTCCTTGTCTTGGCATTCATTCATATACCGCCACCTTGAAAGGCTTCTGCCTGTTGAGGAGTTAAAAAGTGTTCAGAGAATTTCATTTGTACATAAAAAAAAACGTGTAGCACAATAGAATTTCAAGATTTCACTTACAGTGAACTTTGACCTCCTTGTTTCTTTCTTATCCATATTACTTGACAATGAAAGTCTGTTGTAATTTTGTTAACTGGGATCTGACAAAATATGTTGCCAGTTAGGGCGTCAGCTCTCTTAATTTTACTTTGTCGTTGAATATAAACCTAGTTCCAGGCTATTTTTTTTTATGTTTCTTGGAAGAGAACTCATAGATTAGATACATTTTCACCAATGTACAAATATTTGGCCTTGGCAAGGCATGCCACGTTTCTTTTTTAGGTAAATGGGTGTTCATTTTGATATTTTTCTAAAACGTTTCTTTGATAGTTTTTGAAAAGCTTTTAGAGAGTTTTCCTTAGTTTGTATATAAATCACATGGATGTTAGTCCAATTCTTCATTGGTTGAACTTATTTCTAAGATCAGACGGCGATGGAAAAAAACAACTAAAATTTCCTGTACAGAAACGGATAAATAGTGTGACAATGAATTTCCTCACGTCAATTGGTGTGTTGTGACATTGAAACTGACATTTGTCATCAGCCTTTGAGAATAAAAATCCTGGTATGTTTTGTCCCCTTTGAAATGTGAATGACGTGTCCAATGAATGATGTGTCCAGTAAATGATGTGTCCAGTAAATGATGTGTCCAGTGAATGATGTGTCCAGTGTAGCGTCTGAACTTAAACTGTAGAATGACTGTTCATTTGTTCATATCTGGTGGTATAGAATAGTTATCTGGTGAAACTGCTACCGGTATGTGCTTTGATGTACAATTTGTCTTGAAAATGTTTTGTTAATCTTTATATCTGGTACATAAAACATTGTGATGACTAAGTAATATCCTGTGTGTTTGTGTGTGCGTTTGGTTTATCTGGGTTTAAGTTATCCCTCCTTCCCCAAGCAATGTAAGGGGGGAAAAAGGTCTTTCTGAAGAAGGTAAATTTATTATTTTAACCATGAATTTGTGTGTGTGTACAATTTGTTGCAGAATAATTTTTTCCATTTTTGTTCTACCAATTTTTGGCTAATGGTATAATCACATTAGCACTTGTTGACTGGTTCCATTATAGTTGTATACGTATCTGTATGCTTAATTTATGTGTAATAGTAATACTAGTTCATATAAAAAGACCAATTAGATAAGTGATCTTTGTTTTTTTTTTGTGTCAATATCTAAATTGCATCAATGAATCTTGATTGACATTTCTACTCTGTGAGGGGAGTGGGGTGGTCTGATATCCTTGCGAGCAGCTTGTTTGGATAGGGGGAGCTCATCTCCAGAGCCACTTGTAAAATTATTTGTACAGTAAAACTGACAACTGTAGAGTAAAAGAAATAAAGGATGAATGGGTTATTATATTTTTTTTTTTTTTAAATGTATAAAAAATAATGAAAAGTTTGTCATTAAGTTTTTGTTTAAATGAAGAATAATATTAAGTCTCTATTATTAGTTGACCAGCCTATAGATGTACAAATCTGAAATATTTTTAACCAGCTACAACGAGGGTCAGCCTACATACCGTAAAACCCTGCTCAACAACTAATAATGTACAATTTGTAACAAAATACTGAAACATTTTCTATTTCTAGTAACATTTCCCCCCCCCCCCCCCCCCTTCCACCTCTATCTGATTTCATTACTGGTAGAATCTACTTGTGTGGATATGTGATTTGACAATTAAACGGCCATGTTGGGACAAGCTGATTTTATTTTTACTTAACATTTAGTGCCTTTTTTTATTTGTTTCATTTGGTCATTTTAGTAATACTAATAGGCTTAGAGATCGGTTGGTGTCGTGGATTTTATGTTGGTGGATGATGTTCGGATTGAACTGTTTATGAAATTTATCCTGCACCACACAGTGCACAGAAGTGTTGTTTTGTTTGTGTTTTTTTTTACATTGCACTGAAACAAGGTACACTTATATTTGTGTGAAAATCTTTAGCACATATTGTAAATATAATATAATAATAACATGAGACCAATAGCTCAAAACAATGTAGGTGGAGGAGTGCAGAGAGTATTAATCCTTGTGTGGAGAATTCTGAATTACTTTTTTCAAATCCTTATTTTGTAAAATAAAACTTCACTAGTTTTTTTGTGCAGATTTAAACTGATTTCAGAATTGTCTGTCTGTCCATTTCCTGGTGTTTTTTTCTTTTTTTTGTTCAACTTTTTTTTGTTGCAGCAATTAGCCTGAAATATTTTCATCTTTACAATGTGTGTGTGTTTGATTCAATTTTTTGTTAATTTACTGGGTGGGTTGTTGGGAACTAATGTGTGAAGGTTGTTTGAGGATGTAAAGCATTGGCAGGGAAACTTTTACTGACCAACTTTTTTCCATATGTAGCCTGTTGATAGGACAACCCCCCCCCCCCCCCTTCCCCCCCCATGGTTTTCCATTTGTGTATGTATCATTGTATGTGCCTGAGTTGGCCATGGACAAACAAAATTAATTTGTTACAAAAAAAAGAAAAGTAAATTTGTGACAGATACATTTTCAAGGATGGTTTTATTTTTTTTTTTTAATTCTGATTTGTTTTGTGTGTGTGTGATGGTAAGGATTGACTTGGCATAGTACTGTCAACACAATTCACTTGTAGGAGTGATTGGCCATGCTCATCAGTAGACGTTTTTGTTTATTTTTAGTGCCACTGGAAAATTTCATTACTTTGCTGGTTTAGACTTTGAGTTGTAGTGCACATAAACTGATGACATCATATTCATTTTTTTTGTCTACATTACATTTTTTTTAAAATTTAAAAACTATATTTTTGGACAGGATTGTTTCCCTTAGGGTTTTTTTTTTTTCGTTTTTGTTTAACATTAATAACATTGATAAGAGGTGAGTTTTGTTTTGTTTTGAACCAATTGCATTTTGAGTATTTAGTTACCGGACTGGATTACACTGACCTATTCATGTTAACAAAAAATTGAACAGTGTGATTGTAATTGTTAACATTTGAGAAAAAGTTATATACCTTACCCCCATTTTCCTTATGACTGCAATGTTGCCTCTGAATTCTGTATATGATCATTAATAAACATTTATTTGATATATAACCTCTTGTTTTATTTTTAGTTATATTTGATAAAAGAATGTTTTGATTTAAAACGGTATATGAAGGTACTAGCTAAATTGCCCAGTGTTGCATCGGGTAATAATTACTTAGCCTACATTTGAAAAGAAATACCCTGATGAAAATTGAACCCGGTCCATCTGTACTGCCAAAGTACACTACAAGTGTGAAAATAAAAATTGTGAGAAATAGGCTTTTAACCCTTTCATTACTTCATGTTTTAACTCTATTTGACTACAAGGTGGGTCAAAATGACCTGATAACTTTTACATAAGAAAAAACAAAATACTTCTTATACCTAATAGTGTAATAGGGTGGGTCAAATTGGCCCATAGAGTCAATCATATAGATTTATTCATAGCAGTAACCAATAGCTCATTATTTCATTAGAGAATGATAATGGTGGCATTTTTTTTGTACAAATATATTCGTATATTTACTCATTGTAATAAAAAAACATTTTTTCTTTACAAGTTCAAAAGGAAATGTAATGATATTAAAATGTATTACATTTTCAATTGCACAACATTAAGATTATAAATATTCAGAGCAATAAAGTGCTAATAATTGAGCTATTTATGTACATAAGACTGGTAAGTTTTTTTTAAAAACTATGCAAATAGGTGTTGAGCACTTGGCACAAGTAAGTAAAGCACTGTTTGGACCAAATTGATCATAGGGCTGGTAAAGCAGTGTTCATCAGTTTCTATGGCCTATGCATACTCGGTGATTGTGTGGCCAGCACTATGCACAGCCATCTTAACTTTACCTCAACTAATGTCAGGAATCCATCAGAGTTCGGTAGACTCAGGGACACCTTACACAGTTACAGTCCTGAGAACAAATCTTTGTCTTCACCTGGATTCGAACCCAGAACCTTTGGTGCGCCAGCCGAATGCGCTGTCGCTCGACAATCGTGCCCCCCACTTGGTACAAGTTACTACAAGTAGTAAGTAGTGGTGACAAGTAGTAAGTAGTGGTGACAAGTAGTAAGTAGTGGTGACAAGTAGTAAGTAGTGGTGACAAGTAGTAAGTAGTGGTGACAAGTAGTAAGTAGTGGTGACAAGTAGTAAGTAGTGGTGACAAGTAGTAAGTAGTGGTGACAAGTAGTAAGCATGGTGACAAGTAGTAAGTAGTGGTGACAAGTAGTAAGTAGTGGTGACAAGTAGTAAGTAGTGGTGACAAGTAGTAAGTAGTGGTGACAAGTAGTAAGTAGTGGTGACAAGTAGTAAGTAGTGGTGACAAGTAGTAAGTAGTGGTGACAAGTAGTAAGCAGTGGTGACAAGTAGTAAGTAGTGGTGACAAGTAGTAAGTAGTGGTGACAAGTAGTAAGCAGTGGTGACAAGTAGTAAGCAGTGGTGACAAGTAGTAAGCAGTGGTGACAAGTAGTAAGCAGTGGTGACAAGTAGTAAGCAGTGGTGACAAGTAGTAAGCAGTGGTGACAAGTAGTAAGCAGTGGTGACAAGTAGTAAGCAGTGGTGACAAGTAGTAAGTAGTGGTGACAAGTAGTAAGTAGTGGTGACAAGTAGTAAGTAGTGGTGACAAGTAGTAAGTAGTGGTGACAAGTAGTAAGTAGTGGTGACAAGTAGTAAGTAGTGGTGACAAGTAGTAAGTAGTTGTGACAAGTAGTAAGTAGTGGTGACAAGTAGTAAGTAGTGGTGACAAGTAGTAAGTAGTGGTGACAAGTAGTAAGTAGTGGTGACAAGTAGTAAGTAGTGGTGACAAGTAGTAAGTAGTGGTGTTTTTGTCAAATTAACCGATGGGGATAGGATACATCATAGTACATGGGTTACTTTATATAGAGATATACCATGGACGAGTCAAATTTATAAAGAAGTACTAAAATTAAAGATATATTTAATGATAATACAATAATAATGAATTTAATGCGAATCAAAATTTTAACTACATATTTGTTTTCAATAGTTTTCGCATTTCACAATTCATTAAGCAATTTAAGCAAGTAGACCCTATTTGCCTATACTGATCAGCTCACTTCTCGGCCTTTGTTCGATACTGAGACATCAGTAGGACCTATAACTATAATGTAAATTTGCAATATCCGCATACCCTCAGTCGAGTGTAGATTGTCAACGGACAAAGCACACTACAGCTACAGAACTGGACCTGCTTCTAAAGCATGTTCTTAATTGCCCGAACTAGTTTCGGTCGAATCAGGTATCGTTCAATTCGCAAGAGCTACTGTTTGCTCTTAAATGGGCTCGTGCACTTTCGCCGACATAGGCGAGCTCGGAAGCTCTGCGAAATGGTGCTCTTGTTTTTAACTGGCCTATTTTTAGCGCTGAGGCGAACTGCCGGATGTTGTTATTGCTGCAAAATGGCTGCGCTCACAGACGAAGAAGCTTTGGGTGTTGCGATTACATTGCACACAGATTTTGGGCAATATTGTTCAAGGTCTTGGTTTTTTACACCCTTATTTTTATAGTCCCGTTGGGGTGAGTTCCGCAGGCATGGAACATTTTTCCATGCATCTATGAATATTACTAGACTGTCTTCTGACTGTCTTGTAAGACGCCATTTTTTTTCATTAAGACTAGGCAATTTTGGTGCCTTTTCGCATAATGAACGTGATCAATTCAGCCAATCAATACGCGGCTTCGTCAACATGTCGACGAAGCAATCGTTCGCCCGAATTTGGTTCGCCGATACCCCCCGAGATGTCGTTCGTCGAGCAATAGATCGCCCTGTTAAGCGCGAAAACGACGAAAGGCGAGCAATTTACGAAGCGAACCCTTGCTCGGGCTGTTCGGCGAAGTACAATTCGGGCAATTAAGAACATGCTTAAGAGCCTACACCTTTAGTAATGATCCGAGTGTCTTATTCGCATCTTTTTCTTGACCATAAGAGTGATATTGAGATCGAAACATGCTGTTCCACGACTGAGTTAAACTCAGTGTTACAGGTTCGTCGATATTGTTGGGGTGATGATGACTATAATTCCGATTATGATGGTTATTTATACAGGGCTTCTATTCATGCTATTATTATACTATTACATTTAGCATGTTCAGTGCTCTCATTAGTCTCATGGTATAAACTGCAGTGGCAGATCCAATTTAGTAAGTTAGACACGCATCCACTACCGTTAGAGAAAGGTCTTTAACTTTAAACTCTTTTTAAAACACTCTTTGTCCCCGAATGTCACTGTCTGAGGCTAGTTGTTCCATATAGAAGGCGCCACAGATTCATTCGCACGCTCTCTGTGTGACTTTTTTGTGTGTGTGAGTACACTGTGACTGTGATATGAAGTGCAGCACCTTTGATAGCGAGTGGTATGATCTGAGTTCTTGGAGGTAGGACGGTGCAGTACCACCTGTGCATCCACAGGTTAGGGATATAATTTTGTCACATTGAGTTAGTGGAGATCGCGTAACACTGGAGATATACGATCAGGCTTCTTTATCTTCGACACAATGCGCGCTGGAGTGTTTTGTACCCTCTGGAGACTTTGGTTCTCTGGACAAGACCCACAGACAACTTTTGCAGGAATCTAACCATGACTGGATTAGAGAGACTGCCACGGTAAAACAAGCATAAACTCCTTGCCCCTCCTGTGGGCATTCTAGGCTTGTATGGTTTTGGTTTGGAGGGTATCAACAAACGTTACTGATCCTTGGATCGGCCCTCTGCACAATCATTCTCACGTCAAGCATGAGAGCTGAGTGTAGACCAGCTGTAGTCCAGGCCGACCATATAGAGAGCCAATACGAGAAAACTGAGCAAGCTCCTGATCTCGCATGGCTCGGGTAGGGTGGGGGGGGGGGGGTGACTAATCTTCCCACACATTGTGTAAACCCATTCACACAAGGCGAAAAATTTAAATGTTGTGTGTAGGGAAGCCAGTATTTTAATAGCCTTTTCAATAAAGGCTCTTTAAAAAAATAATGTACAAATTTGTTAATCATACACAAGTTGTCGAAATTTCGCAAGCATTTGCAAGTGTTCTTTCACAATAACCATTATCGTAAAAATCATTATCGTAATCCTTTTATCTGGTTCAATGTCATGTTCCCCAAACAAAGCAGATAAGTTAAGCTATTTGTACATTGGATTTAGATCCAATTTTTTATGCCAAAGCTAAAGTTTTATTTCGAATGGTCCGGTCTTTCCAAACAAATTAAGGTTTGTTAAAAAAAATTAACTGGTCCTTTTATCGCCCAAAACTGGTCCTTTTATCGCCAAAAAGTGTTTGGAACTGCGATCTTGCTTTCTGATTAGTTGAAGAGTTCTGAGTTTACCACGAAACTTAACACGTTTTAAAACCTTATTATCTCGCCTAGGGATGTTAAAACCGTTTTTTTTTCCAAAACCGGTATTCGCTTCTACAAAACCGGTTTAAAACCGGATTTCGGTTCCCCACAACCCTTCCCCCCCAGCGCAATGTCACAAGTCACATGCCGGAAAAGCCAATTGTGTGTTGTTTTGTTGGTATGTTTGAAAAATACTTCAGGGCATTCAAGGGGTTGATTTTTGTAAATACAATATGATTTTGTTCTCTTGACCATAAGATTCTTTAGCACCAAAAGAAAATCTGGGCTAATTGATTAAAACCGATAAAAGCTTTCAATATTTCAATAGTGATAATCAAATCACCGATTATCGTTGACCATAATATTAAGAAACATTTAAAGAGGCATACGGTAACTTGTAAAATAATGTTGTGAAAGGTTTCACGAAGCGCCAATCAAAAGAATGTGTATTTAATAGTGCCGTTAATAATAAAACACAGACGCGGTGTCTAGCCGAATTGTTCAGGTTCACAGGGAAGGGCTAGTTTGCGTCTCTCCATTGCGTACATCAAAGAGCAGCGCACATTTAAAAGATGAGCCGATAGTAAAAAGATTCATGTTAATTGTAACTAACCAATTGGTTCGATGTTGTTTTTATCGCAAGCCATAGTTGGTATTTTAAAACACAAGAAACATAACATCTAAGACTGAATAGTGTTGGCAAGGCATTTCAGGAATGGTTTTGTGCGAATCCAACATTAGTTATTAAAAATATTTCCATTTGAACAAAAAAAAGGGGGTCTTCTACTTGAAGTAATGATTAACATCCAACTTCCAAAGCAACACACCGAAATTCAAAACCGGTTTTCGGTTTCAAAACTGAAATCCGGTATTCCGGTTTTCGTTTAACATTCCTAATCTCGACAAGCATTTCACTTCGATGTGAAATAGTTCGGCGCATCCGACTGTTTTCGCAACTGTTTAAGCTAGGTATGTGATTGGGTTGGTGCGCTAATGTCATCACGCCGGGTTCTCGTATGCACAGAATAGAAATATATTCATTCTCAGCTCGTATGTGGATGTATCTGTATGAGATAGGCTCGCCTGTAGACTGAGAAAATATGTATTTTCGGTGGTCTTAGGCGACCCCCATGAAACGGTTCTTTGACCTTTATTAAGATTTAACATATAATGTTGGTATATTATTAAAACCATATTCTTTTAATTTCTAAAAAAGAATCCAATGCGAGCAAACACGATATAAAAAAAATATATAATTAAACAAATACTAAATCTAATCAAGGGAGATAATAGTCCTAAATTTAAGTCTCTGGGACAATAAATTTAGTAAATTTTCTTTACTACACAATTGGCATTTGAAACAAAAAATGTAAATGCATATTCCAGTAACGGTACTCAAATTGATAAAAATACGTAAAATGAACAAAGAACTAATTAATGTTTTTACATTATAAAAGTAATTTATAAACACCTTTTTTGCTACTAGCTTGTTTTCATTAGTTCGCATTCACTTCTTTAAATTGTTGTTTTAATTTAAGCCGAGTACATTTTTTAAAAACCTTATTTTTAAGGTTTGAAGACTGTGAAGAAAAGAGGATTAGTCTAGAGTCTAGAGTCTAGAGCAGTGATGGCGCGAACCTTTTTGGGGACGCGTGCCCAAAATGCAATACAAGACCAACTTATTTCTTTCAACGTGCCGCCACAGCAATTAAAACAAAAGAGTTTTTACTTTAGAAAAAAAAAAAAAGCTCATCAGTTGTACAAAAAAATTAACATCTTTTGTACCAAAAGAATAACAAATTAACAGAACATTGAAATTGAATGATACACTTTATTTTACAAAAAGACATGAACTGTAGTAAATGAAAAAAAATATTAATATATTCCAATTACACACGTCCGTCGTGTTTCACGCATATCATAATGTAGAATCTTTTTTTCCAGATATAGCTTACTTGAAAGTCCAATAGCGCCATTTCCAGATTTCTTAACTCTAACCACAATAAGCAGGAAAGATCACGCTCTTCAAATTTGGCTTTATCTGGGGAAGTAAGAAAACAGAGCGTCTTCTCAATCTTACGGAACTGTACAAATCTATAACTTAAATTCTACTTTGCAGCTGCTACAAAACTAGAAAATTCCATGTACACTTCCTGATGGCTTGTAGGATTGTCGGTAAATGTTATAGAATTTTGTAAAAGCATTTTATATTTGAAAATATTTCAGGTGCCCACTTTGTATGTCTCTTTCAAAAACATGCAGTTTTCTTTCAAATGTTCTGATATCACAAAACATCATTTCTGCTGTTTTTCCAGAACCATGCAGTTGTATATTCAGTTCATTGAATTGAGATGTAAAATCTGTAATAAAAAAAACATGAGGTTGGTAAGCCAGACCATATCAGTGAAAATCCTACCCCTTTTGAATCATAAACAGCCTAATTTCACCCAAGCATGCTAGAAATCTCTCTTCAATACTCGTCTCCGTTCAGCCACCTGACTTTATTGCACATAAGTAAAGTTTTATACTGCGCGTTGGAAAATCATTAAAAAGGGAATTACTATCATCCGTTTTCCGAAAATCCCCTTCAGAGATGGGCTTACCATGTTTTCCTATGCAGAATGACATTTGAAAGCTTACTTCTGTCAGATGATTTGTTTGAGAAAGATACTTACAAAAAATTGCAGACGTGAGCGATATTTCCTTAATTTCTCTTGAAGAAACTCTTTCCTTTCATCCTCGATCCAACAAAATGGCCGTTTTAAATCGCCGATACCATCCCTAGCGGTGTGGCCACAACTAGGCTCTTCCATTTTGGCAAATGCTCGCGAGCCCACAGAAATGGCTCTGCGTGCCAGCCGTGGCACGCGTGCCATAGGTTCGCCATCGCTGGTCTAGAGTCAGTCTACAGTTTCGACCATAGGTTCTCAACAGAAGCGTTATCGCTCCCCTAGGGGGCGGTGAGAAAAGCCAGAGTGCTCTGACGTTCTCGGAGGCGATAGGGGGGCACTGAAGGGCCAGTGGGCGGTACGAACGTTCTTGAATTATTTTGAACACGTCTGCTGTTTTAGATTATCAAGATACCAAATTTAAATGTTCTTTAATTTTAATTATGGTAGGCCTACTCTTGAGCTTTAAGAATACAACGAATGTTGACTTATATGTCAACTGTGTGATTGTGACGTTAAAGACAGTCAAAGACCTGCATGTACTTCACCTTTATCTATTGCTGTATTTAGACCGTTTCTGATAAAGGCAGATTGAGGGGGGGGGGGGGTCGGCGATTAGATTATGAATGTAATGTGACGAAAATCGCAAGTGCTGCGGCTAAAATATTTGCTATCATGCAACAGTACAAATTATACAAATAAGAAATTGGAATCGCACTGATTTTAAGAAGAAAAAAGTAGAGACTCCGGTAAAAAAACAACAACTGGATATGATTGGTTAAAAATGAAGTTCGATACTTTCGTTAATTATCGCAATTTCAGATCGGTTTGGTTTAAAAAACAAGCTTTGATATCAACATGTATTAAAAAAATAATATATTTACCTAACACAGTACACCGGAACTTGTGTATAACTAGAAATATAAGTTGAGTAATAGCATTGTGCAGAGACGAATTAATGAAATGGCAGTTGCATTGCAAGATTACCTAAAAACATTTTCTTTATGACTTGATGAGTAGGTCAAATTTGACAATAGGCTACAAAAATAAATAAATGACACTATAGTCAAATTTGCATTACTTGAACTAAAATATTTTTTTCGGAAAAAATACAGTTATATTGATTATTTATTTAGCGCTTGCATCCATGTTATTACATTAAGCATGTTAAGTGCTCTCTTGGTATGAAAATTGCAATGGCAGATGTATGGGTAATGAGTAGGCCTACGTAAGGCACACAGCCACTAGTTAATTGACAAAGGTATTTAAATTCTCTTTAAAAGACTCTTTTGCCTCAGAATCTCCCAGTGTCTGAGGCAAGCTGTTCCATATAGAGGGCGCCACAGATTCAAACGAACACACCACAAATGAATTTTTTTTTGTGTGTCTACCATACTGGGAATTTTCAGTAGCGACTGTGATGAGGAGCGCAGTGCTTTCGATGGTGCCTTCTTTGATAAGAGTTCTTGAAATTAAGAAGTTGCAGTGTTATTTATGCATCCATAGATAAGGGACATACTTTGTTGATTAATGCGCTTCATCACAGGGAGCCAGAGGAGATCTTGTAGTTGTAGAACTGGAAAGATGTGATCCTGCTTCTTTGTCTGTGACACAATACGTGCTGCAGTGTTTTGTACCTTCTGGAGTCTCTGCAGCTGGTACTGGGGCAAACCCCACAAGCAATGGTTGCAGTCATCCAACCTTGACTGGATTTCTAAGAAGGCAATTAATGTTATTCTACAAGAAATTGAGTCCTAGAGCAGGATGTATTTTAGGATTTTGGCACGCTGAATGATTTAGAAATCCTACTTTGGCATACTATTATCAAAAGGTTGCCGACCTCTGGTCTAGACCGGGGATCGGCAACCTACGGCAAGCGCGCCAGACTTAGTACGCAGAACGATTTTAAATGGTACTTCGGAAGACTCCTAAAAAACTAGACTCTATTCAAGTATCTTCTATTAGAAATAGAGTGCTAAAGCACTTTTAGGATTTTGGCACGATGAATGAATTAGAAATCCCACTTTGGTACACTATAATCAAAAGGTTTCCATCTGGTCTAGACTAAAGAGTGTATCTGCCAAGACTCAACCCTGTTTGACCCCGCTACACATCGGGGAGTGTTGTGGCACCATCGAAGAGTGCCGCACTGTACATGTTGTTGTGGAAAGCCTCAGTAAGACCATCAAAAAGAAGTGTTATCCGATCGTCCATGGCGTGAAATAGTCGTTTGACTCCCAAAGGGCTCGCGACCAACAGTTTGGGAACCGCTGCACTAGGCAATTATTTGCAGCTATTGTAATAAAGCTAAACTGATTGTCGGTTCATTGCGGAACATTCAAAGAAAACACTAAAGTTGTCATCTTTTTTTGTCTGTCTAATTTCCTTCTTTTTAAGTCCTAGTGTCTGTCTACCCTAAGTCTATCGGCATGTTTGTCTGTTGGGAGTTGAGAGCGTGCAGCATCAGTGAGAAAATCCCTTTAAATTTTTTTCTTTTGTTTGGCAATTTCCGTTTATTTTTCGGTTTCGGCCGAAGGTTTATAGAATCGTTGGATTTCCACCGAAAGTCAATGTATACCTCTCGATATGGTTTCGGTTTCGTCGGCCCTTACTTCGGCCCTTACTTCGGCCCTTACTTCGGCCCTTACTTCGGCCCTTACTTCGGCCCTTACTTCGGCCCTTACGTCGGCCCTTTCTTCGGCCCTTACTTCGGCCCTTACGTCGGCCCTTACGTCGGCCCTTACTTCGGCCCTTACGTCGGCCCTTACGTCGGCCCTTACTTCGGCCCTTACTTCGGCCCTTACGTCGGCCCTTACTTCGGCCCTTACTTCGGCCCTTACGTCGGCCCTTACTTCGGCCCTTACGTCGGCCCTTACTTCGGCCCTTACGTCGGCCCTTACTTCGGCCCTTACGTCGGCCCTTACGTCGGCCCTTACGTCGGCCCTTACTTCGGCCCTTACGTCGGCCCTTACTTCGGCCCTTACTTCGGCCCTTACTTCGGCCCTTACTTCAATGAACCATCTATATATTTTAGTGTGCCTACAATAAGAGGAATGGTAAAAATATTTTGATATCACGGCAAGATATGTCCAGCTTCAATGCAAATCCATTCCAGTGGTCTAACAGTGGTCTAACAGTGGTCTAACAGTGGTCTAACAGTGGTCTAACAGTGGTCTAACAGTGGTCTAACAGTGGTCTAACAGTGGTCTAACAGTGGTCTAACTGTGGTCTAACTGTGGTCTAACAGTGGTCTAACAGTGGTCTAACAGTGGTCTAACTGTGGTCTAACAGTGGTCTAACAGTGGTCTAACAGTGGTCTAACAGTGGTCTAACTGTGGTCTAACAGTGGTCTAACAGTGGTCTAACAGTGGGCTAACAGTGGTCTAACAGTGGTCTAACAGTGGTCTAACAGTGGGCTAACAGTGGGCTAACAGTGGGCTAACAGTGGTCTAGCAGTGGTCTAGCAGTGGTCTAACAGTGGTCTAACAGTGGTCTAAAAGTGGTATAAAAGTGGTCTAACAGTGGTCTAACAGTGGTCTAACAGTGGGCTAACAGTGGTCTAACAGTGGTCTAACAGTGGGCTAACAGTGGGCTAACAGTGGGCTAACAGTGGTCTAGCAGTGGTCTAGCAGTGGTCTAACAGTGGTCTAACAGTGGTCTAACAGTGGTCTAAAAGTGGTCTAAAAGTGGTCTAACAGTGGTCTAACAGTGGTCTAACAGTGGTCTAAAAGTGGTCTAAAAGTGGTCTAACAGTGGTCTAACAGTGGTCTAACAGTGGTCTAACAGTGGTCTAACAGTGGTCTAACAGTGATCTAACAGTGGTCTAACAGTGGTCTAACAGTGGTCTAACAGTGGTCTAACAGTGGTCTAACTGTGGTCTAACTGTGGTCTAACAGTGGTCTAACAGTGGTCTAACAGTGGTCTAACTGTGGTCTAACAGTGGTCTAACAGTGGTCTAACAGTGGTCTAACAGTGGTCTAACTGTGGTCTAACAGTGGTCTAACAGTGGTCTAACAGTGGGCTAACAGTGGTCTAACAGTGGTCTAACAGTGGTCTAACAGTGGGCTAACAGTGGGCTAACAGTGGGCTAGCAGTGGTCTAGCAGTGGTCTAGCAGTGGTCTAACAGTGGTCTAACAGTGGTCTAAAAGTGGTATAAAAGTGGTCTAACAGTGGTCTAACAGTGGTCTAACAGTGGGCTAACAGTGGGCTAACAGTGGTCTAACAGTGGTCTAACAGTGGTCTAACAGTGGGCTAACAGTGGGCTAACAGTGGGCTAACAGTGGTCTAGCAGTGGTCTAGCAGTGGTCTAACAGTGGTCTAACAGTGGTCTAAAAGTGGTCTAAAAGTGGTCTAACAGTGGTCTAACAGTGGTCTAACAGTGGTCTAACAGTGGTCTAACAGTGGTCTAACAGTGATCTAACAGTGGTCTAACAGTGGTCTAACAGTGGTCTAACAGTGATCTAACAGTGGTCTAACAGTGGTCTAACATTGATCTAACAGTGGTCTAGCACTGGACACAATTTTATGACTAAACTTCCTATTGTTTATATTTTTATGATATTAATTAAACTGTGTGGTTGCTGGAAGAGATAATGAAATGAGGCTTCCATCACAAAGTATGTGTTCTCCTTTACCTCCCTACTTCTCAGAAGTGGCGCCCCTAATCAGAGGCCGGCTGGTCCGGTGGTAAGAACATCGGCCTGTCAATAAAACGGCCCAGGTTCTAGCCCTACCGCCGCACAATCCCTGCCTTCCTGCAGGAGTTTTATCTTCTTTCGTAACAATCGGAATCTTCTTTCTAGAAGAAACGTATGTAAACCTTAAGTTCAAGTGCTGTTCGACCCGGTCGAACACATATTCTTGTGAATACGTATTCAACTCACTGAAATATATCTCGATGGCATTCAAAAACATCGAGTTCAACAGTCACTTTTCCTCACCGAGAACCCAAATATTTTTGTGTTTTTTTTTATCATGAAAAACTTTTTGGGGTGTTTACTTGCGTACTATTAAAAATCGCTCTGTACACGTGCGTTAGGTGCCGATCCCCCTACGCCCAGCAGTATTGTTGAGAAATTGTCTTAATAATCTTGTTTCCCCAAAGAACGTGTGTAACTTATGAAGAAAAAAAAAGACTAAACATTTTTTTTGAGATGTTGAAATAATTTCATGTATTTCTTGAGTTGTAGCCCTTATGTTTTACTGCCCTTTTGAACAAGACAATTCTTTATCTTATCACAATATAGTGTATTACAGACAGTACTTGTATACAGGGCCGTATTTAGGATTGTGGGGGCCCTGTTCCCAAATTTATGTGAGGGCCCCTCGTGGCCTCGCTCCTGCCTTTACCATACCTCAGAAAAGTGCCGTTAATCCATGTTACATTCTGTAAAATCAGAAATTTAATATTGCGCTTAGCTTGGTTGGACTGGAGCGCTTATAATTGTAGGGGAATAAATAAATGAATTTTCTTTTACATTTTCAACAAAAGAATGGGGATGTCACAATTTTTTTTATTCTTTTTGGGATGTTTGGGGGCCCCTTTTGTGTTTGGAGCCCTCTTTTCCAATGGAACATGTGGAAGGAACATGCCTAAATACGCCACTGCTTGTATAAAGAAGATTATTGCGTCCAATTTGTATAGCTTACATTTTCTTGGACAACCAGAGTGTTATCTATAATTAATTTGGGATTTCAATTTTTTACCGCTTAAGGTTAACCACATTTCAAATTTTTTTTGGGTAGAATATATTCTACTTCAATACATATTTAATTCTTATGGATTTCATTAAATGAGAGGTTTCGAAATGTTCACAGTGGAGCCTAATAGTGAAATATCTCGTGCATTTGATAATTTCTCATCCGAGGCAGAGTAACCCCATTTGATACTTTGTCATTTTGTTTTCTTTAGATCAGAGGTCGGCAAAATTTTGATAATAGTGCGCCAAAGTAGAATTTCTAATTTTTTCAGCGCGTCAACGGTCTAAAAGTCAACCTGGTCTTGCACTAAGTTTCTTGTAAAAGAGACTTGAATTCCTATTTTGGAGCTCTTTCGCGTGCCACTGAAAATCGCTTTGCGTACCAAGTTTGGCACGCGTGCCGTAGGTTGCCGTCCCCTGCTTTAGATCATGTATAATTAGTTCTGGTAGCAGGTGTTATTATTTTGTGTATGGAAGAAAGTGAAAAATCAATTTTGCTGTTTAATTTTGAAATGTAAAAATAGTTGTTGGGTGGTAAGTCATCCATAAGTAAACGTCGCGTCAAACTAAGTTGACCTATAGGGTTGACCTGTAGGGTCGGTGAGAGATATAATTCATAATTGCTAAAAAATTGTTGGTTGTATTTGGACAAGACCACCGTAAATACTTAGGATGGTCTTGATTTAGACATAGGCTTGGCAACAGGTGATAAAATTGAATTGAATTTTTGCATTTCCGCCCCGTCAGCAGCGTACGTTTTATAGGTTCTTGTGATTAACGTTGTTGTCATGTTTTTCCTGTATTCATTATATTTTGCTTATATTTTTTTTTAATTTTGTAGTTCAGTCAAGTGTTTTTAATATAGTTTATTATATTTGGTTTCATTTTGTTATAATGTTCATGTAAAGTTGCACAGAAATAGCTGAGTATTCATGTCAAATTTCACTAAATGCATTGCAGTTCATTAAAGTAAGGCCGGCTGATCCTGCGGTTAGTTCACGAGACTATCAACCAACACGTCGCGGGTTCTATCCCTGCCGCCGACCGATCCCTGCCGCCCTGCAGGAGTTTTGGGCCTAGAGGACGTAATAATCTTCTACCTAGAAGGAATGTCTGTAAACTTATAAGACAAATGTGTGAAACTGTTAGAGTGACGTTATTGGGTCCGTTTCCGCCTTTCAAGAGAAAGGAATTAGTTCGTTTTGCACAACATATGTTAAAAGGTGAATGTTTTCTTTATTCAGGTGAGTTGTGAGAGGGGTTGAGAGAATAAACTTAACCCTTACAGTCCCGGGCGCGTATATAGCGGAACTGAAGGCAGCATAGAATGAAGTAGGTCGGTACAGGAAGGGTTAAGTTATTAAATTACATTACCCACATGTTACGGCCCTTTGTGAAAATCGCTTTTTTTCATGTGTTCTAGTTCTTGGCCACATCCTATTAGCTGCTTTTAAAATTCGTGAATTTTCTGATTGGTCATAGCTGACCATTTGAAGTCACAAATTGAAACCTCCTTCAAGAATCGGACTTTGAGTATTTCTAGCTGAGTTTTAAGTTAATTGTTCGTCCAAATTCAATGAGACCTGTCCACTATTTTTATTGTTAAATGTGTTTCTCGTACATAACTGTTTCATTTGATGTTCATTATACTTTTGAACACAGCCAGGAAGAGTAGATTTATTTCATTGGCAGTACCTAATCAAAATGTTATCTAGTACATAATTCTATGTATGGATCAACGATTGTTAACTATACAACTTAAAAAGGTATTGAGCCCATAAAAGCTGACTTTCAACTGTAATCTAAATTCCATACATCTTAAGATGAAGATGATAACCCTAACGAGTAGTAAACATTCATCATCATCAGCATCATTTGTTCTTTTGGGTCCCTTGTGGAACATAGAGTCTCCGTCGAAGCATGCCTCTCTCCATGGTCCCTTGCCAGTCGTTTTAGTTCTTCCCAGCTCTTTCCTTTTCGCCCAGCTTCATTCAAGTCTCCCAACAAGTTGTAACCTCTTGGAAATGATGTCAACAAAGTAAGTTATTTTCTGCAGTTCACTTTTATCGCCATAAAGTGCTTTGAACTGCGGTTTTGCTTTCTATAAGAAATCACCATTATTATTATTATTTTTAAGTTTAATTAAGAGTTCTGAGTTTATCACGAAGCTCAAAACACGTTTTTACATTTTTTTTTCTCTCGACAACCATCTGACTTCAGTGTGAAATAGTAATTCGGCACATCCGACTGTTTTCGCAACTATTTAAAGTAGGTATATGATGGGGTTGGTGCGATGATGTCATCACGCCGGGTACTCGTATGTGGATGTATCTGCATGCACAGAAAAATTAAATAATTTTATTTCTTTTCTGTGTCTGCATGTGGGTGGACCCGCCTGTAGACCAATAAAATATTGTTACAACCACAATCCCCTTGTGGTCAGAGCCGTGTAAATGTTGTTGATAATTCTCGTTAGTCCTAGGGTAGACTTTGGTTATTTTTTTTTTTTTCAGTATTACACGAACTCTCCTTATTGTCCTGGGCAAAAACTCAGGATTTGCGTTCTAACAGTTCCTTTCCTTGACGTTGTAGTTGTAAATAAATATATATATTATAATATTGCAAACAATGAAACAAAAATAGTAACTTGACGAGGAAGCTTCAGTGTAATTGTTGTTGATTTAATTCAGGTGATAACTCTGATATTTGCAAGTATATACAATAAATGTATTATTTACAGCAATAATAGAATAGTGCCAACACAAGCGTCCATCCAACAGACTCAAAAGAAACTATCTACAGAAAGCTCTGCAAAACACACTGCAAAAACTCTGCACAAAACTGGCTGCTCAGCCGGACCCTAGCCTTAAATACTCGAGGAGAAGAGCGGGGAACAGACCTATTACTAGGAGGGGTGAAAATAATGGTATCATTACAAAACTCATAATAAAAATGATAGTTTTAACATGAACTCCCCTGTACGATAAATAATAGACTATTCCTAGCTATTCCGAGAATTTGAGGTCGGCACAAGAGTAGATTCCTAGAATAGTCTAGAACCTCCCATAAACCTTGCATTGAGAGAGAGCTATTATTATATGACAATATACATTTTCCTTTGGTCTTAGGTGACCCCGATGAAATGGTTCTTTGACTCATTAATACTTAAGATATAATGTATACATATTATTAAAACCATATTATTGTAATTTCTTTAAAAAAAAAAAAAATTCAACGTGAGCGAACTCGATATTAAAAAAAAAATATTTTCAAATGCTTACTAAATCTACCCAAGGGAGATAATAGTCCTAGTTTTAAGTCTCTGGGAAATGATTTATGAAACTTTTTTTTAAATACACAATTTGCATTTAAGTATAATATAAAATTGTATATTTGTATACTAATACTGGTACTCAAATTGATAAAAATACGTAAAACGAAAATTAATATTTTTACATTATAAATGTAATATTCAAAACATCGTTTTAACTACTAGCTTGTTTTCATTAGTACGCATTTACTTTCATTATTATTATGGATGGTTTGGAAAATGACTTAGATATATTTTGAAAAGCCATATATGTAAGGCTTGAAGAATGAAAATAAAATAGGAATAGTCCAGACCAGGGATCGGCAACCTACGGCTAGCGTGCCAGACTTGTAACGCAAAACGATAATCAATATCGCAGAAGACTCGTAAAAAAAACCCCTAACTATTCAAGTATCTTCTATAACAGCGGTTTCCAAACTGTGGGTCGCAACTCCCTTGGGGATCGAATGACCATTTCGCGGGGGTCGCCAAAGACCATCGGAAAACCTATGTTTTCTAAGGTCTTATGAACCAAAACACAGCATATATATCTGTCTCCCAGCGAGTCCACCGACATGCAGATACATCCACATACTACGTGTAGGCTACTTGTCGTAATGACATCAATATGACAAGGCCGGCACCATAATGCACGTATACGGACCAGCAACACATGTGTAGAGAGTTGTTGTTTTAAAAAGCGTCTTCTCTGTTAAAAGCAGCCATTGTGTTAAAAGCAGTAGTATTGGCGATAAAACCATCAACACTTTAAATTTGGAATTTAATGTAGATTCTGTTCGGTCTGGATTTCAACGTTTAGTACAGAATTAGTGACCAAAAGTAATCGGAGCTCAGTGTATGATATATGGGCAAATATTAGCAACGAACACATTGCCACACCAGTTAAAAAAAGTAGTAAAAAGCGTCATAAGTTGTGCCCTTTTGTAAAGACAAGCTCTTTAAACAGTCGACTGTTTTCGCAATAGTGCAACGAGTATGATACTCCGAACAATGCTTGCTATTTCACACTTGTGAGATGATTGTCGAGATAAATTTAAACTTACTTGTTTTTTTAGCTTCATTGTGAACTAGTTTTTTTATTTATATTTTATGTCAGAAAGCAAGACTGCTCTTTGAAGCACTTTCGGTGATAAAAGTGAACTGCAGACAATTTATTATTATATTGTGAGATGATTGTGAGATGATTGTCGAGATAAATTTAAACTTACTTGTTTTTTTAGCTTCATTGTGAACTAGTTTTTTTATTTATATTTTATGTCAGAAAGCAAGACTGCTCTTTGAAGCACTTTCGGTGATAAAAGTGAACTGCAGACAATTATATAATAACTTACTTGGTTGACATCATTGTCGTCTTGAATGAGTTAAATATATCACTGCTAGGAGGAAAATGAAACATGCCTTAATTTATCTAAAAAGATCCGATCATTCCAAATGAAACTTTAGCCTTTGCATAAAAAAAATTGGATTAAAATGAAATGTATATACTGTCTACCTCAGGCCCAACGAAGTGTGTGTGTGTGTGTGTGCAGTTATTGCGCTGCACCGGGGCCCTTAAGAGTTTATCTTTGTAATATTATTTGTAAGATCAATACTGAATAATAAATCACAAAATGCAGTAATAAAGTAGTGACGAAATTATTATTATTTTGGGGGGGGGGGGGGGGGGGTTGCCAGAGCATGAGAAACTGTATAAAGGGTTGCGACCTTAAAAGTTTGGGAACCACTGTGTTAAAATGACAAGAAATATCTTTTGTTCAAAGTTTAATTTTTTTTATTACATTTCATAAATGATGACTTTTCAAAAAATAAATGAATGATAAGGTCAAGCTATTGGTGAAACTACGGAGCTCCGTTTTGGTCATTTCTCTCACAAATTAGCCGGAGAACTCGTAGATGGCGTCCAAAACAAATTTGTCCCATTTGGCCTGCCATAGAGCTTTAGCTTGCGTCTTCTCAGGGGCGCTCATTGCACTGTACCTGGAGAGTGAAGAAATAGAATCGGAAGAATGGTATTCATACAATGGTACAATAGTATACTATTACCAATCACAAGGTGTACAGAGTACACAGTTACATCCTATCACACAGAACGTGAGCCCTTCCTTGATCATGCGTTTCTTTTAATAGTTGAGAAAAGGGATGTTTAAACCGTTGTTTTTTTAAAAAAAAGTTTTTCGGTTCTATAAAATCTGTTTAACACCGGATTTCGGTTTCGCCTTCCCCTCCCCACGCGCGCAACGTCACAATTTACAGGCATTAGAAGCCAAGTAAAGTACCCGTCGGACTGAATTGATCCATAGGTCAAATGATGAAGCAGCGTTCACCAGTTTCTGTGGTTACGGCATACTAGGCGATTGTGTGGCCAGCACTATGCACAGCCGCCTTTACTTTACCCCAACTAAGGTCAGGTACCCATCAGAGCTGGGTAGACTCAGGGACACCCTCCAAACCCGGGAAAAAATCCTAACCTGAACCAGGAACCTTCGACTCGCCAGACGAACGCGCTCCCACTCGGCTACCGTGCCCCCTATTAAAAGCCAAATGTGCGAAAATTTGTAGGTATTTTTGAAAAAAATAATTCAAACTTATAAGTGTTTGCAGGGCATTCAAGGCGTTGATTTGTGTGAATACAACATGATGATATGATTTTGTACACTTTACCCAAGGACTACTTAAGTAGTCCTTGACTTTACCATAAAATTCTTTAGAACTAAAAAAATAATTTGTGCTAATTGATTAAGACCGATAATCCGATTATCGTTGACCATAATATTAAAAAGCAAATGAAAAGGATGACGATGTTAATCCAGGATGCTTCGTATCAAAGTTGGTATTTGGAAAAAAAAGAAATACAATATCTAAGACTAAATTAAATAGTGTTAGCAAGGCATTTCAAGAATTGCTTTGTCCGAATACAACATTATTTATTAAAAATATTTCCATCAGAAGCAATAAACCGAAATCCAGTTTTTAAAATCTAAACCGGTTTTCGGTTTCAAAACCGGAATCCGGTATTCCTGTTTTCGTTCAAAATCCCTAGTCGAGAACAGCACGCAATAATCCAAAAACTCGTGTTTTTTAAACATAACCTCTTAATTATTTTGTGTTTTTCTTTACAAATGTTTTTTTTTTGTGCTGTTCTTATAATATATATGAAGCCAGGCACCACACAACACTTGTGTACCATTTGTTCTTTGTCATGAAACCTATTGTCAAACGCAGGGCAGGATAAAGCACCTTAATGGCCATAATGATAATAAAAAGGTTTTATTTATATAGAGCTGCCAACAAACATAATGTAGAAATATAACCACAATCTGTTACAACGCTCAGATCCTTTATGCGAGAACAAATGCATATAAATAGTCTTTGAGCAACAAAAAGATGAATAAAAGCCATTCATTTCTGCAAGAACACGGATACAATTCTCTAGGCTAAATAAGTATATACAGTATTTTGTTTTAAACTCAAAGGATATAGAGTTAATTCAATGGGCCGTATTGCTGCTGAGAGTTAACACCCTTGCCCCTTATACAAGTCAATCTTTTATGACTGACTTGTACATTACAAGTCAGTCATAAAAGATTGACTTGTAAAAGGGGCAAGGGTGTTAACTCTCATCAGCAATACGGCCCATTAACTTAATTGATAATCTCGGCACTGAAAGGTCTTGGTGCGTGCTCCACCTTGTTCCACTCTATAATATAAGGGATTTAAACTATAAACAATAATAACCCTTACAATCATCATTGGCTCCATAGTCTCAGAAGACGATTAGGTTTGCGCACTTGTCTCCAGGGCGCAAGCATGGGCAGTAACCCTTACAATACAGATATGTTCATTGAAATAGACTTAAACTTAAAATAAGATGGGCCACGAGCTTTGGACTAGTTTAAATTCATTCTTAGGAAATATATTTCGTGCTTTTACCTTTGTCAATTTTCCTTAAAGCCCGTCTTGTTGATGTTACTTGCGTAATGGCTAATCCAGCTGTGATCTACAGGCATTTAGATGTAGAGAACAGTCACGCGGCGAAGATACACACACGCTCAGCTCCCAGATTATTTAACCACTTCCACAGTCCCCACCACGAACCACCGTAAAACTTACTCTATGGAGTTCAAGGCCAACTGTTTGAGAAAGCTCAGCCCGGTGTCCCGCCCGGACATGTCCATAAAGGCCATGTAGAAGTCGTGGGACAGGGGCGCCGCCTCCCAGGTGGCAGGGTCGTCGGAGCTGATGACCACGGGGAAGCCTTCGGCCATCAGGTTAGTCATGGGGTGGTTCCTCAGGTCAGTCACAAGGCCCAGCAGCTGATGAAATAAACACACATGGCATGAGGACAAAGGGTTGGGGGCAAATATTTAGGAACAAAAGATTAGCAACAAAGGGACTTTAATGTGATTAGCGGTTAATTCTTAGTGACACGCATTGTACAGAAAAAAATGGTTAGAAGAAAACTATTTGTGACAAAAGGTAAGGTCAAAATGATTAGGTACAAATGGGTAGGATAAAAATAAACCTACGAGAAAGCCTAGAAAGGCAAATAAAATCTTCAGAGTACACCCATACTTTATATTAACTGTTTGCAATTCCATTAACCCTTCCCGTACCGACCTACTTCTATCTATGCTGCCTTCAGTTCCGCTATATACGCGCCCGGGACTGTAAGGGTTACACCCGTTCCTCCCCATCACAAAAGCTAAATTCAGGTTGCCGGGCATCGAGTCTCTTCATGCTTCCCCCCTGTATGCTTGGACTGAATTTGAGTTTTTCTAGACGAAAAAAGTTTCCAAAAATATCATCAAATTTAAGATCTTGAGTTACTGTTATAGTTACTACAAGTAACAAAAGAAGAGTAACACTTAAGGCAATTTAGATCCGCCCCCGCCCCCATGACTAAATGTATCATTTTCTTAAATGGGCTTGTGTCCACCACAATGCCCAGCAATTTTCACTTTACCAAACCGACGGCATGTATTCACCAGAGCCATAGTCGAGCGTCAACGACTAAAACAATAACAGCAGCGATAACAAATAACAATAAACAACAAAGCCATGTATCACGGTCTCACTTGATTTGAGATCGGGTTCACTTCCACCGCAATCTTTTTTTCTTTCATGATGCTGGTCAGCTTGGGATGTTTGGCCAGGCCGTAGCCATGTCCGACACGTGTCGTGTTGAGGAGTATGGCGTCCACCAGGTTGTAGTCCACTTCCGTCTCTTGCCAGTCTGGGGACAGGATTTACACGTAATCACTCGCGCGCATGCTCAGTCGAACTCTAACAAGGACAACATGTCCGGAATCAAAGTCACGCTTTAAAACAACATCACAAACAACATAATTAATTATAAAACAAACATCCTGCGCTCCGAACTTGAAGCAAAGACTATAATAAGATGGACCGCTTGCTTTGATATTTCTGCAATTTGATAACTTGAAACACTTACTTGGGTTTGGGAATTTCCGATCGCACTGAGTCCTCTAGACTTCCGGTTTAGTAATTCGCTATGATTTTCTCAATGGAAAATTAAGATTGAAATGCAGCGGAAACCTTTATGGGAATCGTAGGAGCGTAGAAGTCATTTAAGGCAGCCTTATTGGTTGCGCACGAAAAAAAAAGAACATATTATCAGCTCTAAGAATAGAGCAAGCGGTCCATCTTATTATAGTCTTTGATATAAGCTGTAATTTTGTATTCACTAATACAAGAATCGGCAACGTTTATATAAAATTATAGATAAAATAGAATGTTTTGGAAAATAAAACTCCAGCCTAACTGGCAACAAAATAAGGAGGGAGAGATTTAGAAAAAGTTGAGTGCAGGTGGGTAGTCAAGGTAAGTTGACGTCAATAATGTTATCTTTTAAAATAAATTAAATGAATCCAAAACTGGCATCCAGGCCTAGAGCCACCCCTTCCCCTTCTAATCCGATCTTAATAACATAAGAACAAAAGCGTTCTCTTGGAGGGGGTGGGGGGGGGGAAGTCGATAAGTGGGGGGTGGGGCACATAGTGAAAGTGGGGGAGGGGGGTATTGTGCAGGTTTTGTGCGAGTGTGTTTGTGGGGGGGGGGAGGGATAGTTCACGGAAAGAGGGCAATAGAAGGTGTATTCTGATATATAAACTAATTACTAACTATATACTTTTGCTAACTACTAATAAATGAAACGTTAGAATCAGGTCGATTGAATAGAAGGGGCACTTTGGCCGAGAGGCAGCGCGTTCGACTGGCGTACCGTAGGTCCTGGTTTGGTCCGAATCCTGGTGAACCCTAGGCTTTTTTTTCTTGGCATTGGAGGGTGTCCTTGAGTCTTGCCCAACTCTATGGGTAAAGTAAAGGCGGCTAAGCATTATGCTGGCCACACATCTCCTGCTGAGCCGTGGACATAGAAAATGGTGAACGCTAATTCACTGGCCCTATGGTCAATATGGTCCAACGGCTACTTTACGATTAAATAGATATATTCGTAATTTAAAAGTTTTAATGTATAATTTCTTTAAAAAAAAAAAGTATAATTATCAGTGGCGTAGCTAGGATTGCAAAGGTGGCGGTGGCAAATAATGCAATGGTAGGAGATAAGGCGACAGGGGAGGCAACTATGTATAAAGTGCGGAAAAGGAAAAGGGGGGGGGGGGGACAAACCGCAAGAGGGAATAGTGAATTAACGGTAGAAATGGAAGGCTAACTTTCTCAACTGGTGCACAATTTCCACATAAACGCCATTGAACAAGTAACATTGTGTCAAAATATGAATAGTGAAACGTAAAATTAGGTTAATTAAATATGGGCCTAATGTTTATTATTAAAATAATAAAATCCGTTAAACAAGTTTTAAAAGTGTATTAAAAATATATATTAACCTATCAATCTCTAGCGTATGAAATTTAGTTGATATGGGAAGGGGGAGGGTGAAAATAATTGTCTCACATAATATTTTATATGGGGTAGGGTCTCTAAAAGTTTGACAGTAGCTGACAAGTGTTTGGGGGAGGGAGGGGATGTAAAATTGCATAAAAATTGTTGACGTAATTAATGGGCGCCCCCAAAAACATGAAGTATTTTCGAGAGGACGTTTCCTGTTGTAACATTTCCGTAAAAGACTTTACCAGAACGATTTCTCATTTACAGCACCTTATAAATTCATTTATTTATTTAAGACTGCTGGCGGTAAAAAACAAACAAACAAAAAAACTTTTAAAAATATACACTTTATGATTTAATTAGATTATTAGAAGAACTCTCCTTGTACAAGGGCAATAAATTGCGAGAATTGGTTTTTACAAGTGCTTATCTCGAGTTTTCAGGGGAAAACCGATATTTGTATTATGCCTATAAATTAAACAGTGTATTGATATAAAAAACGTGGGGAAGGGGAAATAACAATTCCATCCAATCATCCCGCCCGCCTTATATAAAAACGCGCATGTCAACTTATACAATATTTATAGCCTTTATTAAACATACTTTACAAATAAAATAAAATCTTGAAATGTGGCTTTTCACTTACTTGTCTCAGCGGCATGGAAGAAGTAGGGCAACTTATTCTGAGGGTACATCAGGGCGTCTATGTAATAGGACAGTGGGAAGTTGGGGTCCTCCTGACCCACGAGATCGTAGCCCGCGAAAAAATTTGGATACTTCTGCCTTAATGCCAGAGCGGTCTTCACCTCGTCTAGAATGTCTGGTTTAGGTTTGAACCTACAGAGAGTTTCGTCACAAAATTATTTGGCCATTTAAAAGAAAAGGAACAAAAATAAGCCTACAAATTAAACGAAGATTAGTACATAAGTCCCCTACAAATTAAACGAAGATTAGTACATAAGTCCCCTACAAATTAAATGAAGATTAGTACATAAGTCCCCTACAAATTAAACGAAGATTAGTACATAAGTCCCCTACAAATTAAACGAAGATTAGTACATAAGTCCCCTACAAATTAAACGAAGATTAGTACACAAGTCCCCTACAAATTAAACGAAGATTAGTACATAAGTCCCCTACAAATTAAACGAAGATTAGTACATAAGTCCCCTACAAATTAAACGAAGATTAGTACATAAGTCCCCTACAAATTAAACGAAGATTAGTACATAAGTCCCCTACAAATTAAACGAAGATTAGTACACAAGTCCCCTACAAATTAAACGAAGATTAGTACACAAGTCCCCTACAAATTAAACGAAGATTAGTACATAAGTCCCCTACAAATTAAACGAAGATTAGTACATAAGTCCCCTACAAATTAAACGGAGAATAGTACATAAGTCCCCTACAAATTAAACGAAGATTAGTACATAAGTCCCCTACAAATTAAACGAAGACTAGTACATAAGTCCCCTACAAATTAAACGAAGATTAGTACATAAGTCCCCTACAAATTAAACGAAGATTAGTACATAAGTCCCCTACAAATTAAACGAAGACTAGTACATAAGTCCCCTACAAATTAAACGAAGACTAGTACATAAGTCCCCTGCAAATTAAACGAAGATTAGTACATAAGTCCCCTACAAATTAAACGAAGATTAGTACATAAGTCCCCTACAAATTAAACGAAGATTAGTACATAAGTCCCCTACAAATTAAACGAAGATTAGTACATAAGTCCCCTACAAATTAAACGAAGATTAGTACATAAGTCCCCTACAAATTAAACGAAGATTAGTACATAAATCCCCGACAAATCAAACGAAGATTAGTACATAAGTCCCCTACAAATTAAACGAAGATTAGTACATAAGTCCCCTACAAATTAAACGAAGATTAGTACATAAGTCCCCTACAAATTAAACGAGGATTAGTACATAAGTCCTTAGTGTTAGGTACGAAGGATGGGTTTGTTGCTATAGACCTTTTCGTTTTTTTTTAAAATTTATTCCAGCAACGGATTTAAATTTTATGCATATAGAAGTAGAACCTGGCTTTCAAGGGTACTTGGCATAAGATGACGAAAACAGACTAAAGGCGTCTGGGCATTGTATTGGCCACACTGTTTGTGGCATCGTAAACCGATGAACGAGGCTTCACTGGCCTCATGGACCAACATAATGACCAACCTAGTGACCCACATAATGAACAACATAATGACCAACCTAGTGACCCACATAATGACCAACATAGTGACCAACCTAGTGACCCACATAATGACCAACCTAGTGACCCACATAATGACTAACATAGTGACAAACCTAATGACCAATATAATGAACAACCTATTAACCCACATAATGATCAACCTAGTGACCCACATAATGACCGACATAGTGACCAATCTATTGACCCACATAATGACCAACCTAGTGACCAACATAAGGTCCAACATTTCGACCCACATAATAATCCGCATAATGACATACATAATGACCTATTTAGCAAACAAAATAATGTTCAACATGGTCGAAAGTGGGACAACATATACGACATATACTTACCTCAGCCCAGACATGATTATCTTTGCCCCAAAAAAGTCCGGATGTTCTCGGACGAACTCGTCAGTGACCTCCTTGTAAAGGTCAGCTCCAAACTCTGCGTCATATACAGTTCCGTTGAGGTCTGTAAACTAAGATTTGATAAACCAACGTATGTAAACAATATTTCAGTTATAAATAAGCTATATATTACTATAAGCTATAAGTTGCCCAACATCTGTTGGGGAAAGTAAAGCCGTTTAGCTCTAAACGTTGATCATCAATTTGAAACATTTCAAGATCTACTTTGACCAGCATAAACTGCTAAACTATGCACTTTCTGGCCGTTTATAACTGAAAAAAAAAGGAATACGGTAGTTTATGCGGAGGGATATAACGTGAGCGACGCACCACTCTTATATGCAGCTGCCAATAAAAGAAAAGTGCAATTTCGCTTTACCCGCAATTTTGGAATTGAAATATTTCAAAACTATGTACAGAAGCAAATAAAAATAATACTATAGTCTCATTCATTAACAATGGTAACGAAATATTATAATAAGCAATCAATATAGACTCGGAGAGACTAACCCCACGAAGTTGACCTCTGAGCTCGATGTACTGGACATTGTCAGCTCTGAACTCTTCCAAGGCCTGCCTGTAGTAGTCTCGCATGATTTTCGCGTTAAACAAAAGATTAATCACCTAGACAAAAAAAAAATTACATGCGATTCTATTACTTAATACTATAAAAACAAAATCACTCATTATCTCCTTTCTCTGCATAATATGTAAAATCAGTGATAGCCAAGCTTTGATCTAATAAAATAAGGTTTATATTATTATTATGTAAGCCAAAGGATAGAAAGGGGACAGAACTGACCTGACCGAAGTAAATATTGAATCTGTCCCATACCAAATTGGTTGTTGGATAATCGACAAGTGGATCACTGGATAACATGCTGATACTTTTACGTAAGCTAAAAGCGTGCATCAACAAAAGGAAAATACAAAATAAAGCAAGTGATTTAAACTAAAACAAAATAAGAAAGAAAAAAAAAATACTCTATAAAAACAACAACAATAACTTAAAAGTTGATAATTTTTTTTTACGATTTGCTACACGACTAACGCCAAAATTATGATTCACATTAGATTCTGGAAAGCGTTGTCTGAACTATCCAGAATATCCAAAGAAATAAACATTTAAAAAAAAAGTTATATCAAAATGCAAGGATAGACTTATCCAACAAATATGTATGGGAGACAAGTTTATAACTTACACTTATTATAGTTTGTCACAAATTCTTTTTTTGATGATTATTTTTATGTAACTTCGAGAAGTACAATGTCGCAGACTTAGGCGACACTTAAAAAAATGGTGCATGAATAAAACTCACAATCGTGGATAATGTCCCAATTGACAAGTCCTAATAAGGCCTGGTCGTTTGGGTTTAATTCCTACATGGCATTAACATGCTCATTGACAAGTCTTAAAGATATTGCATGAATGGTAAACCTAAAAGGTCGACACATTCCATCACTTCCAGTCCCTTTCGTTGGTTGAAATATAATAGCATGGAGAGTAACAATACACAATAAATAAAAGTTACTTACTCTTCATCAAATTTATTTTTATCGGGAGCTGCTGCACGTAGAGATTTTACAGACTTCCAGGCTGATTGAAAACAAAGAGAAAACTGTACATTGACACATAAGTCTATAAACATTGACACAGAAGTCTATAAGCATTGACACATAAGTCTATAAACATTGACACATAAGTCTACAAACATTGACACATAAGTCTATAAACATTGACACATAAGTCTATAAACATTGACACATAAGTCTATAAACATTGACACATAAGTCTATAAACATTGACACATAAGTCTATAAACATTGACACATAAGTCTATAAACATTGATACATAAGTCTACAAACATTGACACATAAGTCTACAAACATTGACACATAAGTCTATAAACATTGATACAAGTCTATAAACATCGACATATAAGTCTATAAATCTGGTAAGTTTTAGAATATAACATATTTAACAATTTATTTACGGAAATGATTAGGCATTTTCTGAATCGGCTTTAAAGACGAAGCTTTTTCAGGAATCGTCTAGTTTATTTTCAGAATTAACTACGTTGTTTTCACAAATAGACCAGGTGATTTTTGCAATGATTTGAAATTTCGGAAACTCCACAGAGACAGATTGTCTTGCGGTATGTGTTTCTTGATGCAAATGTCCGCATTCTGTATGTGTAAACTAGGCTGCGATTACTAAACCTTTTAGGTTGAAACACGTAAGCTAACAAAGCTCGTGTGGAAAACAAAAGATACAATTCAAAATGATGACACTGAATTTGATTGTTGTTTTTGTTACAGTGTTGATTAGTTTTCTTCTAAATATGAGCGAATCGGGTAAGTGTATGTGTCGCAAAAATTCCAATGCAAGGAAGGGGCGAGTGTAAAGCAAAAAGGAATAAATGTAAAACCAAATCTACGACATTATCAAACAACACAAAAAGCCAACAGAACCAAGTTGTCTTTAACCGCTAAACTACAAATAAATGTTAAAAATAAAATAAATTGAAATATGCATTGACTTAAGACAGAGATAGGCAAACTACGGCCCGCGGGTCGCATGGGTCTGGCGACTGATATTATGCGATCTCGAGGACATTTATAAATTTAAAAAAGTTCTTCGTTTTTTTAAGTTGAATTATACAGAATTTAGAGTAGCATTTTTTAAAAACTTTTTGGATACAATTTCGAGAATATTGTCAAAAATTAGAATCAGTTGTAGACATTTCATTAGAAATCAATAATTTTAGTGAAAATGTTGTCGATTTGTGTCCAAATTAAAGACATTGATCGATGATATAAACAGGTATTATAATAATAAAATCCTGTTAACAAATGAATACAAGTTTTTTTTCCATGTTGTAAAATATAAATTTTAATTATTAAGTATAAAAGTACAATCAAAATGCAATAATTTTTGTTATTATCTATAAATAATTCAGAATAATTATTGAGGTAGGTTGCTGCAAACAAAGTGGACAAAATATAAATGCGGCCCACCAATGGCTTTACATTTGTCAATGTGGTCTTACGCACAAAATGTTTGCCCATCTCTGTCCTAGCATATTTATACAATTAGATATCTTTTAAATCTATTGACGTTCACATGACTTTCTCAGTAGTTAAAAGTATAGAATCTATGACGGACGTGACATCAAGAATTCCTTAAAAAAGCAAAAAAAAAGTGTCCTACGATTATCTGCAGGGGGTGTAAGAAAGGCTCCCAGGTGTATGAAGTTTTTCTCGTCTGTGTACATGTACACGTTATCCCTGTAGGTGACGTTCTTCACAACCCAGTCAATACTGGTTATAGCCAGATCGTGAAGGTGAAGGGCGGCTCCTACGAACAAAAAAAAAAAATAAAACAAACAAATCTGGCAATTAAGTTATCGTGAAATGTTTCTTCTATTTGGCTTTTAGATGTTTACAAATTTATAGAGACTGAATAAAACACACTCATAGACTCACAAAACAAAAACAAATGATTTTAACAAACATGCTATGTATGTAACGGTTAGTAATGGGGCTGAGAAGCTCGTATTTTGTGTAGTTTTGATAGCTCACACATTTTCAAAATACACAATGTAATCGTAGGGCATTTTGGTCAAGCGGCCGGCATACTGAAGGTTCCGGGTTCGAATCCTGGAGAAGGCTAGGATCTTTTTCCCGGGACTAGAGGGTGTCCCTGAGTCAACCCAGCTCTGATGGGAGCCTGGCAATAGCTGGGGTAAATTTAAGGCGGCTGGGCCTTGTGTTGGCCACACAATCACCTAGTATGTCCCTGAGTCAACCCAGCTCTGATGGGAGCCTGACAATAGCTGGGGTAAATTTAAGGCGGCTGGGCCTTGTGCTGGCCACACAATCACCTAGTATGTCCCTGAGTCAACCCAGCTCTGATGGGAGCCTGACAATAGCTGGGGTAAATTTAAGGCGGCTGGGCATTGTGCTGGCCACACAATCACCTAGTATGTCCCTGAGTCAACCCAGCTCTGATGGGAGCCTGACAATAGCTGGGGTAAATTTAAGGCGGCTGGGCCTTGTGCTGGCCACACAATCACCTAGTATGTCCCTGAGTCAACCCAGCTCTGATGGGAGCCTGACAATAGCTGGGGTAAATTTAAGGCGGCTGGGCATTGTGCTGGCCACACAATCACCTAGTATGTCCCTGAGTCAACCCAGCTCTGATGGGAGCCTGACAATAGCTGGGGTAAATTTAAGGCGGCTATGGGGGTTGTGTTAACCACACATCCCCTAGCATGCAGTGGCCATAGAAACTGGTGAACGCTGCTTCACCGGCCCTATGGATCAATTTCGTCAATGTGGCCACGAGATTAGGGTGTTGGAAAAGGTGCGCAAGGGTGAGGCATGTACTTTTTTAAACGATGCTTTATTCCTCGCCCGACGCGTTGACGACTCCAGAAATTGGTTCGGATAGAGTATAATATGGGCACACACAAGCATATCAAAGAAATAACCTCTGCACATATTTTTTTTCAACGTTTCTTAAAGGAATCTACTTAATTTTCTGATACTCAATCGCCGCCAGATAAAATGCGTTGTTTGCTATGGCATTTCTAATAAGATTTGGTCATGTATCAATTGCAGGATTGCAACCCTGAGTTTATTTATCAGAAAGTAAATATTTTCCATTTGTCTAAAAGATGTTATGTGCAAAAATCTACGTCAGCTCCGTTGAGCCGGACCTTTAAATAGCGGATAGATATATTATGCTGGCCACACATTTGTTTTGGTACAATGGTCTAAAGTCTAAATGAACTAAAATCATTTTTCCGAGACATTCTACGTAATATTTCAACAAATCAAATTTATTTTGCAGTGTTTGCAAAATTAATTTAAAAAAAAACGAGAACTAAATAAGAACATAAAAAAATAAAATTAATCAAACCTAAAAACAAATATTTTCAGACAAATCCTTTATATAATGCCTTAAAGTTATGTATTATCTTGTTCCGATGATATTTGCTATTTGCCAACCGCTCAGAGTGAAGCAAAAAAAAATCTATATTAATTTATCTAAAATATGATGATAAGAAATAAATAATTCTTTAGAAATAGTGTTCAATAAGGATTTAAATCGCGCACCACATGTGTAGTAAATAACAAAACAGTTGATTACTGATCTTAGAGGGTTGAGGAGGGAGGCAGGCTGAAAATTTGAAAGACTAAGTGCCAATTTTCAGCTGGATAGGAGAACGGGAAATTGGTCAAGTAGCCATCCGAAGGTCCAGACGAATACATACATTGAAATGAGAAAGTTCATTATAGAAGATTGAATAAAGGATTACTTAAAAACCATTAAGTAGCCAGCAATAAGGTCTTTGTACCTTTGGGCATTTTTTTGATGACCTTAAAGATGGTAGTAGATTCTACGAAGGCTTTGGACTTGTAGAAACTGTAGGCAGGCAGGTAAGTGAGCCTGTTCACCCGACTCTCGTCCATAATCCGTCTCTTCTCCTGTGGACAATGACAGGCATAATGATATGTAGGCCGACCGGTTGTTCAGTGTTAATGGATTAGTAATAACCATCAACTACTTACCAATACTTTCGTAAACACAGATTTATCTTTAAAAAGGGATGTTACTGCGATGTGTTATTCCCGAGAAAGCAGTTCTATTATGGAATATACTGTGTTAGGTTGTGTTAACTACGATATGCTTTACTGTTCTCTTCTTTACTGTATTATACTTAATTAAACTAAACTAAACTATTCTATACTACATTATAGCTATACTATCTTATCTTATGTATTACTGTAGCACGTTCTATAAAGAAGATTATTGCGTCCAACGCTCATCCGTGGTCTCAGTTTAGTCTCAGTTTAGTCTTGTATTTGTATTAGTGTTTTAAATGATATTAAGCTATTTGGTTTCCTGGTTTGTTTAGGCAACCCATTCCATGCCCGGATGGCAGACGGGAAGAAATAAGGGGTAACGAAAGTGTTTTTTGTCCTTATGTTTATCTGAGCTGTGCAACAGATTAATATTGTGTTGTATTTCTAAGCTAGAATATAATGTCTTGTGTATTTTTACTACTTTATTTTTCGGCCTTCTATACTATACTATACTATACGATACTAATAATACTATATAATACTATACTATACTATACTGTACTATACTATACTATACTATACTATACTATACTATACTATACTATACTATACTATACTATACTATACTATACTATACTATACTATACTATACTATACTATACTATACTATACTATACTATACTATACTATACTATACTATACTATACTATACTATACTATACTATACTATACTATACTATACTATACTATACTATACTATACTATACTATACTATACTATACTATACTATACTTTACTATACTATACTATACTATACTATACTATACTATACTATACTGTACTATACTGTACTTTACTATACTATACTATACTATACTATACTATACTATACTATACTATACTATACTGTACTATACTATACTATACTATACTATACTATACTATACTATACTATACTATACTATACTATACTATACTATACTATACTATACTATACTATACTATACTATACTATACTATACTATACTATACTATACTATACTATACTATACTATACTATACTATACTATACTATACTATACTATACTATACTATACTATACTATACTGTACTGTACTGTACTGTACTTTACTGTACTATACTATACTATACTATACTATACTATACTATACTATACTATACTATACTATACTATACTATACTATACTATACTATACTATACTATACTATACTATACTATACTGTACTTTACTATACTATACTATACTATACTATACTATACTATACTATACTATACTATACTATACTATACTATACTATACTATACTATACTGTACTTTACTATACTATACTATACTATACTGTACTTTACTATACTATACTATACTATACTATACTATACTATACTTTACTATACTATACTATACTATACTATACTATACTATACTATACTATACTGTACTTTACTATACTATACTATACTATACTATACTATACTGTACTTTACTATACTATACTATACTATACTATACTATACTATACTATACTATACTATACTATACTATACTATACTATACTATACTATACTATACTATACTATACTATACTATACTATACTATACTATACTATACTATACTATACTATACTATACTATACTATACTATACTATACTATACTATACTGTACTGTACTTTACTGTACTATACTATACTATACTATACTATACTATACTATACTATACTATACTATACTATACTATACTATACTATACTATACTATACTATACTATACTATACTATACTATACTATACTATACTATACTATACTATACTATACTATACTATACTATACTGTACTTTACTATACTATACTATACTATACTATACTATACTATACTATACTATACTATACTATACTATACTATACTGTACTGTACTTTACTGTACTGTACTGTGCTGTGCTGTGCTGTACTGTACTGTACTGTACTGTACTGTACTGTACTGTACTGTACTGTACTGTACTGTACTGTACTGTACTGTACTGTAATGTACTGTAATGTACTGTACTGTACTGTACTGTACTAGTAATTTTTAGTATATACCGGTATAATATAATATGATAATTACCTCCAACATCAAATAGTCCAAGGCGGTCTCTGGAGCAACCAGAACAGTCTGACCTCCAGTTCTCAGCTTCGTTTCCTCTGCTATCAGCTTGGCCCTCTCCATGAAGTAATTCTCCTTGTCCGCGTCCAGATTGGGCTGACCATTATACAAAGCCGGAACGGGTGGGGGTGGGCCTCGGGGTGGGGGTGGGCCTCTGGGTGGGGGTGGGCCTCGGGGTGGTGGTGGGCCTCGGGGTGGGGGTCGGGGTGTCGCCACGTCTACCAACAGTAGAAGGACCACGGCCGCAACCAGGAGTGGTATTCCTTTGAGTCTGTACATCTTTTCTGGCGAAATGTTGACCACAAGGAGAGGAAGCTTTTTTTTAATACTGAAAACGGCGAAAGTTTGCTTTACGGTTAGGAAGACCCCAGAGCTGGAATACTAAAGGTTAACTTTATTTCTGAAATCTTTAATGTTGAAATACTTTAAGTCAGAAGTTTTGAAGACCTTAGAAGTAAAAGCAATGAAATAAAAATTTTCTTCTGAAACGTCTAGTACAATAAGACTTTTAAGTCACTTTTGTTGTTGTTGTTGAAGAACTTAGTTATAGGGCTCTAGACTTTAAGTGACAGTTTTTTTGTAGAACTTATTACTAACAATTAAAATCACCCTCTTTGAAGACATAAGTACTTTACTAAATAACTTGATTTCACCCCCTCCCCCCTCCAAGACCTTAATACTTTAATCACCTTTAAAAAATACTCTTTACTAAAAGACTTCAAAAATTCCTTTAAAAAATTAAGTTCTAAACAAAAATATCTTCGTTTATTGACTATTAAACAGTTTTATGGTAAATAATTTTTTTTTTCACAATCTGGACAACTTACTTTAATGAATTTAACAAAAAAATTATAAAATTTGTAACACTGAGATTTTTATTTCTTTTGTAAGTCTAGCTTGCAAACAAAGTGTACAGATAGGATATAATTTACTTTCCCTTAATTTGAAAACCGGCTGGTCCTGCGGTTAGTTCACCGGACTGTCAACCAAAAAGGCCAGGGTTCTATCCCTGCCGCCGAACGATCCCTGCCGCCCTGCAGGGGTTTTTGGCCTAGTGGACGTAATAATCTTGTATCTATAAGGAACGTCTCTAAACGTCACAGTGGCACCTTCTCTATGGAACAATATGTCTCATACACTGAGAGAATCTGGGACAAGAGAATCTTTCAAAAAGATCTTAGCAGACTTTTCTCTTTGGCTAATACATCTGCCACTGCAAATCACACCAAGAGGCAAGAGCCCACAGAGCTTTCTAATTTAATAGCATGGATAGAAGCGCTATAATAAGAAATGCCCATTCTTATCATATCTTAAACCTATAAGAACCTATAATGTAAATCATCCCTTTGTATTTCATACTAATTATTTTACACATATATTTATAAAAGCTTTACAATATAAGTAAAAACTTGTATAGAACAGGAAAGCTGAGCTAAATAATGTCAAAAAACAAAACATACAAGTCTCATATTTAAAGATAAATATTCATATAGCGACGAACAAAAAAAAAGATAATCCTACCGTTTCTCTAACTAGTGAGCTATTTATTCCTGTTCACTTTGAATTAAATCTGTAATAGAAACGTTTCCACCACGGATTAAGCTCTCAGCTACTTGATGTTTATAACTGTTTTTTTTTTCTTCTATTCTCAATCCTCTAAATTGATTTATGGCAATTTGGAGATTTCACGTCTTGTGTTTTTTGTTTTGTTATTTACACAGACTTGAGGGGGTCAAATTGACTTGTCTATTTATAATATAAAGTGCGTTGAGGTAAAAAAGGTTTATGGCTTATTAGCTTTTTTTTTTAGCTTATTTTCTATATTGGTGTTTTCTAGTACGGTGCAATGCGTTAGATAACATCTTGAATGTGATAAATCATTGAGCTGTGTTCGCGTTTGCAGACACCAATTCACGTCTGATACTTTCTAGCACTGAGCTATGTATACATGGGGTGCTCAATCACTTAAAAATAAAGCATAAAAATGAGGAGCAAGTGCAGACTCTTATACATAGATAAGTGAACCCAAGCATCTCGGTCCGTATCTCCTGAGAACTCACTAAAGGAGCAGCTGAGTCGACCATGTTGACAACCAAAACCATCTCTTGGGGCATTGTTACAGATGGAGGTAGGTCCGGGAAAGGAAGTCGACTCAAAGCATCCGCATTTGCATTATCAACTCCTCGCTTGTATTCAATGCTGTAATTATAGGCAGAAAGTGTTAATGCCCATCTTTGTATTCGTGCCCACGCCATAGCCGGAATTGTGCAGTCATGGCCAAACAAGTAGGTCAAGGGCTTGTGGTCTGTCACGAGGATGAATCTATCATTTCCTGTTCGGCCATAAAGATATTGATGGAATTTAGTGACCCCAATACCAAAGCCAGGGCCCCCCTGTCAATTTGTGAATAGTTCATTTCAGCTGGATTCAAGCTACGGGATGCGAATGCAATGGGTCGGTCTGTTCCATCGGTATACCTATGACTTAGCACCGCACCGACTCCTTTCGGCGAGGCGTCACATTGTACCAGTTATCTCTTCCTGTCACAAGGATGTCATCTAGATAAACGCAGACACCTTTTAGTCCTTTCAGTACATTACAAATTCTGATAATTCTTTGAAAACAGCCCACTGCTGCGTTAACACCGAATGGGATACGTTTCACTTTAAACAGGCCCATGTGAGTGTTTACAGTCAGATATTTGTGGTACTCCTCATCCACGGGTATCTGTGAATAGGCTTGATGCAAATCAATTTTTGTAAATGTTTGTCCGCCCCTTAATTCTGCAAACATGTCTTCAATTCTAGGCAGGGGGTAAGGGTCAACCTTACAGGCTTGATTTATTGTTACCTTGTAATTACCACAAAGCCGTATTGTGCCCTCGGTTTTCAAAACAGGAACCACTGGGGCTGCCCAATCGCTGTAATCAACCGACTCCCATATGCCCAGTTCTACATTCTTATCAATTGCTTCTTGTACTTTGTTCTTGATAACCTAAGGTACTGGCCTGGCCTTTAAAAACCGAGGTTGTGCTTCTGGATCAATGAAAAATTTGACTGGTGTATTTGCAGAGGCTTCCTTCAAAAATAGCTGAATATTTCAATAGTAAGTCATCAACATTCACGGTTTGAATGTTATTGATGCTGTTCCAGTCAAGGCGAATAGCTGTTAACCAATTTCGGCCAAGAAGTGAAGGCCCACCACCAACAAGATGGACCGCTTGCTTTGATATTTCTGCTTTTTGATAATTTGAAATACTCTGTTTCGGAATTTCCTATCGCAATCGGCCCTCTAGACTTCCGGTTCAGTAATTCGTTAAGATTTTCTCAATGGAAAATTAAGATTAAAATCGAAAGTTGTATACAATTGAATTGAATTGTTGTATTTTCAGCCCATCAATATCGAAGACTATAAGTCCTTTTTGTTAACGTTGTTGTCATGTTTTTCTTGTATACACATTGTTCTCATATTATCTTTAGATTTTGTAGTACAGTTGGAAGTCTTTAATATAGTTTATTATATATCTATATTTTGGTTTAATTTTGTTGAAAAGTTCATGAAGAGTTCTACGGTAATAGTATTTACGTCGAATTTCGCAAAATGTATTGCATTTCGACAAAATGTGAGAAACTGTTAAGGGTGACATTGCAGAATGCACATATTGGGGCCGTTTCTCGTTTTAAGGGAAAGGAATGTGTTAAGTTTTGTATGTCCTCTATGTAGTCTGCAGAGAATAACTTCATATTGAGTAAAACAACAAAGAAAGAATTGCATGAAGTTAAGCTTATTTAACATAATATTATGCTGTTTATATTTTTTATTTTTCTTATTTATTAGCCTTCTGAAAAATGTTGCCCTATGCCACCCACGAAGATTAATAAAGAAAGGGCAAAAGTGCAGTAAACACACAAAAGCAAGGTCTCACACGTGCGTTCAATATGGATTTACCAAGTCGAGCCATTAGGTGTGTAGAAAAAACAAAACAGTTCAAAACTGATTGGAGCGGTGGTGTTTGTAGCTGAAAATTTGAAAGACTATGTTGCTTCTTATAAATTTTATAGACGTTCCTTCAAGATAGAAGATTATTACGTCCACTAGACCCAAAACTCCTGCAGGGCGACAGGGATCGGTCGGTGGCAGGGATAGAACCCGCGACGTGTCAGTTGGTTTTTGATTGACAGTCCGGTGAACTAACCGGTTTCCCGAGGTGTGATAAACTAAGGATAGGGGTTAAGGGTTTGTGTGTTGTCGTAGGGGCAGGTGTCGTCGGAGATTTTATTTTGGTATGATAGAAGCGTGATAAAGTTTTGTGTCAAAGAAAATGTTGTGAGCAAATCTCGTGCGAAGTCCGAATCACGTTAAGAGTTCTTATACGTTTTACAGACGTTCTTTCTAGATAGAAGATTATTACGTCCACTAGGCCCAAAACACCTGCAGAGCGACAGGGATCGGTCGAATCGGTTGACAGTCCGGTGGAACTAACCGCACTACCAGGCGGCCTCTCGAGTGTAGAAAGCACTGTATTGCTGGGACATGGTTCAATGTAATAAAAAAGCGTATGTGTTTTGGAGACGAGAGACTGCGTTTTGAAACTGCCGCGCGAGAGACTGATTTTACATTGAGGCTGAACTGTGATATTGTGTCGGTTATTATCAGTATGGCATTAAATGCTATCTATATACCTGTCCAATAGACCTGAGTGACTTGTTAACTTAAGGGATATAACTCATTTCTCTATTTAATATGTATCGCTAGTTTATATATATATATATATATATGATGGATGTCATGTTGAACTTATACAAAATATTATCTTTTAGCAGTGGCGTAGCCAGGTTTCGGCGCTAGGGGGAGCGAACTTTTTAGAAAAAGGCCCTACTTTTAACAGTTTTTCCAGATTAATAGAAGAACTAGGAATTTATGCATATCAAGTCTTACAATAATACCCTGTTAATCAGGATACACACACTGTATAATAGTGCAGTTTTTATTTCACCATCCACTATTTTTTTCCGAACAATTATTGGTGATGGAAAATTCTGAAAAATGTATTGCTGATTTCCAGGATGTACACCAAGTATCGTATTATAGCATTAACGCGAATGCTTCTATAGGACTGAATTCTTCTTTTCATATTGAAAGAAGAGATAAATCGACAGAAACAATGTACAGAGAATTTCGAGATATAATTTTTTTTTTAGTTTCAACACTTTAACTTAATGAGTCTCTATTGTTTCAATTACAAACCACAGTCCCTTTGTAACGTTTAAAAAACACTTATACTTTTCAATTTATTTCCTTTCTGTTGTTAAAAGATCGGAATCGACGGTTATATTATTAAACAAAGGGTATTTCGTCAGAAAAAGTTGTTTCTTTTCTTCTTTCTTTTCAATTATGCGGAAATTAGCGAAATTGTTGCAACCAGTTTTAGAATCACCTTACGTATCAGACCAATAAGCAGAAAGGCAGACGTGCTTAAAGTCAAATTATAAGCTTTTGTTGAGTAAACTAGACTTGAACCTGACTTCTCGTCGAGACTGCGAGCCGAGATTACTCTCTCAGAGCGCCTAGAACGAACACTGTTGTATCACGCAACACTGATACCTCATCGTAATGATTCAGCACTAACGGTTGGCCGTTCCTGTCCACTCTATGATCTTGCAAGGCAGGGTAGTCAAATAGCATGTGCTCGATCGTCTATTCTACACCCTTGCAGTTTCGAATCAAGGTGGGGCCTAAACCTACTAAAAGAAGCCCAGTTTCCGACAATGCTCAGTTCGAAATCGGGCAATAGTGGACTTTTCCTTTCTACGGAGCCTCCACCACAAGTGAGCTCGATTTGGCCAATTTAAATGCATAGCTTGTCAGATTCGTCATAGCTCGGGTTCCATCGTTAAGTCTCCCTTTCACGGATCGTTCTGCTAGCGCTCTCAAATGAGCACGGTTCAATAAGAGCGGCTTGACAGGGACATCTCTTAACTAAGGAGTCCGCTATTTCGTTTCTAGAGAACCTCCATAACCCAATATCCACTAAAGTGTGACCGTGAAGTCGTACCTAGAGGTGAGATCTAAAAGATCTAAAAAGCTGCTAGAGTATGAGAGAGTCGCTCGGGCCAGGTACGCAGGCCGTCGTTGGCCTGGAGCTCTAAAGCGCATCAGTGAGGACAACTATATCGGCTATTACTTCCGAAACATCTTCAAACCTTTTACCGATCGTCTCGATTGCAGTCTGATGGCCTCCCACATCTGCCTCGTCGCTGCAGATTGCACCAACAGGCAATCTCTTAAACGCCTTGATGCACACATGATACGAGTGTACAGTTTTGAGAGCGGTAGCAAGCTTATCAGTGCAGCTGCAGTGTTTTCCGACTGCGGGATCGACCAAGAGCGTTTGTACATCCGGTAGATGGGGAGAAATTTGTTGAGAAGACCCCATTCCTGTCAGTAGGTGCGTGCGGTCACCTTGATCCCTCGGCTCATGCTGATCGCGTGATGCATGAAGGGCTGCATAGAGATCCGTCTCGCCTTCTACCCTCCCAGGAATCTACAATCTTCTTGAGTGGCGAGCTCTTATCCAGCCGCTCATTCCGCTCGAATGCAATGATAAAGGCCGTAAGTAAACCAGACAGTGTCTTTCAATTTCACTAACATTTTTACTATTCTTTTTTAAATATGAAATAGCATGGGTATTGCACCCATTTTAATCTCTTGGGAAAGACTAGCTCATGTGAATTTGTTGGGTATTATATACAAGAGTTTTTTCAATGATTGCATAAAATCTTACTCTGCGTCCCTTCCGTTCTTCATATGAGAGTCTGTTGGAGTGATCAGATATTCTGTAGTCAGACAGAATGGGGTATTCGTTATCATTCAGCATCAGCAACACTATATACACAGGCTAACACAACAATGTCGCAAGGCAGGAGCGAGGCCACCAGGGGCCCCCATATAAATTTGGGGACAGGGCCCACACAATTCTGAACACGGCCCTGACATGAAGTGCTTAATCACTTAAATTGTCGGAAAAAAATGCAGACTTTTATACATCGATAAGTGAACCCCGGTAAGATGGCTGATTTGATTTGGAAAGACATAAAATTAAATATCTACTTTATGATCGTGTTTTAAATAGGCTACTTTAAATTTTAATAAATACCGTAATATAGAAATAATTATTTTATTAAGTTCATTAATTATAAAGTATTAAGTCTAAAATAAGTATTAAGTATATTAAGTATATCCAAATTAAATACACAATTAATAATTTCAATAAAAGCACTCCGAGAATATATTCATATAATGTATTTTTAGTGTAATTTTCATCAAATTTCATTGATGCATTTCAGGAAACTGCATCCTCGACCTCGCTCAGAAGCACTGGTAATTCATCCAGGTCTCTTTCTTGTTTGTTCTGTAGTATGTTGTTATCAGTGTCGGTCTTGTAATTATTCAGCCCAGTGCAGTATTCCGTCCAACGTTCAAGTACTGGTGTTCTTTCAATAAGGAGCTTTCCATTGCTGTCCTTGATTATTGATGCTGATTTCTGTTGTGTTTTTGTGATGTTTCATATTGTATTGTATGCTTTCTTACTATGGTCAGCTGCAATACTATCCTCCACTATGCGGCACTGACTATCGATCCAGTCGTCTTTTGTTTGTTTCATCCTGTATATATTAATTTGTACTTATCTGCTCGAATCCTGGTGCAGGCTAGGACTTTTTTCCCCAGGATTTGAGGGTGTCCCTAAATCTACCCAGCCCTGATGGGTACCTGACCTTAGTTGGGTTAAAAGTAAAGGCGGCTGTGCATAGTGCTGGCCACTCAATCACCTAGTATGCCGTGGCCACGGAAACTCGTGAACGCTGCTTCACCGGCCATTCGGTCCGACGGGATACTTTTTTTTTTACTTTTAACCTTAGTGTAGGAAACTTTAAAAATTCACACTGCAACTCTAGTGCTGCACATATTACTCTGCTTACTGATAGTTAGTTAAACTGAAGCGAATCAATCTGTAATGGTTTACTTAAGAATGGTTTACTTAAATATCTAAACTAGTTAATATCACAAAAAAAAATTGTGCAGTCTTTTAAAAATCTGTTTGGAAAATTTCGTTTTATCTTTCGGTTTTGTCAGAATGTGTAGTTAAATTTTCTGTTTCGGTTTCGTTCGAAAGTCAATTTATAACGGTATGGTTTCGTTTTTGGCCGAAACTAAAAATTATAAGTGGGAATATGCGCATCATTATTGACAAGTCTTAACGATTATGCATGCATAAAAGGTCTAAGAGAAAAACATTTCCGGTCCCATTCGATCATTTTCTTTGAAACATGTCTGTGTGCTGCGTTACTGGTTGTAAGTCAAGATGTAGAGAATTAAATATTATTTCATTTCCAAAAAATGTCGCCAAAAGAAATCGATGGGTTGTGAATGTCAGATTTGGAGAATCACCTATTTATAATCCCTAAACTAAGTGCTTGATGCAAAATGAATTTTAGTTGTTTTTTTAATCTACGCATTGTGTTTTTTTAATAACCAAGGACGCAACTCTTGTTGACTAATTTATGTTATAAACAAAGCCAAATTTAACCTAACGCGACTTACACTTTGAATATTAATTATCGCCCACTAACTTTTGATGTTAAAAACGGATTCCTCATAACTAATTTTGTAGCCTTTGCATATTTCTAAAAGACCAGGACTGGCCGTCGAGGTTGAAATCAATTGTCAAACACCACCATAAGCATGGTTTTTGTTTATGAAAATGGCGGGAAATGTCATCTGAAGTTCATGATCTCTTCCATTTGAAAAGGTTACACCTCATTAAGACTTGTCAATTGTTGAATAGATAACGCACTTGCATTCTGCGGGCTGACATAATCACATTGTCTACGTTGCGTCAGATAAAAATAAAAAAAGATAATGCCCCGTGGGGTGCCCCACTCTAGTGCAAAGAAGTGAAGATTATATATTCTATTTTTAAACAAATTAGCAAGCTCTCAAGGGTTTACTAATATAATACATTAGATTAATTCCTCGTTAAACTGCTTGAAATAATTTATAACATTTTGAAATTTAGTTTTACTATAGCTGAAAGCTCAATGGCTTTCACCTGTGATGCTTGCGTAGGATACTCCACATCAAATGGCAGGAAAGAGTCACAAATGTGGAGGTGCTCAGGAGAAGCCATATGCTGAGTATGAACTCAATCCTGAGTGAGAGGCGCCTGCGATGGATAGGACATGTTCACTGGATGGGTCCTGAACGTATCCCTTATCTTTTATTAAAAAAAACAAGAAAACCATAAAAACACAGTTTTTATCATACTCCCTTTATTTGCAAACTAAGTTTACCATCATGTAATTAAAAAAAATCTGTGTCGCAAATCTAAAAAATATCTCCTTACTCCGTATGAATTGTTCTAAAAATAATCTTAGCGCATAATTTTTTTTCTAGCTTTGTGCCGAAAAAGTATAAAAAGTTGCACAGGCATTTTTTACGCGAAATCAAAATTTTTCTTATACTTTCCTTTTAAGAAATGAATATTGTCATAAGTGTAGTATTATTAAGTTGTTTTAACTGGGAAGTGGTCGAAAAATCGGAGCCAATTTTTGCACCATTACAGACAATGCAACTTAAAATAAAGGGAGTAATAATAATAATAAAAAAGAATATAATGACGTTTTTTTTATTGTAATTATGAAATAAAAAACGATTAACATTTTAACTAGTAGATCTATAAGGTTTTAGCTGTAATAAGCAAATTTTGGTTTTTGATTTCATTTGACGACATGTTATGGTTTTTAAAGTCGAAACACTATAAAATACACATAATTTATACTAACAAGATCTCTAATTATATATTTATGAGCCTATCTGTAACTTTATTATTATTCATGCTTAGAGTTATAGGCAATATCGATATATTTAAATTATATCGGTTAGACTGAGTAGACTCTTAGTGTGTTTGTGTCGTCTGTTCATGTATATTCAAACCTCGGAAAGTGCAGTCAAAAATATGGTAATTTATTATAATTTATATGTCTTATTTAATATATATATATATTTTTCAAGTAAACGCACTTTAACAAAAAAAAAAAAAATAATTAGCAGTCATATTTTGTCATTTTATGACATTGAATTGTCGACACGTAAAAGTCGTAAAGAAAATGTCTAGAAGTTTTTAATGTAATAATTTAAAATCATTTATGTTCAGGACTTAGATCAGCGGTTCCCAACCTGGGGGTCGAACGACCATTTCACGGGGGTCGCCTAAGACCATCGGACAAAACACATTTTCTATATACTAATTCGACTGAAATTTTGTTGCGCCCTCTTCTTCCCTTTCCAACAAAATTTCATTTTGAAACTGGGTTTACCAGCTTGTTGGTTATCAGGAGTAGACTTCTTGCGGAAGAAGATCTCGCTTGTGCGCTTGCAAAGACTGACAAAATGAGAAAGACGTAATCTCAACCTTAGCACCTATGTTCAAGTTTAGACATCTATATCTCACAGTATATTTAACATATTGTTTTGTGTGATTAATCACTATGCTTTAATTATGTTTTATTTGTAACAATGAAAATACATTCTACATATCAGATATTTACATTACAATTTATAACAGTAGCAAATTACAGGTAGAGACGAAAATAGCACATAGTGGCTGTGGGTCGCCACTATGTGAGAAGCTTTTATTAAAGGGTCGAGGCATTAAAAATGTTGGGAATCACTGATTTAGATGAAGCTGTTGATAAGTGGGTTAATGGATTTGTTAAAAGACTAAAGAGTTTTTGTAAAGTAAAAACATTATTACAGTACTAGTGGTTATGCCCGTCAAAATGATGAATTTTATATATATTCTTGCATGTATTTAAATTTTTTAACAATGAATGATAGTATATGTTTTTTCTATTATCGATTCCATTAATATGAAATATCTATAATACTACGGACGATGGTGACATTATTTTAGAACTAATAATAACAATAATGGTTATTTATAGGCCTATAGCGCTTCTATCCATGCTATGTTAGCATGCTCAGTGCGCTCTAGAAGATTATTACGTCATCTAGTCCCAAAACTCCTGCAGGGCAGCTGGGATCGGTCGGTGGCAGGGATAGATCCCGCGACGCGTCAGTTGATTTTTGGTTGACAGTCCGGTGAACTAACCGCAGGACCAGCCGGACAGTAATAGAACGGAAAAAATCAACATAGAATACCACTATTGTGGATGTATACTATTTATGTACATAAATATGTGCATTCTTTTGTTGAATGCCTTATTGCCTTATTGCCTTATTGCATTATTGCCTTATTGCCTTATTGCCTTATTGCCTTATTGCCTTATTGCCTTATTGCCTTATTGCCTTATTGCCTTATTGCATTATTGCATTATTGCGTTATTGCCTTATTGCCTTATTGCCTTATTGCATTATTGCATTATTGCGTTATTGCCTTATTGCCTTATTGCGTTATTGCCTTATTGCCTTATTGCCTTATTGCATTATTGCCTTATTGCATTATTGCATTATTGCGTTATTGCCTTATTGCGTTATTGCCTTATTGCCTTATTGCGTTATTGCCTTATTGCGTTATTGCCTTATTGCCTTATTGCCTTATTGCCTTATTGCATTATTGCCTTATTGCGTTATTGCATTATTGCGTTATTGCCTTATTGCCTTATTGCGTTATTGCCTTATTGCCTTATTGCCTTATTGCATTATTGCCTTATTGCGTTATTGCCTTATTGCCTTATTGCCTTATTGCCTTATTGCCTTATTGCGTTATTGCATTATTGCGTTATTGCCTTATTGCCTTATTGCGTTATTGCCTTATTGCCTTATTGCCTTATTGCATTATTGCCTTATTGCGTTATTGCCTTATTGCCTTATTGCCTTATTGCCTTATTGCATTATTGCATTATTGCCTTATTGCCTTATTGAATTATTGCATTATTGCATTATTGCCTTATTGCCTTATTGCATTATTGCCTTATTGCATTATTGCATTATTGCATTATTGAATGCCTTTATGGGGCACGGTAGCCGAATGTCAGCGCGTTCAACTGGCCATCCGAAGGTCCAGGGCTCGAATCGTAGTGGAGGATATGATATTTTCTCAGGATTTGAGAGAGTCTACCCAGCTCTGATGGGTACCAGACATTAGTTTGGGTAAAGTAAAGGCGTCTTGACATTGTGCTGGCCACACTTCCCCTAGTATGCTGTGGCAACAGAAACTGGTGAACGCCTGGTTCCCCAGCCATATGACCAGTTTGGTTCGAAGGGTACTTTACTTTTAAACTTTAGTAATGTTTATTTATTTTAACTGCTTATTGCCTATTTTTATGGCCATTTTTTTTTCCCATTCAGATTTCAGATGCTGGTGAACTTAGCGTTCAGGTCGAACTAGAAGGTCTAGATCAGGGTCGGCAACCCTTTGCTAATAGCGTGCCAAAGTGGATTCGTAGATCATTCAGCGTGCCAACAGACTCAAATTTATCCTCACATTTTCTTTTAAAAGAGACTTGAATTGCAAATTTAATTGATAATTAATTAATTATGTTTATGCTTATTATGTTTATACTTATTATGCTAATGCTCATTATATTTATGCTTATTATGTTTATGCTTATTATGTTTATGCTTATTAAGTTTATGCTCATTATATTTATGCTTATTATGTTTATGCTTTTTATGTTTATGCTTATTATGTTTATGCTCATTATGTTTATGCTTATTGAGTTTATGCTCATTATATTTATGCTTATTATGTTTATGCTTATTATGTTTATGCTTATTATGTTTATGCTCATTATGTTTATGCTTATTGAGTTTATGCTCATTATATTTATGCTTATTATGTTTATGCTCATTATGTTTGTGCTTATTATGTTTATGATTATTATGTTTATGCTCATAATAATAAAAAACAATAACATGAAATTAAAATGAAATAATTATTTTTGTTAATAAATGGCTTTCTCTTTACCCTTTTTAAAAACTATAATGCTTAATTATAATTAATTAATGCTGAAATAGCTATAATTGAAATATCAATATTATTAGAAGCCATGGAACAATATTAACTTGTACAAAAATAACATGCAATCAATGAAATTGAGTAAGATTGTTCCCGAGCAAAGCCTAGACTATTCTAAAAATATGTGTCACACAAGAGTATCAGAGAAAAAGTATGTTTTTTGATAAAACAATACTATACATTATGTGTACCAAATTTCAATATGAATAAAGACGAACCAAATACTTTTAATCGTTTTGCTTCTTAAATGTATCCGTCACATTTCGATGTAGGGTGTGTTGTAGTTTTAAAATACCTGTATCTCAATTGCAATAATCGAGAAACACGCATTTTTTAAAATATTCTCTAGCCTGTTCTTTTTTTTTAATACTGATTTTAGTATTAGATGAAGATTTATAGTAAAAGACAAGTTATCTCGCCCACTACTAAAACGTATCTACTATAATACAAGGCACACAGATATCTCAACCCATTAGATCAGAGTTCGGCAACCGAAGGCACGCGTGCCAAATTTGGAAGGAAGACCGATTTTCAATGGCGCGCGAGAGGCCTCCAAGAGTTTTTTCTTTTTTTTCTTATAAACAACAACAACATTTTCCGGTTCTGAATGAGGAAAACCCACTGTTGAAGTTGATGTTTCTGAATGACACAGCAACAAATTTAAGTGAGCTGAACTTGCATTTACAAGGACTACTGGAATGGATTTACATTGAAACAGGACATATCTTGCCGTGAAATTTCAAAAATGTAACTACATGCACATCTCTATATTAAGACATAGGTCTATATTAAGATAGATAGTTGCACTTTTTCAGAAGTTCATCGAAGCGCTCAAAGTGGAGTTTTGTATTCAAAGGCAAGACTTTCAAATTGATAGACTTATTTTATCATACCACATCAAGCCTAACTGGTTTGATTTTACTACATCCTTCTTAGATGTAGATCTTTTTTTAAGTGGAGGGATATATGCGATTTTAAAATGCAGCAAGTTGAATTTTAAACATTTAAAATATGGGCATCCAAATATGCCCATTTGCGGAAAACAATCTGGAAGGAAGCTGCTTAGGAAAGTCAACTGCTATTTTCAACTGCTAGGCATTCGCTCTTTTACTTTCAGCTTTTGGTTCAAATTAGACATTTACAACAAAAGATTTTATTGCACATGAAAGCTGTTTTAAGCATCAAAGAGGACACTTACTCTTGACCACTCAGAAGTGACTAAATATGTATCAGACATTAAACAATTAGCGAATAGCATTCAAGACAAGGCGCTCATTAATTAATACAGACTAATAGTAAATTGCATTTAAAATACATTTATGCTAATCTTCTTTAATTAAACATAAATATAAGCAATAAAAAACAAATTTATTTGTATTATTAATTTAATAAATATAAGAGACTTTTTTTTATAGCACTATATTATGCAATTTCTGTTTAATGTTTAAAATATAAACTCCTTAACATGGACAAACAATTAATGCAGGAAATGTTTATTTACAACTGTTTAACGTAAATTATTTTAATCCTATAATAATTAAATCTTGTAATGAATGTCATAATGTTGGATTGATATGAAAAAAAATTAGTAATATTTGTTATGTTACAAAACACCATTTCTTTGGCATCACTAATGAATCAAATGTAGACTAGTATTTTTTTAATTAAAGGGAGATAATTAACTCGTTTTATATGCCCTAATATTTCTAATATGTTTCTTTTTTTTCTTTTATAATACAATAAATGGCTTACAATTTATAACTTTAAAATTATTAAACTGTACAAAATACTTGAAAATGATATAAATATTATATAATATATGATAATATATTTTTAAACATTTTATTAACTACCCAGGTTGTATCCTTACAACATATCTATTCCTTAGTTTTGGAATAATAGTTCGACAATAAATAGATTAAAGTATTTTTCAGTTTAACTGAGATCAAAATTTAATAAATATTTGCACGTGTTAGATCCTCACGTTTGACTAACAAATGAAAATGTTTAGACATTAATTACAATTGAATGTATGAGTTTAGTAATAAAAAATTGTATATGATGTAAATCCAGAAAAAAAAGGATGATAATCAGAAACATGTTAATTTTGTATTAAATATAAGACGCTTTAACGATCTTCTCTGTACATAATCCCCTTTGCGTTTGGCCTTGGTCTTGCTACGGAGTTAAATTAATTGTCGTATACAAATAATAATATAAAAAAGAGCAGGTAGACTCTTAGGCTCTTGGCGCGCCGAATGATTTAGCAAACCTAACTTGGCACACTGTTAGCAAAAGGTTGCCGACCCAAGGAAACACAAGGATGGACTCCGGATGGAGTAGATATACAAAATATATTTAAAGTGTTTGTTTTTGTGCGTGCGTATGTTTTTGTGTGTGTGTGCTTTTATGTATGCGTGTGTTTAAGCGCATGTATACGCATGAGCGTGTGTGTGTATGTGTGTGCGTTTGTGACCTTTGTGCATATGCGCGTATGTTTCTGTGTATGTCTACGCAAGTGTTCACTCGTGCGCAAATGTATGTGCATTATATGTTTTAGTTTCAAATGTATGTGCATTATATGTTTTAGTTTCAAATGTATGTGCATTATATGTTTTAGTTTTAAATGTATGTGCATTATATGTTTTGTTTCAAATGTATGTGCATTATATGTTTTGTTTCAAATGTATGTGCATTATATGTTTTAGTTTTAAATGTATGTGCATTATATGTTTTGTTTCAAATGTATGTGCATTATGTGTTTTAGTTTCAAATGGATGTGCATTATATGTTTTAGTTTCAAATGTATGTGCATTATATGTTTTAGTTTTAAATGTATGTGCATTATATGTTTTAGTTTCAAATGTATGTGCATTATATGTTTTAGTTTTAAATGTATGTGCATTATATGTTTTAGTTTCAAATGTATGTGCATTATATGTTTTAGTTTCAAATGTATGTGCATTATGTGTTTTAGTTTCAAATGTATGTGCATTATATGTTTTAGTTTTAAATGTATGTGCATTAAATGTTTTAGTTTTAAATGTAGGCTATATGCATTATATGTTTTAGTTTTAAATGAATGTGCATTATATGTTTTAGTTTTAAATTTATGTGCATTATATGTTATATGTTTTAGTTTTAAATGTATGTTTTACATGAAGAATATACTTGGTACCTGAGGATTACTTTTTCTTTGGCATTCTAAACAGTTTGCACGTTTTTGATGAGAAACTACATTTGGAGTAATCAAAGAAGTAAGTAAAGTACCCTTCGGACTTCGGACCAAATTGATCATAGGGCTGGTGAAGCAGCATTCACCAGTTTCTGTGGCCACGCATACTAGGGGAAGTGTAGCCAGCACAATGCCCAGCCGCCTTTACTTTGACCCATCTATTGTCATCAGAGCTGGGTAGACTCAGGGACACCCTCAAGCTCCTAGCCTTTACCAGGATTCTAACACAGGACCCAGGGCTCGCCAGTCGAACGCGCTGCCGCTCTGCTACCCTGTCGCACAATCAAAGAAGACAACTTTTATTTAGTTCCTTTTTAATAAAGTATTCCTTTTTTTAAAAAGTTTTTTCACTAAACTCACCTTTCTGGCCAGTAACTCTTTTACCATGGGCCTGACACCGCAGACTGCAACACTGAAACTCCCTGATGGACATTTGAATGACAGAAAAGCCGTTTAAATACAAAGCAGCTAGACTATACGTCACAGAGAACCCTCACTGATCAGGATTACCAATTATTGGCTCCTTCCCCCCCCCCCCCCCCCCCCCAAAAAAAAAAATCTCGGCTTTTTTCAATCCAAACTTGGAATTTGGCTTTTTTTTTCGAGGACCTTGGCTTTTAAAAAAATATTTGCATAATTTTATGTTTATTAGTGGAAATGTATTTTGGGAAGCAATTACAAATCTAAATGTAGTATTACTTATGTGTGATCTATACGCATATTGTTACATCGATTCAGCAATGAATTCACCTCCAGGCTACATCGTATAACCGAGCTGCTGTAGCTGGAAATTGAGTGAATGGATGATGTGTCAACCTGATAAGAAGTGTTTTAATTATTCTAATCTGACGTTTGACAAGTCAGCAAAAATTTGATCAGACATCATGGTGAACTCCCCCAAAACGCTTATTGCGAGTAAAAAAAAAATTCCACATTAGGCTATATGGCAATATAAATGATACGCTGAAAGAGGTTGAGACACAAAAAAAACAACAACAACGCGAGGTGGGAGGAGAGTCAAATGATGTAAAGTAGGGAAGGGTGAAGTGCACAAATGGCAAGCAAATAGTATAAAGGAGAAAAGAGGGGGGGGGGAGGCAAAAATTTGCATAAGGAATGCACTGTTTGCGGAGGTGACACTAATATATCAGGCTTTTCTGCACTGATGCATGAGTTCTCCTTAACCTATTTAAAAAAACATTTTTTTTTTAGTATCAAACTTTGCTGTAAACATTTGATATAGATCTAATTAATTTAGATCTAGGCCTACATTTCGAAAGATAAATTTAACAAAGAATACAAAGAATACAAAGAATACAAAGAATACAAAGAATACAAAGAATACAAAGAATACAAAGAATACAAAGAATACAAAGAATACAAAGAATACAAAGAATACAAAGAATACAAAGAATACAAAGAATACAAAGAATATGTTTCCCAAAACTAAGAGAAAAAAAAAGATTTTTCTTTGTACATATTTTTAATTCTTAGTTATGGAAAAAAAGGGGGGGGGGGGCGTGAACATGGATGAATTTGAAAAAGAATATGGTGGGGGGGGGGGGGGGGCACAAAATAGATTACCGAGACCATTTTTATTATAACTTAGCTTTTCTGGTGTTTTTATAAATAGCTTCAATTGGTTTGTGTGCCCCGAAATGTGGTACTCCCCCCCCCCCCCCCCGACACTCTATGTCCACCAAACACAGGCCTTATCTATCTAGTGGGTATGGCGGCATATCTTTAACCTTGATCTTAGTCTGAATAATGAACGATATTGATATTTAATGGATGCAGACAGTTTTATTCATTCGCCAGGAAGCACACACAGAGAAAATATTACTGTTCAGATTAACTATTCAGTTTAAGTGAAATAGACGAATCATTTTATTAGAGACGAGACTGGTCCTAGTGGTGATAGAACTGATGGCAATCTCACTTCAGGTTTGATGCCTACGAGAAGCCCGCTTGTCCTGCGGTTAGTTCACCAGACTGTCAACCGTCACGTCGCGGGTTCTATCCCTGCCGCCCTGCAAAAGTTTTGGGCCTAGTGGAAATAATTAATTTTCTATTTAAAAGGAACCTCTGTAAAAACCTATCACAGATCATCTATGTAACTATAAATCTGTTTATATTCTACTTCTTCTTCATTGTACTTTTCACCAGAGCTACTTAAACATTCTCGTAAAGTGTAACGTGCTCACTATGACTCTAGGCGTTATTCAAAACTTAACTTCCACCACTGATGTAGGGTATTTTTTTCATGAGCACTCGCTACAGTTTTACATTTAGAACAGTCCCATAATCCAAGAAAAACAACGCAAATGGCGTACGTTCAATGTTTTAAGTCGGCTAGATCTAGTGCGTAACAGGTAAAGCGTAATCGAAGGCTTATTCTGTATTGAAAGTGTTTAGAAGTATCAGAAGTGTAAGTAGTATCCTAAGTAGAAGTCAAGATAGTAAATTTTTTAATTGTATAAATACACAAGAGACCCATGGGTTAAAATGCGTCAATCACTTCGTGGGCGCAAATCAGGATCGTCTTAAAGAAGGGGCGTGTTCTATCACTCCGTTGGAAAGTTGTCTCCATTCACTTTCTGACAGACCCTGTAACAATCTTTAGTCGTTTCTACGACTCTAACCTCAAATAAAAGGAGATAATTAAGAAAGGAAAGAGGTAGCTACCTCGTAGGATTTGTAATCCAACTTAGCTTATGTATTTTGTTTCAAAGAGATTAGCAAAATATGTTTTTCTTTCAGAATTAAGGATAAAAAAAATGATATGCCAGTGAAAACCAATTTTTTAAAATATGATGTTGATGCACTCCATATTAAGCTCATTAATTTTTATTGGAGAATAACATTGTTATTATTCAAAGATACTCCAGCTACTTTTTAATGGTTAATTAATATTTTCAAGCTGATCAACGTAATTGAAGCGACTATATTTATCTGCTTCTTATGTTTCCTTCGTTTCCATGTCTTTTAAAAATCTTAATCAAACTTTATTACTGATAGTTTGGTGACTAATACTGTTATCTGAACTTACATTACGTTTGTTGGCAGCCCTATACAAATACTATTATTATCTTACTACATACCCGAGCTAGTAGTAACTCCAGCTGACTTGGCTCATAACTAAGAGTGTCTCTAAGACATATGTGACAATCAAAAGAATAAAAAAAATAAGGTCTCTGATTGTTTGGCATCAAATTTTTTATTTTACCATCGCGTTCATAGATTTTCAATGTTCATAATCTTGGTTTAAAAGAAATTTGAATAACTGCAGTGGTAACAGAGCCAAAAATGTTGATAGAAGAGCCAGGTAGTAGCCCCATTTTGTAATATATGGGGCCTTTTTAAGAATAAATATTTTATTTTTCCCAATGACAGATAGTGGTGCCTTTTTTTTCATTTTAAAAATAAAAATGTGAAGAGGGACCTTTACGAGAAAAAAAACGTAGGTCTTTTAAATGTATAAAACGTTTGACCTATTTAGGAATTTTAAAAAGTGGGACATTTTGAATGCTAAATGGGGCCTTTATAAGACTGAAAAGGGAGATTCTTTATAGAAAACAGTGGGGTCCTTTCACTAAAAAATGAGGCCTTTTCAAGAAAAAAAAACTAGTGGAGGTGAGTAACGGTGATGTGCAAAGTAAAGTCTCTCAAGCTTAGAGGCAGTGACCGCCCGTAGGGGCCAAATGCTGCCTCTTCTGCATTCATGGATACTAAAGAAATCTGACCTTTCATACCTAAATGTTTCTGAATGGGCACTTTCACGTATATGTACTTTATTCAGGGTTCTGGTCTCCCTGTTTCTTATCATATATATTACAGACGCTCCTTCTCTAAAGAAGATTATTGCGTCCTACGCTCATCCGTGGTCTAGTCCTCCATTTTTATTAGTGGTATGAATGATATTAGGTTACTAGTTTTCCTGGTTTGTTTAGGAAACCCATTCCATTCCCGGATGCCACTCGGGAAAAAAATAGTACTTATAATAGGCATTTGTTCTCGAATAAGGAAAGTGTTTTTGTAATTATGTTTATCTGATCATTGCAACGGGTTTTTATTGTGCTGTATTAATAAATATTAGTTTAATGCCTTATTTATTATTACTTCTTTACTCTTTGACTTTCTGTCGTCTAGTCCAGGGGTTGGCAAAATTTTGCTGATAGTGTGCCAAACTAGGATTTCTAAATCATTCAGCTGTCCAACAGCCTTAAAGTAGATTCGCTTTTCTATATTTTTATATATTTTTATAAGACAATTTATTTAGCACTGTAGCAAGAACAAGACAAAAGACAAAGGAACTTTTATAAAGAAAATCGTTAAGTGTTTTATATTTAATTAAAAAAAAATGTTTCATTAATGAAATTTCACAAAAATTGTTAATTTCTAAAAATGTATTAACGTTGTCAAGATAATATATATAGCAACTGCTATAAATACCTTTTATTTTGATCTGAACATGAGATTTTTTTTTATGTTTCGAGAAATTTTAATGTCTCAGTAGATAACCACTACAGTTAAAAGGTAGATTTACGTAATAATCTTACATAGTAGGTAGTTAATGTAATGTCTATATATGTACATATTAATTTCCCAGTCATATAATATTTATATAACTTTCAACTATATTTTATATTTTATAATTCTTATTTTATTGATATAATTCTTAAGTTTTTATATATTAAAAAAAACATTTAGAAATATTAACGCAAATAAAAACGGGTTAATTATCTCCCTTTAATTAAAAGAAAGTTTCCAAATTTGATTTTAAAGTGATGCTAGGCAAGTATGTTTAAATAATATTACTTTTTCATTTATATTTCCTTTTTCAAATCTAGCATCGTGGTCTTTATTTCAGCCATATATAGTAATTAGAGTTGTACAATTAATTTACGATAAACAGTTGTAAATAAACATTTCCTGCATAGCCTAATTGTTTAATTCGATTTAAGTATTTTTTAAAACATTAATGATTACAATAAAAACAATTACATAACATATTGCTAGTATATAAGCCTCTTATATTTATTACAATAATAAAATAAATCTTTTAGAATTCATTAGGGCAATATTTATGCTAAATTATTATTAATATATAAATATATAGCTATATTAATGTCTCTTTCTGTCTCGAGAGACAATGGTTGCGCCCCTCTACAACTTCAATGGGTACTTTTGCAAATTCGGCGGTGGCTGAACAGTCCGATTCTTGAGTGGCAGTCCCAATCGAGGCATCTGAATTGAGTAGCAGTCTGTAGGATCTGGCGGTTTTACGTCTTTTCTCTTCATTCGTTTCGACATAGATTCGTTGGCTTTCTTTGTCTCAGAAGCAGATATACTAGCATGAACGGCCTGTCTCCATGCTGTGCGGTCCATTGCAGACTGCTCCCAGGTTTGCAGGTCGATGTTCGTAGACCTGAGGTCACGTTTCATGACGTCCCTGTAGTTTAGTATTGGTCGTACTGGGACCCTTGTGCCATACTCCAGCTCTCCATACAAAATATCTTTAGGGATGCGGCCGTCTTGCATCCGGCTGACATGACCCACCCAGCGCAATCTGCATTGGGTTAGCAGGGAGTAGATGCTAGGAATATTTGCTCTGTCCAGGATCTCATGGTTGGCTATGTGGTCCTACCAAGTGACGCCCAGTATTCGGCGCAGACATCTCATGTGGAAAATGTTTAACTGGTGTTCCTGGAGCATGTAGGTTGACCAGCTCTCACTGCCGTAAAGTAGTGTACTGAGAATGCATGCCATGTAGACCATTCATTTTCGTGGTCCTCTTAAGTTTTGAGTTTTCCCAAACACGCTTTGATAGCATAGCCATGGCAGCAGATGCTTTGCCCACTCTCTTGCTATAATATTATGCTATATTAAAGAAGGCCTAAAAATGGTTTTAAATGTAATTAAGTCTGTATTAATTCATGGGCGCCTTGTAATTGAGTGTTCTTGGCTAACAGTTGTAAGATGAACCAAAAGCTGAAAGTAGAGTGAATGCCCAACAGTTGTAAGCTGAACCAAAAGCTGAAAGTAGAGTGAATGCCCAACAGTTGTAAGATGAACCAAAAGCTGAAAGTAGAGTGAATGCCCAACAGTTGTAAGATGAACCAAAAGCTAAAAGTAGAGTAAATGCCCAACAGATGTAAGATGAACCAAAAGCTGAAAGTAGAGTGAATGCCCAACAGTTGTAAGATGAACCTAAAGCTGAAAGTAGAGTGAATGCCCAACAGTTGTAAGCTGAACCAACTGCTGAAAGTAGAGCAGCAGTTGAGAAAAGCACTCGATCTGCAGTTTGCATTTAAAAAAATCTCCTTCTTGGAGGTATCTCGCGTGGCACTGAAAATCACTCTGCGTGCCAACTTTGCCACCCCTGCTCTAGAGTTCTAGGCTTAGAGATTTAACTATTGGTGTTACTTTTGCCAGTTGTGAATATTCGCTAGTAATGAACCTTGTAGCTCTTTTCTGAACTTGTTCAAATTTTTTATAATATATAAAGCAGTATCAATCAATATTTCAGAATTTTCCGCCACTAATAGTTTCTGGGAAAAGAATCGTCAATAGTGAAATAAAAACTGCAGTAATACACAGTGTGTGTATCCTACCCCGAGGCACATGGTATTCTTGTAAGACTTAATACTTACAAATTTTTCGTTATTCTGGTAATCTAGAAAAAGTGCTAAGAATGGGGCCTTTTTCTTAAAAGTTCACTCCCCCAGCACCAAAACCTAGCTACGCCACTGTAGAAGAGGGGTAGTACTATACCATTATCATTTTGTATTTATTATATTGTAAAACTATTATCACATCTCTTATGTGAATGTAGGATACTTATATTTTAATTAATTCCTTATAATCAAACACGAGTGTACTATCGACGACTCCAAGGTGGAAATTTTTTTTTTTTTTAAGGGAACGCGTGCCAATCAAAACGATGGCGCGAACCACAACTGGCACACAGGCCTTACTTTGCCCGCCACTGCATTAAGTGATTCGTCTTACACATACGAGTAGGCCTACATTTACTGTAAATAGATGAACGTCGAGGACTAATCGCAGCGGTTCTAAAATTAGAGATTTCAATGTATTTCAATGAAAAACAAATAGTTGAGGGGTCACAGGAAGTTCGAGGGTTAAAGAATTACCCAATGGATAGAGGTGGCAATTCAAAATACTAAATCAAATGCTCGTTAGTTCGGTCGCCGTCGTCAGTTGCCAGTATTTTAACCCTTCCTGTACCGACCTACTTCTATCTATGCTGCCTTCAGTTCCGCTATATACGCGCCCGGGACTGTAAGGGTTAACATCACAGATTCTCCCAGGAGTCAAATAGATTTACAAAATATCTGAAAGAATGTATACAAAAAAAGTTTATGATTGAATTTACATTGTACTGGCAAGCTTTATTATTTAGCCTAGAAAAAAATAAGTATTTAAATTATAAGGTTATCTCGAAAACTCTCAGTATTATGAAGGCGTTTATTTTATAGTGATACGCATAAATTCATAATATGAATTATAAATTTGGAATCGAGCCCAAATTATTTGTAGGTGTTATATGGCCACTTTCCCCCCTGGGACCCAAGCCCTACTCTAAAAATCAGAGACGAACTAAGCAACATAGGGAAAAAATCTGACTACACGCCCGAAATACTAAAAAGAAGCAGTAAACAACATCATTAGAGAACAATACCCCCAAAATGCATGGACCAGAGTCTATACTGACGGGTCAACTGGAAAAGATTTGAAAAATGGAGGAGCCGGCATTTTCATAGAGTGGCCAAATGGAGAACTCCTAGAAAAAGCCACTGTCACAGGTAGCCTCTCAGATAGCACTAGAGCAGAAAGAAAAGCAATTGAGCTTGCTGCAAATATACTAACAAGCCACACTCAATCCCCAACAGCCGGATTGTCATCTTCACTGACGCCAAAACAGTACTCCAGTCTCTAAAAAGCCCAAATGCCCCGATCAACCAGTCACTCAGTACAGAACTTTTAAAACTGAGCAAAATAACTAAAGAACTGGTTCTCCAATGGATCCCTGGGCATATGCAAAATTAAGGAAATGACACTGCCGACACCTTAGCTAAAGCTGGAGGCAGACAAAACCAGACAGACCCATCTCTACACCCCGAAGAAATAAAGGCAATACTCAAAAGGAATGAATCCGGAAGATGGTATGAGCTGCAACAAAACAACCCAAAGATTGATGCTTACTACAAACGCTCCCGCCAATTTCAACACATCATCTTCAGACTAAGGACTGGTCACAACAGGCTAAAGCAACATATGTTCCGCAAACTACGAATCGGAGTAAGCGAAATGTGCCCCTGCGAAACAGCTCCCGAAAATGCGGAGCATGTCCTTCAGACCTGCCCTCTGTATCTTTCTACCCGGTCAGCCATTTGGCCCCTGGGGGCTACCTTCAACGACAAACTGTTCGGTGGACTAGAGCAATTGACAGCCACGGCGCAGTTCATTACAACTATCGGACTTGTTGTCTGAATCCTCCCAATCATAACATTTGAGAACGAAGAAGAAGAAGAAAGAAGAAGTTATATGGCTAAACTGTCTCTGAGATATTCAGAAAAGGCGCTTTCTGTTCAAAAGGGTTTGAAAAATAGCATATATTTTAAGCAATTCAGAACTGTGCATCGCCTTAGTAAAATGAAAACAGTTTTGTTTAAATAAATTGACAAAACACCAAGTTTCAATAGTCTAATAAATTAACCGCTTTCAAATTTATTAGTCGTAAAAATTGTTGCAATTAAGATATATGATCTGTTCGGAATTACCAAAATCGTCAAAACAATTTATTAGTTTGAGAAATAATTGTAGCTGCTGTATTTGTACGTTTTTTTGTTCAATCTTTTAAGTCTCTCTTTATTTTTTTTTTAATCAGTATTTACAATGTGAAGAAACATTGCTAAAATGTATTGAAATAGGTTTATTTAACTTCAAAGTTTTGGATTTTTTCCCCATCATTTTTTTTTACTGGGATACGAGATAAAGAGAGAGAGATTTGGCAGATTCCTTATTTAATAAAAGGTTAGCATTTTTTAAGTAAATATAAAATGTATATAATCATTTAGAATAAATTTTTATAGTTATAACATTTTTTTAAATATCTTTAGCCGTTACGTAAACATATGATGTAGAATGGCTTTGATTATTTATTATTAATATTTTTTTTAAAAACATAAAAAAAAATTTGCCTTGGGATGTAAATGTAAGATTATATAATATATAAATATTTATAATTAAATAATTACTTATAAATAGTTTTTTGTTAAAGTTATAACATTGTAATGCAAATGTGAAATTTTAATTGAATGAGTTATTATTAATATTTATTGTTTTAAATAGATGAAAAGCTATATAGCCTTGTGTAGTAAATATAGATTTATATATAATTATTTAACATTTAGAATCTATATGTGGTTATACACATTAAGAAAACAACAACAGGTAGCCCACGGGGGCATAGTAGCCGACTGGCGATCCGAAGGTCCTAGGTTCGAATCTTGATGGAGGCTAGGACTTTTTTCCCAGGATTCGAGGGTGTCCATTTGTCTACCCAGCTCTGATGGCTACCTGTCATTAGGGGTAAAGTAAAGGCGGCTGGGCATTGTGCTGACCACACATCCAATAGTATGCCTTGGCCACAGAAACTGGTGAACGCTGCTTCACCAGCCCTATTATCAGTTTGGTCCGAAGGGTACTTTACTAGCCCATCATTAAAAACAGAGTATTTAAAAATTTTTTTTTTTATAAAATGGATCAGTCATTATTGATTGACATCCGGTCTTGCGACATGGCTGTCTTCTGCTGTCTACGCTCATATTGAGTAACTCTTTGGACTAACTGTATTTACCGTCGACGCCCTTCGCCACCCCTTTAGTCGCTAAAATGTAGGCCAAATATTTTAATTTATATAGATCTTTGTGTATCTGAATAGTGTCTAGGGTATGTGAATTTCAGGTGTGTAGTAATCGTATATTCTAAACAGAACCGAACGTCCGTATTGCCCGCTTTAGTGCTGAGATCAACCGGCAAAATTGTGCTTCAAACACTAAGGGTGTCTAAAAAAAAGAACAATATATTATATTTCATTATAGAGGCATTACATTTCATACACTCATGGTTTATACTCCGAAAAATCAAAAGTCTTGAAAGACATAATCCTTAGCATCGTCCTGGGCAGTCAACCACGATGAATTTTAGACATCAGGTTTGCTTTAAAAGGCAATAAGAAAATTGATACATTGATATTTCATGTGCTTTTTTTCTTGTGGATACGTCGAATTAAGAATGGAAAGGCGTTTGGTGAACGGAGAGCCTTCTTTCGTATGTTTTATTCTACTAGTGCTTCTTCTGAACTTGGCATTTTCACAGTCTGGTAAGTCATATTCGCAAACAGAGCAGTAGTTTTTGAAACGTTCCTTAAAATAATAACCACATGCTAAATTTCCCGCCGTTGCCCGGGGGGGGGGGGGGTGGGGGAATTAAATAGGCCTGCATAAGTTACATAATATAGAGCCTACAATATTCTTCAGCTACAATGAACAGAAAGCTATAGATCTAATACTTTAAAAAAATATAGTTATTGTTTACTGAAACCATTTAGGAAAGAATATTAAAATAAATATTATAATTGGGTTAAAAAAAGTATGACTTTTTATTCAACAAAAAGTTAGGACTATACCTGTGGATGAGACTCGAACACACGTCTCCCGTATTCGTCGAAAATGTAATTATTATAATTTAATTACTGAAAACATTTCAGGAATACATTAGGTCCTAAAATTCTTTACAATCTTTAACAAACAATTAATAAACATAAAAAAAAGTTATATATATATATATAGGGAGAGAGAGAGAGAGAGAGATTAACATTTACTGTAATTCGCTTCATGCACACGATCCTCAATTTAGACCAAGCTTTTGTAAATTATAAGACCTAGATACTGAAATAGATTGAATAATTTTTCCATATAATTATTGTAATTAAAATATAATTATAGTTATGCTAAAAACGACTGCAATATAAGGTGATTAAAATTATTTGTTTTTACCATAACTTTTTGTACGCTAGGCTGGATGAAGTCCACAGGCCTTGGGTTTGACTCCTATAAATCTACTTTGTTCATTAAAAGATATTTTAACGCATGGCTTTAACTCTTACTGTAAATTCTATAAAATGTGTACAACTCTCCCTATTTCTCAATCTCTTCATCCCGTACTTTTCTTCACCATTTAGACGAGTTAAAGGCAAATATACGATCTCATTCGCTCTCACTCTTGCTGTCAATTACATTCACTCCGTCATGTTTTTAAAGACTACGTGCATTCATTTTCTTTAGAATCATGCACACAATAATAACACCATGCTTAAGGGGTTGCCGGGTTTCCGGTTAGGAGAGAAATATTATGGAGACTTACTGTTAGTAATACAGTTACTAATACATCATGTTGATTACTAAGTTTGTGTGTGTTTATTACTTGTGTGAACTTTTTAGCACTGTTAAGAGTATGCAAGAATTAGCATCATGTGAATAATCAGAATGTAAATTTTAAAGTCATTGCTCTTTTGGGGAATTTGTTAATTATTGTTGAATTCAAATACAAATACATGGTAATGGTAATTCTAAAATTACAACATGGCGAGTCATTAGCTTAAATGACTACGTTAATAAAAACGTTATCAATTCGCTAAACAAGAGTAATCCCTCTCAATCCCAAGAACCAAAACCAAAACCATCGGCGACCGTTCTTTCTTCTTCCACGCCCCCACCTTCTGGAACCAGCTCCCCCTCCCCATCCGTCATTGCGAAACCTCCTCCACTTTCAAAAAGTCCCTTAAAACCCATCTGTTTAGGTCCGCCTATGACCTGTGATGCCTCGTTCCTGGTCTCGGTTTGTTTTTATGCTTCCTTTGTATTATTACCAGTATGTGCTAATGTGTCTTTGTTTTTAAATATTGTAACTATCGTTTTTGTCACTTTTAATGTTGCACCTATTATTTTTAAAATCATTTTTTTATTGCTGTAGCTATTATCTTTATAGCCATTTAATGATGTAGCTATTGTCTATTTATTTTAGTAGCCTAAATAGTTTATAATTTTAGTAAAAATTGTAAAGCGCTTAGAGCTGTAAGGTAAGCGCTATATAAAAATGCCTCAATAAATAAATAAATAAATAAATAAATAAATAAATAAATACATAAATACATAAATACATAAATACATAAATAAATAAATAATTGTTATTCAAAATGAAAGTTAATCATCGGCTACTTTGATAGGGCTCTGTGGCCGAGATGCTGCGCGTTCAACTGGTGATCCGAGGGTTCTGGGTTCGAATCCTTGTGCTGGCTAGGATTTCTTTCCCGGGACTAGAGGGTGCCTCTGAGTTTACCCAGCTCTGATGGGTTCCTGACAAATGTTAGGGTAAAGTAAAGGCGGCTGGGCATTGTGCTGGTCACACATCCCCTCGTATGCCGTGGCCACAGAAACAGATGAACGCTGCTTTTACCAGCCCTATGATCAAATTGGCCCAACGGCTACTTTACTTTAGTTATATTGGAGTCAATTATTTTTAAGATTCAACTTCAACGATGCTGATCTATTTAACAACGGAAAATTCAACCTCAGATGAAAGCACTCCAGGACAGACAGCTATTTTAAACTCCACACAGTCGCCCGAAAGTAAGTTTATGTTTAAAATCTGTTTCAAATAATTTCTTGTGCCATAAAATATTTCTCGGAGTTCGTGCAATAGGCGTTCCACGGGCCAAACACTCCAATGCATTTATTGTGTGCCCTAGGAGATACTAAAGGCATTTTTAAAAATTCATTTTATTAATAGTGTACATACATTTTTAAAAGGTTTTGCCCTTCTATTTGTATCGCTTCCTCAAACGGACCAATAGTGAACATGTCGTACACCTATGTTATAATTCTTAACACATTTGTACAAACTAGTTACTTCCTGGTCTCAAGTAGACTTCTTTGACTGCTCAGAATTTTTTTCCTTACTTCTATGATTGATATTGCTTGTGGAAAACCAAGTGTAGTCATTCACATACATTCCTTTTCATTCTCTGTTTACAGAAACTGGCCACGCCTGTTTTATTATACACATTGAAAGGGGAGGTGGGGGAAGCTCCACATAAATTTTACATAAAAGGATTTTACCGACATACGTGGCCACTTTTTGTGCAGCTTAACCAGGGCCCGCAAAAAAAGTACCCACTTCACGTAACAAAAACTTCATTCAAAAAATTTTGCAACTTAAAAAAAGTGAAAGAAAAGTTTTCAAATGTTAAATATTGTATACAACAAAAAGTCACTGCAATAAGTTGTATAGTATTATTGTATATTATTGTTTATATGTTCAATTACTAGTATAAGAGTGGCAATACAATATTTAGTGCTTAGGTTCTCTTAAATCTCATTCATACCAGGCTTGTTGGCTACATATATCGTGAGATTACATAATTTCATTTTAAATTAGTGTGTGAATGTAGATTCCACAATTTAAATATCCACAACTCCGCCTCATTCAAAGGCACCTCAAACTACATCAACACCGCGACAACCATGCTATACGATACACACGCTCCTAATATTATTAAGCTCAATTAAAAAATCATTGTCACATAATTATTGCCCTTCGATCAGTGGCGTAGCCAGGGAAGAAAGTGAGTTGAGGGGAGATAGGGGGGGGGGCAAGGTGTGGGTTACTTGCCACCAAGCCCGTTACCTTTTAGCTAGGCCTACGCCTCCGAAGACTCGTCATTCGATATTTGTAGCATGTAACAATTCGAGGTTAGTATCCGTCACAGGAACCATCAGCCTTTAAAGTCTGTAACAAAATATATTTGATCTCACCTTGTTGTTTTGTAACGGCTAAGCTCAATCTTTCATCTTTTAAGTCGTGTCGGACTGTGGTGTCAGATTTATTTGATTAAGATTTTGTAAATTTTCTTTCTAGACTCAACAACCCCATTCTCTTTAACGTCACAAAATACAACATCATCTATACCAACATCAAGATGGACAACAATGTTGTACACTACGCAGGAATTCCCAAGTAAGTTTTAAGTTAATTCACTGTCACATAATTTTCACCCTTAAACTAATCGATTCTACTTTTGACAATGAATTCAAATGCTGACGTTTTCCAAGAGTTAATGTATTTACACGCGTGAGAAAATATTGTCACTGGTCACAACTAATGACTTTCCTAATCCCTTATGTGAGAACAATTGCATATCAGTACTATTTTTTCCCCAAGTGGCATCCATGCATGGAAGGGTTCGCCTGAAAAAAAAACAGAAAAACACTAATAAAAATAGAAATTAAAGATTAGACTCGGGCCACGGATGAGCGTAGGACGCAATAATCTTCTTTATAGAAGGAGAATCTGTAATTTATAAGATAAGATAAATACTATAACTTCTAGACAAAATAAGCTTCGACAAAAGTTATCCCTAAAAAAAATCGGTAAACAAAAATTATATCACATTTGTTGATTACAATACGCTAAAATTTTATTGTAGGTTTACTGTGTAACAAAGGAATTAATCATGTTTATGTTTATGTATGTATATTCAGCAATCCCAACTTCACGGAGTGCAATTACCGATGGAACGCCATTTGGGACGGCGAAGAATCCTACAATTAATGGAGCGTCCTTTTTTAGTACAACGACAGATACTACAACCGCTGGAACACTTACAACGACGACAAAGCCTGCAACCACTGTAACGACATTTAGTTCAACGACAAATCCTACAACAGCTGAAAAGCTTACAACGACGACAAAGCCTGCAACCACTGTAACGACATTTAGTTCAACGACAAATCCTACAACCGCTGGAACACTTACAACGACGACAAAGCCTGCAACCACTGTAACGACATTTAGTTCAACGACAAATCCTACAACCGCTGAAAAACTTACAACGACGACAAAGCCTGCAACCACTGTAACGACATTTAGTTCAACGACAAATCCTACAACAGCTGAAAAGCTTACAACGACGACAAAGCCTGCAACCACTGTAACGACATTTAGCTCAACGACAAATCCTACAACCGCTGGAACACTTACAACGACGACAAAGCCTGCAACCACTGTAACGACATTTAGTTCAACGACAAATCCTACAACCGCTGAAAAACTTACAACGACGACAAAGCCTGCAACCACTGTAACGACATTTAGTTCAACGACAAATCCTACAACCGCTGAAAAACTTACAACGACGACAAAGCCTGCAACCACTGTAACGACATTTAGTTCAACGACAAATCCTACAACTGAAACACTTACAACGACGACAAAGCCTGCAACCACTGTAACGACATTTAGTTCAACGACAAATCCTACAACTGAAACACTTACAACGACGACAAAGCCTTCAACCACTGTGACGACATATAGTACAACGACAAATCCTAAAACAACTGGAACATTTTACAACGACGACAAAGCCTTCAACCACTGTGACGACATATAGTACAACGACAAATCCTAAAACAACTGGAACATTTACAACGACGACAAAGCCTTCAACCACTGTGACGACATATAGTACAACGACAAATCCTACAACAACTGGAACATTTACAACGACGACAAAGCCTGCACCCACTGTGACGACATTTAGACCAACGACGAATCCTACAATTTATGGAACGACATTAAGAACAACGTCAAATCCTACAGAGACAGCAGGAAGTAAGTTTATGTTCAATCTCTTTCCAAGAGTGTACGTCTTTATATCAAGGTAAAGGTCAGCTATTTATTTCCGGGTCTCAATGGAACTGATCATTTACCTAGACCTTAGTGTGTTCCATGATTGTGCTGTCCATACAATTCCCTTGCATACATTGACAAGGGAAGCTTGGTCAAATGCGTTTCAATATACACACAGGATTGATGTTGTAACATGTTTCTTTCACTAGATTGAGTTACTTATTTAGCTTATACTTCTTAACTTCTTTAAAGAAAACTGCACATATTTATAAGACCTACGTTATTTATAAGTTATTTATATGATATTATATATATATATATATATATATATATATATATATATATATTATATTTTATCTTATGTCACACTGAAAAAATCCTCATTGAACACATCTTAAAAATACTAAGTCCACATATCTTGGACTAAAAAACTTGTACTATCTCTCCTTAGAGTGTCCGTATCATAACTGACCTAAACCTCTCATTACTTCCCTTTGTTAACTTTTATCACCACTCAGTACAAAATTACGTTTTAAACATTTCTTTCTCTCTGTCTCTCATTCTATCATTCATTCACTGACCTTTATACATGTCTTACTATTTAACCTGTAACAGTTTAGTTACGTACATTTTAAATAGACTGTTAAGTCTTATTTGAAAACAGAGCGAGAAAGCATTCATTAATAAAATTATTTTGTTCGTGATTGTAGACTGAGTTATTCTTATCTCTTAAACTCTGCGAATCTCAACTGCAGGGTTGATACGAGGTACCTAATAATTCATAATGTATGGTTCTATACTCTTCAGTTTGATTAATTCTAACTCTCAATTCAAGTTATAGTTTTAGCCAGAATTTTGCAATTTTTTTTACGACTTCTGAAAATGTAACATGTTTTTTTATAAGTTTCCTCAGATACAAGTCTTCCACAGTACGCTGTGGCCATCATAGTGACTACAGTAGTGTTTGCTGTAATATTGGCGATTGTATTACTGTCTTTATTTATTGTTTATCATCGCCGGAAAAGTAAGTCGAACACGCAGGCCTACCTTATCTTATCTTATATATTAAAGACGCTCTTTTTAAAAAGAATAGTTTTGCGTTCTACGCTTACACGTTGTATGAATCTAGAATTGTATTTTGATTAGTGTGTTGAATGATGTCAAGATAATGGTTTTTCTGGTTTGTTCAGGCAACCCATTTCAAGTCCGGGTTTCAGTCAGGAAGAAAGACTATATATATATGCATTTGTTTTCACACAAGGGATTAGAAAAGTGATTTTGTCTTTAGTGCATTGCAACAGATTGTTAAAGTGTTGTATTTCTAAATCAGAGTTGCATGCCTTATGTTTAATTACTACTATACTCTTTGCCCTTCTGTTCTCTAGTGTTTCTAATATAAACATGTAGCACTACAAACTCTACTGAAAATATATGCATACAAATCTGACTATTTTCGTGCTCTAAGGGTCATCACAAGGTGAAGTCCATGCTTACGACCAGCCCGGGGATAGTTTCCAAGTGAATCCCAGTAATTTATCTCTGAGAGGAAGACAAGCACTGGTAAATGCTAGACCAAGTCGGCAAGGTAACCTCACTTCATACAAAACGTTATATATCGACTAGTATTAAAGACTATTATTTAGGATCTGTGGATATATATTGGATGCGTGTCTGCCCTTTACAAGGCTAACTATTTGTCTTTATATCGTATGGAGGCAAAAAGGGCAAGTGTTTTGAGTTCGAATCCAAGTGAAGAATACGATGTTCTTTTCAGGCCTGTAGTTTGTCCCTGGGTACCAGACTTTAAACCTCACTTCACCGGAGTGATCGAATCGAGACTAATCTCTTAGGATTCGAAGGACAAACACACATGTACTACGTAGCACAGCTAGATCACCGTATAGGTTCGCTGTAAACCGTTGACCGTTCGTATTCACCATTTCCTCCTGCAAGGCAGGGCAGTCTAAAAGCAAATGCTCGACCGTCTCTTCTGCTTCGAAGCAATGTCGACACCGCGAATCGAAATTGGGCCTAAATCGTCCGAAATAGGCACCAATAGGACAGTGTCCTGCCCGGAACTGGGCAATCGTTGCCTGTTCTCTCCTGCGGAGTTTGTCCCTGGGTATCAGACATTATTAAAACGAAAACAACAACTAAAACTGGCTTGGCTTTGTCCCGGCCACACGATCCCCTAACAAGCGAACGTTGCCACACAGACCTTATTGATCAATGTGGGCCCACTAGAGCCTTGGGGCTAACTACTAGTCTATTTCCATGCTTGTAGATATACAGTTTCTATTATTTGTATATATACCTCAAGTATAATGTTTCGCTTGATTGAATTATCTGCACACGCCAATAGTTTCATTATATTATGCAATTAATTTTCAAGTGAATAACGTTCGGAATGCTACCTACCGCGCCGGCATGTATTGAATAGTACATGATATGTATCTGTTGTCTTATATGTCACGAAGCTAGATGATTATCTTTGTTAAATAGCCATGTAGACAATTGATGTTTGACATTAATAAGGAAATCACAGCACAATAAGAGGACAAACCCTTTTAGAACGACTTGCCACAAGCTTATCAGCATGATATTGTTTGATCCCCTCTCCTAAACCCCTTGTACCACGTGAATATTAACCACAACACCTGCGTCTTTAGCTTGCAACCTACACTGTGACGTAACGAGAAGTCTCATTACGGAACTAACGTGGTGGCTCGCCTATATACCTGCACTGTCACCCGGTAGCACAAATCATATAGTCCTACTATAGGTACATGCATCCAGGCACCGGGTGGTTCTTGAGACGGGATTGCAGCGTCCATTGTTTCCTCCCCACTAAGACCAGTGGCCTCTCGGCAGTGTAATGGACCTCGGACCCGCTGCGGGGGCTGTGCCCCATGCGCAGGGCCGGATTTACCTATAAGCTAGACAAGCTATAGCTTAGGGCCCCCACTGATTTGGGGGCCCCCCCAAAAAATTGTCCGAGTGAGCAATTGTCATAATATACTTAAATATACTGCAGCATTATTTGTCCCAATGCCGCACGTCCGGAACATCCAGGGCCGGATTTACCTATAAGCTAGACAAGCTATAGCTTATGGCCCTCACTGATTTGGGCCCCCCCAAAAAAAATTGTCCGAGTGAGCAATTGTCATAATATACTTAAATATACTGCAGCATTATTTGTCCCAATGCCGCACGTCCGGAACATCCCATACTCTTCACCCAATTGTTTTCAAAAAGATTTAAAATAAGATAAAATTGTGTAGTTTTAAAAATAATGTGTTTTAGTTTTTTCTATTTAGCGTTTGTTTTCGATAGTGGATACCGATATATCTATTATCGATAGCGCTTGACATCTCTAAGTTTCTACCAGTGGCGTATTTAGGCATGCTCCACATGTTCCATTGGAACAGGGGCCCCCACACATCACAAAAAGAATTTTTTTAGTTACATCCCCATTCATTTATTCCCTTACAATTTTAAGCGCTCCAGTCCAACAAAGGCCCCCACAATCCTGGTTTCTACTATTTAGCTTGTTTAACCTGAATGGCCCCCTTTTTAAAAAGAAGAACAAAAATGTTAAGGCCTACAAAACTAAAAAATTCCTTTAAATGCTGCCATTGACCTAAATAATTGACTATGTTTCGTTTTAGGCCTATGACTTTGATTAATTAAAAAAGCAGCATTTTTCGTAAATATTTTCAACAAGACTAAACTTTTTCATTGCCAAAATGACAACGATTATAATTGGTATTGATTTCTTCATAGTATTTTCGCGAATGCAACTGATTTAACGTTATGACTGTAAATTCGATTACATTAAGGCAAAATCACATTTAACGGCTTAAGTATAAAGATGATTTAAGAACTACAGGGTACTTCAGTCTCTCTGTAGATTCCACTCCAGACCGGCCCCATATTGATCAGCCCACTGTTATTCAAATTATTGTGAGGTATGTTTCACCAGATGATGGGGTCCCTATTGAACGTTTTCTAACTTTCCCTGGGATAGGTTGCCACACAGGGGAAAGTATGTCTAGGATGGTGCACAACTACCTTACAAGTGAATGCAAAAAATATTTTAGTAAGTGTCGAGGCCAGTCATATGATAATGATGCCAATATGTCTGGCAAATACAAGGGAATGCAAGAAATAATATTGAAGATTAACAAGTATGCTATGTATATTCAATGTTTTGGTCAATCCCTGAATCTTGTTGGTAGAACAGCAATAAACTTTTGGGGAATTTTTCAAGAAATATATTTATTTTTTCATCATCTACACATAGATGGGCAGTACTGTTGTCATTCTTCAAAGATGATTCAAAATTTCCAAAGTCTTTGTCAAAGACTAGATGGGAAGCACATTCAATGGCCACAAGTGCAATAAGCTTACTTGATAGTTATGATGAAATAATTGCTGCATTACAGAGAAAGGCGAAACAAGAAATCAAGCCATAAACATTTTGAATAAAATGGAGGAGTTTGAATGTATGGTAATGTTATATTTGTGGAGTTACTTGCTAGATGAATTTCACAAGACTAGTCAATCAGTGCAAGACCCCCAAATTAGTCTAGAAATATGTAGGAAATTATACGCTTCACTTGCGGATTTTGTTAAAGGTTCCAGGGATATGTTTGATCATGTTGAAAAGAAAAGCAAAGGAAAAATTGTCTGATGTTGATTACAAGAAAAGCAGATATAGAAGAAGGCGTATCAACGATGATGAAGATGATGCTTTAGAGAACCTTGAGCCAAGAGACAAGTTCAGAATCAAAATATTTATAGCAGTGATGGATGCATTAGAGTCAAGTCGGGCACAAAGGGCCTCAGTATACAATGATGCTGCGAAAAATGTTTCATTCTTAAACAAATAAGAAGCTACGGAAGAAGAGATTCGTGAAGGAATTAGTGCTTTATGCCAAACATACCCTGAAGATGTGGAAATGAATCTTGTTGGAGAAGTCAAGAATTTTCATCAATATGTTAGACATAGTCAAGCCTATGGTTCAGGGTAATATATATTGATCGTGTCCAATCAGCATTCCCTAATGTAGAAGCGATTTTAAGTGTTTCTTAGTATGATGGTTGCAAATTGCTCTGGAGAAAGATCTTTTTCTCACTTGAAGAGGACAAAAAATGAATTTAGAACAACAATGACTCAAGATAAATTATGTTCCCTCAGTCTCATGTGCATAGAAAGTGACAAACTACGCAGTTTATCATTTGATGATGTCATCAGTGACTTTGCTCTGGCGAAAGCAAGAAAGGAAATATTTTAGATAATAAGTCATTGTAAATTATTCCTTTTAAAAGAATTTTTGTTTCTTTTTACCATAGTTTGCATTTTAAGTTTGTTATGCATGAATAAAAATGTAAAAAAAAATGTATTATTTCACTAACTATGGGCAATACTTCTTAATTGTATTTCATTTTAACCCTCTATGTATCCGAAAATCATATTTTGCACTAACATATAATTCTGGACTTATAAAGGGCCCCATATCTCAAATAGCTTAGGGCCCCATCAAGTCTAAATCCGGCCCTGCCCATGCGTTCGCCCGCCAGTGTATTCTTAATGGGAATGTATCGGCGGTTTACCTACGTCAGTCCTTGAGGCCACAATTCTTATGCATATGCCAGGGTCAGGTCGACCAGAAACAATTAAAAATAGCAAAAACTAAATACCGAAAGAAACATTCTCAACACTGTTTTATTAATACAATAAGCAAGAACAAAAATTAAATACCGAAAAAAATCAAATCGTTCTCACTTTAGTTTTTAAGGTATTGAAATATTATTTTCTACGCTTTTTTTATTATTTACCTTTTTATTGTTTGGTATTGTGGTTTTGTTTTTTCCTTTAGATAGTATATTATTGTTAATTTAATAGACCATTATTAATAACAAGTCAAGTCAACACAACTGTTCGCTACGTTTTAATACCAGAAGCTTGACAGTAACAATTATTATGCATATGCCAGGGTCAGGGCGACCAGAAACAATTAAAAAGAACAAAAACTAAATACCGAAAAGAAACGTTCATTGTCTTTATTGTAATAGTCTCTTTTCTTTCGCTCTTAACAAAACACATTGTTTCTCCGTCATTTTGACGGGCATAACCACTAGTTAATCATAACGTGACATAATTACTTGCTCTGTGTCCAGGATTATGAGTAATTATTATTAGAGTCACTTGACAGACGTGAAAGTATTTTCTCTCCTTCTCTCTCTCATATCTCCCTCTCTCTCCAAAGATCTATTTCTTTCCCCTCTCCCCCTCTCTATCCTTCCTGTCTTCTACGTCACTTTCTTTCTTACTCTTTGTCCTTTTCTCTCTCTTCATCTCTCATTTTTCCCGCTGTTTCTCTCGTTCTTTCGTTTTCTCTCTATTTCTCTATCCCTCTCTTTTTTTCCCTTTCCCTGGCTCTATTCTCTCTCTATAGTTCTCTTACTCTCTCTCTCTCCCTTTCTCTTTCTCAGTCTATCTTTACCTGTCTTCCTTTCTCTCTTTTTCTTCCCAACGCTCGAACGTTTTCTCTTTGTATTATTTTTCTTTTTCTCCCCTTCTCTGTTTTACTCTCTCGCCCTCTTTCTCCCCCCTCTCTCTCTCGTTATATATAGGCCTATACATTGCAGGCACATACTGTAAGATGTTTTGTAGTTTCTATTATTGTTTATTTCACTATACATATTTACTGTTCGGAAGCCATAAGGCCACAAATAAACAAGTATATTACATAACTGTATGTCCATTTAAGACCTCTGGTTATAAATAAAAGCTATCTATATTAAACAGTAACCACACACATACAATAATTGTCTCTTCGTTTTTGTTTTTTTCCACGATTCTCAGGGGATGAAAGACATGTTTATGATCAACCCATATTTTCAATTCCTGGTAATGATGAAACACACGCGAAAGCTATTTACACAAGAACAGTTGGACAAGGTAACTTTACGTTTTTAATATTAGTTTTAACGTCTACACAATTAAGGTTAGACTCCTATTTGTCTATATAGATATATATATCTATAAATACGCAAAGATAGCATGCATCTACTTCACAACAACTATGTAAAGTCAACACGTAGTGGCCGACTCCCGTCAATCAGTGCCCGAACTGAAAGGTACAAAAACTCATTTGTTCCTTATAATGTGAGAATATATCAACGCTGCTTCTGACTAAAGCATAATCAAGGGCCAGACGCTTGTTTTTGAAGATTTGAAGACGACAAGTGTGAATGTGTATGTGTGTGTGTGTTGTATTTGCTCTGGTTGTTGTGCTTGTGTTCTTGTAATACTGCAATGTAATCAAACCACTGTTCCTTATTGGATCAATAAAGCAATCCTATCTGTTATATATAAGTAAAACATACTAGATCTTTCGATTATGTATAATGATGGTCTTGTCTTATAACTTCACCTGTATCCGATATCATCACTTCACACAAATCAAATTGAATAATTATATGAAGGGGGTAGATCCATATCCATTCTAATTATTGATCAGTAGAGAATTTCAAATACAAACTCGTGTATTTAGATTTTTTTATTTTTTTTTACTTTTCACCAGGAGCTGAAGCGCACACCTATTACAAGTTCCAGAATTATATCCGAAGAAATTCAAATGTGAGTAATGAAGAACTACACTTGTATGAAAGTATAGATGGACAAGGTAACATACATTTTTATATTGTACTATAAAGAGTCTTTGTGTCTTCACATGGAAAAGTCTTAATGAGGCCATGACCTTTTTGGTAGATCAGGGTTTATCGTGCTTGACGAGCTTCCGGTTAACTTCTAGCAAAAACTATATATATTATGATGTGTTCGCTTTTGGTGGTGTTAATTTCAAACTCGACGGCCACATCTGGTCTTCTAGAAATACACAAAGGCCACAAGATTAGTTATTGGGAATCCATTTATAACATTAAAAGTGATTTTGCGATAATTAATAGGTTAAATTTAGCTTGCTTAAAAAAAGTAGTTAAGAGTAGAGGTTCTTGGCTTTCAAAAAAACATCTAAAGATATATAAGGACACAAAAGGAATTTTACTTTGCATCGAGCATTTGGTTTGGAAATAAAAATAGATGATTCTTCACGTCTGATGTTCACAATCTGCATGATCTTTTGGAAATGAAATACAATTTTATCACCTACATCTTTTCTTACTCGCAGTACAACCAGTAACGCAGCACACAGACATGTTTTGTTAGTAAATGAACGAATAGGACCGGAAATGGGTTTATGCATATTGACATATATTGTATAGAGATGTAATATATTTTTTTTACATTGTATGGGACATTATAAATATTTAGTCTATGTTCTGTATTTGATAATATTGTTTTTTAGAATGTACTTATTCATTTATATATATTTATGCATTAGAGAGTATTTGTTCAAAGCTAAGTGCCACATGCATCTTAATATCTAGAGCAGGTGTTGGCAACCGTTTGATAACAGTGTGACAAAGTAGAATTTCTAATTCATTCAGCGTGCCGACAGCATTAGAATCATCCTATTCTTTACTTTGGGACGATACTTGATTTATCTATTTTTGGGAGTCTTCGGCGTGCCAATGAAAATCGCCCTGCGTGCCAAGTGTTACACGTGGTTGCCGATTCCTGATAGAGTACCTGAATTCATTTTCTTGTTCGTTTTCTATTAGTATTAGCTTATGAAAAAAATCTTATATAAAAAGCGTAAGTAAAAGTAAATACCCTTCGGACCAAATTGATCATAGGGCCATTGAAGCAGCGTTCACCAGTCTCTGTGGTCACGGCATACTAGGTGATTATGTGGCCAGCACAATGCACAACGGCCTTTACCCCAACTTAGATCAAGTACCCATCAGAGCTGGGTAGACTCATAGACACTCTCCAGACAGTGGCGTAGCTAGGGATTTAGGGGTTCGGGGGCTTGGCATCTATATCGGCCTCTGCATATTTTTTTTTCGGACACTCCTTTGGGGGCCCCTACAAATTTTTTTTATGACAATCCTTTGAGGGCCCCCCTCAAGTAGGAGCCCGGGTGGACTTTTGAATTCGGACCCCGCTCCCCTCCCCCTCCCCTTCCCTCCCCCTCCCCTCTACTACTTCACTCTTTGCCCTTCTGTCCTCTAGTGTTTCTAGGTTTAGAACAATTTTATAACAGTAGTATAGGACCTTTATTTATTTTTTTCAGAGTCAACAAGAGATGGCCATTCTATTGAGAATATCCCAAGCTATTCAAGTCATGGCTCGAATGAAACAAACTTGAAACAAACATATTCAAGAATAGGTAGACAAGGTAATATAATAATATATACAGTATAAAGTATACTGTATATTACAATATACTACTTCTAAATGGGGCTTCGTTGAAATACATTAACGTTTTGTCTTTCGTTTGTAATAAATGTTAGGCTTTGGTTCTATCAGTGAACCATTATGTTTTGTATAGTTCACAGTCTCAAAATAGTCTTTATATATTTCTGTGCATTTCTTGTACTTTTAGACATTGGCGGATAATGATATAAACTGTAATTATTATATATAAAGAATTTTAACACCTCAAACCTTATGATTTATTCTTACCTTGCCTACGACATTCACGTGTGTAGTGAGAAGCTATTCAGAGCTCAAGATGGTTTAGAGATAGAGATTGAGTGAAGATAGACTGAACGCTAACTGGGTAATGATTTCGCTGGATAGCAATATTGTGAATTGTTTAAATACTGAACATAGGCCAATCAAATTATCGATTTATGTTAGTATTTAAATCTGTTGTGATAAATATCAATTCAATTAAATGGCGCTCGGTGGTCGAGTTCGAATTGCGTCCCAAAAGTTCTGGGTTCGAATCCTGGTGAAGGCAAGGATTTGTTCCCCGGGACAGGATGGTGTGACCCGAGTCTACCCAGTGGTCAATGTGGTCTGACGGGTACTTTACTTACAACAATTAAATATACTGTAAGATATAAAATTGTAATGCGACGTTTCTGCCTTTTGTATTTTGGTATTTTATTTACTGTGTACTGTGATGGTTGCAATTAGAACTTCTCACACAGTCTATAGCCGAAACGCTGATTCTTGTCGAATGTTGCATAATAAAAGGATACATACAACATTTATATACATACAACTTATCAATTAGATTTTCATCATTGGCTTATAAAGGGGAACATTTTTAAACATGTGCGCCTATAGAATTAGTAGAATTCTAATTTTGAAATGCATTTGATTTGATCTAATTCAACGATTTCATAAACAACTTTTCTTTTTTTATCAATGCTGTGTTTACCTATTGACCTTTTCGCTTTTTTTTATCTTAATGAGATTTGATCTTATCATCTTTTTGCTTTTAATGAAAATAGATCATATTTGTTAATCTCTACATTAATTATTATAAAACATATTTTTCTTAATGTCAAATAATATTATATTATTGAAACGATCATCTCCCTTTAGCAGCCTTTAGCATTGTATCAGTTTTCCCCCCTTACTATTACTCAAAGATAAACATAAAATATATGTATATATTTAGTGTGATGTGTGTGTGTGTCTGTGTGTCTGTGTGTGTTTGATGGTGTATGTGTGTGCGTGTGATTAGCCTATGTATTTGCCTCTCTGTGTATATAAATTTAACACTATATAAAATGAGTTCTTGTGCCTAAATGCAATTAAAATGTTGTTTTTTCTTTGCGTACTCAGGGGCTGAAGCACAAGCTCACGATCACGCCGTCAAAAATAGCCCAAGGCCCTCACTTCCAGGTAGAAATGAAACACACTTAAAAGAAATATATGTCAGAACATCAGAGTCATCAAGAGCTGGGGTCCACACTTATGACAAGCTATGGAGTACTATCCCAAGATACTCCAATCTTGATAGTGATCTCCCGCACATGTATCAGAGCTTACGCAGTCAAGGTAACATACATTCTTACATACCATTTAATTACATTGAAATAATGTCTTATAGGTTAAGGCTCATCTTCGTCCATATTACAAATGCTGATTATTTACATAAAACTATTACGTGGTGCTGATCTTATCCGTGGGTTGAGTCTAGTCTTGCATATTTAATTATTTTTTTTGAAATAGGTCATCATCAAGATTAGTATAATAAGGTTCACATCTGATTCCTTATGACTCGCTATGCACTTTGGCCCGACTCAGAGCACACTGTGGTCTACAACAAAACATTTGCCGAAATCGGCACACAAAGCGATTTTTAATGGCACGCAGAAGATTTCCAAAAAAAAAAAGGCCAATTCACGTCTACTCGACAAGACATTATTGCCATAGAAGAAGTGAATTTTTAAGAATGTTGTCACAACGAATAAATTAGAAATTCTACTTTGTCACACAATAATCAAAAGGTTGCGAGCACCTGTTCTTTGTAATGCTTAATGATCTTCGATAAAATTAACATATCTTTATTAAGTCTGTATTTTTTGTTACTGATATTTATTACATATCGAAATTCGATGAAATACACGATGTTTATGTTGTTTTTTATCCTTCGCCAGCTGCAGACGTCAGCTCTGATAGCGCTAAGCATGATGGTAATAATCGCAAAGGAAGAGCTTCAGCTCAGAATAAATATGTAATACCCAAGGGACAAGGTTACTTACCTAGTCAACGTCTTGTAACAAACAGTGTTTACATCACTTCCGGTATGTTACATTTTATACAATACTGTCTGATTGGTCAAATGTCAAGCTCACACGCGCGTTGTACATACTTTGTTACCTCGTTTTGAAGTGGTTCTATTCTTTAGCAGCCTCTCAGGCAACAATGTTTCTGCCTCTTCTTTAAATAGCCTGTACTAAAAAAAATCTTATTTCGTCTTTATTATTTAAATGGGAATGCCATTTCGAATCTTTTCGATTGGAAGAAATGTATTATTATGTCATTAAAGAAAAGTTTAAAACAAATATGTAGTTTTACATAACTATCTCGTAGATTCCCTTTTTAATTCATTTTAAATATAAATTATACAATTTTTTTTAGGCTATATTTTGTTATGTGGTATTTACATGTAAAATCTCATTGATTAGTTAAAAGTTGGGCAATTTATCAAATGCAGGTAGGCCATTTGCTGTAAAAAAAAACATTATAGTATTGAAAGCGCCCTTATTACAATTAGGGCCCTAAGTTTAACGCAAGCTCGCTGAATTTCGAGCAACGCCGCGAAATGTTTATATACATTCTGCTATCGCTAAATGTTTTATTTTACAGAATTCCTACTCAACTTTTATTTATATACCTGTCATGGACATTGCTATAAAGTTTTGCCACGTCTTGCCTTGAGTCTATACATTTCGAAAACATATTTATTTATATACAGATATTCATTTTTTAATAGCATAGAAGTATTAAAAGTAATTGTAAGTTTTTTTAAATAGTAATATGGTATTAGCATGCTTCTATATTTTATAATGACTCTATTTTGTCCATTATGCTAAAGGCGCTCTTTCTGCTAAAACGAAACAAAGGCAAAGATTAAAGTAGTAATAATACATAAAGCATTAGATTCTAATTTAGAAATACAACACAGAAACAATCTGTTTCAATGCTCATAGAAACATAGGGACAAAAACATTTTCCTTATCCATTATGCTAGAAAAAATACTCTTTTTTTTTGCTAGTGGCATTAATGGGTTGACTGAACAAACCAGTAAAACCAGTAACTTAAAATTATTTAGGCCTAAAACACTAGTAGAAATCCATGACTAGACTCAAAACCACGGATGAGCGTATGACGCAATAATCTTCTTTATCTGTAATGTATAAAAAAACAAACATAATATATTCCTGTATAAATTCTTGTATTATCATAAAATTGAGTCAGCCGTTTCCTATTTTACAGTATACATTTGCTTTTAAAATTTTTATCAGCATCACTTATACTATTTGTTTTCTTTTCCTTTGCTTGTCTTCATAGTGTAATGCTTCAATACTGCTGAAGAAACTAGCCATCACAAGATGGCGGAGTAGAATCACGATGAAAACGTTGCTTGGATACCGAAAACAGAATCTCTATGTAAGGCAATATTTTCTACCTGCACTGCTGTAAGCTTCAGAAGAGAATAGAGACCCGAAAAGTTCAAAGTCTTGGTGCCAACAAAATTGAAAGCTTCATCGTTATGAAACCTTTACGGATCCACATGTTATTAACCCTTACAGTCCCGGGCGCGTATATAGCGGAACTGAAGGCAGCATAGTTAGAAGTAGGTCGGTACGGGAAGGGTTAACTTTTTAATTTCCGTGGGTAAATAATAGTAAAAGCTTTTTGTTTACAATTCTTAGCCGAACTGCCAACTTTTGCTAACTGAATCATTCAATGAATGTACGAATTCAAATGTATTTGTTGTATTGGATTAGCTAAAAAAACACTGTGATAATACATACAGTAACATATGGCGGAATAAATACACATACAAATTTAGAACATTAACACTTGTAAGTAAATTTATAAATGAAACATAAAAGTGACGAGGATATAAGTCAAGAGAAGGTGACAAATTATTTTTGACTCTGATTGTTGTCCTGCATGTGTTGGACAGTTGCCCTGATAGTGTTGGACAGTTGCCCTGATAGTGTTGGACAGTTGCCCTTATTGTGTTGGACAGTTGCCCTGATAGTGTTGGACAGTTGCCCTGATAGTGTTGGACAGTTGCCCTGATAGTGTTGGACAGTTGCCCTTATTGTGTTGGACAGTTGCCCTGATAGTGTTGGACAGTTGCCCTGATAGTGTTGGACAGTTGCCCTGATAGTGTTGGACAGTTGCCCTTATTGTGTTGGACAGTTGCCCTGATAGTGTTGGACAGTTGCCCTGATAGTGTTGGACAGTTGCCCTTATTGTGTTGGACAGTTGCCCTTATTGTGTTGGACAGTTGCCCTGATAGTGTTGGACAGTTGCCCTGATAGTGTTGGACAGTTGCCCTAATAGTGTTGGACAGTTGCCCTTATTGTGTTGGACAGTTGCCCCAATTGTGTTGGGCAGTGGCCATTTAACAACTGCGAAGGTTGAGGGTACAGAGATAATATTTCTTTGCCAATGTAAATTAAACTGAAATGTAATCCATTTCATTGCAATGATTATTGTAACAAACAAAAAAAAACATGCTAAATATCTTAATGCCATTGAGCAAAATAATATCAAACACACAAAGTTGAATATCACATTTTATATACACATTTGTATAGAATAGAAAAATGTAAATGATTGCAGGGGTTGTAACTGTATGTAAATGGGATATATAAAAGTATCCCATCAGACCAAATTAATCCATAGGGCCTGTGAAGCAGCTTTCTATGGCCACTGCATACTAGGAGATTGTGTAGCCAGCACAATGGCCAGCCCCCTTTACCATCAGAGCTGGGTAGACCCAGGGACACCCTATAGACCCGGGAACTAATCCTAGGCTTCACCAGGATTCGAAACTATGACATTCAGTACTCCAGTTTAACGCGCTGCCGTGCCCAAAAGTGGCATATATTACTATTATCACAGTATCATTTCTTACCTATTTATTACCTATTGATATAGTAGTTAAATACATTATTTCATTGAAGTTAAATTTAAATTCTTCGTACATATTATTGTTTTCGCCCATCCAATGCAACTATAAAGTTTAAAAGGTATTCTTAGAATTGAGAAATAGATTTATTCTTTCTAAAGAATAATTATTTTTTTTAAAAATTACTAATCAAACGTCGGGAACATAATTTTTTGTTTTTTTATAATTGCTTTGCCTACATTTTGGAATAAGCCACAGTAAATATAAATACACTCAGCTATATAATATTGCCATGTTCTGAAAATTGCAGTTTTCTGATCCACTGTTGTTATTTTTATGAAGATCAATCAATGGCAGCCTCGGAAGTTTACCAGATAAGAAGTGTGCATGCCCAAATGTGATACGATATAAAATTATATTTATTCTAAAAAAAAACAACTTTATCTGTGATAGAACGAAATGTAAACGAATGAAAGAGAGAGTAATTTAAAGAAGATAAAAAAAGGCTAACTAACGAAGATTTTTTTTTTTTGCTGTTTATTATTTTCAAATATCCTACAAATGTGTAAATTCTCTCATGATTAAAGTTTGTTTAAAAAAATGCCTTGTGATTTATTTTTGTTTACTTTCACTATCACCCTTATCTTAACTCTATTTAATAGACCCGCTTCTATACAGTATTGATTATTGCGTCTTTCAGTTATCTACTTTGAATGAATGATTAGAGTAAAGGTAGGCAACCTTATGCTAACTTTCAAATTTAATTGTAATTATTGTCTTAATGTGTTGGTTTCATAGTTAATAAGGACAAAATCAACTATATAATAAGCTGCAAGCTGCAAGCCTGTGAATAGTAGAAATATGCCCATACTAGTTGGAGTTAAGCCTCTTATCTTTACAATTAGAGGAGTATATGCCCCTACATCTGACTACAAAGACGAGGAAATCGAATCGTTCTATAATGTGGTAGATCAGAAGTTTGGTCGAACATTCATTTTACTGAGGTCGCCAAAGACCATCGGAAAACTTATATATACCGGTATATAAAGTAGCGACGAAATTAATTTTATTTCTGGGGGTCGCCACAGCATTAAAGAGTAGAGGCCTAAAGAAGCTTGTCAACCATTGTGGTAGTGGAATGCATCAAAGAGACTCCAAAGATAGATATCCTATTGTCATGGGGGACTGGAATGCTAAGATAAGGCGAGGATGCATTTGGTCAATGCAGGAAAAAGTGGACGTTTTGGAGTAGGAGAAACCAATGATAGAGAAATATGAATACTTTGTTTGCAAGCAGCTATAAGCTCAAATTCCCTTACAAGACATCGAGAAAAACACCGTGGCATGCACCTCGTAAGAAAACACATAGATAGATTACATTCTGTTACCACCAAAATTCAAATCCAGCATCAACAAAGCTAAAGCCAGAACCTTCCCCCTGGGCCGACAAAGGCAGCGATCATGACACTGTCTTAATGACTATAAAATTAAAATAAAAAAAGAATCGTACACCTATACATCTTCGATTCAGATATGACCTAGAGAAACTCCCAGATCCAGACATAGCGAAACTGTTTAAGGCAAATGTTGGGGGAAAGCACGGACCACTTACATTGGTACATGATAATATTAACTCACTCACTGATATCACCAAAACAGTGCTACATGAAACAGCCACAGAAATCTTAGGGAATCAACTAAAGAAAATTAAGTCATGGGTCACAGACAATACATTGATTTTATGTTAAACAAGTAGATAATTAAAAAAGAAGAAAGGAACTAATCCTCAGTGAAATAAAATTAAAGAATCATAGATAATAATATATTATATATATTATATAATATATCCAGAACTGCGCAGCCCGACTAGTTCTCAAGAAGAAGAAGTCAAATGATATCAATCCTCTGCTCCGATCTCTGCACTGGCTACCCATCAACAACCGGATCTCATATAAGCTGGCTTCTCTCTGTTATAGGTGCCTGAATAACTGCGCCCCGGATTATCTTCGCTCTTGTATAGAGCTCTACACCCAGTCCCGCCCACTTCGTTCGGCTTCTGACGCGCTTACTCTGCGGATCCCTCGTGTGAGGCTCGTGTCCGCTGGCGAACGTTCATTTTCCTACCCAGGACCGTCCGCTTGGAATCTCCTCCCACTACAGCTTCGCCAGAGCCCTTGCTATGACACCCTCAGGAGCCGGCTGAAGACTCACCTATTTCGTCAGGAGAATTAGCGTATTACTACATATTTCGTTGTCTGTCTGTATTCTGTAACTGTCGTCTGCGCATAGAACTGTCACCAACGGGATATGCGCTATAATAATAATAATAATAATAACGGTGCTTATTATTATTATTATTATATTATTATTATTGTAGAAAAAAAACACAGTGAAGAGAATGGATGAAAAAATTATAAGGGTGATGGGGGAAAGTTAACAAAAAAAAATCATTAGTCCTTTTTTTTTAAAAACAAACTTTAATCATGAAAATATTCACACATTTATAGGATATCTGTAAATTATAAACAGCAAAATTAAAAAACATCTTCCCTAAGCCTTTTTTGTATCTTCTTTTAACCACTCTCTCTTTCATTCTGTTATATTTTGTTTTATGACACATAAATTATTTTTTTTAGAATATAATTTTATATCTTATCATTTTTGAGTTTGCACATTTCTTCTCTATTAAACATCATAGGCCGCCATTGAGTGATCTTCATAAAAATAACAACAGTGGATCAGTAAACTGCAGTTTTCAGAACATGGCAATGTTAAATAGCTGAGTGTATTTATATTGACTATGGCTTGTGCCTAAATGCAGGGGAGGCAACTATAAAAAAAACAATATTTAATGTTCCGACTTTCGATTTGTAAATTTAAAAAAATAATAATTGCTTAGAAAAAATAAATCTATTTCTCAAATCTAAGAATACCTTTTAAACTTTATAGTTGCATTAGATGGGTAAATCAATAATACGTACGAAGAATATAAATTGAACTTTAATTAAATAATGTATTTAACTACTTGAATAAAAAGGTAAGTAATGATACTGTGATTATAATTATAATAACATAGCCTATATATGCCATTTTCGGGCACGGTTGCCGAGCGGCAGCACGTTTGACTGGAGTACTAAAGGTCCTGGTTTGGAATCCAGGCGTCTAAGATTCGTTTCCGGATCTGAAGGGTGTCCCGAAGTCTACCTAGCTCTGATGGGTACCTTACCTAAGTTTGGGTAAAGTAAAAGGGGGCTGGGCATTGTACTGGGCACACAATCTCCTAGAATGCAGTGGCCACAGAAACTGGTGAAGGCTGCTTAACCGGCCCTATGGATCAACTTGGTATGATTTACTTACAAATACAACTTCTGTACTCATTTACATTAAGATATATAGCATGCTCTTTTGTTTATGTGTCTTTATAACAAAAAACCACTGCAAGAAATGGATTAGATTTCCATTGAAAAAAGATCTCTGTTCCCTCAACCTACGCAGTTGTTAAAAGGCAATTGTCTAAAACAATCAGGGCGACTGTCCGACACAATCAGGGCAAATGTCAAACACAATGAGGGCAACTGTCCAACACAATCAGGGCAACTGTCCAAAACAATCAGGGCAACAATCAGTGGCAAAAAAAAATATTTGTCACCTTCTCTTCACTTATATCCTCGTCACTTTTATGTTTCATTTATAAATTTACTTACAAGTGTTAATATTTAAAATTTTTTTGGTATATTTATTTCGCCATATGTCACTGTATGTATTATCGTCGGCATTTTACGTCTCGTGAGACGATCCATTTCCCTTGCAGGCCCTCATGTGGCTAAATAAGCCAATCCTGGACGTACAGGCACGGTCACACTGGCTGCAGATGAAGGTAACGGAGGGGAACACATTGTTCTCCACCCTCTTGTTCCTGGCGCGCTCCTCTCCCGCAAGCCTGGAACCTTCTTTGATTCCTGCCCTCCAGGTGGGCCTATCATGCGCCATGATCTCCCAACTGTTTGGGTCAATTTGGAGGTGCCTCATATCTCTTTTGCAGACATCCACAAATCTCAGTTTTGGACGTCCAGCAGGTCTCTGTCCCGAATTTAATGTTCCGTAAAGGATGTCCTGTGGAAGTCGACCCTGTGGCATTCGGCGAACATGACCTAGCCAGCTGAGAGGTCTGTTACTTAGAGTAATGCGGATGTCTTGACACCCTGCTCTTCGTAGGACCTCTGCATTTGAAACCCTGTCCAGCCATCTTATATCTAAAATGCGTCTGTTAAATTTTTTTTCCTGCCAGGAATATGTGCTCCATGTTTCACTGCCGTACAGCAGTGTACTCAGAAGGCATGTTCGATAAATTAGTGACTTAGTGGAGCGTGTGAGCAGTGAGTTCATCCAGACTAGTTTTTTTTAATTTTGCCATAGTGCCCATGGCTTTAGCTATTCTACTATTGATATCCCCATCTAGGAGCACATTGTTTGAGATTTTGTCCCCAAGGTAGCAGAATTCTTCAACTACTTCTAGTGGATGGCCACCAATAGTGATGCATGGCACAGTTGCAGCGTTTTGAGCCAGTACCTTGGTTTTGTTTTGACTAATGCTGAGGCCGAATTTTCGGCATGCGTCATCAACTAGTTTATCAATGAGCGTCTGGAGCTCGTTTGCAGATTCGACAACAATAGCTGCATCATCAGCATTGTTATGTGTTTAGATTATATCTTGTTTCCCTCCTATGTAACTAACTGCACCACTGCCAGGGCCCTAGTCCTGACCTCTAGTTGAACTCTGCTACTGTTGCGTCAATAATTGTTGTTTACTAGAGTGTACCTAGAGAATTTTTTCACAGTCTGGAACATGTTAGAAAGAGATGTTGACAATTTTTGTGAGTTATTCTTAGCCTACTTTTATTCCAGAAATCTCTAACATGTATAGTATAAATATAGGAGATTCGCGTGATAGAGGGGAAGTTTTTACATCGATGTAGTATTCTTGAGTCTTGGTTTAAGCATATTGTAAGCGCATCAGTGGCAGAGCTGTATTGTATCTTTTATGTACCTGTACGCATTATTACATTGTTGTTTTATTCTGTTGTAAGGATATTCGTGAGTTGATTTTTCTTTTCTATTTTTCTTTTGATATTCATGTGACTTAGTAAATAAATTGTTTTAAAATTGGTATCGTCTGAAGTGTTGTTTTATTAAATAAATTATTTTAAATTTTATTAATTAAGTTAGCTACAAATAATTAATATTGTTTGTTATTTATTACAACCTCTTTAACGAGACCACTTAATTTAAATTTAATACTACAGGAGGTCTGTAATAAAATAGAGAAGTTCCCTAACCCGTACACTCTTAAGCTTTGTTTTGGCTTTGAGCCTGTTTAGGTTGAAATGCTTTCCAGATGTCCTTGTGTCAAGGTAGACACCCTTGTTACAGTCTCCATAAGCATAGTGCAGTAGGCACGAGAAGAATATTCCAAACAAGGTGCGTGCGAGTACGCAGCCTTGTTTAACACCACTGCGGACTTCAAAGAGCTCCGATTGCGCTACATTAAATTTCACTGTGCACCTGGTATTCTCATGAAAACAGGCAATGAAAGAGAGCAGCTTTGGAGGGCATCCTATTTTTGCCAGGAGTTTGAGGAGTCCACTTCTGCTGACCATATCAAATGCTTTAGCTATATCGACGAACGCAATTTATAATGGCTTATTCATCTCACGGAACCTCTCTTGTAGCAGTCGAAGGGAGAAGATCATGTCTATAGTGGATCTGCAGCTTCTGAAACCGCACTGAGACTCTGGATAGACCCTAGATGCCAGCACCTGCAGCCTTGATAGTGCCACTCTTGCAAAGATCTTACCAACTCTGCTCAAGAGGGAGATACCTCTGTAATTGTTGCAGTCGCCGCGGTCCCCTTTGTTCTTACATAATGTAACGATATTTGCGTCACGCATATCTTGTGGCACATAGCCCGATTCCCAACACAGGCCGATAAGTTCATGAAGTTCTGGGATAAAAATTGAATTGCTGGCTTTTATTACTTCTGCAGGAATGCCGTCACTTCGTGGGGCCTTTCCATTTTTGAGGCTGTTCACTGCATTACTAAGGTCAAATATTACTTAAAACATTTAAAACTTTAACAACTTGTGTATTGACTAATTCTGAGTGTGTTTGCTAAATTTCATGGCGATTGGTTAATATTAGTTAATTCTGGAAATAATTAATTATATGTTGCAATGCTAAATTGTAAAAATGGTACCTTTTTCTTTTTTATTTTTCTCCAAAACGACTTCTGTTACCTTTACTTATGTAATGTTGTATAACTTTTGAACTAATTAATGGATTTTAAAGAGGTTTTCACCAATATAAAGATAAATGAATTAGCTTTATTTAAACACCAAAACCTAAATATCCTTTTTTGCCGACTTAAGTACCATTCCGTGGGGTTGCATCACAAATACAGTTTTCAAACCATACATTCACCGAATGTTTCAACAAATACAGTTTTTAAACCATACATTCACCTAACCTTATCTTATCTTATCTTATACATTACAGACGCTCCTTCTATAAAGAAGATTATTGCGTCCTACGCTCATCCGTGGTCCGAGTCTAGTCTTGCATTTTTATTATTTTATTGATTTAACAAATACAGTTTTCAAACCATACATTCAGCGAATGTTTCAACAAATACAGTTTTCAAACCATACATTCACCGAATGTTTCAACAAATACAGTTTTTAAACCATACATTCACCTAACCTTATCTTATCTTATCTTATCTTATACATTACAGACGCTCCTTCTATAAAGAAGATTATTGCGTCCTACGCTCATCCGTGGTCCGAGTCTAGTCTTGCATTTTTATTATTTTATTGATTTAACAAATACAGTTTTCAAACCATACATTCAGCGAATGTTTCAACAAATACAGTTTTCAAACCATACATTCACCGAATGATTTAACAAATACAGTGTTCAAACCATACATTCACCGAATGATTTAACAAATACAGTTTTCAAACCAAACATTCACCCAATGTTTCAACAAATACAGTTTTCAAACCATACATTCATAGAATGATTTAAACAACTATAGATTTGAAACCATCCATTCACCGAATGATTCAACAAATACAGTTTTCAAACCATACATTCAACGAATAATTTAACAAAAAAAGTTTTCAAACCATACATTCCCCGAATAATTTAACAAATACAGTTTTGAAACCATGCATTCACTGAAAGATTCAGTTAACAAAAGTTGGCAGTTCGGCTAAGAATTGTAAACAAAAAGCGTATACTATTATTTACCCACGGAATTTAAAAAGTTAATAACATGTGGATCCGTTAAGGTCTTATAACGATGAAGTTTTCAATTTTGTTGGCACCAAGACTTTGAACTTTTCGGGTCTCTACTCTCTTCCGGAGCTTAAAATAGCACAGGTAGAAAATGTTGCCTTAGATTGAGATTCTTCTTCCGGTATCCATGCTACATTTTCATCTTAATTCTACACCGCCATCTTGTGATGACCAGTCTCTTCGGCAGTATTGAAGCATTACACTATGAAGACAAACAAAGTATAAAAAACAACAAATAGTATAAGTGATGTTGATAATCACTTTACAGGGAAATGTATACAGTAAAATAGGAAACGAGACTGTCTCAATTTCATGATAATTCAAGAATTTATACAGGAATATATTATGTTGTCTTTTTCTTATACATAACAGACTCTCCTTCTATAAAGAAGATTATTGCGTCCTACGCGCATCCGTAGTTTGAGTTTAGTCCTGGATTTCTAGGCCTACTAGTGTTTTAGGCCTAAATGATTTTAAGTTACTGGTTTCCCTGGTTTGTTCAGGCAACCCATTTCATGCTCGGATGCCACACGGGAAGAAATAGTACTTATATGCATTTACCTTCACATAAGGGATAAGAAAAGTTTTTTTTGTCCTTATGTCTATATGTATTATTACTCTTTGCCTTTGTTTGTTTTAGTAGAAAGAGCGCCTTTCGCATAATAGATAAGATAAAAATTGTCGACATTATACACTATAGAAAACTTTTCAATGCCATATTACGAAAAAACTCCCAATTACTTTTTAAACCTCTATGCTATTTTAATGTTTTTTTATGCGTTTATAAATAAATATGTTTTAAAAATGTATAGATTCAATGCACGACATGGCACCAATTTACTGCAATGTCCAAGACAGGTATATAAATATAATTTGAATAGGAATTCTGTAAAATAAAACAGGAATGGTAGAGAGAATATAAACAAGCACATTGTATTCTCGCTATCATTGAGATCAAAACGAGGTCCTACCATTTACCACGGAGAGAAAACGTACATGGACAAGTCTTAATGTGTATGCATGCATAAAAGGTCACGTGCAAAAACATTTCCGTTCTTATTCGATCATTTTATTCGAAACATTGGTTGTACTCAAATTTGTTGGAGATTAAAATTTATTTAATTTCCAATAGATGTTTACAAAGCGAAACAATGTATTGTGAAAGTCAGAAGGGAATAATCACATTTTTTAAATATCATACTTATTGCATAATGCAAAAGAATTTTTGTTATTCGTTTTTATGAATTTACGCATTTTGTTTTTCAATAACCAAGAAAACGCAACTCTTGACTCATTTATTTTGTAAACAAATAAAAATTTTACGTCCCGCGAGTAACACTTGAGTATTAATGATCGCCTGTTCACGTTTGATGTTAAAAACGGATTCCTCATAACTAAATTGTATCCTTTGTATAATTCTAAAAGACTAGAACTGGCCGTCGAGGTTGAAGTCAATTGTCAAACTCCAGCAAAAGCATGCTTTTTTTGTTATTAGTTTAAAAATAGAACAGGAAGTTCACGAACATTCGGGTTCAAAAGTTCACGCCTCATTAAGACTTGTCCAATGCCGGGCGTTGCTTCAAATTACGCGCGTTGCGTTAAATTGTGGTCTCTAAAATTATAATAAGGGCGCTTTAAATACTATACATTTTTACCAACTAAATACAAAAACAATCGCATTTTCGACACTTGAAAAAAGTGAAAGATAAATAAAACTTTGGGTGGATGGCAACAGACCAAAAATGAACACATCAAAATCTGAATTCATTCTGTTCATAGCAAAACAACAAATAAAAATGCCTAACAATAATAATATTTATGAAACAACTCAAATAAAATATATCGGAGTATATTTAGATAAAAATGTAAACCTCAAAGATCACAATTTTTTTTTATAAATCTGCCGAGCATAAATAATCTTAGAACAGAAAATATATTAAAAGATGCATGTTAGACATTAATCGTAGGCCTGGTAATCTCTCAGTTAGACTGTGCGAACTGTCTGTACATTGGACTGCCAGAGTGTGATTTGAAGAAACTACAAAGGGTCCAAAATATGATATAAATTCTTATTCTGGGTTAAAGTTCTTCCGTTGCGATTATTATTACCATCATGCTTTGGCTATCAGAGCTGACGTCTGCAGCTGGCGAAAGATAAAATATAACATCAACCTCGTGTATTTGATCACATTTGGGTATGTAATAAAAAATCAGTAAGAAAAAAAAATACAGAGCGAGAACGAGGAAATATAATAAAGATATATTAATTTTATCTAAGATCACTAAGCATTACGTAGACGAGAAGTTGACAATCTTTTAGAGAACCGCGTGACAAACGATGAATTTCTTATTTATTCACTGTGACAACATTCTAAAATTCACTTCTTCTACTGTTATCAATGTATTGTAGAGTAGTCGTGAATTGGCCTTTTTTTTGGAAATCTTATGCGTGCCATTAAAAAATCGCTCTGCGTGCCGATTTTGGCACGTATTCCGTAGGTTAACAACTCCTGTTGTAGTCCATGGGATGAAGCGGCTAAAATGCATGGCGAGCGAGTCGGAATCAGGTGTAAACCTTATTAAAATCCTCTTGATGTTAATCCATTTTAAAGAAACCTAATCAATATGCAAGACTAGACTCAACCTACGGATAAGCTCAGCACCACGTAATAGTTTTATGTAATAATCAGCATCTGTACTATGGACGAAGGAGTGCCTTAACCTATAAGACATGAATGAAATGTAATTAAATGGTATATAAGAATGTATGTTACCTTGACTGTGTAATCTCTGAAACGTGTTCGGGGGATCATCAAGATTGGAGTATTTTTGGATAGTACTCCCTAGCTTGTCATAAATGTGGACCCCAACTCTTAATGACTCTTGGAAAATAAAAAGCAAGAAAATTATTTTTCTACGCGTTTTTTTTTTACATTCTAATTGGCCGTATTGCTGCTGAGAGTTAACACCCTTGCCCCTTATACAAGTCAATCTTTTATGACTGACTTGTAAATTACAAGTCAGTCATAAAAGATTGACTTGTATAAGGGGCAAGGGTGTTAACTCTCAGCAGCAATACGGCCCATTGTATTCTTAGTACATAAAAAAAAGTTTTTACATTGTTCTGTTACACTGTATAAAATATAACTATACTGGCTTATTTGTACCCAACTTTCCCCTTAACAGCTTAGAGCTTAGAGCAACAAAAATACAAATCTACATTTAAGATCTACTTATAATTAGAAACTTTATTTAAATTAAAACTTCACTAGTGATCTTCAAAGCTGAAAAACACGTATCTGGCTCATGGTTATGCTTTAGTCAGGAGCAGCTTCGATATAATCTCACAGAATAAGGAACAAAGGAGTTCTTGTACCTTTCAGTTCGGGCTCTGATTGACAGGAGTCGGCCACTACGTGTTGATTTTACGTAGTTGTAGTGAAGTGGATGCTTGCTATCTTTGAATATTTATACATATTTGCGCAAGTGTATACATTGTCGACAGAAAAATAGGAGTCTAAGCTTTATTATGAAGACTTTTAAAAGTAATATATTTAAGACATATAGTTACCTCGTCCACCTGTTATTGTGTATACAACTTTCGCGTTTGTTTCATCACTACCAGGAATTGTAAATATTGGTAGATCATAAACATGTCTTTCAGTCCCTGAAAATCATGGAAAAAACACAATATGAAGAGAAAATTATTTGTTGTTTGTGTGTGTGGTTACTGTTTAATCTAAATAAATTTAATTTATAACCAGAGGTCTTAAATGGACGTACAGTTATATAATATACTATTTGACATGTGGGAGTCTGGAATCCGTACAGTAAATATGTATAATAATAGTGAAATCGACAATAATAAAAACTTCAAAACATCATAAAGTATATGTCTACATATATATCTAAAAGATAAAAAGACGGGAGAAAATGTAAGAGAAAGGGAGAATGATAGAGTAAGGAAAAGATAGAGATAAAAAGAACTATATAGAGAGAAAAAAAAATGGGAAAAGAGAGAAGGAGAGAAAAATAGTGAAAGAAAAGAGGACAAATAGAAAGATAAAGAGAGAGAGAGAGAAAAGAGAGTAAGAAAGAAAGTGACGCGTAGAAAGACAGAAAAGAGGGGAGCGAGAAAGAAAGAGATCGTGGTAGAGAAAGACAGTAAGGATGGAGGGGCAGGTATATGTGAGAGAGAGAATCGGATGTAGAAAGAGGAAGTACTTTTATGCCCTATAGCGGCTGTCAAGTCACAGTCAAGTGACTCTAATAATTACTCATAATCCTGGAAACAGAGCAGGTAATAATAATAATAATAATAATAATAATAATAATAATAATAATGACATTTGTATAGCGCTGCCAACAAGCATGATGCAAACTCAGAGCGCATTTAACATACAACTAAGAACACGGATACAATCTCTAGGCTAAGAGATAAAAAATTAAATGATGAATCAAAACTTTACAAACATGGAACAAATCAAGCATGCCACGTTATAATTAATAATTCCGGAATGGGACTACTAGTTATGTCACAGTGTAGATTGCAATTTACAGGCGCAGTCGTTGGGGATAATATTCACGTGGCCAAATTACTGTTGGCGCAGTAGATATAATATGGAACTATTTTTCACGTGAAAATTAATTGCATATAATGAAAGTAAAAGGCGTGTGCAGATAATTCAGTCAAGCAAAACTAGTATACTTGAGGTACAAGTACAAAAAATATAAATTGTATATCTACAAGCATGTAAATAGACTAGTTGTTAACTCCAAGCTCTAGTCGGCCCACATTGATCCATAAGGCCTTTTGTGGCACCGTTCTCTTGTTTGTGGAAATTTACTGCAGGCCCGACAGAAACATCTTATTCTTGAATAGGATTCAAGCTAAATTTTTTTTACCTTTTTTACCTCCAAACGATATACATACATATACATATACATACGATATAAAAACAATTTAGTTATTGTCGTAAATGACAGACCAATGCATCTCAACAGATCCTCAATAATATTCCTTGGTAATAGGCGCTATATAAGTTTTGTATGAAGTGAGGTTACCTTGCCGACTTGTTCTAGCATCAACCTGTGTTTGTTTTCTTTCCAGAAATAAGTTACTGGAATTTACTTGCAAACCATCCCCGGGCTGGTCGTAAACATTGGCTTCACCTTGTGAGGACCCTTAGACCACGAAAAAAGTCACATTTTATTAATACAAATATGTTTTAATACAGTTTGTAGCAAAAAACATGATCATAGTAGGCCTGCACGTTCGACTTACTTTTCCGGCGACGATAAACAATAAAAAAACACAGTAATACAATGGCCAATATTACAGCCAACACTACCGTAGTCACTATGAGGGCCACTGCGTACTGTGGAAGACTTGCATCTGAGGAAACATATACATATATATTTATACAAAACATTTTAAAGATTTAAAAAAAAAACAGTTGTGAAATTCACACTAAAACTATAACTTGAATTAAGAGTTAGAATTATTCATACTGTAGAGTGTAGAACCATTGATATTAACTATTAGGCAACTTGTATCAACTCTGTAGATTTGATTAGTAGAATCTCGAACACATTATTAATGAATACATTTTCACACAGTTTTCCAATAAGACTTAACAATCTATTTAAAATGTACGCAACTAAAATAACTTTATTGCTTTGGTTTCTAGTAGTAACATTTTTGAATGAGTTATCTAACCATATACATTATGAATTTGTCATGTGGTAAGACAATTTGATTCCAAATATTTTCAAGACTTATGGAGCTGATTGTTTCTGGGACTGATAGACTGCTATTGTTACTTGTTATATTTAAAAGTGAACTTTTTAATTCATGATTTTGTAAGGCATTAAATAAATTTCCATAAATCTGTAAATATAAGCAATGCATCTATACTAAATTATAAAGTCAAATGATTGCTACGAAATGTCTACAATTGAATTTAACACCAATTGTAAAATACAATAATCTAATTAATTATTTCAAGCGACCTCTGTTTTTTTTTTTTTGGATTCAGTATTGATAATACACAAATGGCCTCAAATGCAATCTATATGTTAGAAACCCCATTCTGTCGTATTGTGTATGTCACAATCTGCAATGATTAAGAATAACTCAAATTTTTTAACTTTATATTGCTTTCATTGCTGACCAGGATTATATGGATTATATGGATTATATGGATTATATGGATTATATGGATTATATGGATACCCAACGCATCTTTGGGGCACGGTGGCGCGTTCGGCTTGGGTACTGAAGGTCCTGGGTTCGAACCCTGGTGCAGGCTACGGAAGGTTTCCCGGGTCTGGAGGGTGTCCCTGAGTCTACCCAGCTCTGATTTGTACCTGACCTTAGTTGGGGTAAAGTAAAGGCGGCTGTGCATAGTGCTGGCCACACAATCACCTAGTATGTCTTGGCCACCGAAACTGGGGAACGCTGCTTTTTTTTTCAGCACACATCCCTACAACTGGCTAATAACACATAATCTTAAATTATTAAATTAGCTTTAAGACTAAATCTAGTGAAAGAAACCGATTACATCATTAGGACTGTGTGTATCAAGAAACGAAGACCAAGCTACCCTTGTCAAGGTATGCAAGGAAATTGTATGACCAGCGCAATCATCGGACACACCAAGGTCTAGGTAAATTCTCAGTTCAATTGAGACCCGGAAATAAACAGCTGACGTTTTTCATGGTAATAAGACGTGGAAACAAAACTCGGTGCAATATGAATTTAACATAAACTTACCTCCTGACAACTGCGTCGTCGTTTTAAATGATGTTCCAGTGGTTGTAGGATTTGTCGTCGTGCTAAATGATGTTTCAGCGGTGGTAGACTTTGTCGTCGGTCTAATTGTTGTTCCAGCGGTTGTAGGATTTGTCGTCGTTCCAAGGATTCGAACATCTGTCGTCGTTTTAAATGTAGTTCCAGCGGTTATTAGATTTGTCGTCGTTCTTAATGTTGTTCCATTACTTGTAGGATTTGTCGTAGTTTTAAATGTCGTTCCAGCGGTTAAAGGATCTGTCGTCGTTCTTAATGTTGTTCCATTACTTGTGGGATTTGTCGTAGTTTTAAATGTCGTTCCAGCGGTTAAAGTAGCTGTCGTCGTTTTAAATGTTGTTCCATTACTTGTAGGATTTGTCGTCGTTCTAAATGTTGTTCCATTACTTGTAGCATTTGTCGTAGTTTTAAATGTCGTTCCAGCGGTTAAAGGATCTGTCGTCGTTCTAAATGTTGTTCCATTACTTGTAGGTTTTGTCGTAGTTCTAAATGTCGTTCCAGCGGTTAAAGGATCTGTCGTCGTTCTAAATGTTGTTTCATTACTTGTAGGATTTGTCGTAGTTTTAAATGTCGTTCCAGCGGTTAAAGGATCTGTCGTCGTTCTAAATGTTGTTCCATTACTTGTAGAATTTGTCGTAGTTCTAAATGTCGTTCCATTACTTGAAGAATTTGTCGTAGTTCTAAATGTCGTTCCAGCGGTTAAAGGATCTGTCGTCGTCCTAAATGTTGTTCCATTACTTGTAGGATTTGTCGTCGTTCTAAATGTCGTTCCAGTGATTATTTCACTTTGAGCTGAATGTACATACAACATAAACAAAATCACAATTAATGCATTATTACATTGTAAACCTACAAGACTTTAAAATCAATTTATACCTACGGTAGCTAAACTGTCTTCAATTATATTAGTAATATTTCAGTCAATTCAAAACTATATAATAGAAAAACAATTTTTTTTTAATTGCGCTGCCAACAAACGTAATGTAAGCTCAGAGAGCATTTAAAACCAAGCAACGAAAACATACATAGAGGTAATTTTATTTAAGAACTATACTAGAATTCTCTAGGCTATACAAGTCTAAAAAATAAATTTATCCGATATAGCACCATTTGAAAATCATATTAATACAACAATTATTTCGCATCTATAAATGCAGTAAATAAGATAAAAAAGATTTTCGATTTTTTTTTTTAAATGTATCTATTCTTTATTTAAGATATTACTAAAACAAATAAAATAAAAACTAAACAATGCATGTATAGCTCAATATTAGTGCCAAGGAGTGTATGGAAATTCAAGACATTTTTTACAACACATTGCCTTGGAGACCAATACAATGCATTCAGTTACTAAATTTAGTAAACCACAATTCTCATAAGATCGCTTGGCCCGTATTTAATTTTAAATAAAGCAGATTTGACAAGTTTCTCCCTGTCAGGGGCTACAATGTAAAATGTTCGTCCAACACAATGATCGGTCATGTTTTACTTTCTCAATAAAGCCTCGGTAGTTGTTACTAGAGTATTATCCCCCCCCCCCCCCCCTCGTTTTCCAAAAATAAAAGCTTGATAGATTAAAAGTTTATTTAAGAATCGGTTATCTCATAAAGCCTGGGTAGATGACTTCAATTGAGACCCGGAAGTAAATACGTGGCATTTACTAGGGTAACTTGTTCGTCTCTTCCATTAACCAGTCTGTTGAACTGTTTGCTTTTGTATCTTATCTTATATGTTACAGACGCTTATTCGTGGTTTGAGTCTAGTATTGCATTTTGATTAGTGCTTTCAATGATGTTAAGTTGCTGGTTTTCCTGGTCTGTTCAGCTAACCCATTCAATGCCCGGATGCCACCCACGAAGAATGATAACTTTTTTGTAGTGAATGCATGACAATCACATTCACACTTCTTTAATAGTTCTTCTGTATTACAGTAAAGTTCTTAGCTGGTTAGCTTGTGGGATTCAATTAGGAATACCAGGGTATAAACGTGCACTATTAAAAGGGCGAGTCGGATAAATACACTGAACTTACTTTGTCTTGGCGTTGTAGTGTAAATCATTGTTGTTGGTCTGGGCGTTGTTGTAGCGACTGTTGAATTTATCGTATCCGTATATTTGGGATTCGTTGAATCTATACACACATACGCAATAACGTTTATGTAATCTCAGAAAGTTAATATTTCAATTAAATAAATAGACAATATATTTAAATATTAAGTAATCTAAGTGACTTGCACATATTTTTAGTACTACAATGAGATTTGATTTCACTAATTCACATTTTTGTATGCATATACAATAAGATTTAAATATATTGTAATAACAAATAAATGTAATATACTATTTTTGTTACTGAATTTTTAGGAATAACTGTTGTCGAAGCTGATTTTATCTGGAAGTTATAGTATCTATCTTATCTTATATATTACAGAGGCTCCTTCTCTAAAGACGATTTTTGCGTCCTACGCTCTTTCGTTGTTCGAGTCTAGTCTTGCATTTTTACTTTTATTAGTAATTTAAATGATGTTAAGTAACTAGTTTTCCTGGTATGTTTAGGCAACCCATTTCATGCCTGGATGCCACTTGGGAACAAATAGTACTGATATGCATTTGTTATCACATAAGGGATTAAGAAATTCATTAGTTGTGACCAGTGACATGGATTACTTAAGTTCAATATTTTCTTAGGCATGTAATTATATTAACCTTTGCAAAACGCCATCATTTCAATTCATTGCCAAAAGTAGAATACATTCATCGAGGGGCGATATTTATTTGAATTAACTTATTACTTACTTGGAAATTCCTGCGTAGTGTGTAACATTGTTGTCCATCTTGATGTTGGTGTAGCCGATGTTGTATTTTGTGACGTTATAGAGAATGGGGTTGTTGAATCTAGTGTGAAAAGTACACAGTTGTAAGTTGATCAAATTTTATTTCATTTCATTTAATAGTTATATGTTACAAAAATTAAGTGACAATTTTATTAATCTAAGGCATAGGCAAGTGGGTGGGGTTGGCGGCAAGTGACGCCATCCCCCCCCCCTACACTTTATTTGTGATTCTAGCTACGCCACTGATCGAAGGAAAATAATTATTGGAAAAGGGACTTTAATGAACCTCCTATCAGGAGTCTGTGTATTCCCTAGCATGGTTGTCGGTGTTAATGTAATTCAAGTTGCTGTTGAATAGGCGGATATGTGGCTGTTTGGATTGTTGAATCTACAAAGACACATTTCAAATGAGAGCAATCTCACCACTGTACGCCCACAAGACTGGTATGAATGAGATCCAGAGAAGACCTTTAGCACTAAAAATTCTATTTCCCTCTTTATACAAGTAATTGAGAATATATCCAATACTATACAATAAAACAATTCAACTTACTAATTGCAATATTTACTTGGAGTATACTGCTACACTTTACATTTGAAAAGTTTTATTCTACTTTTGTTTGCCCAATCTTTTGAATGAAGTGTTTGTAAAGTGAGTCCATTTTAGTGGGCCCTGGTTCAGCTACACTATTTGCATTAATGGGACATATATTACGTTAAACACTTCCTTTTTCAGGATTCCTTGAGCTGCATGTGTAATTCGTTAGCCATCCCTATCATACGCCCTTTATTTTATTGTTTTCAAAACTAATGTAACGAAAGAAAAGAAGTGAACGTTCTTATAATTAAGTTTATAATTAAGGATTTTTTTTCTTTCGCTATAGTAAGTAAAGTATCTCGTCGTCGGTCTATAAGGCCGGTGAAGCAGCGCTTGCCAGTTTCTTTGGCCACGGCCTACTAAGGCATTGTATGGACAACACAATGTCCAGGCCGCCTTTACTTTAGCACACCTAAAGTCAGGAAAACACCAGAGCTGGGTAGACTCAGGGACAGCCTACAGACCAGAGAACAAATTCTAGTCTTCACCAGGATTCAAACTCAGGGCATTCAGTACGCCAGTCGAACGCGCTGCCGCTAGAGATTTTGCTATACGTATACAATAACGTCTTTTTATACTAACATCTGTAATACAAAGTCTTTTTATACTAACATCTGTAATACAAAGTCTTTTTATACTAACATCTGTAATACAAAGTCTTTTTATACTAACATCTGTAATACAAAGTCTTTTTATACTAACATCTGTAATACAAAGTCTTTTTATACTAACATCTGTAATACAAAGTCTTTTTATACTAACATCTGTAATACAAAGTCTTTTTATACTAACATCTGTAATACAAAGTCTTTTTATTGACAATATTTTCTGAGAATTTTTGCAGCTGCTTTAAAATCCTATATGTATATGATAGAAAAAAATATTACTTAGACAATATACAAAGACGCTTGTGTGAATTCCTTAACATTGGTGTCAATAGTGTCAGGAATTCTATGAATATTCAACTTATTATGTCTACTACTTGAAAAAGTAAATAGTCTTAAGTAACTAACTTAGGTTGGAGAGTGACTTTAGTAATGTACACCTTACAGATCATTAGGCCGGTGTGTATTGTGATGACTTGGAGAATCAGGAAATGAATAGTCCGCGATTTTAAACATTTTGCCTAATTCCAAAACGCAGAATAGGCAATTTTGGCTTAAGATTAATAAACTCGAATTTCATTTATCCAGACAAATACAAGATAGTCACTTAATAGGGTGAAAGACTGTAGGTGTATGATACAATCTCACTATATTTTTCTTCATAATTATATCTTATTTTATGTTTGCATATGATGCATGGCATTTTAGTTAGTTAATCCTTTCGAATCGCTTATAATGATATTCATTTATGGATGTACTTTGTTATCAAGGCTATTGTCCACGTGTACGTTGCACACTCTCCACTTGTTGATCAAGATTTGACCTCTCCCTCTCGACACAATTTTTTTATTTTAGACCATAAGAGTTCATATTACTCATTTTCAGTTGGACAGTGAAACAGCGAGTTCCCCCGGTCAAACAAATGTCTAATCTTTATGACGCGCGGCGTCCGCGCACATTGCCCCGCCCACCCTCAGACCCTACCCTGCTCACCACATTGTAACTCTCGGTGTCGTGTAATCCCACCTCTCTTGTCAATCAAAGAGTTTGAACTAATGATATAAACCCAACCAATAGTAATTGCAATAATATTAATAAGCCCCTCCCACGCTCTATTGTGAGCCCAATGTTTTTCAAATTTTCGTTTAGTTGTCATTTAACTTTTAATTTTACAAACAAGGTCTGATTGTAAGCGCACCAGAAGACGGAGCCCCGTTTCCGGTCTCCGGACTCAGTGCCTACGCCTATGCCCATGCCATAAGCACATTTTGGATTACTTAATATATTTCAATTGAACTATCCGCTCGCGCCATTTACTATTATTGATGCAATCAATCTATGTAAATAAACTACAAAATATAATTACACACCAGTAATTCAAGTGAATCTTAAAGTCTATGTTTGTGATGTTTAGTGCCAAGTTTAGTTATACGACTTAGAACAAGTGTCGGCAACGTTTTGATAATACTGTGCCAAAGTAGGATTTCTAATTTATTGAGTGTGCCGTAAAACTAAAAATCATACTGCTTTGGCACTCAGTTTATTGCAAAAGATACTTGAATTTCCTTTTTCAGAGTCCTCTGCGTGCCATTGAAAATCGCTCTGCGTGCCAAGCCTAGCACGTGTGCCGCAGGTTGCCGACCCCTGACACAGAGTAACTTGGTTGGATGCCAAAACTCATCAACACTTAAATATACATTTGCTTGACTTCAACTCGAATCACAGCGCAATAGAGGACCGAAAACCACCGCTTTATACACTTGCCTAATTCCCATCAGCATGATGGCGCATGCCAGATGGCGCATCTTTCCTTACCTCATGTGCCACTTGGATATTATCCTTAATCCTGCACTGTTAGCCTGGAAATTCCAACGTGACATAATTGAGTATCATTCTAGCACAATGCAATCTAAATGTTCATCTACTTGTAAGCTTAGAACACTTAGTTCACTGTGACAATTGAAGACTTTTGTGTACACAAACTTAAACGTCATGTGATATGTGTAATAAAACAGGCGTGGCCAGTTAATCTAGCCAGGGTATACAAAGGAATTGTATGACCAAGTCAACGATTGACTACATTTGATTCACCACAAATGAGATAACTTATAACTTAAAGTAAAAAAAAAAACAACAACTTATATTTACTTCACATGCACATTGTATTCAAACGCAACTTTAAACAGGTGTACGGACACCTAATCCCACGACATTTAATCCCTCCCCTCCCGAGGACATGTAAACTAAGAAGAAATAAAACAGTTGTATTTTAACAGTACATTTATACTTATAATGCAGTACATTTAAATGTATTAAACAGTATATTTATATTTATTACACAGTACATTTAACGCAATTTAATGAAAGGTAATCATAGGTATTCAAGTTAAATGTAAAGTGAGAACAAGGTAGGGTTGACAGACTCCGGCAAAAGGAGGACATGTCCTCCTATTAAGGCAGGCACTGCTAAAAACTCCTAAAATGTCCGGCTTTTGTACCCCAAAGGTTTTTAAAATCCTGAGTGCACTTTTTATGTTCTCATTAAATCTGAATAAGGGTCTGGGTCGGGTAAAGCAAAACACTGGATTATTTAGCGGGAAATGTAATGAATTAGATTGTGTTATCTAATGCGTTGTTAGGCTAATAATTGCAGTGGAGTTTTTTTTTATTTATTTCCCAAATGCAAGTTGCTTTTCAGAGTTACTAAAAATGTGTGAGCTTTTTATTCCGTATCCCTGAACACAATGGTAATATGGAAAGTGTGTTATCTCAGTGATAAACGCTCAATGGACAAAGAAAGAATCAGACTCTCAGTTAACTCTGTAAAGGACATCATTCTTATAAAGCACAACAAGAAAAATCTCACATGTGAACAGTTTTATACATATGTGCTTGCTAATGAAGATCTTTTGCGAAAAATGGGCTCGTCAGAGAAATATGTTGTACATTTAAGAAAGATGATAATTTAATTAGGGATGTGAAACGAAAACCGGAATAGCGTATTCAGGTTTTGAAACCGAAAACCGGTTTTGATTTTTAAAACCATATTTCAGTTTGCTGGTAGCTCCCCTTTTCTTGTTTTTTGTTCTGACGGAAATATTTGTTATAAAAAATGTTGGATTCGCACAAAAAAATTCTTGAAATGCCTTGCCAACACTATTTAGTCTTAGATATTATGTTTCTTTTTTTTCCAAATAACAACTATGGCTTGCGATAAAAACAACATCAAACCAAAAGTTAATTTACAGTTACAATTAACATGAATTATATTACTTTTCGGCTCATCTTTGAAAAACACTTCTTTAAACTTTAACAATGATATCTCGGTGTAAACTATGTTCCCAATAGATAAGCCGGAGCGGTGGCAGTACCACTGGATTGCGTACGCACCTGCTTACGAAGTATCCTGTATTAACATCCTCATTCTCTTATTACAAGGCAATTTATTCACCATAATAAATTATGGATGAGACCTTCTATTTATATCACACAAGTATAATTATAATTTATAATGTTATTACGGCTAGAGCCCCCATTCAATTTATGAAAAATAATAGTTATATATAGTATTGTTATTGTTAGTGTGAGTATCCTTGTATTAGTGAAGATCTTATTATATCATTCTGAAGTTTATTTGTAGTTGTCTAGAGTATTCCTGGTTCTTAGTATCCCCTGGCAATTCACATAGCGTAGTTTTAGAGTTTTCAGTTGATTTACTTCATGTATAATTATTTGTGTGGCTCATATTATACAGCAAGAACCTCGATGTTGAGTTGTAGTGTAAATTATTAATAAAGTTGAATAAATATTTCACATACACACATGTATATAACTTTGAAATATTGACGTTAACCAAGTTGTGTAGAAAGCAACGATAAATTTGGTTTAATTTACAAAATCAATTCAGTAGGAATCCAAATAATATTATATACACAATCAAGAAATACACATATTCCAATTAGTAATGAATATCCTCAATGAACATATAGCATTGTAGTTAATAGTAGAATAATAAATTTTATTCCATACTACAAATCAAATAGAAACGATACTCAGAGACTCAGAATTTTAGATGTTATCCGATCGGCTGTAAGCCTAGTGACACGAGTATTTTAATCTAGCCCGCGTGTTGACTGCGTGATCAGATTGTCTTTTTATTAAGAACAAGCAATAATGCTCTGACAAAATAAGGAGAGACCGGACGACCTTGACACGCTGTGTTTGCGTGAACAGTTCATGTTTTTATCGAGGTTAATAAAAAAACAATAATGCTCTAATTAAGTTAGGAAAAACCCGGGGGAAACCTTGAGCTGAGAAATATTTTATATCGTTTAAACGCAATTCGCTTAAATGATTTAGTTGGCTTATTAACATTACAATGTAGGGAATTTACGTTTCGTAACACTCTACATATGCTTCTTAATATTATGGTCAACGACAATCGGAAATTCGATTATCAACATTGAAAGCTATTATCGATTTTAATCAATTAGCCCAGATTTTTTTTTTGTTCTAAATAATTTTTAATGATAAAATGTACAAAATCATATTGTATTCACACAAATAAACCCCTTGAATGTCCTGCAAACAATAATTAAATTTGAAGTATTTTTCAATTATACCTACAACAATAATTAAATTTGAAGTATTTTTCAATTATACCTACAACAATAATTAAATTTGAAGTATTTTTCAATTATACCTACAACAATAATTAAATTAGAAGTATTTTTCAATTAAACCTACAACAATAATTAAATTTGAAGTATTTTTCAATTATACCTACAACAATAATTAAATTTGAAGTATTTTTCAATTATACCTGCAACAATAATTAAATTTGAAGTATTTTTCAATTATACCTACAACAATAATTAAATTTGAAGTATTTTTCAATTATACCTACAACAATAATTTAATTGGAAGTATTTTTCAATTATACCTACAACAATAATTAAATTTGAAGTATTTTTCAATTATACCTACACAACTAGATACACATTTTCTGGACTAGGGAGGAGGGAAACGAAATCTGGTTTTAAACCGGCTTTATAGAACCTAATACCGGTTTGAAAAAAAAAAACGGTTTTAACATCCCTAAAGTTAATGTATTAACTGTAGAAATTACTGTTTAATTTTTAAATAATACAGCCTAGTATTGCTGCATTTTGAAAAACTAAGGCAATTGTTTTTTTTTTATTTTAAAAGGCTTTATCTTGGTTAATTTACTAATATACTAATATTATATAACTATTGGCAACCATTGTAGTAAAATTGTATTGGTTGCTGGTTAAATCCGCATTCAATTGAAAAAAAATTAATGATTTAAATAACGGAGTGATTATACGGCGGATCCGCCGTATAACGCTCAGCGTTATTCGGCGGATTTTTGCGTGAACTCCTGACCTATATTATACATAATTGTTTTTCTGGTCCTATATGCTTAATTACTATTTTTTCGTACTATTTAGAACAAGGTTTGTTGGCCCAATGGTTAGTAGCTTGCGCTGTCAACAGGGGTGACGCAGATTCAAATCCAGCCAGCTCCGCCAATTTTTTTTTTAGTATTATAAAAAAATACACCGTAATCACTCCGTTCAATTATAAATATGAGACTTATATAGCGCATATCCCGTTCCTGTTGGGAACAGTTCTATGCGCTGCTGTAAACATAGTGCTGCCTGCTGGCGCAAATACGTTTACAGGCCCAAAACTCCTGCAGGGTGACAGGGATCCGCCGGTGGCAGGGATCGAACCCGCGACCTGTCCGATGGTTTTTTTGGTTGACAGTCCGGTGTGCTAACCACTAGACCAGCCGGCTTCACAATTATAGTAAAACGATAAATATTTTTTAGTTAAATTCGTGATTTTTTTGTAAGTAACCATTTGTCATTGTTTATCATTAATTCAAACATAAAGGTTACCCTATTACTATGGCCTATGTCACTTAATCACAATTAGAAATTGATTTTACGGTTAGGCCCGGTTAGGGTTAGGACTTAGCTAGGAATATGATCCTAATTAAAAGCCTATAGAGTCACTATAGACTATAGAATAGAATATAAGGTTTTAAGTCATAAGTATAGCCTAACTCTCACAATTTTTTCGTAAATTCGGTATTATACACTTTCGGCTGTTTGAATAACGCTTCCCAAAAATTAGTGCTTCGCGTTGTCGGCAGTGGAAAAGATCCTGTATAATATGGGTCACGAGTTCACGCAAAAATCCGCCGTATAACACTGGGCGTTATACGGCGGATCCGCCTTATAACGCCTCCCTTTAAATAAAGCATTCAATGTGTCGATGTGTCCTCCTTTGTCCTCCTTTGGGTACTCGTGTATCCGGCAACCCCACGTCAAGGTGTGTTCTAAGAACAATCCCGTTCGCTCCCCACTATACGCGGGAGATCAAAGAGCTAAGTGGCGCCTGAATCAAGCAGAGAAAGGGGAAGGGGGTAGTAGGGGCGGCAAGTGGTGGGAGACGTCATTGTCACTTGAACATTACGCATAGTGGTTTCCCTTAAGTGGCTAAAATAAGGAAACTCATTTTGTTACTAATTATTATTCCTACCAATAAGTGAGCACTTAGTTTTCCAAATACATTTGTTTCATTTCTTCTTAGTTTACATGTCCCAGCCGGGATAAAGTGTCGCGGGATTAAGTGTCACCAAACCTTTAAAAAGTATGTCTCAATATATAACCAACCTATCTAATGAAATAACTTTGATATTTAGTAACAATCTTTACGCTTGAGTAAACGGATTTTTAACCATTTTATTTTGTAGAAATTTAAGATAAAACTTTGGCATGTTGTAATTTTAAAATGTTGCCCCATAGATTAGTATTTAAATTATTGAAAGAAATCACCAGTGCCAAAAGTAGAGCAATGACTTAAAATTAACATCTTTTTTTATTCTATTATTAGAATTAATGTCATGTGCTACAATTTTTTTTTAAAATTGTAACTGTGTCTAGATTTATAGGAATCAAAATCAAGGCCTGCTGTCCTCATTTAGCCTGGCGTAGAATTTAAAAATGGTCCGAAAAACAATTTTAATCACTATACAATGCAATAATTTTTTTTTTGTTTTTGCAGAATATATATATATATATACATTGAAAAAAATTCGATCCATTTTTAGTATCTACGTCTTCTAATTTTCAAAATTTTGGTCTAAAAATAGGACTGTGTGCATGTAAAGTTTAAATATTAAATATTTTAAGGATTGTCTTAAAACTATTGCACTATTACAAATAAATTTACAGCTTACCAGACTGTGAAGACACCAAGTCTGAAAGAAAGACACATATAACAAAACAGATGAAAGACGATTTCACGTTGACCAAACGTACTTCCATTAAATTCGCTATATCCACACAAAAATAGAACTTGAAATATCAATTCGTCCAATTTTCTAATTGCCGATCAGCGCTTGTAAAGCAAACCTCGATGTAAACTATTCAAAACGGTTGACTGTTAAGGAGCTTGCTAAGAATTCTGTGTTTAAGTATTCTGATTTTTCCAAGTATAAACCATGAGCGTATGCATTTATTTCCTCTGTAATTAAAATAATACATTATTCTTTATATACAGAAACCGTTAGTTTTTTTAAACCACATTTTAGACTGAATGATCTCAGCAATACATCGGGTAACGCGGAAGTTCGGCCCTCTTCAGAAGTTTACGTTTAAGACACGCCTAATAGTCACACATCCTAGACGCTACTCAGATACACTCAGCTTTGTATAAGTAACATTTTTTGGTCTACATTTAATCGACTTAATATATAAAGGAGCGGCGAAAGGTGTCGACTGTAAATTCAGCTAATCTATGGATGTACGAAATAAGAGCGTACACGGCAGAACACACCATTGTCGAAGACCAGATCTCGCTCACTGACGACTGATGACCGATCTATTGTTATTAATATACTAAATTGCCGGGCGAAGCCCGGAAAAAAAACATTACACATGCCTATAGCTACAGATTAAAATTCGAATTAAAAAAATATAATTATTATTTATTTACTGAAAATATTTAAGAAAGTAATTTAAAATAAATATTGTAATCGGGTTCAAACAAAAAGTTAGGGACTATGCCTGAATGACAATTGAACACCCGTCTCACGTATGCGTCTAAAATATAATTATTAGATTTTATTTACTGAAAACATTTTAGGAAAGATTTATGTACTGACATTATTTAAAATCTTTAATAATAGAACTAATATTAATGGAAATTAAGAAAAGTAAAAAAAAAGACAAAAAGTAAGGGAGTCTTTCGTCTTCTTCGTTCTCAAAAGTTATGATTTGGAGGATTCAGACAAGTCCAATATTTTTAATAAACTGCGCAGTGGCTCAGTTCCCCATTATACAGTTTGTCATTGAAGGTAGCTTCCTGGGGCAATATGGCTGACCGGGCAGAGTGGTACAGTGGGGCAGGTCTGAAGGACATATTTCGCAGGGGCACATTTCGCTTGCTCCAATTTGTAGTTTGCGGAATATGTGTTGCCTAAGCCTAATATGACCAGTTCCATAGTATGAAGATGATGTGTTGAAATTGGCGGGAGAATTTGAAGTAAGCATACATTTTTGGGTTGTTTTATTGCAGCTCAGAATATCTTTCGGATTCATTCTATTTGAGTATTGCTTTGATTTCTTCTGGGTGTAGGGATGGGTCTGTCTGGTTTTGTCTGCCTCCAGGTTTTGCTAAGTTGTCGGCCGTATCAGTCCCTTCATTTTGTACATGCTCAGGGATCCATTGTACAAAAACATGTATTACTTCAGTTTTATATAATGTTTGTGTGTGTGTGTTTTGTATTCTGTTTAAATAATTCAAAAGTTTATTTTTTTAATTGCATTAGTCGTGCAGTGATTTTTATTCATTCTTGCTTATCCATAATTGATATCAATTAATCACAAACAGTAGAGGACTGGTAGTTTCCTCAAATACCATGTTTTGCAATGTGTTGAGCTAGAAAATCATCATATTTTGCTTTCAACTCTAAAATACCAAGAAAATTACCATTTTCGGCCGAACCAAAAGTTTGATTATTTCCTCTGAATGCCAACCCCCTTTGACTATGATCTTTATTACATTGGCACGTCGCTTGAGTACATTTCTGCAGTATGTAACTGCAGTGGACAACTGATCCTTGTTGTCAGACTCATTGCTACCCAGTTGTGGAACTTTACAGACAGATGCCAACACAGCTTTCAGGTAATACGTTGGTCGTTCATGCTCAGACAACCTTGCATTAGCATGATACCAGTCAATGAAACCACCTTGCGATAGCTGCGAGTTAAGCTTTGAGAAACAATGACTTTCAAACCGAAAGTAGGAAGTTCGTAGCAGTATCCAGCATCTACGTAAAAAAATTGCGCAATAAAGAAGGCCACGTTTCGCACGATACAATTCAGACACAAGTCACATAAGTTTAATATAATTATTATTAACAGCACTATTCTAATTACTAAAAAACAAGACTAAAAAGATTTTTTGGGGGATGTGTGGGGGCCCCTTTTGTGTGGGGGCCCCTGTTTCAATGGAACATGTTGAACATGACTAAATACGCCACTGCTTGTAATTACTTTTTTTATAAAGCGGCACTCAAATCTTTTCGAGCTTAGGGTGTATAAGGATCTTTAATTTGGTCTTGATTATGTGTAACAATATAAAACACTTAAACTTTTATTTATCTGCCTAAACACAACTGAATACGTTATGGACGCTTTCGGTTTGTATTCATTCATTTAGATATGCATCATTCACTCTAGAACGGAAGATAAGTTCCCCCGTTATTTATATCTTTCACAATATACATTATACAATTTTGACTTATTTATCTTTTTATCTAATTATCTATGTAGATATTCTAAATTATAAAATATTTTATGATTGTCAGTGTTATAATTATCAAACATTGAATATCAAGGGAAATAATTGAGATGGCAGTTGTAATGTACATTTATTTATTTATTGAGGCATTTTTATATAGCGCTTACCTTACAGCTCTAAGCGCTTTACAATTTTCTACTAAAATTATTCCTATTCGGTAAGTAAGAGACCATTTATTAATTTAATCCTTATAAAGGAGAAAGTAAGACCGGGATATCACTGTAATTTCTTGTATTGACTTAGATCAGCGTGTTATATTGCTAAATAGACTTAAATAGTAAAGAAGGTTTAACCATTGCACAACAAAAAAACAAACATTTAAAGACTTTAATGCCATTAGTATGTACTGTTGCAAACTATCTAAAAGATATATACGGAAAAACAGCTGCATAAACACGCTAACACAAACACAGAGGGGTAGACACACACAGATAACACTTACGACGTTTTTGCAAGACCTGTAATATAATTGGTTATGTAGTCTATTGAACAGTTCGAAAACCGCCAATGGTTACCCTCATTAGTTGGTGAAGAATATGTTTAGATATCATTGGTCAGCACTGGAGCAAGCAGTTAAACAGTTAAAATAAGTGGTCAAATGTACTTCCTTTTGGCATGTTTCTTTTAGTTTTAAATTATAAAAACAAAACCATGAAAGAACAAGCCAAGACAGGGCCTTGCGTAATGTGTATATGTAGCATAAATCGTATAACGGGAGCTCTGTTGTCTGTTTAGGTTCTTGTTCGCAATAAAAATTAGAATAACTCAGGCCACTTAATGTATGTTTGAAAGAAAAAAAAAATTATGGAACATATCTACAGTATAAACAACTCCACTGGTTGCTATGCGTTAATCAACCAACACAGAAATTCATAAACAACGTCCACCAACAGACCACGCGAATCGACTTACATAGATTTTGTTGCAGAAAGTACTAAAAATGGATTTTCCCAAATCCTTCGGGATGCAAAAGATATATCTTACTAGAAAGTAGAAGAAACCACGAGAAGGTATAATTGTATTACCATAGACTATAATATACATGGACCGCTTGCTTTAGTATTGCTGCTATATGATGACTCGAAAGACTGATTTTCGGAATTTCCGATTCGTTGTTTCCTTTGCACTTCCGTTTTATTGAATCGCTTCGATTTTCTCAATGAAAAATTAAAATTAAAATCAAAAGTTGTATGAAGCGGAAACATTTAAGAAACAACGAGGAACGTAGAAGTAATTTAAGACAGCCTTATTGGTTGCGCACGGAAAAAAAAGTTGATATTGGCTCTAAAAATAGAGCAAGGGGTCCATCTTATTATAGTCTTTGGTATTACATAAAAATCTCTAAGTTAATTAAAATAAACATAGTCTCTACACCAAAATTAAATGGTTATTAATAAACAACTCTGTATGAACCAGCAAAAAAAATCTTAAATACAACTTAGAAAGTATTATTATCTGTTTACATATTATAGGCTTAACAGTAATCCTACATCTGCTATTGCAATTTATACCAAAAGCGCAATGAGCATGCTGAATGTAACAGCACGGAAAGAATCGCTTTTAAAAAAACTTTCATCATCATCATCTTGTAATTAAAATGCTACTAAAAAACGTACCGATAGGCGTATGGTAACTATTGCGGTTCAAGGAAAATGTATATAGAATGAACGGTGGCCGTGAATCAGCGCGTTTGGATGGCGTGCCGAAGGTCATGGGATCGAATAGTGGTGCATGCTAGGATTTTTCCGGGTCTTTGAATTTAATTAAATATGTCAACATCGAGGCTTTTTCTGTTGTGTAAGTCGTAGATTGATTTTTCCGGCGTCCCTTAGTCTACCCCAGATCTGATGCGTACCTGATCTTAGTTGGGGTATAGTAAAGGCGGCTGTGCATAGTGCTGGCCACACAATCACATAGCATGCCGTGGCAACAGAAAATGGTTAACGCTGCTTCACTGGCCCTATGGATCAATTTATATACAGACAATAAAATGGGTATGTACTGGTGGTGGGCGACATGTGGTGAGTGAGAACTTAATTCTAAAAACTCCTAATATAAACTTTACTCTACAACCTCTGAACTGGAACTGACCACACTAAGACGGCACCCAGCGAGGTAAGGAAAATATCCTAATCTGATAAGTTCCCCAAATTATAAATGGAAAATCTAGATTTGTGCTTTTTGACGAGGGTTCAGAAAGTCAATCTGCGACTTACACAAAAATTCCCCGACTTCCAGGGGTTAGATCTAGACGTTGCAATTAAGTTTAGAATATTATTTCGAAGGTTTTACGTCCACCTCTCCTCGGACTCTAATATGTACAATGAAGGATCAACGTAAAGTTAAAGTTAAAAGTAAAGTAGGATACCCTTTCGGCATTCACCAGTTTCTGTGGCCACGGCTTACTAGGGGATGTGTGGCCAGCACAGTGACCAGCCACCTTTAGTTTACCCCACTGAATGTCAGGTATCCATCAGATCTGGGGTAGACTTAGGGACACCCTCCAGACCCAGGAACTAATCCTAGTCTTCATTAGGATTCGAACCCAGAACCTTTCGGAACGCCGGCCGGACAATGTGCCCCATTCATTTATTTAAAACTCGAGTTTATAACAATAGTCAAACCCTTACCTGATTGCAATTTTTTTCTGGCTACCAAGAATATTGAGATGAATTCTCCAACGTCTTTTACGATTGAAGAGCCAGAACCATCGGTTATTGAGCATAGAGATTTCCGCTTAGCTGCAGCTAGGTAAAATAAAATCAATATCATATTAATCAGCCACTCTTATTAGATGCTTGCACACACTAGTAAAGAACTGAAGGCGTAGTCGTTGTCAGGGCCCTCGAGAGAGAAAAAAAGATGCCGGTACGAGATCTTTTCTGCCCCCCCCCCCCCCACTTTTTTCTAACACCAGTCATATCTAGATGATTTATTTATATCAGGGGTCGGCAACCTAAGCAACGCGTGCCAAACTTGACACGCAAAGCGATTTTCAATGGCACGCGGGAGATAACATTTTGCGGTTCTGAATGAGGAAAACTGACTGTGGAAGCCGATGTTTCTAAATGACATAGCGATACATTTCAGTGAGTTGCATTTACAAACATAACTTTTTTTTGCCATCACTATTGAATCAAATGTGGAATTTTTTTAAATTAAAGGTAGAAAATTAATCCGTTTTATTTTTTAAAATATATTTCTTTTGTTATTTAAAAAATGGCTTACAATTTACAAACTTTGACATGATCAATCTGTAAAAAGTATTTGAAAATTATATGAATATTAAAAGACGAAAGATTTTATATGTATATTTCCAAACATTACATTAACTACCCAGATTGTATGATTACTAGGTATCTCTTCAGCTTAACCATAAAAATTTGACAATACATAAAGATCATAATATAATTAACATTTGCAAGTGTTAGATCCTCATATTGATTACAAATGATAATGATTAGACAGTATTTACCATAAATGTGAAAGTATTGTAGTAAATTATTGTATTTAATATAAATGCAAATAAAAAGGATGATAATCTAAAACACGTTAGACTAATTAAATATAAAACGCCTTTACGATTTTCTGTATAAATGATCTCCTTAGCTGTTGACCTTGGTCTTGCTATGGAGTTAAAATAATTTTTCTATAAAAATATTTTTTTGAAAGTATAATGAAGCACTTTGACTTTTAGGCTGTTGGCACGTTGAATGATTTAGAAATCCTACTTTGACACACTGTTAGAAAAAGGTTGCCGAACCGTGATTTATATTACATACGTTTGAAAAATCAGGAATCTTTTTAAAAGGTCTGTGGACCATTCTGTGGGTGGAATCATTTCAATCACAGCCTTACAGGTCTATTACAAAAATACTTTAATCAAGTACATAGTTCTTAGTTAAAATTATTGTAGGCCTAATTGTTCCTCCGCTTCAGTATTGATCCTGCAAATAATATTACAAAGATGCGTGAAATGGGAAAAGTGACTCTCACTGATGATTGATGATTAATTTAACTGCCGATAATGTATGGTTATAATAAAATGGATGGGGCGTTTACCATGTCTGATCAATGTACCTATTATCTTATTCATTACATAAGCTCCTTCTATAAATAAGATTATTGAAATTATTGCGTCCTACGCACGTCCATTGTTTGAGTCAAGTCCTGCATTTCTATTAAGTTACTGGTTTTCCTGGTTTGTTCAGGCAACACATTCCACTCGGATGCCACTCAGGATGAAAAAGTACTTGTTATCGTATAAGCATAAGGGATAAGGAAAGTGTCTTTGTCCTTATGTTTATCTGAGCATCGTAACAGATTGTTTTTAAGTTGTATTTCTAAATTTTAGTTAAATGCCTTATGTATTATTACTATTTTACTCTTTGTCCTCCTGTCCTCTAGTGTTTCTAGTTTTAGTGATTTAACTATTGGTGTTACTCTTGTCAGTTGTAAATATTCACCAGTAATGTATGTTGTGTTGTCAAATGTAAGGTTAGATCTGCTATGGCAATATAGTTTACACATAGGCCTACATTTTTTTTTGTACAGACTCTTCCCAAAATACATTAGTTAAATGACAAAAACAATAAATGTGTTTTAAATTTTCAATACATTTGTCTAAAATTATGATATCTTCAACAGGAAATTATTAAAGTGTAAAAGGATCGACTAACTAGCTTTGAGTGCCATACTAGTATGCAGTGACATAGAGTATTTAGGCCTATACTAAGCAAACAGGGAGAACTGTAGGCCTGTAAGGCTCATAGGTCTATATTTGTAAGTGTCTCTGGAGAAAAACAATAAAAAAGAGATCCTAAATGATATAAAAAATAATTAGGCCCTATATTACAACTAGAGGCGTCTTTGCATATTTAAATAAATGTTCAAGTAGGCCTACACATTCAAAGAAAATCAAAATGAAGGCCACGTGATATTGTAGGGGGTTTTGGGGCAACTCCTCTTAGCATAATAGCAACAATTAAAAAATATCAGCGTAATTGCCAATTTATTTTTAAATTGTAATATTCATGGGCCCCCTAAACTCTTATGTTCCCCGGTACGGCGTACCGGCTGTACCCCCCTCTCGTGGGGCCTGGTCGTTGTAGAATAATTAAGACTTACCCCAAGTCATGTTAACTGTTAGTGCCCTATTTATGATGTAAGGGAATTAATCATGAGATGACATGTACATTTAATAATTTTTCTCATTATCTCCCTTTGACCATTAAATAGTAAAATTACATAAAAAATGTAAAGAATAGAATTGTTTAAGAATATTCATAATTTAGATTTTTTGTTTATAATCCGACTTTTATAATAAAGAATTACAGTTATTTAGTTAACGTACGGGTTTTGAAGGTGTAGTCGTATAATAATTAAGACTTACCCCAAGTTATGTTAACTGTTAGTGCTCTATTTATGATGTAAGGGAATTAATTAAGAGATGACATGTACATTTAAGAATTATCTCATTATTTCCCTTTGACCATTTAAATAGTAAAATTACATATAAATGTAAAGAATAAAATTGTTCAAGAATATTCTTGTTTTACATTTTTTTTTTTATAATCCGATTTTTTTAGTTCTATTAGAAGAAATTGTGTCAATAGAAATGTGAAGTTCTATTAGGAGTTTTATACTCTGTTGCATTGTATTTCATGTTTTCACATTTCCTATTCATTAGAGCATTTAGGGACACAACCCTTTAGACTTTAGACCCTGGAACAAATCATAGGCTTAAAGAGGAGTCGAACAAAGTACTTTTGGTGAATTCGTGCCCCTTTCGGTGTGTGTAAACTCTTGGATTAGCTACAAAATGGCGGATGGAGGATGTGTCTTACTTTCCGGTGTTGAAATTTGACGATGATTGCTCTAATAATTATGATCTTCGTTCATTATTACATTTATTTTCAAGTAACTATCTTTTATTTCAAATATTTCAACTGGTTTCACTGGAAGTAAGTGTATGTTAACTCGCAATTAATCAAAATTGTGCATCTTGAAGACAAATTTATAATATCGCGGCCATCTTGATTATGATGTCACTTATGGTATGCCGCCAATTTGATTTTATTTATAATATGAGACTGTCCTTCTCTGCAAGCCTAGCATTTCGTCGTGTGTTGCGCCTGCAGGCAGCAATGTATGTTGTGTTTAGTTGCTAATTCTGAACTTCTTAATTGTTTTAAAAAACTTTCTGCGTTACATTGGACAAATATGCTTGGAGCGACATACCCGTGTTGATACCAAAGTTTTTAAAATTATTCGTTGTCTCGGCGTTGGGCGTCGACCACCAACGAAACGCGGGACCAGAGCTGGGCGTCTACATCGCATTTGGCATGGCCTGTCTAACAAACCTCTCGTCGCTGCGCCTGTTGTGGGTGTGTTTGATTCTTTTCAATCTGCGCCCACTACATTCGCACATCCCCACAAAGCTACAAACAAGAAACTGGACTTCAATATCCACTGGGACTGCCCCTCTAATGCCAACACCAAGCGGGCCCGTGCGCTACTCGACAGCTACAGTCTCGACCAGGTCGTCCCATTCCCCACCCACGACCACGGGCACATTCTGGACTGGATCGTCACCAGACCATCTGACAACCTGGTCTCCTGCCTCGTCGCCTGCGACCAACTGGTGTCTGACCACTCTGCTGTCAGCTTCATCGTCAACATCACCAGGCCGGCCAGGAAGCGCAAGATGGTCACTCGCCGCAAGCTGCGAGCTATAGACACTGTTGCCTTCGGTGTGGAGGCTGCATCGCTTCTCGCTCTGCGTGACCCCTCTTCAGACCCGGCCCCCTTCTTGAACTTGACTCTACGTCAACTTCTTGACAGGCACGCCCCGCCATCTTTGTGTGCCGTCTCGGAGCGACCGCCAGCTCCTTGGTTTTCTGATGACGTCAAATCTGCCAAGCAAGAACGACGACGCGCGGAGAGAGCGTGGCGCCTCTCTGGCCTCGAGGTCCACCGCCAGATCTTCAGGGAAAAGCGACTACTCGTCAAAGAAGCCATCACCGCTGCCAAGGTCCTGCATTTCCATGACCGCATCAAGCATGCCTCGTCGCCCGGGGAGCTTCACTTAATCTTGTCCTCCCTTCTTGGCTCTTCTACCTCAACGCCCCTCCCCACCACCCGCCCACTTAACGACCTCCCTGATCACTTCTCACAGTACTTTCTGTAAAAGATTGCGACTCTGCGCTGTTCCCTGGATCAGGATGTCTACAGCCCATCTCCACCCTCTCCTACTTTCTCGGGCTCCCCTCTCACCTGCTTCCTTCCTGTAACCATTGACCTTGTCAAGCGCATCATCACAAGGACCCCCATCAAGACCTGTGAGCTTGACCCTATGCCCGGCTTTCTGTTTGCCAAGTGCTTGGACAAGCTTCTGCCGTTCATCACAGATATTATTAACACCTCTCTATCCACGGGCGTGGTCCCGGACTGCTTCAAATCCGCAATTGTCCGCCCACTCTTAAAGAAGCCCGGACTCGATGTAAATGAGTGCAAGAACTACCGCCCAGTATCCAACCTACCCTTCCTTTCCAAGATCCTGGAGCGTGTTGTCCTTGAGCAGTTAAATGCCCATCTGTCTCTATATTCGCGGATGCCCGCGCACAAGTCTGCGTATCGCCACCATCACAGCACTGAGACAGCGCTTCTGCGGATCACCACTGACCTCCTAAACGCCTCAGACAGAGGTCTCGTCTCTGCCCTTGTGCAGCTTGATTTGTCTGCTGCCTTCGATACGATTGACCACCACCGACTAATTGATCGCCTCAGGTCTACATTTGGCATTCATGACATCGCCCTCTCCTGGTTCATGAACTATCTTCAGAATCGCTCCCAGACCGTTATGATTGAGTCCATATTCTCCCAGCCTGTTCACGTCTGCTATGGTGTGCCGCAGGGGTCTGTCCTTGGTCCACTTCTTTTCACCCTTTACACTCAACCCCTATCCTTTGTCATCGAACGCCACAACCTCAAATATCATTCTTTCGCCGATGACACCCAGCTGTATAACAGTGCAGAGCCTGAGGACTTCGACAGGCTCCTTGCTTCCATCTCCATCTGTTTCCTGGACATCCAGAGCTGGATGACGGAAAACAAGTTGAAGCTTAACAGTGAGAAGACTGAAGCTCTTATCGTCGGTACAAGACAGAGGGTCGTGTCCCTCACTGCGTCCGATCTTCAGCTGGCTGATGCAACTGTGCCTTTCTCCCCGACTATCAAAAGCCTTGGCGTCTATCTGGACTCCACGCTGTCCATGCAAACCCACATCTCCTTCCTCACCAAATCTGCTTCTTCCATCTGCGTCGTATTGCCGCCATACGTCGTTATCTCACCAAGGAAGCTTGTGTTAAGCTCATCATCTCTCTCCTATTTTCCCGCTTGGACTATTGTAATTCGCTTTTGGCTGGTCTCTCGGCCTCCTCCCTTCAAGGACTCCAACGTATCCAGAACTGCGCAGCCCGACTAGTTCTCAAGAAGAAGAAGTCAAATGATATCAATCCTCTGCTCCGATCTCTGCACTGGCTACCCATCAACAACCGGATCTCATATAAGCTGGCTTCCCTCTGTTATAGGTGCCTGAATAACTGCGCCCCGGATTATCTTCGCTCTTGTATGGAGCTCTACACCCAGTCCCGCCCACTTCGTTCGACATTTGACGCGCTTACTCTGCGGATCCCTCGTGTGAGGCTAGTGTCCGCTGGCGAACGGTCATTTTCCTACGCAGGACCGTCCGCTTGGAATCACCTCCCACTACAACTTCGCCAGAGCCCTAGCTATGACACCTTCAGGAGCCGGCTGAAGACTCACCTATTTCGTCAGCAGAAGTAGCGTATTACTACATATTTCGTTGTCTGTCTGTATTCTGTAACTGTCGTCTGCGCATAGAACTGTCACCAACGGGATATGCGCTATATAAGCACCGTTATTTTTTTATAATTTTTTTTCATTAAAAACAATTTCAGTAAAAAAAAATTGTTTCATTTGAATAAATGCGTCACTTTGTGATCTACTTCACTCAGACCTTAATACATGTCTATAAAATAATCATAATGAAAAGGCGTTGGCGATGGATTGGCCATGTATTGAATAGAGAGGAAGGGAACATCTGCAAGACAGCACTACACTGGACTCCAGAAGGGAAAAGAAAGAGAGGTCGGCCAAAAGTAACCTGGCGCAGAACAGTGGAGCAGGTATTAAAAGAATTTGGTCACTCCTGGGGTACGATTGGAATTGTCGCACGTGACAGAGAAAGATGGAAGGACTTTGTTGCTGCCCTATGCGCCCACGGCGTTACGGGCAGTAAGTAAGTAAGTATAAAATAATAACTTATAACGCGTATACAATGCCACCGTTCTTAAATGTGTGCCATCTATTTCGCATCCAACGATCTAAGCTTTTGAAGTTTTGTTTTAATTTTGAAGGGTACTTTCAAGTATTGAGCTACCCCTTAGCTCATAACGATAGGGAATGTTTCTGCCTTGCATACACAGACTTATACGCATACATACATCTCTCTCTCTCTCTCTCTTTATATATATATATATAGCGAAATACACACACATATAGACATATATTGATATATATATATAAAGATAGACATAACAATAATATTATACATATATACTATATAATATACATACTTGCATATGTCAAGCCATTTTTCCACATGTCTGTGTTATTAGGAAAGAAAGAAATGAATTATTGACATAAAACATTTTTATTTGGCCCAACCAATATTAGTCTTAACAAAACGCTTGTAATTTTCGTCCACAATGTAACCACAGTTTCCTATCTGTTAATGACGCTCCTTCTAAAAATTGGATCCTAGGCCAATTCATTGTCAGAGAATGGTCATTTAGATTATAGTGGCGGTGGTGGGTGGTGGTGGAGTCGTTTGAGGTAGATGAATTAAACGATGTTAGTATGCTGGATGTCCAGGCTTCTTCAAGTCGCCCATTGATTTCATGGATGCCACTTGGTAAACAAGGTAACTTGCATGACTTCACATCCTTGCTATAGGTATTAAGATATTACTTTTCGCGATTACTCTCTGAATATTTACTAGAATATGAATTTGTATTATATTACTAAATGTGAGAGCAATAATTCATATATTATTAATAAAAAAATTTTTAACGTTTGTCTTCAGAAGTGTGTTTTTATTAACCCATTTCACTGATGGTATTTCACCGATGGTATTTCACTGATGGTATTTCACTGATGGTATTTCACTGATGGTATTTCACTCATGGTATTTCACTCATGGTATTTCACTCATGGTATTTCACTCATGGTATTTCACTCATGGTATTTCACTCATGGTATTTCACTGATGGTATTTCACTGATGGTATTTCACTCATGGTATTTCACTGATGGTATTTCACTCATGGTATTTCACTCATGGTATTTCACTCATGGTATTTCACTCATGGTATTTCACTGATGGTATTTCACTGATGGTATTTCACTCATGGTATTTCACTCATGGTATTTCACTCATGGTATTTCACTCATGGTATTTCACTGATGGTATTTCACTGATGGTATTTCACTGATGGTTTTTCACTGATGGTATTTCACTGATGGTATTTCACTCATGGTATTTCACTCATGGTATTTCACTCATGGTATTTCACTGATGGTATTTCACTGATGGTATTTCACTCATGGTATTTCACTCATGGTATTTCACTCATGGTATTTCACTCATGGTATTTCACTGATGGTATTTCACTGATGGTATTTCACTCATGGTATTTCACTGATGGTATTTCACTCATGGTATTTCACTCATGGTATTTCACTCATGGTATTTCACTCATGGTATTTCACTGATGGTATTTCACTGATGGTATTTCACTCATGGTATTTCACTGATGGTATTTCACTGATGGTATTTCACCCATGGTATTTCACTCATGGTATTTCACTCATGGTATTTCACTCATGGTATTTCACTGATGGTATTTCACTGATGGTATTTCACTCATGGTATTTCACTGATGGTATTTCACTCATGGTATTTCACTCATGGTATTTCACTCATGGTATTTCACTCATGGTATTTCACTGATGGTATTTCACTGATGGTATTTCACTCATGGTATTTCACTCATGGTATTTCACTCATGGTATTTCACTCATGGTATTTCACTGATGGTATTTCACTGATGGTATTTCACTGATGGTTTTTCACTGATGGTATTTCACTGATGGTATTTCACTCATGGTATTTCACTCATGGTATTTCACTCATGGTATTTCACTGATGGTATTTCACTGATGGTATTTCACTCATGGTATTTCACTCATGGTATTTCACTCATGGTATTTCACTCATGGTATTTCACTGATGGTATTTCACTGATGGTATTTCACTGATGGTTTTTCACTGATGGTATTTCACTGATGGTATTTCACTCATGGTATTTCACTCATGGTATTTCACTCATGGTATTTCACTGATGGTATTTCACTGATGGTATTTCACTGATGGTATTTCACTGATGGTTTTTCACTGATGGTATTTCACTGATGGTATTTCACTCATGGTATTTCACTCATGGTATTTCACTCATGGTATTTCACTCATGGTATTTCACTGATGGTATTTCACTCATGGTATTTCACTCATGGTATTTCACTGATGGTATTTCACTGATGGTATTTCACTCATGGTATTTCACTCATGGTATTTCACTCATGGTATTTCACTCATGGTATTTCACTCATGGTATTTCACTCATGGTATTTCACTCATGGTATTTCACTCATGGTATTTCACTCATGGTATTTCACTCATGGTATTTCACTCATGGTATTTCACTCATGGTATTTCACTGATGGTTTTTCACTGATGGTATTTCACTGATGGTATTTCACTGATGGTATTTCACTCATGGTATTTCACTGATGGTATTTCACTGATGGTATTTCACTCATGGTATTTCACTCATGGTATTTCACTCATGGTATTTCACTCATGGTATTTCACTCATGGTATTTCACTCATGGTATTTCACTCATGGTATTTCACTGATGGTTTTTCACTGATGGTATTTCACTGATGGTATTTCACTGATGGTATTTCACTCATGGTATTTCACTGATGGTATTTCACTCATGGTATTTCACTCATGGTATTTCACTGATGGTATTTCACTCATGGTATTTCACTCATGGTATTTCACTGATGGTATTTCACTGATGGTATTTCACTCATGGTATTTCACTCATGGTATTTCACTCATGGTATTTCACTCATGGTATTTCACTCATGGTATTTCACTCATGGTATTTCACTCATGGTATTTCACTCATGGTATTTCACTCATGGTATTTCACTGATGGTTTTTCACTGATGGTATTTCACTCATGGTATTTCACTGATGGTTTTTCACTGATGGTATTTCACTCATGGTATTTCACTGATGGTTTTTCACTGATGGTATTTCACTCATGGTATTTTCACCTGAGAACTAAAAGAAACCAACATCTACAGACTTAAAAAAGGATATGAAACCTTTTCTTCAAACGTTATAAACGAAATATTTCAAACGTATGTAGAAATGAATAATAATAATAATAATAAACATACCCAATAAACAGTATTGTGGGTTCCATTGTAACAGTTTGTTGTGATCCATATGATGATGCAATAAAATTTGTAAACTTCTGCACAAGACTGACATCATCAATCTTACTTGGGTCTGTCGCCAAATACGTTAATTGGAAAGCAGACTCAGTCTGCATCGAATAAATATTTTGGTCTATACGTTTATAAGCAAAAACTATTTTAAAAAGTACAGTTTTTTTTTAAAGATTTTTCCTACGCAACAGCATTGTTTTAAGTCTAGCCTAGCATTTTGATAACAGTATAATTTAGTAGACTAAACTATTTCGGCAGACTATTGTTAAAAGGTTGCTGACTTTTGTTCTAACGGATGGTTGATCTTAAGCTGTTAGGGTCAGAGTTTCCTTTTTTCCCCTCATTTTAGAGTCTAGTTAGCACCTGAAAGCACTTGCCATTTGGTTGGGGAAAGTAAAGATAGCTGGGGCATTAGTGCTGACTACACAGTCCAATGAATGCTGTGAATACGGAAACCGATGAACGCTACTTCACAATGACATCAGAGCGAAAGTTGTACTAACTAGTAACTCACCCTACCCTTAGAATAGTAATTAACAAAAAAATAATTAAATGTAGCAGTTTTTGGGTCTAGGGTGATCGATAATGATTTCCCCAATATTGATTTTTACATTACATGAAATAAGTGTCACAATATCAATTACCTCTATGTAATGAGCAAAATCGAAATTTACCTCAAAGATAACAAGTTCTGTTAATTGTACCCGCAGACGAAAGTTTGTGGCAGGGAAGTTTTGGTACACTGCATCCACCTATCGACATTAAATTAGAAAAAAATATTTTTTTAAAGTTAATTATAGTTATTAGGTTTTAAAAACTTTTCCATAAGATCTAAAACAAATAAATAAAATATAACATCAACAAAAGGTAGCAGGCTGGGGAACATAACTGTTTATAAGTTATGATAAGGTAAGATAACTTTATTGATCCAAAAAAATGGAAATTTGACTTGATTACATAAATTCCGTCTTTTTGCATATTTAAAACCATATAAACCATTTGAACTCAAGCAAAATAGACATTCACGCACACCATCATACCATTTATAATAAGGAAGGAATAAATAGTCCACAGTTGGAAGAGTGGTTACTGGCAAAATTTGGAATAGTTTTAATACTAATATTTTATACTAGTGGTTATGCCCGTCAAAATGACGGAGAAACGAATGACTACAATGTGTTTTGTTAAGATAGGAAGAAAAGAGACTATTACAATAAAGATAATGAACGTTTCTTTTCGGTATTTAGTTTTTTTTAAATTAAAAAAACCCGGACTAGCCTTTCGGCTCTTGTGTACAGGGCGTAACGTAACAGGGGCTCCAGCCACCCCGACACGTCGAAGGCGTGGCATGCCGTGTAACAGGGGAGGTTTCCTCAGGCCAGCGACCGTTCTCTGCGGTTCCCCTAAAGATCATTATCGTGGTAGCTCGTCGTATACCTGCACTGTCACCCGGTAGAACAAATCCTATACTATAGGCGCAGGCATCCAGGCCCCGGGTCGTTCTCGAGACGGGAATGCAGCAACCATTGCTTCCTCTCCACCGAGACCCCCTGGCCTCTCGGCAGTGTAATGTATCTCGGAACCGCTGCGGATGCCGGCCCACATGCGTTCGCCCGCCGGTGTATTCTTAATGGGAATGTATCGGCGGTTTACCCACTACGCCAGTCTTTGAGGCCAATGGTACAGTAGTACCAGAAGTTTGACAGCAACAATTCGTATACATATGCCAGGGTCAGGGCAACCAGAGCAATGAAAAAGAACAAAAACTTAATACCTAAAAGAAACGTTCTCACTCCAGTTTGTATTGTAATAGTCTTTTTTCTATCTCTCTTAATAAAACACATTGTAGTCATTCGTTTATCCAGCATTTTGACGGACATAACCACTAGTATATAAATAGATATATAAACAAACAAACTCACGGTAATTATATATAATGTTACGACTCGTTTAATCGGATTCAAAGACTAGTTGCATTTTTATTAGAAGTCTCTAGATTCTGCTGATCTATAGTCCAAGCTAGGGGTTCTTTGACTGACAGGTCTATGCAGTAATGTAGTTATATTCGGTATAATTATCTTCAACACCTTTCTTTCCACAATGATATATCAAACAACTCCAGTTGTTGAATAAACAATTTTATTTAAATTGTAGACTCAATATAAACTTTAAGTAAATGCATCAAACAGATGGCGAACATAAGAGTTTCATAAAATTTCAAATAATGTACAAGTATCAATATAGCGACTTCTCTCTACAAACGATTAGACTGAACTGACTATAAGGAGGCAGGGACTTTACAAAGAAAAGTATTGTCGAAGATTCTACGGGGTCCTAATACGCATTTCAATTCCACTGCGCTATAGGATACTGCGATCCAGAATCTAACCTTCAATTTTGACGCAGTTGAACGACTTACTCATTTAAATCTGCACTAAGGAATGTAAGGTCAACCCTTCGCCTCTTTTCATCTAATACGCACTTGTTAAGAGGTCAATGCCCTGGACAGTCCTTCGTCTTGTAACCGACATTCGTAACAATGTTGATGATGATTTGATTTTTCACAATTCAAAATCACCAGGTTCTAAGGATCAATGGTCCTTCCTATTCATTTGGTTTATAAAATTATTTTTTAGTATAATCTACGCAAATTTGTCTTTTTCTACCTAAAACTTACTTTGCCCAGGGGCGGGAGGGATTGGAACCAAATCCCCTATTTGAAATCGAATTTTTGTAGAACCGATAATCGGTTTTGAGAAAAAACGATATTAACAGCCCTAGTTCTATGGTTTAATTACATAGATTACCCATAAACTAGTTAATGTTACACAAAAATATGCCGTCTTTTTTAATCTCTTGTATAGCATTTTCTATTTACCTCTTTTTCGATTACTGTTTTGGTTTCGGCCGAATGTGTAGTAAAATTCTCGGAATCAGCTTCGGTTTCGGCCGAAAGTCAATTTATAATTTTCGGTATAATTTCGTTTTCGGCCGAAACCAAAAATTTAGTCTCTAATGTTGGTCATCGTGCTCTGTCTGGCAGCGTCTGGGCCGCTTGTTGCTTGGGTGGCCAGTAGTGCCGGCTCTTCACGGGCGTCAAAATTCCTGTTAGGCTTTGTAGGCTACGTGCCGCGTGACCAGGGCGGTCACCGGTTTCTCGTGATGTGGAAGCTGCGTAATCTGGTAACTTTTACAGTCTGACTACGTCAAAGATCTTGGTAGTTAAAGTGACACAAGGTGCTCATCTGCACTCCTCCGCACAACGGCAAAACGGAAATCTTGAGTAAAAAGCGAAAGAATTTACAAGTTGTGTAGAGAAGCCAAGTATATTGACAAGTCGTAATGAGGCGTGACCTTTTCAAATGGAAGAGGTCACGTGCTTCCGGTTCTATTTTTAAATTGTGTATTATTTTAGGCATTTCGTAAACAAAAAAAGCATGCTTTTGCTGGTGTTTTATAATTGATTTCAACCTCGACGGCCAGTTCTAGTCTTTTAGAAATGAGCTTATACAAAGGCTACAAGATTAGTTATGAGGAGTCCCTTTTTAACATCAAAAGTCAATAGGCGATAATTAATACTCAGAGTGTTAGGGTACGTTTATAGTGGCGGCGGGTTTCGGAAAATCGCACGCGCGAGTCGACCCGAGCGAACTCGTGCGAGGAATGTTACTATTTTTGCTTTGCAGGTGTTCAAAGAGGACGCGGGTCTGTCGAGGCGACTAGTTTTTAGTTCTTGTTGCGCGTTGCCGCGCCGGACTGTGTAGGCTGTGCTTTTTTGATGGCTGTGAGTTTACAGATATCTACGTCCATTTGTTGATAAAACGACGGCTCAAGATGGATGTTGACTTACTTATTGCTGCGGTTTTCAAAAGACCGTTAATATGGGACAAAAGAATAAAAGAATATGCCAACAGGAATCTCGTAGACAAAGCATGGAAGGAAATCAGCAAAGAGATGAACAGTGAAGACAAGTTTCAATGTTTTAAATGATTTTTTCTGTCTGTTTGTCTATCTATCTGTTTGTCTGTCTGTCTGTCAATCTATCTGTTTGTCTGCCTCTCTGTCTGCCTGTTTGATTGTCTGTCTGCCTGTCTGTATTTCAGTCTACCTGTCTGCTTGTCGGACTGTAACATTTATGTCCGCGTGCTTGTCTGTCTGTTTCCCACCCACACATGTTTATTCTCTGTTGGTATAAACTGCTGTCTAACAATAAAAGTCATCAATAAAAGAAGCCATTTTGTCTGTTGCTATTTGGGATGTTAAAACCTTTTTTTTTTCCAAAACCGGTTTTCGGTTGTATAAAACCAGATTTCGTTCCTTCCACCCCCGCGCAATGTCACAAGTCACAGGCCGGAAAAGCCAAATGTGCGTAGTTTTGTAGGTAGGTTATATTTGATAAATAGTTCACACTCAATTAGTGTTTGCAGGGCATTCAAGGGGTTGTGTGAATACAATGTGATTTTGTACACTTTACCATAAAATTCTTTAGAACTAAAAAAAATCTGGACTAATTGATTAAAACCGATAATAGTAAATAGTTTTCAATTTTTCAATAGTGATAATCAAATTATCGATTATCGTTGACCATAATATTAAGAAGCATTTGATTAGGCATATATGGGAACTTGTAAAATAGTGTATTGAAAGATTTCGCGTAGCAAAATTCAAAAGAATCTGTTTTTAATAGTGCCGTTAATAATAAAGCATAGACGCGGTGTCTAGCCGAATTGTTCCGGGTCACAGGGAAGGGCTAGTTTGCGTCTCTTTGCATAGCGTACATTAAAAAGTAGCGCACATCTAACATAGCCGTCAAGTAAAAAGGATCATGTAAATTGTAACTGTAACTTATCAATTGGTTTGATGTTGTTTTTATCGCAAGCCATAGATCTAGTTGGTATTTGGAAACACAAGAAACACAATATGTAAGACTAAATCGTGTTAGCAAGGCATTTCAGAAATTGTTTTGTGCGAATCCAACATTATTTATTAAAATATTTCCATTAGAACAAAAAAGAAAGAGCCTTCTACTTGAAATAATGAATACCTTCCAACTTCCAACCAACAAACCAAAATCCGGTTTTGAAAAACAAAACCGGTTTTCAGTTTCAAAACCGGAATCCGGTTTTCGTTTAACATGCCTAGTTGCTATTGCAAGGAGAGACCAGATTGCATGTGAAATGTTTGTTGTCTCGTCTGGCTTTTCCCCGCTTTTGCTATAACACCAACCGCGCGAGTGATTAGGCGCGGTTTTCTAGCGCGAGTAACCAGCTCGCGGCAACCCGCCTACCCGCCGCCTCTATAAACGTACCCTTAGTTGGGTAAAGTTAAATTTAGATTTGTTTATAAAATAAATTAGTTAAGGGTTGCGTACTTGGTTATTAAAAAAAACACAATTAGTAGATTCCTAAAAATATAAAACGAAAATTCTTTTGCATCAAGCAATACGTATGACGTTATAAATAGGTGATTGTTCACGCTAGACATTTGTCACGATTCTGGATTAAACCGTGACTCGTAGCACTCATAGATAGACTATAGCATAGATAGCAGTGTATAACTAGAACCTTAGATTAGCTTAAGTTTAGCTAGAATAGAGAGAAGGTTAGTCTGACGTCACTATCTTCTCCCTCCCTTACGCAATTACATCTCCCCATCACTCTTTCTCACCTGTTTCTCTACCCGTCACTATACTCTTGTACTACGCCCAAATTCAGAGTCTACTGACTAATACGATTCAACTTGGTACTACATCTTGGTTGAATGGGTACGAATGTGTTAGTTAGAATGTATATATTTTATCCTATGCTATAATGATGTATTCATATCATGTCTTAATGTATTTATATCTTGTACTATTTTAACGCATGTGTAGACAGTCATTACTCGACCCCTCACCCACTCCCTCCTCTTCGCGCCCCCGCCACCCCCCTCTATATCCCCTCAGCTTAGCGGCATGTTATGCAATTGCTTTGAGACGGTCGTTCCCTGAGCGTTGACCAAAGAACCCAGTTCGCACACATATACTAATTCTCGTCCGAACCCCCCCCCCCCCAGCCACTTGAGTTAACTACTTAAAATTCTACCAAAGGGAGATAAATTCCCCCACTCAGCATGACGTCTGTATAAATTGTCTTTCATCTAGACCTCTCTCCCCCCCCCCTTTTCGCCCTCGCAACCCCGACCCCCAATCCATTTTTGGCTCCAATAAGCTTTCCTATGCAAATGTATATTCAATCTAGCCAATGAGAATAGGATGTAATTAAATGTAAGCCAACCAAATTAACTTTGGGTCAGGTGACTAGTGTCCACGAAAAAGCCCGCCCAACTAAACTAAAGCAGATCTCCCCCAGCTCCCGAGCTAGATACATCGTCTTGGTCTAGCTCCCGAATTGTTACTTGGACTTGCAGATACTTAGCCAGTAATCGTAATTTCCTCATTATAGTTACGTAGCCTAAATTTGGATTCCGCAACAACACAGTATATTGAGTGTTAGACGTTCCTGTGCATATATCTCAAGCATTGTATCTCCCCTGCATGTTAGTATGTGTATCTCATCATTGGATATTGAATTTGAATCATAAATAAACACCTGAAACGTAACCAGAGACTTGCTTGCCTAACTTAGAACTGTCTGTTGTGTGCGTTTAATAACATCTAAGCGAGCCAGTAGAGAACAAATAAATATTCCAGGTCAACCACAGCATCGGCACCTCATACCTCTAAGACAACCAGCCATTATTACCCCCCTCTCAATTGCCACATCGTGACAACATTCACAATCCATCCTTTTCTTTTGGCAACATCTATTGACTATTTTGAATAACATTATACATAATACATGTATATACAACTGTATATTAGGCTTAGGGATGTTAAACGAATACCAGATTCCGATTTTCGGATTTGTCGGAATTAGGGAGGAAAATCATTTCAATATGGTGTGTCGCGATCTTTTTTCTTTGAGACGTATTTAAAAACCATGTTTGATTCGTACGAAACAATTCTTTAACATTAAATCCCTGCAAATACTAATTAGTCAAAGGCGAATCATAGGCCTATTGAGTTTTTTTTTCTAATCCCGAATATTGCTTGCAGTACAAGTACAGAAAACAACAAAGGCAGATGTTAAGTTACAGCTAACGCTAATCGTCGGCATAGCCTTTGATCTACGTAGTCGAGAAGCAAACAAACTGGAATTTCCCCATTGAAGATGAACGCTCCAACAGACAAAGAGACAGTTTGATCTATTAATTCTTACAATATGTTTCCATCAAAAAGTTACCTAAACAAGAGGCTTAAATAAATCAATATTAATGTGAATCGTTTGCCTGGTGTGTTGCTAGTAATTTGTCTGAGCTTACTTTTGTTTCAATTTTGGTTGCAAAAAACCTAAGGTCTCCACGATTAACTATTTATTTTGGGCTTGTATTTCTTTTTTGACAACCAAATGGTTATGGCATAAAATCCATTTTTTCCACAAAAGAGGTTGATAAGAACGCAATACAAAATTGTTGCCGAAACTCACAGACCTAAAGAAACTGAATGATTTTCTCCAAAAAGAATCGCATTTGCTTTTCAAAAACTCGAGCACCGAATCCGAGTCTCATACATTATGTTTAAACAGTCATCGTTTGCTAACCAACGTACCTCTGAGTGCAGTAACCATCGCTTGTAGTCCTCGTCAATGAACAATATTTATTTTGCCACATAAGTACATAAGTACAATAAAGGCATAGTCAAAGACATAACAAGAAAATTATAAAATTGACAAAAAAAAAATAATTATATCGTGACAATAAAAGTAATACAGATATTAATAATAATAATAATAATAATAATAAAAATAAATTAATTTAAGGTATCAATGCAAAGCTGTCTAGAAAATCATTGAATGCATTACTTATTTGTGAAGTGCTGTAATATTGTAATGAACGATACAGAGAATCACCAAGACTTTTAGTAACTAAATGTTGTCACGCGAATAGACTACTTTTTAAAAACTAAAACTAAAACACTGTTGCAATACAATGCTACAGTAAGACACTACAGTGTTATTATTTATTAATATGCTACATGTATATAAAGCTTTATCATCATGACTTGTTTCATGAATGAATATTTATTTCAATAAGCTTAATTTATTTCACTACTGCTCATTTCTATTTGAGTCTTATGTGTAATTTATTTTATTATTATATAATCTTATCATATTATGTTATAACTTTAGTAAGTCTATAAAATGTTATCATTTACTTTGGAACTAGCTATATAAATTACATTTAAACAACTAATTTAAAAAAAATAATTAAATTAATAATCACAACACAATAAAAATTAAATCAAACACAACACAATATCTATTATGTACATAAATGCTGCATGGACATACATTATAGTAAGAAATATTTAGGAACAGTGACACCACAATCTATAGGAAAAATGGTATAGAAAGACTGGCTTTGTGTGGGAAAATATCTGGTAAGAGAGACAGAGGAAGACAAAGGCTAACATATGTAGAAAGCCTGAACGAATGGGCCACGAACAACAGCATAAGTAATAATAACTTTCTGCAAAAAGCTAACAACAGGAAAGAATGGAGAGTCATGACCGCCGATGTCTGTTCCAGACCTGGCACGTAAAGAAGAAGAAGAAGACACCACAATAATAATTTTACTTCAATAAAACATCAACAAACAAACCAACACATCTAACAGAAATTTACCCTATAAAGAAACACACAGAAACCACAGATCAAAAATATCAAAAACGAAAAAAATTATTTTAAAAAATCCGAAGACCACGACGAATTGAAGAACCGAATAAGTCAAAACTTCATAGGCAAAAATTCATTAAATACAGTTGATACTTCAACTCACATCAATGTTCCACAAATAGTAATTGAAATTCTGTTTCAAGTCGATAATCCCAATTAGAGAAATATACACAATAATTCTAGTAGTAATCTAGTAGGTAGTCTATAATTCAGGTACGGATATGTAAGCTTGAGATCAGGATCGGCATACAGCATACATGTTGCCATGTTGACTCGTTGACATGGTCAGCCATCTTGAGTGTTGACCTCTAGTTGTCCGCCATCTTGTTGACGTCACCGCTGTACTGATTTGTAAAAAGCTTGACAAAGTTCGGATTCATGTATATTTTTGTAAAAATGTTCTTTGAATTATCATTCACTAATTCATTATTGACAACTGTCTATATTATAGTTCATATCATAGATTTGAAGAAAGCACGTATTTGAAGTACGATGTTGAAAAAATGAAGTCTATTTCAGTGTCGGAACTTTAATGTAACCGTAATGTGGGAGGAGCCGTCGAGCACCTGTGCGCCCACCTTCATGTTACCGGATGCGCCGCCTATGACTTTCTTGCAGCAATGACCTTGTTTCCTATTTTTACAGAATCTGTTTCATAACTATGTTCATCATGACTCATTTACATCTTTATATATCGTTTAAAATTGTTGTCATCCACTGATAAAATGTACATTTTTGGAGAGCTTAAGACCAGCTCTTTCCAATAGTATCACAAACACAATGCGCTTGTGAGGAAATAACAATCACTTCAAGTTTTACGTTTACATAGTGATTGTATCAATATTTCATTACGTTTCCGTTTCTGAATTGTAGATTCTTGATGCTGCTAGCTTATTTCACATCCATTTTCAATCCACTCTATAATATTACAAAAATCATAATCGATGATATATTCTTTGACGATTGTATAGTTATTATACTGTTCAATCGTATTATATGTTTATTTGTGCTTGAATTGCTTTAGGCAACATTTAATTATGGACTTAGAGTTTAGTTGATATTGCTCGAAAATTGTTCGGAGCATGCTGCTCTGGTCGGAACGTCTATTTTTGACAAAAAATTATTCATATTATGGCATATTATGGTTCTGCCTACCTCCAACACGCTTGCCACCAATTATTGTTAATGGTTTATTTTCCTGTAACCATTAATCAATATAAAATTGTATATCACCAGTCTCTTCGTTTCACAGTGTAAGTGTGGTAGCTACTTACTTGTAGTTCACTATATATATATATAATCAATAACAACGTTATTGCAGCACAAAATAACTTTTAATTCACATTATCACATATATAATAAAATATTAGTTCCAGTTTTATAAGAAACATTATTATAACGTTCAAATGTTCTAACACTTTAACAACTGTAACAAATCTAAGTCCAGTTTATATTTCTTTCTTTCACATATATCTTACTTCCTTCGACCAGAGCTAAAAGAAGACTGACTTCTATAGCTTTCTCGTCTCATGCCCTCTCGAAACTTCCGCTCATGTTCCTCGTGAATTGCAAGACTTAAACATGACATTTCAACACTAACTACGACTGAACAAATCACTACAATGATAATACATTCAATTCAACGGCAATAATTCGTGATATACATTTTGATTAACTGAGTTATACCCCTTAGACTATAACAGCATTGTAGAGAAATTAGTTGTTAATAAATTTAATAAACTTCTCTTCTGTTCTCTCAGGAAAATCTTCAAATTTGACTGCGCATGATCTTCTTTCAAGTGCAAATGAAGTGTCAGATAACTTTGAAAGGTACGATGAAATTTCGTCTGCAAGCATATGTAAATGTTCTTTCAAAAAAATCATTATCGTAAATATTATTAGCGTAATCCTTTGATCTGGTTTAATGTCATGTTCCTCAAAGAAAGCAGAAAAGCTAAGCAACATGTATATTTTTTTACATCTAAAGTTTTATTTGAAGTGATACGATCTTTTCAGACAAATTAAAGTTTGTTACAAAATTAACTGGTTCTTACATTGATAAAAATTACTTATTTAAGATTTCATAGATGTCAACACAGTAAGTTATTTTCTGCAGTTCACCTTTATCGCCATAAAGCGCTTTGAACTGCGGTCTTGCTTTTTGATTTTAAAGTTAAAGAATACTGAGTTTATCACGAAGCTTAAAACACGTTTTTAAATTTGTATTTACAGGTGGTCTTAGGCGACCCCCATGAAATGGTTCTTTTGACCCCTATTAAGATTTGACATATAATGTTGATATATTATTAAAATCATATTCTGGTTATTTCTTTAAAAAAAATTCAACGTGATGTAGCTCGATATGAAAAAAAGTAAACAAAATGCTTACTAAATCTAATCAAGGCAGATGATAGTCCTGATTTTAAGTCTCTGGGGCAATGATTTTAGTAAACATTTTTTTTTAATATACAATTTGCATTTGAAAAAAAATGTATATGCATATACCAGTACAGTACTCAAGTTGATAAAAAAATACGTAAAATGAACAATCAATTAATTAATGTTTTCACATTATATATATAATTTTTAAAACTCCTTTTTAGCTACTAGCTTGTTTTCATTAGTACGCATTTACTTTTTTTAAATAGACATTGTACAACGATTCTGACATAAATCTTTTAAAAACTTATCTTTAAGGTTTGAAGACTGTAAAGAAAAGAGGAATAGTCTAGAGTTTAGACTTAGATTAGGGATCGGCAACCTACATAAAGCGAGCAAGACTTGTTAGGCAAAAAGATTATAAAAAAACAAACTATTAAAGTATCTTCTATTAGAAATAGTTCTATAAGTGCTAAAGGAGGGTGACTTTTAGGCTGTTGAATGATTTAGAAATTCCACTTTGGCACACAATTATCAAAAGATTGACATTCCGTTGTCCAGACTAAAGAGTGTTGTTGCCAGGACACAACCCTGTTTGACCCCGCTACACACTGGGGGAGGGTTCTGAGGTGGCGTCATCGAAGAGTACTGTGCTGCACATGTTGTGGAAAGACCTAAAAAAGACCATACAAAATAATTGTTTTCCGATGGTCATTGGCGACCCCCATGAAATGGTCATTCGACCCCCAAAGGGGTCGCGACCCACAGGTTAGGAACCGCTGGTCTAACTAGAAATAGCCCGTGGGGAAACCATGGGGGTAAAGAATTTTGTATTATATGTTTTTTTATATTTAGAATTGTATTTATATATTTGTTTCGCTTTTTCAAAAGTCGGGCAACAGGAGCTGGAAGTAAAGTTTCCTCAGTCATGTTTTTAAATTTAAGAAATGACGATATTAATTGGTGATATTTACATTTTCATCCAATTACTGAGTTAAATAAAACATAAACATAGTTTGATTTCACTGTCTTTTTTCAATGTAATAAATTCAGATGAAACTTTTCCTTAAAAGGCCAATATTAAGTGTATGTTCCTGTTCTCCATGATCAGGGCCTAGTTGTCTGTTGAGTGTTATTTTCAACATCTTGGGGACTTTTCGACCTTAAAAAGCGACAAAAGTTGACCATAGATGAAAACTTCGACATGATCGAATGTCTGTTATTAAAATTTGTTAATTGCTATCACAAAAGCAAAATTATTGAAAATTTTTGACGTCATAGATAATAGGGTAGTGTTTAGGGTTGAGAAACAAAGTTGATAAGATTTGGATTAAAAGGCTTTCAACTTTGTTGCATTCTGAGAAGGTTTCTGAAGTGTCTAAATTGCGATATATTTCCTTTGCAATGAATCAATAGCCGTTGTAATGACAAATCTTTGGATTGAGAAATCTCAAAAGCATAATGATTACATTATCATTATTGCTGTCTCCTTTGGTGTAAGAAATTATTACAATTGGTGCCATATTTATCACAACTTGTCTGATACCAGACATTATCAAAACTTTTTGTGAGCTCGAGCGTTCGGCTGACGTACCGAAGGTTCTGAGTATGAATTCTGAAAAAAGGCTAGGGTTTGTTCCCGGCTCTGAAGGGTGTCTCTAAGCCCACTGAGCTCTTATAGTCGTTTAGAAAAAATAAAGGATACTGGGCGTGGTGGGTTTTGTGCTGATCATATAATCTCCTAGTACAATCTTAAGACCGGAAATTGAGAAAGCTCTAAGGCCAACGGTCGTCATCGAGAAACGGGGCATTCCCAGAAGTGATGAGTCGGCAGAACTGAGTGTTCTTTGCAGAACACATGTTTTGTTTTTATTCTTTATATTATTATTAAGAAACACGTTTATTGCTTCCAGCTCCAGACAAGAAACGAATCCATCTAAGACTTAACCTCCTCTAAGTCGACGAACACTAAAAGCATCGTCCAATCTTAATATTATTCAATGAATAAAAGCTGAGACCCTAAAGAATTTACCATCTAACAAGAGATTCAATGACAGATCGCAAGTCAAATGATGAGATCTTTGCTAACAAGCTTTCCTCAACTTTAACATTCGACGTTATTTTCGTGAATTTCGCCCCACTGTAATGTGATTGTGCTGACGTGCGATGTTTCGACTGGCATTAAAAAAAATTTACTTCTTGGAGTTCTCTCGTATGTCATTGCAAATCAAATTGCGTGCCAAGGCTGGTATATAGACTATCATTACTTTCTTCGCTCATGTAACCTAGAAATTCTTTCATAGCTTATAGCCTACAATTACTTTCAACGAATGTAGCCTACCATGACTTTCATCGCTTGTAACATACCATCACTGTTATCGCATGTAGCCTACCATTACTTCATCGCTTGTAACATACCAACACTGTTATCGCATGTAGCCTACCATTACTTTCATTGCATTTAGCATAGTAAAATGTTTTTATTTATTCTAGCCTGTTAACATAACATTGTATTTTATTTATCTCAACAATACACATTAACCCTTCCCGTACCGACCTACTTCTATCTATGCTGCCTTCAGTTCCGCTATATACGCGCCCGGGACTGTAAGGGTTAAAATAGCTGTGTATGGCGTTAATTTTACTAGTAAAACTTCTATGGATATTAAAACAAAACACTACAGATGTCTTGTATTTTTCTGAATTCAACAATAAACAACGCTTTATTAAAACAAAAACAATCCAATAACAATGTTTTATATATTTTATTTTAACTAGTAGAAATGTTATGAATAAGACAACAACACTTTACAGTTTATATATTTTTATAAAGGATAAATGTCTACTGATAAAACACTGTTAAGCATACAAGTAGAGTTAGTTGGTTATAGAAAGATTAACATTCATCACATGCTTCATGTGAGATGGGTATTATTTTAAAACATTCAATATAAACGCGAATAAAGGATGTACGAACTTTTGAATACAACCAAAACTTCGTATTTAACCTTTGACATCAATGAGCTAGAAAAGAAAAAAGGCAAAGTCTAACGTTGCAAGCTGAGTTTCTTATACAGGGGTCGGCAAACTTTGGCTAATAGTTCGCTAAACTAGGATTCCCTAAATTATTCAGTGTGCCAACAGCCTGAAAAACTAGTCCAATTTATTAAGCGAATTATGAAGACCAAAATCAAAGGTAACAAAAGAGACAATCGTTAAGATTTTTGGCATTTATAGAAAATATAACTTGTAGTACAAATCTTTTACATTTAATGTCATTTACATTACATTCTTGCACCTGCTAAAAATTCATTTTATTTAGATCTCAAGTTAATACGTTTTATTTTTGTGTGACCAGCAAGAGGTAATAATTGACGAAGATAAGTGGAAGGATACAAGGTAATTATATAACGTGGGTAATTGATGTGATGCTTGTAGATGTAACTTACATATCAATTCTTCACTTATACAATATTTATATATTTTTAAATATTTTTTTACGTTTTCTTCACTTTAAAGCTATAATTGTAAATTACTTTTATCTTTTAATAAAGAAAAAAAAACGGAAAAAGTTTTAGAAATCTTAATGAAACAAAAACACATTTGGTTTATTATCTTGCTTGAATAAAAGAAAAGTTTCCAAAATTGATTTTACACTGATACTAGTTAAGTTATGTTTTGCAATAATATGAGTAAAATTACTTATTATTTTTTTTATACATCTAGCATTATGGTATTTATTTCAAATAGTGATAAGAGGTATAACATTAATTTAAGTTAGAGTTAGGGTTGTAAATAATAATTGTATTTCTTAAACAAATATACTATGTGAACACATATAGACTTATATGTATACATATTATATACACATAGACTCACATAGAGGCACATAAATACATTGCTTATAAAGTTGAGGTACAGTTGCACACACTTCTATCAAAACTGAGGACTGCTTTATTAAATGAAAAATATATTCTGTCTACTTATTTCAAATATCTACATTTTACAGCTTGGCCTATATTAGAAGAAAGTAGATGCACCAGAAGAAATTTAATGTATAGAAAGCAATATGTAAGCCTGTAAAAGAAGAAGTTTTATTTAAGGACTACGCGATATACTAAAAACTTGTGTAGCCAAGCTTAGTATTAGAAGTACTAGAAGATGCATTCCTTTATGTGAAGCTCCATCAGACCTACAAGTTTGACAACAATCTTTGCCATTATTTTTACATGAAGAGGTTCCATAACAAAGATCTCTTTCTCGGTCTCCAAATTCACAGCCTAAAATGAGGATATAAAAAAATTATACTTTGTTAAATATTGTATCCCTCTTATTTGTATTCTATTATGAACTTGGAAATACGTTTTAGATTATATTATGAAATTTAATATTTAAAACCATAGCATGTGTCAAATTGTTTTTTTTTTTAAATTTTTTTTATTATTTTCTTTTATTGTTTTTTTTGGAGTCCCCACTTCAACTTCAAATAGTTGAATTAGTGGCCTGTGGGGCTGTGATAAATGCACATCCTAATTTCTATTGTGAAGGCTACGTAAAATCAGTCAATAAACATTTCATTAGGCGTTGTTCGAATAAATTTACATCTAGAAGCATCTTTCAGTACATTGATTCAACTATTGTTGCTAATAGTACTACTAGTCGTCTATATTCGTGTTCAGATACAATCACAAAGTTGGGATGGTTTCAAAGAAAAAAGTGTCCAATTTGTGTTGATAGCTGTAAGCGTGGATGTGCATTTCAGGATGCAAGATTCGTCATGTGATCGCCAGCAGTGTTGCAACTTCTGTCGCACAGTCTAAACGAAAAGAAATAATATTTCTCTGTCAAACCACTATCGAATTATAATGTCTCAAAGAGAACCTGGACAAGCCCTAGGGGTTTTGAGTACAGGGCGTAAGGTTTTAGGGATGAGCTCTGTCTTGGCTCCAGCAACCCCATGACACGCCAAAGGCGTGCATTATTAACTGCAGTTCCACTAAGGATCATTATCGTGGTGGCTCGCCCGTACACCTGCAATGTCAACCGGTAACACAAATCCTGTACTGAAGGTACAGGCACCCAGGCACCGGGTGGTTCGTGAGACGGGATTGCTACGTCCGTTGCTTCCTCCCCACAGAGATCCCGTTGTCTCTCAGCTGTGCAATGGGTCTTGGACCCGCAGCGGGAGCTGTCCTACACTACCATACTTGTGGACAACATTTGAAAACATAGTGAGGAACGCTAAATCGAACACCCTAGTTCATATGCTATGCTCTAGCGTTGGATGTAGATACATATGGTATCTCCCATTTAATGATTTTCATCATGGTTGTTGATGGTCCACAATACGGTGAATAAAACGGGCAAGTTAGCAACACTGCATGCGCTTACGTAAACAATGTACAAGTATTTGCTCTTGAGATTGGTTTGGAACAGTTACATAAACTATGAATCACTTTTCGTTACTACTGAACTACCTGTTAGATAGGCCTATAGCAATATAATATAGGCTAGTGTTCCAGCAAAGGCTTAGGAAATTAGAAATGTCTAGAAAAATACATTGAATTTGAATTAAAACCTGCAAAGCTGTAAATGCTTCGATGCTACATTTTAATTGCATTATTCAATATAATTTATGTTCCCAGTTCCTAAAAAATTAACCATGCCGAAGTTAAAAAATTGTTCGGGAAGAGGGGGGGGGGAGGGAGGCGGTTATCTCACCTTAAATTCCAGGCAATTCCTCAATAACATGAATTTTTAGTATATAATGACGCTCAATTTTATGCAGAGCTAAGATAGCTGAACCTTGCTAAAAATTTGAATAGATTTATTTATTTGACTCGTGATATACAATAATTATTATTTAATTCTTTTTCGCAAGCAATTCTAGAGTATAATGAGTTGCAAGACAAAGATAGGCTTCGCTTTTTGCTTCTTTGTGTTTTATGTCCATAAAGTTAGTCCCCTGATGTTATTATTTTTTCTACATCGGAATAATTGGCTAATGTATAATAACATGCATGTTGTTTTTTTTGGTCCGCATTCCAAATGAAATTTTGGGATTTGGGAATGACAGTAACGAACACACGCTTTCACTCTCCAATTTCGTATATCGGAATCAGAAAACACAGAGGTAAACGGATAAATACATTTCGTTGATATCCAAATAGAACCTTGAATTAAACAGCCGAGTTCAAAAGCATCGTGCGATTTTTGATTCATTTGCATCGCATTTCTTCGCTGAATTTATTAACAGAAATGTATCAAAAGGGACATTGTTTAAATATGTTGCGATGTAAAGTACAATTAGGAATTCAATCAGGATTGTCTTTGAAGAAATGACGAAACATAACCAGACAAGAAAACATATATAGACTACTTTTTTACAAACATGATGTAACAATAATTGCACTGTTAGAAAACCAACGCATTAATAGCTTTCTTATCCAATTGCATAGGTCTATATTGAATCCCCAGTAAAAACACAAATCACTGAAGCGCATTAGGAAACTCATTGTGTGTAACAAGAGCCTCTGTTCAGGAGGGTATTAGTGCACTTATTTCTGCCAAACAAAATCAGACAGCTTAATAAACATATATTTTATAGATTTTCTTATAAATATTGTTTTTTTTTATTGCTTAATTAAAATCTAAAGAATATGTATGACTTAAAGTTTTTTTTATATATATTTTCTATATTCTAACGGCAAGGCCTAATATATTTCTTTCTTTGCTTTCAATAAAGAAAACTAAAATTGGTAGTACGGTTCGGTTCTACATTCTAGCTCAGATGCTGAAAAACGTTGGCCACTCATTGTGTGAAGTCTGCCTATTTACTTACAATAAGCAATTATTTTAAAAATTTATTAGTGTTTTCGTATAAAGTTATTTTATGTCGACAAAATTCTATTTAAGCATTAAGAAACTAATCACAACATTTCGCGCATGAAAATCATCTGAAATTCGGATATATCTCTTAGCACAAAAAGCACTCACCTGAATTTTGGATATATATCTTAGCACAATTTCACTCACCCGGAATTTGAATATATATCTTAGAACAATTTCACTCACCCGAGATTTGAATATATCTCTTAGCACAATTTCACTCACCTGGAATTTAGATATTTCTCTTAGCACAATTTCACTCACCTATAATTTGGATATATCTCTTAGCGTAATTTCACTCACCTAGAATTCGGATATATCTCTTAGCACCATTTTACTCACCTGGAATTTGGGTAGATATCTTAGCACCATTTCACTCACCTGAAAATAGGATATATTTCTTAGCTACATTTCACTCACCTGCAATTTGGATATATTTCTTAGCACCATTTCACTCACCTGAAATTTGGATACATGTCTTAGCAACATTTTACTCACCTGAAATTCGGATATATCGCTTAGCACCATTTCACTCACCTGAAATTTGGATATATGTCTTAGCACCATGTCACTTACCTGAAATTTGGATATATCTCTTAGCACAAGAAGCACAACATGATACGTTTACTGCCGAGTTATAGCAATGGTTGGTAGAGCTTAGCATAGCGCTAGTACAGCTTAGACCAGACATAGAGAAGTAAGGGTCATCTTGACATGTTGTCCATTGCCTACACGTTCTGCAACACGCTATCTTGACCGATGGATAGTTGCAAAGAGTTGGAGTGATCATTTGGCACGTCTGGCCGTAATAATCAAAGTTTACATCATCAAAGCAATCTGCAATCAAAGTTTGTGTTTGAAAAAGTTTAGTTTCATATTAGATTCGATTGCGTTGAATTGGATTTAATGCTTCATGTATACTTTCTTCGATACTTTGCATTTAATCAATACGTTTAAATAGATTGTACTAGTGTAGGGTTCGGCAACCATTTGATAATAGTCTGCCCTAGTAGGATTTCTGATTTATTCAGCATGCCATGTTCTTGTACTCAATTTCTTGTAGGAAAGACTTAAATTGCCATTGAAAAAAGCTCTGCATGCCAAGTCTGGCACGCGTAGCTTAGGTTGCCGACCCCTGTACTAGTGTATTTCTGATCGATCCTGGTGATAAACCATTAGATTGGACATGAAAGATTCAACAGTAGCCTGAAATCCTGAATTCTACCCAGTTCTGTTGGGTAATAACATTAGTTGGGGGATAAGTATACGCGGCAAGGCACAATAATTTCGTGTGCCATGGCGACTTTTGAAAGCCGCGCTGCAGGCCTTAGAGATCGAATTGGTGCGGTGGTAATTCCTTCATTTACCTACAGCTTAATCTATGACCGATGTTTGAAATATGACTTAGGGCCTTTAATGAAAACAATACAACATAGGAGTCGCATGTTTTTTGAGGAAATGAATTCTGAATGAAATTTTAATTATATAATTTTTATAGAAATGAAGAAATAAGAACCTGGTGTAGCTTTAGGTGTTGTTCTTGTTGGTGCTGGTGCATTAGTAACAAAATTTGCACACGTATCTTGACAGTAATAGGTATAAGCAGAGTTGTAGCAATTTTCTTTAGATCTAGTACAGTTGGACCAAATATCTTTATTTACGCAACCTGTTGGTGACAAATTTAGATAAGTAAGATGATAAAAAGATATTATGGTGCGTTAGAAATGTATTGCCTTACGGATCCAAATTTTAAAAAAAGGTTTTTATTCTGCATTTTAGCATAATAATCGTACAACAGTATGACAAAATAAATAATTTTGTGGGGGGATAGATAATTTAAGTATAGAGCACTGTACTCTAAGTTAAACAGTTGTAGATGATAGGCCTACTATCACTCTTATTTCTAAATAATTACGGAACTTTTTTTTACATAAATATACTCCTCTAGATAAATTCATTAGATTGAAGTGAAATTAAATGACAGATTCGCTGAAGTAGATTAGTCTAAGCTGTAATTAGGTATATTGAAAGGAAACCCGAATTCCAACTGAAAACTTTAAACCCATATTCGGTTTTGTTGGAAATGGGAAAATCATTCAAATGTCATGGTTAAAACATATCTTTTTTTTTTAATAAAAACGTATTGGATTCGTACCAACAATTCATTAAATGCTTTGCGAAACCTATTTAGTTGTAAACCTATTGCTATTTTTTTTTCTTCAAATTCCGACTATCACTTTCAATATAAGTAAGATGTTAGTGCTTATAATTATTTGTTATTATTGGTAGCGTGGTAATTTATATAATCAACTTAACATTTTGTTCAGATTCAACTCAGCCGACATTTATTCTATTCAGCATATCAAACTTGAGAAATGATCAAGTGACAATTGTAGTGTCTACTTACTTTAACTTTATTAAAAAACGTGAGACACATATATATATATTCTTCCATGAATAAAAATGTAGGAATTGTAGGCACATATGATATACTTTAATTAAACAATTTTACAAAGGAGATATTAAATCAGCCATCTCACTTGTGGTCTACATAAAAACTCGTCTGGTCTAACAAAAACTTAATCTTCTCTATAGAACATTTTCTTACAATATTTTTTAGTGCACTGACATATATATAATATTTAATAACTGATACTAAATAATTAATATAACTGTTGACGTCCTTTTTATATTTGGTACATCAATTTATATTATTAGTCTCTTCAACACCTCTGCATTAGATTTCTTTTCAGTCCATGATATTCTCATCATCCTTTTTAGAAACCACATTTCTACTGTCTCCAATCTTTTCTTTGTTTCATTATCAATAGTCCAACATTCACATCCATATAGATGAACAGACCAAACATACCCCTTCAGTATGCGCATTTTGGTACATATTCTGATATTCCTGTTTTTCATGATACTGCTTAAGCTCATGAAGCTGTTTTTAGCTATTGCAATTCTTCTCTTTATTTCTTTGTTGCATTTGCCTTCCTGTGTTATTGTATAGCCTAGATACTGGAAAGAATTGATTTGCTTGATGTTTTCACCTTCACTGGATAAAGAGCATCTAGGAGGTTGTGTTTTCTTAGAGATTACCATTACTTCGGTCTTACTGAGATTGAGTGTTAATCCTTTAAGTCGGCTCTCTTCTACCACCTTATTTAGAATAGTTTGCAGGGCACTTTCTGATTCTGCTATTAGTACTGTGTCATCTGCATACCGGTATCTCAGATTATTTATATTCTTTCCTCCAACTTTAATACCATCTAGGTGTTCGATATTCCGGAGTATTATTTCACTGTAGATGTTGAAGAGGTCTGGTGATAAAACACATCCCTGTCTTACTTCTCTCTTTATTGGTTTGAATGCACTTAACTCCCCTTCATATCTAATGGCAGCTTCTTGCTCCCAGTATAGATTTCTTATTATTCTGAGGTCTTTACCATCTATGTCCAGATCTTGTAAATATTAAATAGATCTTGATGTTTGACTTTGTCAAATGCCTTAGAATAATCTATAAAGCATAGATACAGGTCTTTTTGCATCTGGATGCATCTTTCACTAACATAGATAAGGTGAAAATAGCATTTCTTGTGCTTTTATCTGCAACGAATCCAAACGTTCATAGCAGACAAATTTACCGATAAATGTATCTAGACTTTTATTCAGTTTTTTTAAATATAAATTAAATATTCTATTCATTTGTGCAACATGCAGTATCTGCTGATCTATATTATTACACACGATTTAATTCTAAATTTATGATAATTCAGTTTGTAAGTTTGTGAAGCCGGCTGGCCTAGCGGTTAGCTCACCAGACTGTCAACCAAAAAAACCACTTGACACGTCGCGGGTTCGAGCCCCGCCACCGGCAGATCCCTGTCGCCCTACAGGAGTTTTGGGACTAGATGACGTTAATATTGAGTTGTTATCACATGCGCTTAACCGGCAGCAGTGAAACCTCTCACAGATTAATAGTCTTCTAGAGCGCACTGAGCATGCTAAAATAGCATGGATAGAAGCGCTATATAAATTACCATTACCATTACCATTTAAAATCGGATTTCTATAACTGGTAATAGATTTTTTTTTTTAATATTCCTAGTTTTAATGTGAATGTTGTCATTATTGCATAGAATTTGTTATTGTCTTAAGTCTATCCTGCTAAGCATACTCAGCCAATATGTGCATTCACACCAATATGCTTACATGCATTAATCTCATAGACCTAACAATTGTATGGTGTTTTTGATGAAGCCACGCGGTTTTGAAATTATTAATGGCGGATCTTCACCAAGATTGAATCTGTAAAATTGGAAATGTAACTTTTTAGTATGCAATAGGACAGCTTACACTAGTCTGACATACTCACCTAGAGGCGAAGTCACGCACAGGCCTTGCTTACAAACCTTAAAGAACACATTTTCAACTACCATGATAAATTGTTTAAAAAAAGAATACGTTAAATGCAAATGAAAATCTTGAGTTAAAACATATATTTTTAAATTTTGTTTATTAATATTCTTAAAAAAAACTTATATTTTATTCAAAGCATTATAATTTGAATAACGTTAAACTTAATCATTTGTTATTTAAAAAAAACATTATAACTTATACAACATTTATATGAATGTATAATATATTGTACATATAGGTAGTTCCAAATACTGGAACACACATTACTTATTTCTTCTCTCTCTCCAACGCGAGTTTTGTGGGCGGTAATAAGCCTAGACTGTTCTGCGAATCCACTCTCGTGCCGACCTCAAATTCTCGGAATGGCTGGGAATAGTCTATAATTTCTCGTACAGAGGAGTTCATGTTAAACCTATCATTTTCATTATGAGTTTTGTAATGGTACCATTATTTTCACCACTCCTAGTAATAGGTCTGTTCCCCGCTCTCCTCCGCTAGTATTTAAGGTTAGGCAGCCAGTTTTTGTGCAGAGTATTTTGCAGTGTTTTTGCAGAGTTTTCTGGATGGACCCTTATGTTGGCACTATTCTATTATTGCTGTAAATACTACATTTATTGTATATACTTGAAAATATCAGAGTTATCACCTGAATTAAATCAACAACATTTACATTGAAGCTTCCTCGTCAAGTTACTATTTTTGTTTCATGGTTTACAATATTATACTATAATATATTTATTTACAACTACAACGTCAAGGAAAGGAACTGTTAGAACGCAAATCCTGAGTTTGTTCTCAGGAAGATAAAGAGTTCGTGTAATACTGAAAAATAACTAATAATAACTAAAGTCTACCCTAGAACTAACGAGAATTATCAACAACATTAACACGGCTCTGACCACAAGGGTATTGTGGTCGTAACAATATGTTATACAGATACTGTTTCCTTTTACTTTCTAATTAATAGAAAAACAGCCAATGCTTTTGCTGTTGCTATATTACAGTCCAGACTGGATTATTGTAACAGATGCTTGTGGGGGTTACCCCAGAACCAGCTGGAAAGACTTCAAAAAGTTCAGAATACTGCAGCGCGCATTATGTCACAAGTAAGGAAGCATGACCATATCACTCCAGTTCTCAAAGAGCTCACTGGTTCCCTGTGACGAAGCGCATCGATCATAAGATTATGTCCCTTGACCCTTGCCTAAGGATGCGTGGAAGGCACTGCACCTGCCTATCTCACAGAGCTCATACCAAAGCATGTGCCATTAAAGATGCTGCGCTCATCAACACAGTCTCTCCTGAGAATTCCATGTTTGGCTGGTCACAGGAAAAAGATTCTTGGTGTGCGCTCGTTTGAATCTGTGTCGCCTTCAATGTGGAACAGCTTACATGAGACACTAACAAACTCTGCGACACAAGAATCATTCAAGGAGAATTTAAAGACATTTCTTTTACACTAGATTCATCATGTACACCTCCATCGGCAAAAAACTTGCTTAAAACTATTTCGTTTTGTAGAGCGCGCTGTGCATGCATTACATTATTATGGAGTGAGGCGCTATATAAGTGACCAATTTGTTAATTAATAATTACTTGTGTATGGAGTATAGAATATAGAGGGTGTGTGTCAATGTCCACCTCTAATTCCATTCATTGAATTGGTATCAGAGCTGGTGGAGTTTCTAATTTTCTGGTTTGGACTGTTACAATGATTTATCCGTATAAACATATTTTTCTATTATTTTCTCTTAATGTTTGAAAAATACTATGTAAACATAGTGATGAAAAATAAAAATACGGGACTCATTCAGAATTGGAATAAGTACACTTATAAGTACATCGCTCCTAATTACGTCATGTTTAGGTCCTCGTTATGTCCTAATTAGGGGGTGATTCGGTCCTTATATTTTATGATTAGGTGATGATTGGGTCCTCAATAGGGTGCAATTAGGTGATGATTGGGTCCTCATTAGGGTGCAATTAGGTGATGATTATGTCACGATTGTGTTCTAATAAGGGGGTGTTTAGTCCTAATTATGTCATAATTAGACGATGGTAAGGCTTAGATTAAGTCGCCTATGTCGGAAAGTTAGGCTGTGACTTACTCAAAATAAATCCATAAAGGTAGTTAGAAAAGGAAAAAAAAAGACATCGTATAAATCATAATATTTTTTCCTTACCTTTCCACATCCGCATATTGTTCCAGACAAAGGCAATTGACTGTAACATTTGCCTACGGTACTTGGGTTGTAACAATATAAACCGGAGCAGCCAGAATGCACCACATTCTAAATTTATGGCAGAAACCTATTTTTTTATTAATTTGTTTTCTAAGTTAAGAAAAGAAAATACAAACTGATATTGGATTCGTTTTTTTTTTCTGACATCATTTTTAAATCTTTAATTGTAAAGCATACTCAAATGTTTAATGAACTCTTACTACGTTGAAGCCTATATTATATGAATACATATTATCATAAATTTCTCCAAATGCATAAGAAGACATGTTTGTATATTGCCTTGCAGACCATCATGGGTGTGCAACATTAAAAACCTTTAACAAAGTGTTTGATACGACAAGATGGGGTACGAAATATGACTTATCATCAACATACATAGGCCTAATTATCATGAGCTTGTTTATATATATGTTTGTAAATTTATTTATTTAAATATTTATTCGCTATAGGCTTCAAGGCCGTTTGACCGATCGGCACAAAAGTATTATTATTAAGTATTTTTTATTATATAAACAATATTGATTTATCCCTTAATTTAATAAAAAAACTTACACCTATTACTAATCACCGTATGTGAAGGTTCTAAACTGAGAACCATTTCAGAATGATGTCCCTTTGAAAAGTTTTCAATACATATGAACAAAAACTAAATACCGATAAAAACGTTCTCTCTACAGTTTGTATTGTAATAGTGTTACTTATTTTTGTCTTTCTTTAAAAAAAAAACAACATTGTAATCATTCGATTCTCCGTCATTGTGACGGGCATAACCACTAGTATTTACATACTTAAAAATGGATCGCTATGTGGGAAATGGGGTTTATAATAAAAGGCTGGGATGATTGTGTTTCAGCCCACGGGTCGCCTGTTGCACACACCTGCTGTGATGTGAGTCGAACGGTATGGTTAAAAAATATAAATATTAAACTACAATGTCGGAATTTAGGGTCTTAACGGAGATTACGTTATCATAGACTACACTAGCCTGGAAAGTGTACTTAGATGTCCAGCTTAGCCAATAGAAGCAATCACTACTGCCACATTGTGCTTACCCCTGAAACTATCACGTCCTCACACACGTATGAGGATGATCCGAATGTCATCTGACATTGTTTGTATCGAGGAATCTCTTGACCCAGCAGGCGCTGGCTGACATCCGGAAAGTCGCCAATGACCTCTAGAGAGTTGGACAAGCACATTCGGCCGGACCTGAAATGGTAAGAGGTACATACCATAATTAAAGGAACATTTCGATAGAAGCCGCAAACATCACAGTAGGCAAGAAGATATCTTTGTCAAACAATCAAAATGGGATAATTTGCCCGACCACAATTTTAAATATAGAGTCAATTTTCGCTTTAATTATAGTTTGCACTGATTTTGACCGACATGGTGAGGTCAAGGCCATGCCACTAACGTTCAAATTTAGAGAACAAGACAGCTTTACTTTCATTAAAAAATGTGCTGTATGAAGTACATTTTAGTATATAATAGCTATGTACTATAACAGCTTTTTCAAACGAATGTATTCCAAGGCCCTCTCAAATACAACACCTTGTGTCTGGTGATCAACTAATAAGGCTCGCCCAAAACACAATAAAAAAAATGCCCCGAAAACCAGAACAAAGTTCGAGATTGCAAATGGTCCTATCAATTTTCCAAAATTCCAGGGCTTTTTATACACATACGAATAAATGTCAAGTTATTGCCACTGTGCTGACTTGGGCAATATATAATTTTCCGACCTAGAACACTACCCCATAGGCTCACAAAAAGTGCATTTTCTGAAGATTCCTAGTCGAAAACAGTTGTGTGCGCTTATTGGGCTTTTCTCAGGATACCACAAGAATTCGAAACTGTCCAGTTAATTTATTGACAAATTATAATCATTTTCGGACTGAAATAAAACATATAATCAACATATGGCCTTGTAATACAAAAAAGGCGATTTTGAAAACAGGCACATTGTTAAAATTCATTCAATCAAGATCCAGGCAATAATTTTTACAGCCGAAACGAAAGAGTAAAAAATGCACTTACGAGGTGTCGGCGAGGGCAGTGAGGTATGACGTAATGTAGTTTATTGTACAGGTCGAGAATCTCCACGGGTGACTCTCAGTGCCGGCTTTGAAATCTTGTGGTAAAGGTGCCATCAAGTAGCTGTCACTCACAGGGCAAGCATTGTTCCTGCCGTCGGGCTCGGCACCCAGGCTGCAAGGTTCATATATATAAATATATAATATATCAAACGATATTCAAACATTGTCATTTGCAAAAATAATAACATTATTGCAAAAATATAGCATTGTTTGACGTCACTATAACATAATATCTTGAACTAGTTGGACCCAAGAAACGTCAAAAATTGTTCAGATCTGAGTAAACTCCAACTTCTACCCAATCAAATATTTAGCTGACATTATTTTATTGAGGACCCCTCAGTGATCATGGGAAGGGTTAGAAATTCTAGAAAAACAACTTCATAATTATAGGCACAAGGCTTAGTTTTCGCACATTACAAATACAATACGTAATACTCCATAATTAATATTATAGTTGTTCATTTTTTTAAAATATTGAACATTAGTGTCCCTCAATTGCAATTGTTTTCATTTAATATAACATAGTTATATGATCATACTTTGCGATGTATTAGGAAAATACCGTATCGTTAAATAAAATAACAAGTTATAAAAATACATGTTCAGGGTTCCCACAATTGTGGATAAAATCGGGGTCAGCTCAATTTTTGTTATACGTTTTGTAAATAAATAAATTTCAAAACTTTCCAATTCCTTAAATATCAAAATGAAATTTTCCAAAACGTTTAGGAAATTCCAGAGCTTTGTATGAACCTAGCATGTAAAGGTAACGTAACATTTTGATACCAGTGTAAAACATGCTGGCTATGGGAGTCTGTGTTGCCAGTGCATGTCTAACCGCTTTTTGCTCCTTGGCTCAAAAGAGGAAGTTGTCTAGGATAAAAAACTAATTAATAACTCTCTCCCCACCAAAAACTGTTAAAAAAAACGTTGAACAAAAATTGAACCTGTTAGCCAGTCAGACTACAAAAGTTAGAATAACAGAGTTCACTTGCGGCACAGTTTTCAACTGAAGACTGGTACCAGTTTGAACCTTTAAACTTGGGGACGCCCGATTATTATGTCAAAAAAAAAATAAGACGATATTTTTGCACCTGAGTGTCATAAGTCACACTTCTAACTGTTGCATAATCATCTACCTACCTGAATCCAATCATCTGGGCTGCAGGCAAAATGGAAGAGTAGTATCCCATGTCCTCTACCACGGAGGAACTATTACCGTCCGTACGGCAAATTGTCTTAGGCCAAGCTACACCTAATCATTAAATAAACCAGTTAAAAAGAGCATTAAAAAACGGGGGGGGGGGGGGATTTATTTTTATACACTTTCATTACCCGGACGGTAATCATGGACAGCATGAGCGTTGGGGATACGGAATTGATAGTGTTGTTTTTAACAAAAGAAACAAATCCTATCAAGTTATTTTTGTACACTTTTCAAACACACATCTCAACTAAAACACCTTCAAAAATTCACTCTACACCTCTATATCTGATACTCGTATGTTGACAGTTTCTCTAAGCTGCAAGGTCACAGTGATTATCGAGCTGTGCTCTGCTAAAAAAGAACATGTTCTTAGTCCCTCCCACTGCCTTAACCCTTCCCGTACCGACCTACTTCATCTATGCTGCCTTCAGTTCCGCTATATACGCGCCCGGGACTGTAAGGGTTATATCTAGTTAATTATTTTGGCGTCTCGTTTGGGACTACACAGTTCTATCCCTGAACACGATGATTATAGTTGTTAGCACTATTGTTAAAACCCATTCTAATGCATAGAAACAGTGAAAATGTCTCAGTCAGTTAGACCATCAAAACTAGACTGACAAGATAAATGCCCAACTGACTATTAGTCAGTCATCTGCGCCACAGCATAAGGTCATTTATATAACTTTTTGGGTAATATATATCGCAATCTTCCGTATGAACACCCGGGTCAGGGACATAACAGAAACCCACTGAAGACAGGTTATTAATTGAAAAAATCTAAATTTAAAGGTAAAAAGCATTTAAAAAGCAATGAGATGGGAATGGATTCACAAATAAAAAAATGCAAACCAACCTATTGTATTGGTAGTAGATGTCCACAGGCCAGCGCTAGAAAATAAAAAAAAATTAAAAACATAATCACAAATATGATTTTGAGGTTTAAATTTTTATTGTTTGCTATAGTTGTCAAAATGTTATAGGTTGGGGCGGAAAGAAGAACCGTAGAGGGGGGAGAGGAAGTAATTGTGTATCATCCCAAAACTATAGCCTAAATATATTCCATTTGATGCTTTAGTACCTAATTATATGTTATTTGTTTTTCTAGATCCTAAATATATGTCATTTGTTGCTCTACTTCCAAATGTATTATGTAATTTGTTGCTTTAGTTCCTAATTATATGTTATTGGTTTTCCTAGATCCTAAATATATGTCGTGTGTTTCTCTAGTTCCGAAATATAAGTAATTTGTTTATCTGGATCTGAAGTCATTTTTTTCTCTTGTCCATAAATATTTGTACCTTATTTTTTTCTCTAGTTAATAAATGTTGGTCATTTGATTTTTTATATGTCACAAGCTGCATTGCCCGGCGTTGCCCGAGTGACAAAAAACAAAACAAAACAGGACTGTATAATGTGCAGATAAAAATTGTATAAACTACAATTAAAAGAAAGCTATAGATCTAATAATTTAATTTTTTTTTTTACTGAAGACTTTTAAGAAAGTAATTTAAAATTAATTTTGTAATCGGGTAAAAAAAAAGGTAATTACTTTTATTTAACAAAAATCTAAATTGCCCGTAGATTTACAATTTCTTTTGTTTTTAAAAGTTTGTAACAAAAATTGTAGAAAAAAAAGGTATAGACTAACTGGAAAATCGAGCCCGGGTCGCCCGCATGGCAGTCGGATACGTTAACCACTTAGCTATCTAAGACACATGTCCGATGTGAAAAATTATGAGACAGTATATAGGCCTAAATAGATCAGTGACACAAAACTCACGTGTTTTGAAATTGACCAATGGGGATCGTTTTACCCAAACACGGACTTTTTTTATATATAGGCCTATAGATTATTACACATTTTTTCTCTAGTTCCTAAATATGTCTTATTGTCTTTCATTTGTTTCCTTAATATATGTCATTTATAGGCTATTTCTAGTTCCTAATTACGTCATTTGTTCTACTTCCCAAATGTATGTCCTTTGCTTTTTTGGAACTTAAGTGTTTTGTCTCTTTTGTTCCTAAATTTATGCCATTTGATTATCTAGTTTTTAAATATATGTCCTTTGTTTTTCTAGTTCATAATTATTTTCTTTGTTTCTTTATTCCCTAAATATTTGAAGGGCACAGGGGAAAAAGCAGACATGTCAAAAATTTCATATTTTGAGTTTTTTCCCTTGGTATGTAGAGCCCGACTTAAAGTTTCATTATATTGTGTTTCCAAACCGAAAAAACAGCCAAGTCTCGGGTATTTAGCACTTAAAATTATGGCCAACTGGGGAAAAACCAGACAAGACCAAATTTTACAGGGGAAAAACTTCCGAAGAAGTAGACATGTCCATGCTGAGTCATGTGATGTTGAGTCACATTACTAGGTCAGCCAATCTGCGTTTAGCTTTTGCATAACAACAAAGTGCGTACAAAATGGCGGAATGCTTTGACAGAACAGTTAGTTTTGATTGAAATGCCTCGAAAGCGAACAATTAATGCGTCGGAGAAGGAGGATTGAATATTATTGGTTATATTGCAGTGAGCTTCTTCTTTATTTCAGTGAGAGCTTGAGTTGAGGAAGAGAGACAGTAACAGTGATGAATGAATTAATGCCATTTAATTAGTTTAAAGGGTGCGTGCTTGTTGAATCCATTGTTTCAATAAAACGTTGCAACTGTAGCTTTTTTTCTTTTTTATACTTTGTTCTTGTGTGCTGTTTGTGTATGTTGTGCAGTTCTCATGAAATTAAGCTTTCTGTCAATCACAAAATAATGTCTAGCTATCACTTTGGAATGAACAAAGTGTAGGCCTACACACCCAAATCCCAGTACTCGCTATGATCACTTTAATTTAAAGCAGGCCGACCACGAATGCACAAAAAAAATAAATATGGTAAAAGATTGATTTATATGGCTTCTAATATCTTTCTTTAAGCATCCCAAAGCATTATGAGTATATTTGGAGAATAATGCTTAGCCTATTGCGGACTATTTTGGATTCAGGGGAAAAAACAGACATGTCACAAAACCACCCCTAGTGTAATTTTTTAAGTTCAAATCCCATCGGTCATAAAGAAAAACATAAAAATTTTATCATTTATAGCAATGATATTGGTTCCCCTTGCTGTATGCAGAATCTCAACTTTGTATTATGTAGCTTAGATCATTGAGGAGTCTTTGAACTTTCAAAATGGGTTTTCTCGAAACTTGCAAAATGTGACATGTCTGCTTTTTCCCCTGTGCCCTTCATTTGTTAATTTGTATTTTTTTTCTCACTAGTTCCTAAATATATTTATGTTATTGATTTCTTCAGTTCCTAAATATGTCATTTGATTCCCTTCTCCTTAAATATAAGTTATTTGGTATCATTTTTCCTACTTTCCTACTACTTCCTAAATATATGTTATTTGGTTCTCTAGTTTCTTAATATATGTCATTAGTTTCTATAGTTCAATAGTTCCTAAATTTATGAAATTTGTTTTTCATGTTTCTCACTAGTTCTTAAATATGTGTCAGTTATTCTCTAATTTCTAAATATATTTCATTTGTTTCTCTAGTTTCTAAATGAATATCATTTGTTTCTATAGTTCCTAAATATGTCATTTGAGTCTCTAGTTCCCAAATATATTTCATCTGATTTTCTGGTTTCTAAATATATGTAATTTACTTCTATAATTGTTTTCTTCTAATTAATATGCAAAGGTCAATTGCTTTACACAAACTAAAGTTCGATGGGCTTAGGAAAGTGACAAGCACCAAAGATTTTCATAACAATATCCCAATTGTCATAAAAATTTCACTTTTATATCAATTTTTTCCACAAGGACAGTTTTTCTAAATGTAGAGATCATTAGCCCCGCTTAATACAGAATATCTAACAGATTAATAATATTTTAGTTCTTAACTATTTCATAGTAATAGCTAGGCTTTACGTTTACGAGTCCTTCAATATTCTACACTGAAACGGGAAATCCCGATGGGGCCTTGTTTGAACAAATGTAAAATGATTTCTGCATGTCCTAATACGTTAATAATGGTTCATCAAAGCATGTTACAATGTACCCCACCTCCCACAACCATTCTCTGAAGAGAACATTATGATGTAGTAATACACCAATTATAATGTAGCAATACGCTTTTGCAATAGTGCTTTGTACGCTAATAGTGCTTTGTACGACGAACCCAACAAACAGCATGGCGTGATCGTAAGGGAAAACCAATTCCCTCCCTATTGTGTAGTTCAGAAATGTGCTGAAATCCTTCAGAGCAGCGCCCGCATCAACATAACTGGTGGTGTATATGTTAAGTGGAAGTCTGAAGCAGTCTGCAAAATAGTGCAATAATTTCTTTGTTTTGAAAGGAAAAACACTATAAATAAACGTATTATTATTATTACAAACATCAAGATACTATACATAGAAAGACACCAAAACATAAAAGAAACAAATGACATTTTTATCAATTCCATATACAATTTAAAACAACTAAGAAAAACCAACAAGAAACAATAATATACTAGATTTATTCTTAACAAACAGACCAGGACAATAATAGATTATGAAATAATCTCTGGACTTTCTGATCTTGATATAGCCAGAATAAATAACAGAAAAAAAAATAAAAAAAAAACAAAATAATAAATAAAAAATAAATTTTTCTCTGGAATAAATGCAACACAACAAACCTACATCAAGCAACAATAAAATTTCAAATCACTTTTCTTACTAAATACAATATAAACAGCCCAGTTGAAGACTTATGGCAATTCGTAAAAGTAAATTTTAAAATAAAACAAACATCAAATAAAATGAACAAATGTTAGATCTAGTTTAATACTAAACTAGAGAAACTGTGTAGGCCTAAACAAAAGACAATTTTTTCACTAAGTTTAAAGTAACTAATTCAAATAGACTACATAAAATACCTCAAAATTAAACAATTAACTCAGATAAACATAAACACAAAAACACTTTCCTTATCCCTTATGCGAGAGCAAACACATATAAGTACTCTTTTTTCCCGAGTGGCATTCGGGGATGAAATGAGTTGCGTGAACAAACCAGGAATACCAGTATTTTAACATCATTCAAAACACTTATAGAAATGCAGGACTACACTCAAACCACGGATGTGTGTAGGACACATTAATCTTTTTTTTTGTTTGTAGATGGAGCGTCTGTAATGCATAAGATAAGATAAGCTGTAAATATATGATAACGACGAAACAGTATGTGGCTTACCTTGAATATGACAATTTTCGTCAAGCGTACCCGCAGTTGAAATTTGAAGGTTGGAAAGTTTTGATAGATCAAATCAAGTCTGCGTATAATAAAAAAAAAAAACAAAGAGAACTTTTTTAAAAGCAAAGAAGAAAACAAAGAAAATGACAAGTTTAAAATAGAAAATAACCTTGATTCTAACATATAGAGATTTATATAATATCTGAGGACTGGCAACTAGGACAAGATTCATACCACGAAACCACAGCTGTTAAAGAGTCTATGTTTAGGTCATGTATGTGTCAACAACATTTCAACTCTTTAAAAAAAAAAACACTAAACGCCTAGTATATTACATATATAATTTAGACAATAATCGTAAGACATTACTCTTTCAACTTTCATAGCTATATGACATTCGAATAAAACGTTATCCTATTAGTTGAGAAACAATTCTTTGGCCTCTACTATAGAGGCCTGCAATGTTTAATCTCATCTCATTTTGTGCTGAATAGTTCGTTTAGTTTAATCTTTTTTTTTTTTTTTTTGGGGGGGGGGGGGGGGGGGTTCAACTTTGAAAGGAGGGAGTGCGAAACGGTTGGTGGGATTGGAGGCATTAATTTTGAGAATCAAATCAGTACAAGAAATTATATATATAAAAAGGGTCTTACTTCCGTAAAAATAAAGGCGTAGTATTCTCGTATCTTTGTCATAGCAGCAGCGAAGTCGTAAGAAGCTTGTCTGAGAAAACGGGTGTAGCATGTGCTGTCCAGGAACGCCGTGACGTCGATGAAGTAGGTCGGGGATATCTGACGTCTTCGTCGCTTGAGCTTCAATCCGAACGGAAACTGGCTCTCCGTATTTGCGGGTATAGAAAAATGGTGCTCGGGTGCTAATGTTGACAAAATGTATATACATTGATTAGAAGTGTTTTCCTTGATGTTTACAACATTTATATACAATGATTAGTATATTTTCCTTGATGTTGGCAAAATTTATATACAGTGAATAGAAGTGTTTTCCATAATGTTGACAAAATTTATATACAATGATTATAAATGTTTTCCTTGATGTTGGCAAAATTTAAATACAGTGGTTAGAAGTGTTTTCCTTGATGTTTACAACATTTATATACAATGATTAGTATATTTTCTGATGTTGGCAAAATTTAAATACAGTGGTTAGAAGTGTTTTCCTTGATGTTTACAACATTTATATACAATGATTAGTATATTTTCCTTAATGTTGGCAAAATTTATATACAGTGAATAGAAGTGTTTTCCTTGATGTTGGCAAAATTTAAATACAGTGGTTAGAAGTGTTTTCCTTGATGTTTACAACATTTATATACAATGATTAGTATATTTTCCTTGATGTTGGCAAAATTTATATACAGTGAATAGAAGTGTTTTCCATAATGTTGACAAAATTTATATACAATGATTAAAAATGTTTTCCTTGATATTGACACTATTTATATACAATGATTAAAAGTGTTTTCCTTGATGTTGACAAATTTATATACAATGATTAAAAATGGTTTCCTTGATGTTGGCAAAATGTATATACAGTGGTTAAAATTTGTTTCTTCATGTTGGCAAAATGTATATACAGTGGTTAAACATTCTTTCTTGATGTTGACAAAATGTATATACAGTGGTTAGATGTGTTTTCCTGATGTTGAAAGAAATTATATAAAATTATTAGAAGTGTTTTCCTTGATGTTGACAAAATGTATATGCAGTGGTTAAAAATGTTTTCCTTGATGTTTACAAAATGTAAGTACAGTGATTATAAATGTTTTCCTTGATGATGGCAAAATTTAAATACAGTGGTTAGAAGTGTTTTCCTTGATGTTTACAACATTTATATACAATGATTAGTATATTTTCCTTGATGTTGGCAAAATTTATATACAGTGAATAGAAGTGTTTTCCTTAATGTTGACAAAATTTATATACAATGATTAAAAATGTTTTCCTTGATATTGACACTATTAATATACAATGATTAAAAGTGTTTTCCTTGATGTTGACAAATTTATAAACAATGATTAAAAATGGTTTCCTTGATGTTGGCAAAATGTATATACAGTGGTTAAAATTTTTTTCTTCATGTTGGCAAAATGTATATACAGTGGTTAAAATTTTTTTCTTCATGTTGGCAAAATGTATATACAGTGGTTAAACATTTTTCCTTGATGTTGACAAAATGTATATACAGTGGTTAGATGTGTTTTCCTGATGTTGAAAGAAATTATATAAATTTATTAGAAGTGTTTTCCTTGATGTTGACAAAATGTATATGCAGTGGTTAAAAATGTTTTCCTTGATGTTTACAAAATGTAAGTACAGTGATTATAAATGTTTTCCTTGATGTTGACAAAATTTATTTACATTGATTAGAAGTGTTTTCCATGATGTTGACAAAAACTATATACGGTGATTATAAATGTTTTCCTTGATGTTGACAAAATGTATATAAAATTATATGAAGTGTTTTCCTTGATGTTGACAAAATGTATATAAAATGATTAGAAGTGTTTTCCATGATGTTGACAAAAAGTATATACGGTGATTATAAATGTTTTCCCTGATGTTGACAAAATTTATATAAAATGATTAGAAATGTTTTCCTTGATGTTGGCAAAATGTATATAAAGTGGCTAGAAGTGTTTTTCTTGATGTTGACAAAATTTATATACAGTGAATAGAAGTGTTTTCCATGATGTTGACAAAATTTATATACAATGATTAAAAATGTTTTCCTTGATATTGACACTATTTATATACAATGATTAAAAGTGTTTTCCTTGATGTTGACAAATTTATATACAATGATTAAAAATGGTTTCCTTGATGTTGGCAAAATGTATATACAGTGTTAAAATTTTTTTTCTTCATGTTGGCAAAATGTATATACAGTGGTTAAAAATTTTTTCTTGATGTTGACAAAATGTATATACAGTGGTTAGATGTGTTTTCCTGATGTTGAAAGAAATTATATAAAATTATTAGAAGTGTTTTCCTTGATGTTGACAAAATGTATATGCAGTGGTTAAAAACGTTTTCCTTGATGTTTACAAAATGTAAGTACAGTGATTATAAATGTTTTCCTTGATGTTGACAAAATTTATTTACATTGATTAGAAGTGTTTTCCATGATGTTGACAAAAACTATATACGGTGATTATAAATGTTTTCCTTGATGTTGACAAAATGTATATAAAATTATAAGAAGTGTTTTCTTTGATGTTGACAAAATGTATATAAAATGATTAGAAGTGTTTTCCATGATGTTGACAAAAAGTATATACGGTGATTATAAATGTTTTCCCTGATGTTGACAAAATTTATATAAAATGATTAGAAATGTTTTCCTTGATGTTGGCAAAATGTATATAAAGTGGCTAGAAGTGTTTTTCTTGATGTTGACAAAATTTATATAAAATGATTAAAAGTGTTTTCCTTGATGTTGACAAATTTATATACAATGATTAAAAATGGTTTCCTTGATGTTGGCAAAATGTATATACAGTGGTTAAAATTTTTTTCTTAATGTCGGCAAAATGTATATACAGTGGTTAAACATTTTTTCTTGATGTTGACAAAATGTATATACAGTGGTTAGATGTGTTTTCCTGATGTTGAAAGAAATTATATAAATTTATTAGAAGTGTTTTTACTTGATGTTGACAAAATGTATATGCAATGGTTAAAAATGTTTTCCTTGATGTTTACAAAATGTAAGTACAGTGATTATAAATGTTTTCCTTGATGTTGACAAAATTTATTTACATTGATTAGAAGTGTTTTCCATGATGTTGACAAAAACTATATACGGTGATTATAAATGTTTTCCCTGATGTTGACAAAATTTATATAAAATGATTAGAAATGTTTTCCTTGATGTTGGCAAAATGTATATAAAGTGGCTAGAAGTGTTTTTCTTGATGTTGACAAAAGTTATATAAAATGATTAAAAGTGTTTTCCTTGATGTTGACAAATTTATATACAATGATTAAAAATGGTTTCCTTGATGTTGGCAAAATGTATATACAGTGGTTAAAATTTTTTTCTTAATGTCGGCAAAATGTATATACAGTGGTTAAACATTTTTTCTTGATGTTGACAAAATGTATATACAGTGGTTAGATGTGTTTTCCTGATGTTGAAAGAAATTATATAAATTTATTAGAAGTGTTTTTACTTGATGTTGACAAAATGTATATAAAATTATAAGAAGTGTTTTCTTTGATGTTGACAAAATGTATATAAAATGATTAGAAGTGTTTTCCATGATGTTGACAAAAAGTATATACGGTCATTATAAATGTTTTCCCTGATGTTGACAAAATTTATATCAAATGATTAGAAATGTTTTCCTTGATGTTGGCAAAATGTATATAAAGTGGCTAGAAGTGTTTTTCTTGATGTTGACAAAATTTATATAAAATGATTAAAAGTGTTTTCCTTGATGTTGACAAATTTATATACAATGATTAAAAATGGTTTCCTTGATGTTGGCAAAATGTATATACAGTGGTTAAAATTTTTTTCTTAATGTCGGCAAAATGTATATACAGTGGTTAAACATTTTTTCTTGATGTTGACAAAATGTATATACAGTGGTTAGATGTGTTTTCCTGATGTTGAAAGAAATTATATAAATTTATTAGAAGTGTTTTTACTTGATGTTGACAAAATGTATATGCAGTGGCTAGAAGTGTTTTTCTTGATGTTGACAAAATTTATATAAAATGATTAAAAGTGTTTTCCTTGATGTTGACAAATTTATATACAATGATTAAAAATGGTTTCCTTGATGTTGGCAAAATGTATATACAGTGGTTAAAATTTTTTTCTTAATGTCGGCAAAATGTATATACAGTGGTTAAACATTTTTTCTTGATGTTGACAAAATGTATATACAGTGGTTAGATGTGTTTTCCTGATGTTGAAAGAAATTATATAAATTTATTAGAAGTGTTTTTACTTGATGTTGACAAAATGTATATGCAATGGTTAAAAATGTTTTCCTTGATGTTTACAAAATGTAAGTACAGTGATTATAAATGTTTTCCTTGATGTTGACAAAATTTATTTACATTGATTAGAAGTGTTTTCCATGATGTTGACAAAAACTATATACGGTGATTATAAATGTTTTCCTTGATGTTGACAAAATGTATATAAAATTATAAGAAGTGTTTTCCTTGATGTTGACAAAATGTATATAAAATGATTAGAAGTGTTTTCCATGATGTTGACAAAAATTATATACGGTGATTATAAATGTTTTCACTGATGTTGACAAAATTTATATAAAATGATTAGAAATGTTTTCCTTGATGTTGGCAAAATGTATATAAAGTGGCTAGAAGTGTTTTTCTTGATGTTGACAAAATTTATATACAGTGAATAGAAGTGTTTTCCATGATGTTGACACAATTTATATACAATGATTAAAAATGTTTTCCTTGATATTGACACTATTTATATACAATGATTAAAAGTGTTTTCCTTGATGTTGACAAATTTATATACAATGATTAAAAATGGTTTCCTTGATGTTGGCAAAATGTATATACAGTGTTAAAATTTTTTTTCTTCATGTTGGCAAAATGTATATACAGTGGTTAAACATTTTTTCTTGATGTTGACAAAATGTATATACAGTGGTTAGATGTGTTTTCCTGATGTTGAAAGAAATTATATAAAATTATTAGAAGTGTTTTCCTTGATGTTGACAAAATGTATATGCAGTGGTTAAAAACGTTTTCCTTGATGTTTACAAAATGTAAGTACAGTGATTATAAATGTTTTCCTTGATGTTGACAAAATTTATTTACATTGATTAGAAGTGTTTTCCATGATGTTGACAAAAACTATATACGGTGATTATAAATGTTTTCCTTGATGTTGACAAAATGTATATAAAATTATAAGAAGTGTTTTCTTTGATGTTGACAAAATGTATATAAAATGATTAGAAGTGTTTTCCATGATGTTGACAAAAAGTATATACGGTGATTATAAATGTTTTCCCTGATGTTGACAAAATTTATATAAAATGATTAGAAATGTTTTCCTTGATGTTGGCAAAATGTATATAAAGTGGCTAGAAGTGTTTTTCTTGATGTTGACAAAATTTATATAAAATGATTAAAAGTGTTTTCCTTGATGTTGACAAATTTATATACAATGATTAAAAATGGTTTCCTTGATGTTGGCAAAATGTATATACAGTGGTTAAAATTTTTTTCTTAATGTCGGCAAAATGTATATACAGTGGTTAAACATTTTTTCTTGATGTTGACAAAATGTATATACAGTGGTTAGATGTTTTTTCCTGATGTTGAAAGAAATTATATAAATTTATTAGAAGTGTTTTTACTTGATGTTGACAAAATGTATATGCAATGGTTAAAAATGTTTTCCTTGATGTTTACAAAATGTAAGTACAGTGATTATAAATGTTTTCCTTGATGTTGACAAAATTTATTTACATTGATTAGAAGTGTTTTCCATGATGTTGACAAAAACTATATACGGTGATTATAAATGTTTTCCCTGATGTTGACAAAATTTATATAAAATGATTAGAAATGTTTTCCTTGATGTTGGCAAAATGTATATAAAGTGGCTAGAAGTGTTTTTCTTGATGTTGACAAAATTTATATACAGTGAATAGAAGTGTTTTCCATGATGTTGACACAATTTATATACAATGATTAAAAATGTTTTCCTTGATATTGACACTATTTATATACAATGATTAAAAGTGTTTTCCTTGATGTTGACAAATTTATATACAATGATTAAAAATGGTTTCCTTGATGTTGGCAAAATGTATATACAGTGTTAAAATTTTTTTTCTTCATGTTGGCAAAATGTATATACAGTGGTTAAACATTTTTTCTTGATGTTGACAAAATGTATATACAGTGGTTAGATGTGTTTTCCTGATGTTGAAAGAAATTATATAAAATTATTAGAAGTGTTTTCCTTGATGTTGACAAAATGTATATGCAGTGGTTAAAAACGTTTTCCTTGATGTTTACAAAATGTAAGTACAGTGATTATAAATGTTTTCCTTGATGTTGACAAAATTTATTTACATTGATTAGAAGTGTTTTCCATGATGTTGACAAAAACTATATACGGTGATTATAAATGTTTTCCTTGATGTTGACAAAATGTATATAAAATTATAAGAAGTGTTTTCTTTGATGTTGACAAAATGTATATAAAATGATTAGAAGTGTTTTCCATGATGTTGACAAAAAGTATATACGGTGATTATAAATGTTTTCCCTGATGTTGACAAAATTTATATAAAATGATTAGAAATGTTTTCCTTGATGTTGGCAAAATGTATATAAAGTGGCTAGAAGTGTTTTTCTTGATGTTGACAAAATTTATATAAAATGATTAAAAGTGTTTTCCTTGATGTTGACAAATTTATATACAATGATTAAAAATGGTTTCCTTGATGTTGGCAAAATGTATATACAGTGGTTAAAATTTTTTTCTTAATGTCGGCAAAATGTATATACAGTGGTTAAACATTTTTTCTTGATGTTGACAAAATGTATATACAGTGGTTAGATGTGTTTTCCTGATGTTGAAAGAAATTATATAAATTTATTAGAAGTGTTTTTACTTGATGTTGACAAAATGTATATGCAATGGTTAAAAATGTTTTCCTTGATGTTTACAAAATGTAAGTACAGTGATTATAAATGTTTTCCTTGATGTTGAAAAAATTTATTTACATTGATTAGAAGTGTTTTCCATGATGTTGACAAAAACTATATACGGTGATTATAAATGTTTTCCTTGATGTTGACAAAATGTATATAAAATTATAAGAAGTGTTTTCTTTGATGTTGACAAAATGTATATAAAATGATTAGAAGTGTTTTCCATGATGTTGACAAAAAGTATATACGGTGATTATAAATGTTTTCCCTGATGTTGACAAAATTTATATAAAACGATTAGAAATGTTTTCCTTGATGTTGGCAAAATGTATAAAAAGTGGCTAGAAGTGTTTTTCTTGATGTTGACAAAATTTATATAAAATGATTAAAAGTGTTTTCCTTGATGTTGACAAATTTATATACAATGATTAAAAATGGTTTCCTTGATGTTGGCAAAATGTATATACAGTGGTTAAAATTTTTTTCTTAATGTCGGCAAAATGTATATACAGTGGTTAAACATTTTTTCTTGATGTTGACAAAATGTATATACAGTGGTTAGATGTGTTTTCCTGATGTTGAAAGAAATTATATAAATTTATTAGAAGTGTTTTTACTTGATGTTGACAAAATGTATATGCAATGGTTAAAAATGTTTTCCTTGATGTTTACAAAATGTAAGTACAGTGATTATAAATGTTTTCCTTAATGTTGACAAAATTTATTTACATTGATTAGAAGTGTTTTCCATGATGTTGACAAAAACTTTATACAGTGATTATAAATGTTTTCCTTGATGTTGACAAAATGTATATAAAATTATAAGAAGTGTTTTCCTTGATGTTGACAAAATGTATATAAAATGATTAGAAGTGTTTTCCATGATGTTGACAAAAAGTATATACGGTGATTATAAATGTTTTCCCTGATGTTGACAAAATTTATATAAAATGATTAGAAATGTTTTCCTTGATGTTGGCAAAATGTATATAAAGTGGCTAGAAGTGTTTTTCTTGATGTTGACAAAATTTATATAAAATGATTAAAAGTGTTTTCCTTGATGTTGACAAATTTATATACAATGATTAAAAATGGTTTCCTTGATGTTGGCAAAATGTATATACAGTGGTTAAAATTTTTTTCTTCATGTTGGCAAAATGTATATACAGTGGTTAAACATTTTTTCTTGATGTTGACAAAATGTATATACAGTGGTTAGATGTGTTTTCTTGATGTTAAAAGAAATTATATAAATTTATTAGAAGTGTTTTCCTTGATGTTGACAAAATGTATATGCAATGGTTAAAAATGTTTTCCTTGATGTTTACAAAATGTAAGTACAGTGATTATAAATGTTTTCCATGATGTTGACAAAAACTATATACGGTGATTATAAATGTTTTCCTTGATGTTGACAAAATGTATATAAAATTATAAGAAGTGTTTTCTTTGATGTTGACAAAATGTATATAAAATGATTAGAAGTGTTTTCCATGATGTTGACAAAAAGTATATACGGTGATTATAAATGTTTTCCCTGATGTTGACAAAATTTATATAAAATGATTAGAAATGTTTTCCTTGATGTTGGCAAAATGTATATAAAGTGGCTAGAAGTGTTTTTCTTGATGTTGACAAAATTTATATAAAATGATTAAAAGTGTTTTCCTTGATGTTGACAAATTTATATACAATGATTAAAAATGGTTTCCTTGATGTTGGCAAAATGTATATACAGTGGTTAAAAATTTTTTCTTAATGTCGGCAAAATGTATATACAGTGGTTAAACATTTTTTCTTGATGTTGACAAAATGTATATACAGTGGTTAGATGTGTTTTCCTGATGTTGAAAGAAATTATATAAATTTATTAGAAGTGTTTTTACTTGATGTTGACAAAATGTATATGCAATGGTTAAAAATGTTTTCCTTGATGTTTACAAAATGTAAGTACAGTGATTATAAATGTTTTCCTTGATGTTGACAAAATTTATTTACATTGATTAGAAGTGTTTTCCATGATGTTGACAAAAACTATATACGGTGATTATAAATGTTTTCCTTGATGTTGACAAAATGTATATAAAATTATAAGAAGTGTTTTCCTTGATGTTGACAAAATGTATATAAAATGATTAGAAGTGTTTTCCATGATGTTGACAAAAAGTATATACGGTGATTATAAATGTTTTCCCTGATGTTGACAAAATTTATATAAAATGATTAGAAATGTTTTCCTTGATGTTGGCAAAATGTATATAAAGTGGCTAGAAGTGTTTTTCTTGATGTTGACAAAATTTATATAAAATGATTAAAAGTGTTTTCCTTGATGTTGACAAATTTATATACAATGATTAAAAATGGTTTCCTTGATGTTGGCAAAATGTATATACAGTGGTTAAATTTTTTTTCTTCATGTTGGCAAAATGTATATACAGTGGTTAAACATTCTTTCTTGATGTTGACAAAATGTATATACAGTGGTTAGATGTGTTTTCCTGATGTTGAAAGAAATTATATAAATTTATTAGAAGTGTTTTCCTTGATGTTGACAAAATGTATATGCAATGGTTAAAAATGTTTTCCTTGATGTTTACAAAATGTAAGTACAGTGATTATAAATGTTTTCCTTGATGTTGACAAAATTTATTTACATTGATTAGAAGTGTTTTCCATGATGTTGACAAAAACTATATACGGTGATTATAAATGTTTTCCTTGATGTTGACAAAATGTATATAAAATTATTAGAAGTGTTTTCCTTGATGTTGACAAAATGTATATAAAATGATTAGAAGTGTTTTCCATGATGTTGACAAAAAGTATATACGGTGATTATAAATGTTTTCCCTGATGTTGACAAAATTTATATCAAATGATTAGAAGTGCTTTCCTTGATGTTGGCAAAATGTATATGAAGTGGCTAGAAGTGTTTTTCTTGATGTTGACAAAATTTATATAAAATTATTAGAAGTGTTTTCCATGATGTTGACAAAAACTATATACGGTGATTATAAATGTTTTCCTTGATGTTGTCAAAATGTATATAAAATTATTAGAAGTGTTTTCCTTGATGTTGACAAAATGTATATAAAATGATTAGAAGTGTTTTCCATGATGTTGACAAAAAGTATATACGGTGATTATAAATGTTTTCCCTGATGTTGACAAAATTTATATCAAATGATTAGAAGTGTTTTCCTTGATGTTGGCAAAATGTATATGAAGTGGCTAGAAGTGTTTTTCTTGATGTTGACAAAATTTATATAAAATGATTAGAAGTGTTTTCCATGATGTTGACAAAAAGTATATACGGTGATTATAAATGTTTTCCCTGATGTTGACAAAATTTATATCAAATGATTAGAAGTGTTTTCCTTGATGTTGGCAAAATGTATATGAAGTGGCTAGAAGTGTTTTTCTTGATGTTGACAAAATTTATATAAAATTATTAGAAGTGTTTTCCATGATGTTGACAAAAACTATATACGGTGATTATAAATGTTTTCCTTGATGTTGTCAAAATGTATATAAAATTATTAGAAGTGTTTTCCTTGATGTTGACAAAATGTATATAAAATGATTAGAAGTGTTTTCCATGATGTTGACAAAAAGTATATACGGTGATTATAAATGTTTTCCCTGATGTTGACAAAATTTATATCAAATGATTAGAAGTGTTTTCCTTGATGTTGGCAAAATGTATATGAAGTGGCTAGAAGTGTTTTTCTTGATGTTGACAAAATTTATATAAAATTATTAGAAGTGTTTTCCATGATGTTGACAAAAACTATATACGGTGATTATAAATGTTTTCCTTGATGTTGTCAAAATGTATATAAAATTATTAGAAGTGTTTTCCTTGATGTTGACAAAATGTATATAAAATGATTAGAAGTGTTTTCCATGATGTTGACAAAAAGTATATACGGTGATTATAAATGTTTTCCATGATGTTGACAAAATTTATATCAAATGATTAGAAGTGTTTTCCTTGATGTTGGCAAAATGTATATGAAGTGGCTAGAAGTGTTTTTCTTGATGTTGACAAAATTTATATAAAATGATTAGAAGTGTTTTCCATGATGTTGACAAAAAGTATATACGGTAATTATAAATGTTTTCCCTGATGTTGACAAAATTTATATCAAATGATTAGAAGTGTTTTCCTTGATGTTGGCAAAATGTATATGAAGTGGCTAGAAGTGTTTTTCTTGATGTTGACAAAATTTATATAAAATTATTAGAAGTGTTTTCCATGATGTTGACAAAAACTATATACGGTGATTATAAATGTTTTCCTTGATGTTGTCAAAATGTATATAAAATTATTAGAAGTGTTTTCCTTGATGTTGACAAAATGTATATAAAATTATTAGAAGTGTTTTCCTTGATGTTGGCAAAATGTATATAAAGTGGCTAGAAGTGTTTTTCTTGATGTTGAGGAAAATTTGGCATGAAATACTCTACGAACGTTTCTTACGACACATCTGGTATATCAAGGCACTACTGTGCCCATGGGCCTCAAAGACTGTGTGTAAACCGCCGATACATTCCCATTTAGAGTACACCGGCGGGCGAACGCATGGCGTACAGCCGCCGCAGCGGGTCCGAGATTCATTGCACTGCCGAGAGGCCGCAAGGTCTCGGTGGGGAGGTAGCAATGAACGCTGCAACCCAGTCTCGAAAACCACCCGGTGTCTGGATGCCTGTGCGTATAGCATAGGAATTGTGCTACCAGGTGACAGTGCAGTAATACGAGCGAGCCACTACGATAATGATCCTTAGGGGAACCTGCGGAATCCTTCCCTGTTACACGGCACGCCACTCCATCGGCCTGCCGTGGGGTGGATGGAGCTCGAGTTATGCTCAAAGCTAAACGTTACACCCTGGATATAAGAGCTTTGGCTCATCCGGGTTCTTAAGAGACTTTTTAATTTGGTACATCAAGGGGAAGATGGTCTAACTAATGCTTTGCTCATTCTATGTCTTGGAAATATTTGTACTGTTTAGGTAGTTTAGGTTAAAGTGGCACATTTTAACATAAATACATATCAGTCAACATTATAAAAATTATTTAAACTACTAAATCATCGCCATTTTTTGTCACTCAGAAACAAGTTTCGCAGTAAGTACCATTTTGTAGTAACTTTTGTCAATTATAGCTTAGTCATAAATTGTCAGCACAATATAGCCGTTGCAATAATGGTCATTTCTAAGGTAAAGATTTGAGAGTTTTTTTGAGAGGAATTTCAGACACACTCTTGCAAGAATTTTAGTTTTTTTTTTAAATATTTTTTATACAAGATTGCTTGAAGTTGGATTTGTTAGTGAGATTTTATGACACACAAAATATTTTGAAAGCTTTTATCGTCTACTTTTTTTGTGTGCATATATGAAAACTATTCTTTGTGAAAATCAAGAGAAAACACTCGTATTAACAGGGAATTTTCAGAAGGCTATGGTATTTCTTTATATTCTCTTACATGTATAGGTAACTAAAAAAAAAACATAAACATGACTAGTTCAAAATATTAACGACTTACCAGGAACTAAAAAATGATTGGTTAATGATTGGTCGGGATGAAACTTGTTTAACTCCATATCTTTGACTTGATAGGCTGTCGTTTTGAGACGCTTTCCTTTTGGTTCTGAGTTTTGGTTGGATGGAATATAGAGCATTTCCGTGTCGATACTCACCTCTCTTGGAAAACATAATGGACATAATACAAATATACCGGTATGTGCTATTCAAAATCGTTTTACCTTATTCTATATTCACCTATTTATTTATTTGTAAGTCTATCATTCCACTTGATCGACACATCATCTCTCTCTCTATCTCTTTATATATAAAGAGATCTTTATATAAATATATTCCTTTATTCACCCATTCATCTATTCACAAATACGACCATGAAAACACTAGAAATATCCACCTCACCTCAATTTGCCAATTTTGATCTAATTTCAAAATACGATACATGCATTCACTAACCTATGCAAACCCCTTACCATAATAATGAATTCACCCAACTGTCCTTCATCTCCATTGGCTCTAGACAACTGAACAACCGCTCCCTTTTTGGTATCTTGGTAAAAAGCCATATCCTGAAAAGTATGTGTGAAAGAAGGCAGTCTTTATTTATAACACAAAATATTAAATACATTATTTAGGCATACATTTTCTAATTTTTTTTATAATGACAAAACAAAAAAAATACTATTAGATTATTAGAATTCAGTCATTTCTTAAAAGTAAAAAAGAAACTATCAATTTGATACCACATTTGACCATATAGATAGTAAAGCACGATTTATAAAAGTTTGTGGCAATGACATATATGACGATTGTGCAGCCGGCGAAATTGCCACTAACCGAAAAGTTTTGTTTAAGAAATGTCAGGTTTCTATCATTGATGGATAAATTATGTAAATAGTACAACAGCTCTGACACAATTGGATTTCTACTTTCCATGTTATTTTACTTTCTAATCTTTTGTTTCTTTTGTTATTTTTTCTTATAAGGTAAATTTTCTAAGATAAATATTGTAATAATTAGTTTTTAAGTTCTTTTTGAAAGTAACAATAGAGCTTGTTCGCCTGAGTTGAATGGGAAGTATAATCCACACCTTCGGACCGGATACAAGAAGAAGGCTCTAAGACCAACTGTCGTCAGAGAGAAACGGGGCTCTTCCAGAAGCGATGATTTGGCAGAACAAAGTGTTCTTCGTGGGGCATATTGAGTAATTAGTTCCTTGAGATAGGACGGAATCTCGTTATTAAAAAGGCACTGATGGCAAAGTTGCGCCACTTTATATTCAATTTTGGCTTTCCCAGGGAGACAATGGAGTGGACGCAGGAGAACTGTCACAGAATCTCGCCTTGACTTACACATGGCCAGACGGGCGGCACTGTTTTGAATACGCTGTAGTTTGTTGACTTTATCGACAGGTATCCCAATTAGCACAGCATTGCAGTAGTCGAGGCGTGAGAGTAAAAACGCAGCGGCAAATCTCTTTGCTGAGTCAAATGACAAATAAGGTCGTATCTGACCAAGTCGACGCAGCTGTAAATAAAGGCCTCTGCATAGGTTTATAATGTGGGCATCGAAAGACAAATGTGAATCGATAAGGAAACCGAGGTTTTTAAACATTTTCTGCAAAGGGAATATGGCAGTTCAAGACCACCAATGATTCCAAACCCTCAATTAGTGCGATTTTACTTTGAGTTCCAATTAGAATTGCCTCGGTCTTATCTTCATTCATCTTAAGTCTGTCTTCCGTCATCCAGGAGCTGACACTAGCAATAGCGAGACTGCGGTTAGCTGCTATTCGAGAGACTTCAGCGGGAACAGCAGAATCATGCAACTGCGAATCATCCGCGTAGAGATGATATGAAATATTGAAAGGCCTGATAACATCGCCCAGCGGATAGGTGTACAGTGTAAACGAAACCGGACCTAGAACTGTTCCCAGTGGTACTCCATATTGCAGAGTCGAGCATGTTGAGATAACCCCACCAATGATGACGATTTGTGTGCGCACAGTCAGGTACGATCTAAACCAGCTGCAAACACATTTGATAGTAAATTAAATTTCCTGCTACATATAAAGGAACTAAAATCCAAGTGTCAAAAATCCACAAATCTACTGAAAACTTTAGCAAATACAGATTGGGGAGGAGAGAAAAAAAGTCTACTGAAAATATATAGATCACACATTCGATCAAAATTAGATTACGGATGTTTAGTATACGGATCAGCAAGAACATCATATCTAAAAATGCTTGATCCTGTACAAAATCAATGTCTACGTCTATGTCTAGGAGCATTTAGAACTATTGTCATGAATTGTGAGAAATCAAAAACTGTATTGTCATGAATTGTGAGAAATAAAAAAACTGTATTGTCATGAATTGTGAGAAATCAAAAACTGTATTGTCATTAATTGTGAGAAATCAAAAACTGTATTGTCATGAATTGTGAGAAATAAAAAACTGTATTGTCATGAATTGTGAGAAATAAAAACTGTATTGTCATGAATTATGAGAAATCAAAAAACTGTATTGTCATGAATTGTGAGAAATCAAAAACTGTATTGTCATGAACTGTGAGAAATCAAAAACTTTATTGTCATGAATTGTGAGGAATCAAAAACTGTATTGTCATGAATTGTGGGAAATAAAAACTGTATTGTCATGAATTGTGAGGAATCAAAAACTGTATTGTCATGAATTGTGGGAAATAAAAACTGTATTGTCAAGAATTGTGAGAAATCAAAAACTGTATTGTCATGAATTGTGAGAAATCAAAAACTGTTTTGTCATGAAGTGTGAGAAATCAAAAACTGTATTGTCATGAATTGTGAGGAATCAAAAACTGTATTGTCATGAATTGTGAGAAATCAAAACATGTTTTGTCATGAATTGTGAGAAATCAAAAACTGTATTGTCATGAATTGAAAAATTATACTTATATATACTCGAATTTTCATCTAAATATGATACAAGTTGCACACATTAAAATAATATTTAAGTTTGAAAAGACTCTTTTAGGTCAGTTTAACTAATAGACAGATATTGTCAACAATTGTAATAAATCTGAACTGATTGAACGGTTTAACGGGGAAGGTGTTACTGGCACAGACACGGTGTGTAATGTCGTGAAGGGGCCTGGATCCAGGATGTGACGATTCCACAGAGCTTACCCAAAATCAAAATAAATAAAAAAACACAACTTAGTGCCCCAACCGTTTGAGGAACTCTGTGGATGGCGGAGAATGGACCAGGCCAACCCCACCTCAACCCACAGAAACCCTGACTCAGTGAGACCCAACACCGGAGTGCTGCTTGCAAGTGCTGGGCGAAAAAATGAAAACTCCCTCGAACTACGGGGTTGGAAAAAAAGCCACAAAAAAAAAAAAAACACAACAGAATAACAATGCCAGAGAAACACTAAACATATAATTCGTTTTGTCTCTCTATGTATTCCTTTCGAACTAAAATCATCTAACAACGTCTATCGGTCTCTTTGTATGTTGAGAGCGTTCAGCATCAATGGGGAAATTTATTTATTTTTCTTCTCGACTACGTAGATCAAATACTGTGCCGATGATAGCGTTAATTGTAACTTAACATCTGTGTTTGCTGTTGCTGTGCTTCTATTGCAAGCAATACTAGGGCTTTGAAAAAAAAGGCCTATAGGTCGCTTTTGATTAATTAGTGTTTGCAAGGAATCACATGTTAAGGAATTGTTTTGTATGAACCAAACATGGTTTTAAAATATTTTTTGAGAACAAAAGTAAAAAATCGTGGGAAACCAAAATATTGAAATTATTTCCTCCCCTATATCGACATAAACCGAAAATCGATTGGATTTTTGTTTAACATCCCTACATAGAACATGTAATATACAGCTGTATATAGGCCTACGTGTATTATGTATAATTTTATTCACAATTATCAATAAGCAGAGTAATAAATGAAGCACTTGCGTTGCAGTCTGAATTTTAAAAGTTGAAATAGATAGTAAGCTGTTGACCGAAAGTCAATATCAGTTTCATCCGAAACCGAAATGAAAATATAAAGATAACATTTTTACTTCGGCCGAAACCGAAACTACGCCAAATGATGTGATTTGCCTACTTTCGGTTCCGAAACCAAAACCGAATTTCGGTCGGCCTCTAGTATGTAGGCATAAAGCTATAAATAGCCTTATGCCTATTAGCCTTAGGCCCTTTTATATAAGGCATACAGAATTCAGTTCATATTTTTATAGGCAAAGGCCTTTTTTTCTATAATTAAGATTATGACTTATAGTCACTTATAGCATTTAAATAGCTTTATAGTTTACTCTAGGGTATATAGTTTCACTTTTAACTGTTGATAGCATAAAGACTATAATAGGCCTACTATAGTTGTAGGACGATTCCATAAGCCTATACTAAATTTAAAAAAAAATAATATATCCTATATATTTATAATTTATATTGACATATAATATATAGCTATGCTTATACAGCTATAGCTCTGGCAGTGGAGCAGGCTCTATAGTTAGTACTATTGTAATATTGTAGTCTATACATAGACTATAATAAGATGGACCGCTTGCTCTATTTTTAGAGCTTATATCTTGGAACCCTCATATTGATGAAGTAATTAAAAAATCAAACAAAACATTAGGATTCATAAAAAGGAACTTTTACAAATGTAATTAGAACATAAAACTAAAATGCTATCTCACATTAGTTAGGCCTATACTAGAATATGCAGCACCTGTACGGGACCCATCAACTAAAGAAAACATTAAAAAATTTGAACAAATTCAAAAAAGAGCTGCAAGGTTCATAACTAGCGAATATTCCCAATTAACAAGAGTAACACCATTAGTCAAATCACTAAACCTAGAAACACTAGAGGACAGAAGGACAAAGAGTAAAGTAGTAATAATACATAAGGCATTGAACTCTAATTTAGAAATACAACACAATGACACGCTGTTGCAAAGCTCAGATAAACATAAAGACAAAAACACTTTCCTTGTCCCTTATGCGAGAACAAATGCATATAAGTACTATTTCTTCCCAAGTGGCATTCGGGCATGGAATAGGTTGCCTGAACAAACCAGGAAAACCAGTAACTTAACATCATTTAAAACATTAATAAAAATGCAAGACTAGACTTGGACCACGGATGAGCGTAGGACGCAATAATCTTCTTTATAGAAGGAGCGTCTGTAATGTATAAGATAAGATAAGATATCAATTTTTTTTCCCCGTGCGCAACCAATAAGGCTGTCTTAAATTACTTCTACGCTCCTCGTTGTTTCTTAAATGTTTCCGCTTTATACAACTTTCGATTTTAATTTTAATTTTTCATTGAGAAAATCGAAGCGATTCAATAAAACGGAAGTGAAAAGGAAACAACGAATCGGAAATTCCGAAAATCAGTGTTTCGAGTCATCATATAGCAGAAATACTAAAGCAAGCGGTCCATGTATATTATAGTCTATGGTCTATACACTCTAGTCTAGGTTAAGTAAAAAAAAGGAAAATTATAAATAATTATATTACAGCATATAAAAACGAAATATTAGTGTTGAGACTTCTACACAAACAAAGCTTTATAACATATCTAAAATGCCATTTATTGTAGCCTATGTTTATCAAAACGAGTTACTTACACCGGGTAACCATACAGTCTTATAGAGTATAGAGCCATAGACATGTAAGCCTAGAATGTATAATAATTTTTTATTTTTTTTTGTACAAAACTGGTTCAAAATAAAAAAAAGCTATAATTACGCCTAGAAACCACTAGACCTCCAGTTAAATAACAAAAGCGAAGAAGGCGTTGTTAATAATTCCTGACCCGACTCATGGCGCATGCGCCAAAATTGATCCCGTTTGTTGGAATAATAAAAAAAAAATGAAAAGTCTAATATTAATAGACGCCATTAAATCTGGTGCTAAATTACATGGCAGGAAATTGACCCATTTTGACATGCGCGGAACTTCCGAAATTAAAGTCACGTGCGGCGCCGGCAGTTTCAGACGTAAAAGAAGCTAAATAATAAATAGAGTTGATTCTCTGCTTTACCAAAAAGTTTAAACCAATGCCTATGTAGGCTAAGTTTGAAAAAAACAACAACACTTTACCTCGTTACTGGAGACATTTTCTTTCTTTATCTTCTGTCCGTCTTGACCAGTTTCAATACTGTATATCGGTAAGTTGTCGTAATCAACGCGAATCATGCGAAACTCCGTGGACGAGTTTGAGGCAGTCGTAAATGTTACATTTATGTCATTGGGCAATCCCTGGTCAGTTCGGTCGTTAGAGCTGATGTTTACTTGAACTGTAAATTCAATGATAACCTTAAATAACTTTGATCTAAATGGTTTTTTTGTCTTTCGTATTATCAGTTCATTTAACATTAAATTGTATAGTTTCACATTAAAACAAAGGACGTCTTCAAATATGGAAATCTAACATTTATCGTTTTAATTTATTAAAAAAGCATTTTATGATATTTTATCTATCATAAAATTCACTGTAGATTCTAGGTCTGTTTCCATATAGGTTTCTGATAGTGGCGTCTCTTTAGAGGACAGAACCTGTTGCAATCTGGTTCTTAATGTGGTCAGACTTAGAGAACACCATTATATGTTCTGCATTTTCAGGAGATAATCCACATTGGCGCTGGTTCAAATGTCTAGCTCCCTTTGCATGTAGGCCTATTTCCCGAATCTGCTGTGTCCGCTCTCAAGTGTACCAAAACTTCTTTTGAACTACTAGGAATTTATTCTGCCATGTTTGTGCTCTGTTGATAATTAGGCCTAGGGCCTAGACTATATGACTTTTTGTTTTTTTATATTTGTTTATTCATGCAGTATTTTTTATCAATCGGCATTAGTGATCGTATCTTATACATTACATACGCTCCTTCTATAAAGAAGATTATTGCGTCGTATGCACATCCGTGATTTGAGTATAGTTCTGCATTTCTATAAGTGTTTTAAATGATGTTAAGTTACTGGTTTTCCTGGTTTGCTTAGGCATCTTATTCGATGCCCGGATGACACTTGGAAATAAAGAGTACTTAAATGCATTTAATTTGTTATGGCATAAGGGATAAGGAAAGTGCTTTTGTCCTTATGTTTATCTTCTAGGTTTACATCCTTTGTTTTTTCTGGGACTGTGTTTCCTAGAATGAGATGTCATTGCTTTTGCTTCATGTGGTCAAGTATTATGTTATTATGCCTCTAGTACAATGTTATATTAGAATACATTTTATTCAACATTTCTATGCCGATTTCTGTAGTTGGTTTATTTATTAAGTCTTAGTGTTCAGCGTTTAGAGTCTATAGAGTTTTGTCAAAAGTTATTCCTTTAATCTGGAGGCATTGCTTTGTAAAAATATCTTCCTGAAGTAGATCAGAAAAACGTAAATGAAGCAGATAAACGTAAAATACAGAAAGCATTTAAAAGACCGTTTGTGGTACCACTTGAGCACATATTTTCATGAGGATCTTAGGGAGCTTCAATCCCGCTAAATATTTATCAAAATTATCCTACAATTAAAATGGCTTGAAAAGCACCCCAATGTGTTGTTGACTTTTCACGAGCATTCCAAAGAGATCAATTAAAACATCCCATCATGAGTTCAAGCAGCAACGAAGGAGAATATTTTCTCAAGAGTAAAATAAAAAGGGAATAGATGAAGCAGTTTCGGCAAAAGTGTGTTGATTATACATGCTAATCAAATGGATCACATAGCCATTAAAACACTATTTATCATTATTTTCTACATAATGGCCCGAACACCTTTTTTTTAAATCAAATTTACGGGCTATTTTAGGAGAATTATATTAGTTTAGCAGTCTCATTCAAATAAGTACCAGACGCCGCTCTGCAGAATGCATGGTGGCACATTGTGCATGATATTCATGTATTATGGTTTTGTGTTTGTGAAATCCATTGAGACCCTAGACAGAGCAGAGTGTGTTCTTTAAATTTCGTACCCTTTTTTTTCATTTGGGTTTCACCCCTCTAAGATGGTGTCACCCTGTGTGACGCCACTGCGCTAAAGCACAATGTTTCTGATGTATAAATTAACTATCTAGTTATAAGTCTATCTAGTTATCTAGATCCATAACTTACCAGGAATAGAGGCAGCCACACCAGATAAACACAGTGTCCCAAGGACAATAAAAAAGAAATACGAACACAGAATGAACAATTTTGTTGCCATTTTAACCAGCGAGTATTTACCGCAATAAATTATAAACCGGTACTTTTTCTAACAATTCTCAATAGAAACTAACTGGCGACTATAGAAAAACCTCCTAATATTATAAATTTGTGATAATTAATTTTAACGAAAAGCTATTTAAAATTGTAACGCATTTATTCAGGCAATATTTGTGGCAAAATAATTTTTTTTCTCAAAAAATTAGCGCGGTATCTTGTCTAGGAATGAACGTAGAACCCACGCCGTCTTGCAGACTGAAAATGAAACCAAAATTTTCCCCCATTCAAAGAATCAGACATTGGTTATTTGCTCACTGAACCGAATTTGCCGATACACCCACGCTAAAATATTGTGACATTATTGGCTGGAAGGTCTTTAAATATTAACATATTATGCAAAATAATTTCCTCTCATTCATAAGGCTCGATGTGTACCGGTGAAATGGGGTAACTTTGTACCACATTTTTCAAACTTAATAATATTTTCACACAGTCCTTAATTATTTTAGTGATGTTAATAGCTCTACCTAGGAGGAACAATAACATAAAAAGAAATAAATAAGTAGAAGTCAATTATTATGGAGATTTAAGGTTTATTTTAATATTTTATGGGGTGGTCAAAGTTACCCCGACATAGGGTTACATTAGTCCAAAAATATTAATTCAATTAACAAAATATTTTGACCATAAATATATAAAATTATATTACAAGCCATTCAACATTAAATCACAAACTGATTGGCAAACTGAGAATGAAACATTACAATTTAAAATGAACATTTTTCTAATTTATTTCTTAGACAGTGTGCCTTTGTAGGTGGATTTGCGGTATCCATTTGTCATCTGAACCGTAATTGACGAAGTTTTCACGGGTCATGATTTAAATGGTGTAAAGTAAATTTAAAAAATAGTCACCAATAACTTTTCGGCCATTTTCTCTTTCTGATTTCTTCCTTGTAGCGTTGATGAAAGAAGTCCAATCAGCCATAACCAGGCCAGCTGTTCTTAAACATATAAATAGACCTCACTTGTTTGCCAAAGTATGTTTTGACCACTTTTTTATGTCTGAGTCATCATCAAGTATGTATTCGTAACAGGAGCCAAGCTTTCTTGCCCCTGGTTTTGGTTTGCAAGTGCCTGGCATTTTTATTCTGAAATAAAGAGGGTCAAAATAAAGATTTACTGATATCCCTTTGTTATTAAATGGATACAATTCTTAAAGCATATCAACATAATTTATTTTACTTATATTGTAATTTAATAATTAAAATCTAAAAATGTAAATTTACATTATCAGATGTCATATTTTCATATTTTTTTTCATTCATACTTAATGGTCCAAAGTTACCCCGGAATAGGGTAGAATTTAGGGGTAACTTTGGTCACCCCCTATTTTTCTTCTTAGGTTAAATACAAACTTAAAGACTTCAAATAAAGTCTAAACCATTCCATTTCTTAATTGTAAAATGTAAATATTGATATATCTTCGATGAATGTGAGGACTCCTTATTTTTATGTATACAAATCTGACTTACAAACGGTGGTCATCTTGAAACGATTCTTATTTAACAAATAAAGGAGCAGTGTAGCAAAGAACGATCATTAAATATTTCTTTTACATTTAAGCTTCAAATTAGAAAGTTTGGTCAAGTTAAAAAAATTACAGAATACTTAACAAAAAAAAAATAAAAAAATTTTCCTCCTGGTACAAAGTTACCCCATTTGACGGTAGCTCCGGATACAAATTAACAGCTTTGCCAAAAGCAGACATTTTTTTACTGTTCAATGTGACACCAGGCTGGTTGTTGGGCTCTACGTTAATGTGTCAAATAGTGAGATTTAGATTGCTTTAAAAATAGTAGTAGAGTAACCAGATCTTAAATATTTTGTAGCGGGTTACCAATCAATGCCACGTTTCATGCACATAAACACATCCATCTATGTGTGAAACTTCCGGAAGTAAAATGGCGCTGAGTTAAACGATACATGGTAAATATTGTGTGTATAAATTCAATTGACTACCTGATTAAATCCACAATAATAGTTGACAACAGTGCACTGAGCATGCTAAATGTTATGTTATTTAGAGTAAATGAAAATAAAATTATCGTCGTCAGACCATCTTGAATTATAGGGCCTGTGAAGCAACGTCTACAGGTTTCCGTGGCCAGGGCATACTAAAGGACTGTGTGTTCAGTACACTGCCCATCCGCCTTTTCTTTGTGCCCAACAAATGCCACGTACACATCAGAGCAGAGTACAGACTCAACAAATTACAAATTACATAATTATATAGCGCTATTTTTTACAAAGTCTTCGAATGCGCTTTACATTTACCATACATTATTAAAATAAATCGAAAAATTGTGTTTTTAATTTTGTTTTAAAATACCTATAATCTATTGTCGGCTTGTTTAACTGTTCGCAAGTTCGTTCCACCACAGTGGTGCTACGACGCAGTAGGAGCGAGCTGTAAATGTTTCTATTTTTATGCTTGATGGATTTTAATTGAACGCAGTGCGACTTTCTTTGATGTGTGTAGCTCCACCATGGATTTCATGTACTGTGAGATTGACCTTGAAGGCTTTTATAAAGCTTAGTCAGAACGTTGAATTGTATCCTTAGTGTTATAGATAGCAAATATATTTTTTTTTTAGACAGGCCAAATAGTTTTCTTCATTGTTCAGTACAATTTTCGCAGCTATGTTTAGGACCCTTAAATCTCAAATCTCACTCTGGCAGTCCAATGTATAGACAGTTCGAGTAGTCTAGATGAGAGATTACCACGCCTACGGTTAGTGTTTCACATGTCTCTTTTATTAGAATGTTTATAATACTTTTTATTCTCTACAGATTCAACATTGCAGATTTACATTTGTTTTTTCTTTGCTCTTTGAGTGTTATATTTTCATCTAAATATTCTCCAATATATTTTATTTGAGTTGATTTAAGGATGTTCTCATTGTTAACGAGTAGATAGTTTGACATTTTTTAGTTTGTTGTTTTGATCCAATCAGAATGAATTCAGATTTTGATGTAGGCTATTAATTTTTAGTCTTTTGCCGTCCGTTCATAATTTGATTTTTTGAGAGTAGAAATTGCGATGGTTAACAAAAAAAATAAAAAATTTGAGAATTTTATTTTTAAAGCATGGTCGACGGCATATTTATGTAGATCTACATTTTGTACAATTTCTTCTTGCATTGTGGATGCATATAGTAAATAGAGCACTGGCCCTGCGCACGAACCCTGCGAGACTGAAAAAGTAAATTTGTGTGGTTCAGAGTACGCTTCTCCAACATTTACTTTGCAGCATCTTTGTCTTAAATAGCTGTCAAACCAGTTTAGGGCATGCCCTTTGATGCCTAACACAGATACTAAAATGTCACGATCGACTGTATCGAAAGCTGCACTTAGATCTATTGCAATCAATGCAGATACACCCTATAGAATCTTGTGAACGCTGCATTTAAACATGTTATGCAAATTAAACTGGTCTGACGAGATTATGTTCTACTTTTAAAGTGGGGAAACCTAATCTTTTGTTGGGGGGAGGTAAAGCGGTGGACATTTTGCTGGCGTGAAAGCCGTCGCCATTGACAAGTCTTAACGATTATGCATTCATGAACGGTTGTAAAGAAAAACCTTTCCAGTCCCATTTTATCATTTAATTTTTTTTTAAAAGCATGTCTGTGTGCTGCGTTACTGGTTGTACCATATAGTTGTACGAAAAGATGTAGGATATTAAATTTTATTTCATTTCCAAAAGATGCTGCTAAAAAAAGACAACAACGATGGATTGTGAATGTCAGACGTGAAGAATCATCTATTTATAATATCAAACGTATTGCGTGATGCAAAATAATTTACGTTTTATGTTTTTATAAATCTACGCATTGTGTTGTTTCAATATCCAAGGACGCAATTCTTGACTAATTTCACCGACCTATGAATCAATTTGGTCCGACAGGATACTTTACTTTACTTAACTCACTTTTGATGTTAAAACAGATTCCTCATAACTAATCTTATAGCTTTTGTATATTTCTAAGACTAGAACTGGTCTGCGAGGTTGAAATCAGATGTGAAAAACAAGCGAAAGCATGCTTTTTTGGTTTACGGAAATGCCTAAAAATAATTAAACTTGTAAAAATAGAACCGAAAGTTCATGATCTCTTCCATTTGAACAGGTCACGCTTCATTAAGACTTGTCAATTAAAATATTAAAACTAAAAATAAAACGAATAAAACTCTTTATTCTTAGTCCATTGATAAACTTAATTTCCCTGCCTATTACCAAATACCTTCTCTTAGTTGAGAATCAGAAGTTGACCGAATGGATACTTCTGGTAATTTCGATTCTTCATGATGTCGAATGACACAAATCATTTATTAGAAATGTCCCCTCCCTCCTCCCCAACCACAACCTCAAGTCTATAAAAAGTTTTACCTAAGTCTTACCCCCCCCCATACACCCATTCTCGTCCCCATTCACCTGTGCTTGAGGAAGTGAATCAGACTAGAGTTCCCATGGTAACTAAGGTAGGCTACTACCAAGAGCTGGGATTTATAGAATCGTGGTTTTACGCTTAATGATACCAGGGTACGTGGCCCTATTTCGTCGTATTCGTACGCTATTGAGACCCTCAACACGGTCTTAGGAATTAATTAAAATAATATGGGTAACGAAAATTCGTGCTATTCGTTAAAAACATTTTTGGGAGTGGTGAAAAACAGTAAATTAGTCAATAATATGTTTTTTCTCTTCTGAATTTCCCAACGTAAATTTACAATTTGGATACCCAATTTACAGTGTAAGTATTTCACGCCACATATATGTATATATCGCGTCGACTCAATTTTTCTAGACTACGTGTACGTTACGCACCGTAATCACGTCAACGGTGTTAACATACGCTTTTGATCCAGAAAGAATACTTCAATAAAAAAAAAATATACCCAGATATGGGGACGTTTATTAATTACTTCAACAATGTTTTGTCAATCTATTACCCTTCCCCCACCCGCCCTAAATCTACAACTGTCAAACTTTCAGTGATTTTTCGCTCCCCCCCTTTTCTCCTTACCAACTAACAACATTTTACATGGTAGGCTATTATGTTATGTTGAAAGGTCTACAAACCAAATTGGATACATTATTTTAACTTGTTTGACATATTTCAAATTAGCAACAGCTCTCTCTATGTATAACACTTTGAATACATGAGCCAATTGAAACATTTATGTTATAGCTTCTATCATCGTTTAATGGGGAAGCCAATTAGTCCTCAACACTTAATACATTCGACCTATGGGCTGATTCATTATTTTTTTTTAAAGTGAAACCGAAACACACGCTAAGTACTAGCCTTCTGGTGTTCAAAATATCACAATGATAAATACTTTAAAGAAAATTAGAAAGCGGCACAATAACTTTGAAATCTCGACACAAGTCAATATAAAGATCATAATATAGAGTGAACAGAATTTAACAGGATTAATGTTTTTTTTTCTTTTTTTGTCCATATCTGTAGAATTCTATTTCGAACTTGAAACCACGCACCTGGTATAAGGTTATTTAAATTTGTATTTTGTTACCATCGGAATAGAAAGTAATGTGTGTGTCATACAAAGACACTTTCATATAGAATATAAATGCAAGCCTAATTTACATTTTTTAAAAAATACGGATTATTGTTGACGTCGAATTATTTTAACCCCGCCATCAAACAATTGTTAAACTTGTTCACACCCCCCGTCCCTGCCCTATTTTGTTGGCATAATAAACGGACGACGTCTACGGGTTATCATGCCCTTAAAAAGATCCCCCCCCCCCCCAAAAAAAAAAAAAAAAAAAAAAAAAAAAAAAAAAAAAAAAGAAATGTGGGATCTCAGAATAGTTATGTCTAGGACTAGCAAGCCCGTTCTATTAATCTCATTTTTCCCCACTCAGCAGTTAAAAGATAGCGAAATATGGTTGTAGAACGTGTCCTTACTAAGCACAGTATAATGTTTCGAACGGGGTTTTTCACCATGGTTACAGCCGCACATATCTATTTTCAAAATGTATAGGCTGAAACTGAAAACTGGAATTTCCACACATTTCCACAATCCGGCATATTTGTATGAAAAAACTACAAACTACTAGCACAGCTATTAGACAGCCAACTGCTAATACTATCGGATTTTGAAGGTAGGCCTATAATATATCTGCCGACGCACACAGTCAATATCATAGGATGGTGTATGTCTATCTATATGTATTGATCTATGTATTGATCTATGCAGGGCCGTACTTAGGGTTGTGGGGGACCTCTTCCCAAATTAATATGGGGGCCCCTCCTGGCCTCGTCCCTGCCTTCCACATAACTCAGAAAAGTGCTGTTCATTCATGTTTACATTCTGTAAGATCATAAATAAATTGTATGTTGTGGCTTAGCTTCGTTGGGCTGGAGCGCTTAAAAATGTAGGGGAATAAATGAATTTTATTTTACATTTTCAAGAAAAGAATGGGCATGTCACTAAAAAAAAAGGCTTTTTGGGATGTGTGGGGGCCCCTGTTCCAATGGAATATGTGGAGCATGCCTGAATACGCCACTGGAACTATATATCTATCTATGTATCTATCTAAGTATCTATCTATGTAGGCTATGTATCCAGTGATACACATATAACAATGCATTTTCCTAAGTCCCTTTTTTATCATAGAAACTTTTACTAGCTTAAAAATGCAAGACTAGACTCGGTCCTCGGGTAGGACGTAATACTCGTTATTTTTTAAAGAGCGTCTGTAATGTATGAGATAAGATATTCTTCTTGTTAAAATAGGTCCCTTAAAAAGAGAAAAAAATGTATTGCAATTATTGCTTAAATTCTAAACGTCTGTTTAGCTGCAACCAATAGAGCTATAATAGGAACACCAATTGGGCAATTTTTTTGGGGTCAAATTTAAAACACAGTTGCACGGTAGCGCGTTCGGCTGATGTAGCAAAGGTCCTGTGTTTGAATACTGGTGAATGCTAGGATTTTTTTCCAGGGTCTGGAGGGTGTGCACAGTCTCACATGCAGATTATTGCCCCGAGGCGATTGGGCCCCGAGTTCCTGGAAATTCTTACTTTGAACGATAGTGCATAGACCGATGGCAGGGTCACAGGTCTTGTAAAAGAGCCGTCTCAAACACACCTCAAAATCATGAGAACGATTTTGCAAGGCGATTGTTGAGTGGGCTCGTAAAACTCTGAGCTCATGCAGGGAAGTGCAAGGCGGCACCGACCGACCTTCGTCTACTTCATCACCACTTTAGCCCCACTGGGCGATTCGCCCCCATCCTGGGGCAAACTAAAGACCATGGCAGCAAAACCTATTCCTATAATGTTGGGTTTGGGCAGAATCCAATCAGGCTCCGTTCACACAGTGCACCGTGTAGGGCTTGTGATCAATAAAGTGTGCTACCAACGCGGACATCCACATCCCTGTTAATAGACTTGGTGGTTCCGAAGTCCTCGTTGGAAGTAGAAACCGAAAGTTGAACAGGGGTCGGGAAGGTGGACCTCGACCCCGTGGTGCAGCCGCGCACCCGACCGACTCCGCCACAAACACCCGAAAGATGGCAAGGGACCGTGCAGGCAGACCCGCGTCCCCGAGGCAGCCGCGCCTCGCAACGAGTCAGCCCGCAGCCAGATACCGTAGGCTCCTGATGCCGGTAGGCTAGGGTCTTCCGGTGGCTCTACGAGGAAGGAAACTAGTGCTCGGGTCGGCTGGAGACCTCGTGCCAGGTAAGGCAACAGTATATGTGATAGACGTCCAGCCAAAGGAGGGGGGGGGGGCAAAGCCATGACACTTGTCGAAATAAAGGTACGAACCAGACAGCCCAACTTAAGGATATGCACCTAATTGTGAACGGCCTGGTTCTTAAGTCACTCCATGCCTTTTGTTGCACCTGCTCGCATAGGTGCCAGGGCATGGCAACCCTAGTCCGGGACTCACTACAGGCTCGAGTGGTGCGACGTGGCCCGGTCGGTCGTGATACTGATTGTCTGTAGCTGGAGGTTTATGTGGAAGGAAATATTGAAGTATGTTAGAAGAAGAGTTTTCTTCATAATTTCAAGTCTACATATACTGACTCGCAACTTGATTGAAGTTGTGAGATCAACTTAACGATAATGAAGTTAAAATAAATGGTATGATGCTTATAGACTATACCACGCTACAAAAATATAATATAAAATAATATAAGCACTTAACAGTGACCACTTGCCCATCAAGGTCACCGTCAATCTCAGAAAAGCGAGTAGCGACCCTAACGATCCCAGGAAATGAATCTATTCGAAAGTCCACAGGGTTAAGTACAGGCAAGCCGCCGACACTGCATTGGAAAAGTAGATAGTAGTAGAAACGTCGACTAAGTATATGGTGAGTTTATACAAGCCATGTAGGAGGCGACCAGAAGGACGATCCCGAGAACCTATGCCAAACGTAAGTTCAGACCATATTAGACATCTACCCTAGAGAGGTTAGTTCGACAGAGAAGAGCTGCTCGAAGGAAGGCGAGTGGGCGGAAAACGGCCAAGAACCGCAGGGAGTACAATAAACAGACGGCAGAAGTAAAGAGGGCGATTTTGGAAGTAAAATTAACCAAATGGACTGAAACGTGTACGAGGCTGGATTTAGCGGATAACCGAAAGACATGGAATCTAATCAACCAACTGGAGAGGGCTGAGACTGCTAGGAACGCAGTGTCTTCTCAGAGCTGCACAGAACCCTTGGTTACGGACGCCAAGTGGGCAGAGAGGCTAAATTTACACTTCTCAAGCATAGGGAAGTCAGTTTGAAGAATGAGTGTGTCTCAGACGTTGAACAAAGTCCAAAAGCCTTTAGGTCACGTTTACAGACGTGCTTGAACCTGAGTTGGGGGCGGCCAGTAGCTCTCTTGCCTTCAGCGAGCTGGGCATATAGATCTATTGGGATTCGCCCAAAATTATCCAAAGTGGGTAATTGATGTAATGTTTGTAGATGTACATATCAATTCTTTATTGATATAATATTTATATAATTTTCAACTATAAACAAATGTTTTCTTCACTTTGTAGCTATAGTTTTCGGAGCTGATGAGGTAGATGTCAACACATTGACCAACACCTTCAACTCGGCAATGACAGATGTTGCTACTGAACTACTTGGCAAACACCGCCCAAGAAAAAAACCCTGGATCACGGCTGAACTTTTAGATCTGTGTGATTGACGAAGAGAGATGAAAAAGAAAAAGAACAACCCTCAAGGAGCTGATGCCTACCGAGAAATCAACAGCAACATTAGAAAAGGCATGCACTCAGCAAAGCAGAACTGGATAGAGGATCAATGCCAGGAAATAGAGAACAGTCTGAATAAAAACAACAGCAAGAAAGCCTACCAAACAGTGAAACAGCTGACAAGAGTTAAACAGCCCAATATTTCTGCGATCCAAAGCAAATCAGGCCTATGTTTAACAGAAGCGTGTGACGTCCTGGATAGATGGACAGAATACTGCTCTGACCTTTACAACCACACATCTAATGGAGACCCCTCAGATCTAGCATATCCACAGAATAGAGAAAGGGAAGAAATTCTCCCCATTCTTCGAGATGAAGTTGAGGCAGCAGTGAAATCACTGATGAAAGGGAAAGCAGCAGGAGTAGACAACATACCCGCAGAAATGATTCAAGCAGGAGGAGAAGCGACGATTGATGCCCTTACAATTATCTGCAACAAGATCTGGCAGAGTGGAGAGTGGCCTACACCATGGACCCAGTCACTTATAATCACTCTTTCCAAGAAAGGTAACCTTCAAGAGTGTCAAAACTATCGTACTATCAGCCTCATCAGCCATCCCAGCAAAGTCCTCTTGAAAATTATACTTAACAGGTTAAAACCTCAAGCCGAACAAATCATAGCCGAAGAACAAGCAGATTTCAGGGCAGGGCGAAGTACCACCGAACAAATCTTTAACCTGAGACTAATATGTGAGAAATACCTACAGCACCAACAACACCTATACCATGTAATCGTAGACTATAAGACAGCGTTTGATAGAGTCTGGCATGAAGCGCTGTGGGCAACCATGAGAGCATATAACATCACCCCCAACACTATTGAAGTCATTAAAAGTCTGTATGACATTGCTACCAGTGCAGTCCTCCACAACGATGTCACTGGCAAATGGTTCAAAACAACCATTGGCGTGCGTCAAGGGTGCCTACTCTCTCCGACACTCTTCAACATTTACCTGGAAAGGATCATGACCGATGCACTGGAAGACCATGTCGGGACAGTCAGCATCGGTGGGAGACAAGTCATTAATCTTCGCTTTGCAGATGACATAGATGGCTTAGCTGGCAGTGAAGATGAACTGAGGGAGTTAACAGCCAAACTGGAGATAACATCATTAGCGTATGGCATGGAAATAAACGCTAAAAAGACCAAAGTTATGGCAAACATGGAAATACAAGTGGGCGGTCAGAGGCTCGAGAAAGTCTCCTCCTTCAAATATCTGGGATCCATAATATCTGATGTAGGATCAAAGCCGGAAATTCTTGCAAGAATAGCCCAAACCACTGCTGCACTTTGCAAGCTAAAAAACATCTGGCGAAGCAAGACAATCTCACTTTACTCAAAAACTCGACTGATGCGCTCCCTGGCGATGGCAGTTTTTATGTATCATCATCATCATCTGTCCTTTGGGTTCCTTGTGGAACATAGGGCCTCTGTCAAAGCACGCCACTCTTCACGGTCTCTTGCTAGTCGCTTCAATTCTTCCCAGCTCTTTCAGTTTCATCCAGTATGCTTCGTCTCCATGTTCGTTTGGGTCTTCCTCTATGCCGTTTACCCTGGGGATTCCACTCTAAGGCCTGTCTAGCTCTGTTGTTGTTATCTTTCCTGAGGGTGTGTCCAATCCATCTCCACTTCCTTTCCATGATTTGTTGTTCTACTGTTCTTTGTCCACACCTCTCCCACAGCTTTGAGTTTTCTACCTTGTCGAACCATTTTATTTTGAGTATATTTCTTAGGCATCTGTTAACAAAGGTCTGGAGTCTATTTTTAGTTTTTTCTGTCGTTCGCCATGTTTCGGACCCATAAAGTAGGACCGCTTTAATGTTTGTGTTAAAGATCCTTACTTTAGTTTTAACAGAGATGTATGTAGATCTCCAGACCTGTTTCAAGTTGGCAAAGGCTAGTCGCGCCAGGTTTATTCGACGTTCGATGTCCTCGTCTGCTCCTCTGATGCACTGACCACACTTCCAAGGTATACAAAGTGATTCACTTGGTCTAAGCTTTGGTTTTCTACTTGTATGTCGCCACTTGTTGGTTTTTATGTACGGCTGTGAAACATGGACACTTACTGCAGATCTCCAGAAAAGAATCAGAGCCATGGATATGAGATGCCTGCGTAAAATTTTAAACATCTCCTACAAAGATCGAGTTACAAATTAGGCTGTCCGCGAGCGAATCAACTACGTCATCGGCCCTCATGAGGATCTACTCAGTGCCATTAAATCCAGAAAACTCCGATGGTATGGGCATGTGGCAAGATCCGAAGGCCTGGCGAAAACCATCCTGCAGGGCACAGTGCGAGGTGGAAGAAAGAGAGGCAGGCAGAAGAGGCGATGGGATGATGACATCAAGGAGTGGACCGGCTTGTGTCTTGCAGACTCCCAGAGGGCGCGCAGGACCGAGACAAATTATCCAACTGTCAAAAAATGGTGACCCAACGACCCTCGCTCGGGTTATGGGATAGAAGAAGAAGAAGAAGAAGAAGCTATAGTTGTAAATTATTATATATTTTGTTAAAGAAAAAACAAAAAAACTTGTAGAAATCTTAAAGCTAAACAAATATAAATAAAAAAAAAGAATAACAACAACAAAAATATTATTATATCCCTTTAATAAAAGTAAAGTTTCCTAATTTGATTTTACATTGATACTAGAAAAGTTTTTTTTTGTAATATGAGTAAAATTACTTATTATTATTTTTTCTTACATCTAGCATTATGGTATTTATTTCAAATAGTGATAAGAGATAAAACATTAATTTAAGTTAGAGTTAGGGTTGTAAATAATAATTTTCTTTATTAAACAAATATACTATGTGAACATATATAGACTTATATGGATACACATTATAAAGACACATATACACATAGAGGCACATAGATACATTGCTTATACATTTGAGGTACAGTCGCACACACTTCTATTAAAATTGAATGCTGCTTAATAAAATGACAAATAAATTATTTTATGTTTATTGTAAGTCTGCATGTTGAAAATATTTACATAAAACAGGTAGGCCTATATTAGAAGAAAGTAGATGCATCAGAAGAAATTTAATGTATATAAAACAATATAAGCCTGTAAAAGAAGGAGTTTTATTTAAAGACTACGTGATATACTAAAAAAGTGTGTAGCCAAGCTTAGTATTAGAAGTACTAGAAGATGCATTCCTTTATGTGAAGCTCCATTAGACCTACACGTTTCACAACAATCTTTGCCGTTATTTTTACATGAAGAGGTTCCGTAACAAAGATCTCTTTCTCGGTCTCCAAATTCACAGCCTAAAATAAGGATATAATAGTTTTTTTTTTTATAAAAAATGTATCACTCTTACTTGCATAATATTACGAATTTGGAAATACGTTTTAGATTATATTATACAATTTAATATTTCAAGCGATAGTATGTGTCTAATAAGTTATATATTTGGCTTAACTTCAAATTCATATAGTTAAATTAATGGCCTATGGGACTGTGATAAATGCAAACACTAATTTATATTGTGTATACTACGTAAAATCACTAAATAAACATTCCATCATGCGTTGTTCGAATAAAACTCCATATAAAATATAGAAGAATCTCTCAGTACATTAATTCAACTATTGTTGCTAATAGTAGTCTACTACTGGTGGTCAATATTCGTGTTCAGAAACAATCACAAATTTGGGATGGTTTAAAAAAAAAAAGTGTTCGAATTTGTGTAGATAGCTTTAAGCGAGGATGTGCTTTGCAGGATGCAAGATTCGTCATGTGACCGCCAACAGTGTTGCAACTTCTGCCGCATTGTCTAAACAAAAAGAAATAAAATTTCTCCGTCAAACCACTATCGAAAATATAATGTCTCTTAAGAAACCCGGACGAGAGCGAAGGGCTCTTTTGTCCAGGACGTAACGTGTTAGGAGTCAGCTCTGAGGAGGCACACCGATTCCACTACCAGACTTGTAGACAACATTTGAAAACATAGTGAAGAAAATATGAACAATGTAATATCCTAGTTCATATGCTATGATGTAGCGTTGGATGTTAATATAGATGGCATTTCGCATTTGATGATTTTCATCATGGTTGTTGATGATCCACAATACATTGTATATATCTCTTGGCACAAGCGGCACTCACCTGAAATTTGGATATATCTCTTAGCACAGGAAGCGCAGCAAGATGAGTTTACAGCCGAGTCATAACAGTAGTTGTTAGAGCTTTGCATGGCGTTGGAGCAGCTGAGACCAGACTTTTTGAAGTTGGTATCATCGTGACATGTCGCTGCTGTAGTAGATGTAGGAACTGGTGTAGGGACTGTACGAGCTGCTAAACAAATGACAATCAACACAAATTTACTATTAAGTCATATATAGATTATATTTTTTATTAAACTATGCACAATTAATGCATAACTTTAGGGAGATTTAATTCCCGATAGATACACAATTAATCAAGATCTTTCGATACCAAACCAGTCAGTGGATTGTGTGGAAACAATGTGAAATACTTCTTGGCAAATGTTAGTGCTTATAATTACTTGTTATTATTGGTAGCGTGGTAATTCGTATAAGCAACTTAACATTTTATTCAGATCCAAATCAGAGAACTGACTTCATTCTATTCAGCATATAAAACGTAGACTTGAGAAATGATCAAGTGACAATTATAGTTTCTACTCACTTCAAATTTTATTCAGAACGTAAGACATAGATATTCTTCCATGAATACAAATATAGGAATTGTAGGCACGTATGATATACTTTAATTAAACAACTTTACAATGGTGATATTAAATCAGTTCTTTTTCTTGGTCCCTACATGAGCAATTCGTCTCCTAATAAAATTAGCAGAAGTCGACCTTCACCTTCTAACCAAAATGTTTTTTTTTTATAGAAGCTTTTCTTACAATATTATTTAGTGCAATGACATATATATAATATTTAATACCTGATACTAAATAATTAATATAACAAAATGTAATTGTCTTAATATAATTATCAAATCAACAAACCAATTAATATAATTAATATCTTGGGAAAGGCAATATCTACAGCAAACTAATTTCATATTCAAATATGTGTTTCTATGCAATGCACTGCCACCGTTAGGGTTCTTTCCATTGTTACAAGATGTACAAGTTAGCCAGATAAGAAAACTGAAGTCAACGCTTCTACTAGTAACATACGTTCTGACCTAGTGCAATTGTAATACAAGTTTCTACTAGGAACATATGTTTTAACTTGGTGCAATTGTTCTACAAATGTCTCCTAGGAACATAAGTTCTAAACTGATGCAATAGTTCTACAAGTTTCTACTAGGCACATAAGTTCTAGCCTGGTGCAATTGTTCTACAAGTTTCTACTAGGCACATAAGTTCTGACCTAGTGCAATTGTTTTACAAGTTTCTAATAGGAACATAAGATCTAACCGCGTGCAATTGTTCTACACGTTTCTAATAGGAACATAAGTTCTGACCTAGTGCAATTGTTCTACAAGTTTCCACTAGGAACATAAGTACTGACCTGTTGCAGTTGTTGTCCATTGCCTACACGTGCTGCAACACCCTATCTTGACCGATGGATAGTTGCAAAGAGTTGGAGTGATCATTTGGCACGTCTGGCCGTAATAATCAAAGTTTACATCATCAAAGCAATCTGCAATCAAAGTTTGTGAATGACATTATTGTTTGCTTTTTATGTTTTTAAATGTAAATCATTTAGTTTCAACTTGCAATATCAAGTATATTGTAATTCAACTTTATACGTGTATTTTTAAAAAAAACTTTGCATTCAATCAATAAGCATTTCAGATTGTGCTACTGTATTTCTGGTCGACCCTAATAAATTAAAAATGACAAAAAATATCCACTAGTAACCGGATTAATAACATTATTGTGGGGATAAATAAAAGTATCTGGACATAGCGCTGGCCACACAATCCCTTCATCTGCCATGGAAACATTTGAACGCCGCCCTACAGACCCCATAGATCGAATTGATACGAAGGGATTTCATTACTTTACTTAACCTATGATTGACTTTTGAAATGTGACTTATTAAAACAAAACTAAAACAAAACAACATAGGAACCACACGTTTTTTTTTTTGTTTTTTTGTATATTTTTGATATATTTTTGATATATATATATTTTGTTAGGAAATGAATTTTCAATTACTCTATATATAGTTTTTAGAACAAAAGAAATAAAAACCTGGTGTAGCTTTAAGTGTTGTTCTTGTTGGTGCTGGTGCATTAGGAACACAATTTGCACACGTATCTTGACAGTAAGAGTTATAAGCAGAGTTGTAGCAATTCTCCTTAGATCTAGTACAGTTGGACCAAATATCTTTATTTACGCAACCTGTTGGTGACAAATTTATATTATTACAATGAAAAAAAGATTGTATATTACGTTAAAAGATGTAAGGTGATAAAAAGATTTTGTTGACCGATTCGTTGAAGTAGATTAGTTGTGATTTCGAAAACTTTAAACTGATGTTCGTTTTGTTTGGAAACGAGAAGGAAATCATTCATATATGGTTCACACAATTCTTTTTTTTTCTGGAAAAAGTTTATTTTAAATTGATGTTTGATTCTCATAAACAGTTCAATAAATGCCTTGCAAACAATAACTAGTCTTAGACTTATTGCTGTGTTGTTTTCATACATTGACTAAAGCTTTCGACATAAGCACACACAATAACAAAATAGATGTTATATTATCATTAAACCGCAGACCTGCCTACCCCCCACTGGACCCATGAGGGAGACAGAGGCTAGTTATGTGGGAGATTTTCCAACTGATGAGGGAGATTTAGAGCAGCATAACAAAAATACATAAAAATATAATAATAATTATAATTATACACAAACTATTTTATCATAGTTACAAAGAAACACGGGTTTGCATTTGCAGCATAATATATACGATAATATTTAATCTACATGAAATAACATCATTCCAAATGCAATGGTCAGTGCAGGTCTTCCTGACCATTAAAAAAATACGCTCACAAGGCGCGCTAGAGTGGGGAATTGTGAGTATCCCCTTCATGACTAGAGAGTTGGGGATACTCGGAGGACAACTTAGTCCAGCTGTGATCAACCCGTTCATTTACTGGCAGATCCAAGTCAGTACTCTGCAGCTTGGCGAACTGCTCAAGGATAACATCCCTGTCAGCATCCCCCATCAGCATTGGAAACCTATCTAAGAAGTAATTTAGATGGGAAGACGTTATGTTCTTTCTTTCATGAAGGTTGACTATAACTGAATTGGCAAGGACTTGGTCATCCAAGGACAGGTTTTGCACCAAGTATTCACAGACTTTACAAAAATAAAGTCTTACAGACTTGTAAAACTCAGAAATTGTCTCCTCTCTAAGTTTATAGAAGGAGGGACAGAAAAAGTCGTTTTAATTTTTGATTAGGCCCTAACCCCAAACCGTGGGTGCCACTCACTTGAAGCAGTGAACCCTGAAATCCTTTTCTTAAAATTTCTTGAACCCTAAAACCTACTTTCCATATTTTTACAAACCACAAACCTGAAATTTATCGCAACTCCTAAAATGTATTATTTTTACCATATTGTATATAGTAGGCCTACCGGTATATATATATATAATTTAATATAATATAGGCTACACCAATAAGCAATGTTGTTTTTACAATATGTTTCTGCATATTATGATAGGAAAATTATGTCTTTAAACTGTTTTATATGATTGTGTTATTGCTAGGCCTAAGCTTACTTTGGTTATTGATAAATGGCTTGAAAGATCTTTTAAAAAAATGGACAAATCTAAAATCATAGTTAAACATACCAAGATGTGTTATTTTAACAATTTAATAACATCATTCCTATTGATCTTATCATAACCCTTTTGTTTTTTTCAAGTTAAGCTAGCCTACTTTAAAGAAATAATTATGTGTTTCTTTATTGCCCCATTTACTTTGTTCTGTATTTTCTAGGTCAGTTACCAATAAATGTAATTAAAATATTGTATCCTAATCCTAGTGACTTTAACTCAGAGGCATATGAAACTTTAGTTTATTTAGGATAACATGCCAACTAGTATATTATTGAATCTAGTCTGTAACTTCAAATGCCTAATAACTGAAAAAGAGGGAAAAAAATAAAAACTGAAGGATTAATACACATTTTTTTTTACGGTAGGCTATATAGTTCAGTGAAATGACGTATTTTTATTTTGTTATGAAAATGAGCAAATTCGCGAATGCGCGACACTAACAATTTAAAACTTCGTTTTGAAATTAATTTAAATCAACATTATTTTATGATTTTCTTGTTATCTCCGATATTGTTTAGAAAAAAATATGCACCAGCATAAGTGACTGCTAGGACTAGGCCTAGTTCTAAACATTACACCGACAGTTTTACTCCATTCATTAAAATCATTAGGCCTAATAAATATGACTGCAACGTATATATGCTATATTAATATTAAACAGTAGGCCTAACTGTGACATTGCTCCAATAGATTAATTTATTCATATTTCGTCGCCTTCATTTTAGCGGGCTGATAAAAAACGCATTTTTAATGGAGGAAAAAAAAAGCAGTTTTAATCTTTCCATTGAAATGACAATAACCTTTCATATTACAAGCTTATAGTTAGGGCTAGCCTAATATAGGCCTACTAATAGTATAGCCTACACGGAGGTGTGAAACAGTCGCCGAGTCGGGAATTACCAATTACCGATATGACGATAAAAATCTAGGCGGCTGGAAAATTTAGGTAGCCTACCTTATTTTCCGATCATTAAAATTTTGTTAGTGAATTTAAAAAAAATCCAACCACATAGCGTGACATTTCACTAAACTAAGCTTATAGGCTAATACTGTAGGCCTATCTAGGTAGGCCTATGGTTTAGAGTAGCCTACGCCTATTCATAGCGGATCCGATTATCACCGAACCGGGTTTCGTACCGCGATTTCGGACCCGTAGATTTTTGTTTGTTGGCTAACCCACGAATCCGGAACCAAAGTAAATTGAATCTCGCGAATCCGGAGCCGAAAAATATTTAGCCTCGCGAATCCGGATTTCCGGGATAATCCGGAAAAGTGGCACCCCTGCCCCAAACTCCACTTTTCAAGGCACATATTAATTTTCATTTTAAAAAAATGATAATGGAATTTAATAATAGCCATTTTATATTTTATTTATCTTATAAAAAACTTACTATTTATTATTATATTTACATAGAGGTTTCAGTTATTTAGGGCTTTTGAAAAAAAAAATTCTCCCGATATAGCCTAACTTAATGGCAAAATAACAGTGTTTGAGTATGACGTTATCAATGGCTGAAGCTTCGGATCAGCTTTCCCACTCAAAATCTAAACTTTAAACTAACAGTCTTTCATATGTAGATGCAAAATTATATTCTGAATCACATAGCATTAGCATGCCTTAAAAAGGTTCCTAACTGATTTATAACGTAAGCCAGATGACCTAGCTTATTCCATTTCAATACAATAGTAATAGCATTAGCCTAGGCCTAGGCATTGCATTGCTAGCAACAAGTTCGACAACCAAAAAAAAAAAGAACAGAAGAGCGAAAAACGGAAGATTATTTATTAGTAAAAGGAAGTAACTATATTTATTATAAGACATTGGATTGGAAATCGCTATTTTATTGTAGTTTTTATCTGCCGATTTTTTTGGCCGGCACAGACCAGAAAGTGAAAGTACCGCCATTTTTTGGCCGATTCGATGGTAAAATAAAGGGAAATGTGTATACTGCGCATGTCCATGCAAATAAATTTTAGTTCCGACTTCCGATTTTCGACAGAAAAAGATTCGCATTTTTTGCAAGTGTCGGAAAAATATTGATCGGAAAAAAAAAAATAACAATTTTGGAAAAAAAAATCCATAGGCGGGGAACAAAAAAGCGGAAGAATTTTAAAGGTGTGCGTAAAAGCGGAAAACAGGGTTCAAATGCGTAAAACTCCCGCACAATGCGGGAGAGTAGGCAGGTCTGAAACCGAGTCTTAAACGCATCTTTTGCCGTACGTACTTGAGATGCAAAATCTGGAATTTCCCAGACACTGAACCAACCGAGCAGACGAACATACCAATAGATGTATCTAGACTGTTATTCAGTTTTTTTTTTATAAATATTCTATACATTTGTGCAACTTGCAGCACAGAATTGACAAGTCTTAACAAATATGCATGCATAAAAGGTCGCATATTAAGACATTTCCGGTCTTATTCAATGATTAAATTTAAAAAAAAAACGTGTTACTGATTGTACCAAAAGCTGTAGAATATTACATTTTATTTCATGGCCGCCGAGGTTAGAATCAATTGGCTTTTTTTGTTGACTAATTAAAAAAATAGAACCGGAAGTTGAAATCTCTTCCATCGGAAAAGGTCACTTAATTTTAGTAGCATTGCTTTAGTCGTAAGCTTGCTCTGAATAGATATCAGTAATAAATATGCCTTTCTTATTTGACTATAGTAGCGTCTCTAGTGACGGCTGCCTTGAGTCAAAAGAACATGGCGGAATCTGAGCTTTACTTTTAGTGACTGCGCATATAGGGATTGCGCATTCTGTTATATACTTATTCTGTGACATGCAGCATCTGCTGATCTATGTTATTACACACGTTTTAATTCCGAATTTATGATAATTCAGTTTGTAAGTTTAAAATCGGATTACTATAACTGAAATATAGGTTTTGAAATAATAAAAAAATAGTCCTAGTTTTAATGTGAATGTTGTCATTATTGCATTGAATGTGTTTAGTGTTATAGTCTTTAAGTCTATCCGGCTATAAATATTCCGACACACAGGAACATTTACACCATTATGCGTACACGTATTAATGTCAAAGACCTTAAAATTGTAGTCACGGGGTTTTGAAATTATTAATGGCGGATCTTCACCAAGGTTGGAACTGTAAAATCGGACTTTTTAATATGCAATAGGACAGCTTACAATCGGACAGCTTACAAAAGAATGACATACTCACCTCGAGACGATGACACGCACAGGCCTTGCTTACAAACCTTAAAGAACACATTTTCAACTACCATGATGCATTGTTAAAATAGAAATACTTTAAGTACAAATTAAAGTCTTGAGTTACAACTTTTATTTTTATCTTTTGTTCAATATTATTCTTAAAATAACTTTATATTTTGTGCATTCGACAATTATGTAATTATAATTTGAATAACTTTAACTTAATAATTTGTTATTTAAATAACATTATAACTCAACAATTATACAAATGTATAATAATATGTTATACAGTTTCTGTTTCCTTCTACTCGTGTATGGAGTATAGAACATAGAGGGTGTATGATATTTTCCACCTATAATTCCACTCATTCGATTGATATTAGAGTAAGTGAAGCTTCTAATTTTTCTTGTTTGAACTGTTACAACAATTTATCCTTATAAACACTTTTCATATCATTTTGTCTTCCTGTTGGAAAAATACCATGTAAACAGAATGAATAAAAATATTAATACGGGACATTTTCGGAATCTGAATAAGTACACATTAAAGCCATTAACACGTGTAGGGCAAGTTAACATCTGAGTAAGTCATGATTTTGTGATGATTCGGTACCGAGCTAGATTTTTCTCGGTTCTGGTTCGGCACGCTCGGCTTCCGTCACTCGATTGCTTTTTGCATTCGGTTTGCATTTGAGAAATTTCGGCACTTTTTTTGCGCCTCCGTGCTTTTTATAGCCTACGTATCGAATTTGGACCGGTTATGTGCAGTCGAAAATGTTAAAGTTAAAAATATTTATTTTCAATTATTTTTAAGAAAAAAACAACTAAAGTGAATATTAAGTAACATAAGGAATTTAAAAGATAATAATTTTCATAGATTATTGTGACATGGCCAGTAAGTGACTGAGCAGCTCAGCTAGCTGAGGACAGGAGGATGAGGCAATGTGGCAAAGGAAAAGACAAAGGTATGTTTTAAACAGATATTGATATAAAAATAAATTGATGTTTTATCATTTGTTTTTGTTACTTTCTTGGGTAATGAAGATAATGTATTGATGTTTTCTTCTTATGACAATTTGATTCCTCCACAGATGAAGATGAGACACTGACTAGAATAACCTATTAAGTACATGCACTTAATTTCAATTATATTTTACGATAACGTATTTATTAAACTATTATTTGTTTTAAGTTTCCAATTTGTCTGCATAAAATAAAAAAATAAAATATAGCATTCTTACTAGTAATAATTTGTATCCATATATTTTTTCGCATTTTGAATGTTGAATGGAAAAATGTGTTTAATTATGACTGACATTCTATTTAGTTCATAATATAAACTTGCTAACTAGCATTTAATAATTTTTGGATTTTCTGCTAGGCCTGTCAATTTTTAAACTTGAAAGTTGTATTTTTATAGCTTGTTAATTTATTTTAATAGATTTAAGAGCACCTACTCCATCAAAGACAGCTTGCCATTCTAACCAGGTATATTTTAATTATAATGCTTAAATTCTTTTAGGATTTAATATGGAAAATTGTATAAATTAATGAATAAATTTTTACAGTATGAACTGTTGATAAATGCCATTATAAATATATATTTTTTTTACTGATAGCTAGAACAGAGAGTGGAACATGTACTTGTGGATATGGAGTTAGTGCATCCCAGTGTATGTAATACATTTTATTCTCAAATAATAAAATATTAACCCTTCTACTAGTACCAACCTACTTTCCTGCTATGTATACCTTGTATCTTCTTCTATCCCATAACCCAAGCATTATTTTACTAATTATTCCCTATGGCCCAAACTTTATTTCAAAATGGCTTAGACATCAATAGTAGGCCCTAGTTTTTTTTGTTGTTGGTATAAACTGATAACAACACATATAGAGTTAATTGCTCCAAACATAATAATTGACCGTATTCGAACAATCTAATTAATAAAATAATTGTATTCATTCGTAATATTAATTCATTAGAAAAAGTTCCATAAACGCGCAAGTCCATAATAAAGGAATGTAATTTGGTAGCGTCCATAAGGAGTGCAATTTAAATTTTGTCTCTATATTTTTTAAATATTTGTCATGTAGGCTTATATGTTTTTGTATATAGGCTACTTGTCAATCTGTTGTTTTCTCTATGCTTGCCAACGTGTCTGTTTTTTTAAATATGTGTAAATGTGTATTTCTATTCTTGATTAATCTATCGCATAGCTTTAGTAATTTTTTTTTACTCTCCCTAGATTTAGTTTTTTTTTCTAATCTAATAGACCTTTTAATTTGTCTAGGTGTAAATTTTTTTTTCTGTTTTGTTGAGTATTAATAGAAATCAATTTTTTTTGTGTGAACTGAATTATTATATCAAATATATTTCACATAAATTTACATTACTTTCTGTTTTCTATTTTCAAAGGAAAGCTTTTAAATATTATTATATGTGATTCTAGAACTTAATGATATTAAATTACGATCTATCAATGTGTTTTTTCTTCTTTTTTATAGGTGAATCTTCATTGTTTCCTTGGAGTTGACATTGTAAAGGCTTTCGTTTTCAACTCTATGAAAAAAGTTTTCAGCAATAGTTTTGCAGCAACAATGTGTTGGTCAGGGAGTAGGGGCAAAACAGAGTTCCGGACTTTACGTACCGTATAAAAGATGTAACAGTCTGTGAGTATTTACAATTGTTTACATATCACCCTTCTGACCTTTTCTTTTATTACCTTACTCTGTAGTATTAATAGTAGTGAGGCATTGTGGCAGAATAATATTTTGATGCCTATACATAGGTCCCCAGTTTTAATCCAAGTGGCTGCGCTGGAATTTTCCTCCCGATCAGGTGTGCCCTTGAGTCAAGTTCAGATTCAAACCCGACACGAGTTAGGGAAATGTAAAGTCGCAAAAAACAGTTGTCGCAAAAATTGGCAAATCATGTTTCACTATCCCCATGGATCCAAATGATCTTAAAGGTTACTTTTTAACTTTTAATAGTATTAAAGCTACATCAAAATGTCAATAAAATGGATCCACACTTTAATAAAATAGGTTTAATGTTTTCATTACCTTTTCCATTCATAATTTTACTAATTACTTGGGTAAAATAAAGATGTCCACCCATTAAATTTTGCTGATTCCTTGAATTTATCAGCCAAGAATGACTAAGTTTGAAGATTTTAAAAGAACAAGAAAATAAATATCTCAATTAACATTAATTTTTATAAAGCTTTAGTACAGGGTATATTACAAATCTTTGCATCTAGAGTAGGCCTATTAGGTAACTTATGGAAAAAAAATTATATCAACAGTACCAGTAAATCAAATGTAGTAAGATAGTCTCCTAACTATTTGAAAGTTATTTTTTATGCATTTACAATTGTTTTTAGATGCAGTTAGATGTCACAAGAGTGCAGCTGAGGAGGAAATTAATAAAAGCAAACAGATGATAGTTTCACTGCAGACAGAGATGGTTGCAGACGAAGACATGCCAAAGAGGCACTTCTAAATAAAGAAATAAAAGCTTTTAATTTTCAATAAAAATTTGCTTGCAATATTTTGTTCTGACCTTTTTCATTACTATATGTCAATGTGTCTGTATGTCTATTACTTTTATGTTTTGAAATTCTGAATGTACACTATTATGCATGCTTATTTTATGATAAATCTAATTCGGGCCACTTGTGGGTAAGGGTCGGGTATAAGCAGCTAAGGTTCGGCGAGGGGCGGCTATAAGCAGATACGGTTCGGCAAACATTTGGTTTTGCTACTGTTGCCGATCATTTCCGATCTGTAGCCGAGCTCTGCCCGGACGCTTTCGAGTTAGCAAAATGGCATCTGGGATGGACCTCACTGCCGACATGCGCCCGAACTTTTTGCCGAGCCCTTCCCGATTTTGGCCCAAATGCAATGTGCTATTAGGGTGAAAACCACCGACTATAAATATCGAACAATACCTTGCGATTAAATGAAACATTTAAATATAAATACAAAATCAATAAAATGACTGATCCAATCATTATTTGAGCTAAAGGCATTATCCACAGTCATTTTATGCAATTACCTTTTATTCTTAATTTAATTTATAGATGTATTTTTTTTTTGGAATAATATGTATCTAAATATTATATGATAAATTAAGCTTCAGTCTTTGAGTACCTAAAATACGTTATTTGATTTAAGGATAAAAGATATATTTATCCAGTGCCGTTGCTAGGGATTTGGGGGCCCGGGGGGGTGGTGGCTTGTCCTCTTTAGGGGCCCCTGCATTTTGACTTTCCATATTATGACATGAAAAAAAAATCGGACACAACTTTGGGGGCCCCCCTAATGTTGGGGCCCGGGGGGACTTTCGAATTTGGACCCCCCCTCCCCTAGCTACTCCACTGTATTTATCTTGCATCTGAATCATTAATTGAATTTTGTTTATTTTATTTGTCCACAATGATAAGCTATGATATTCTTTGGTCTTGCAAGAGTCAACCTTAAGAATTTATTATTGCACCTTTTTTTTTTTTAATGACCTCGTTCATTTAGAGCGTGTGTAAAACATAATTAAAAAAATGTATTTTCACGTTGCACTGAGTTTATTGTTGTACAATGACAAGGGAGAATACTTGTAAATTGTAAAGTTATGCCCCTTGTATTTAACCTTTGTGGTTAGGTTGACCAAAGTTTATCCTATCCTTTGGAGACATTACTATAAATTTTTTAAGCTCATTTCTACTATTCTATGCTTTCGAGCGTTATATTTACACTGATGTTTAGTTGATTATGACACTACTTATCTTTTGCAACAGTGAAATTTAATGTGTAACCAATACATTTTTTTTCAATATGTTCTAATAAATGTAACCCATGTCATTGTCACATAATTTTGATACATATACTTTTATAGGTTGATCACTCTTAAACTATTAGTACAGTATTCATTGTTCCCATACCTTAAGATTTTTGTTAAAAAAGAAATATTTAGTTTAAAAAAAAAAATTCGCATGGATACAAAGATCTTACGCGGGTCACTATTACTTTCCCACCTTTTTTCTATAGCTGACCTTTATTCTCATTGGTTGGGGCCAGTGATTGGACTTGTGTGTGTGTGTGTGTCACCTGTGTCAGCTAGCTTACTTTTTAAGTCGTCGTTCAGATCGGATGTTCTTCAGTTTTTTTGTACATGTTTGTTTGGATATTAAATAGTTTTTTTTTGTTATGTTAAACTCTGGTGTTGACCACGTCTATGATAAAAAGATACAGCTAGATATAGCTGGAATCCATAAGGCAGAATAAAGTATTATATCCCATTATCAAACGTTACAATATATATATATATATATATATATATATATATATATATATATATATATATATTGTTACGTTATTATGGATAACATTATTATTAGAACCACCTATCTCCTAAATCTTTTCCCCACAACATTGTGACACGACTGTTTTGTTTTTATTAATCTTTTGACTTAACACACAAGACAAGGTTAAGGTCATCTAAAACAATGATTCGTTCGTGATCCAGCCTAAACCAGGTTTTTCTTCATTACTCCTATAGCGCCTCTGACAACCTCGCGCCGCCTGATTTTTGGCTGGAATTGTATATAAATAGCCTCAGACTGCCGGCAAGACGGGGAGAGACCCTAACTAACCTTCTAACAGGACAGATCGCATTAATGCCTATGAAGTTTCAAAACTTCATTTACAAAAGGCACAGAGTCACATGAAAACCAGGTTCAATAAGAAATCTAGGGACATAATTTTTAAACCAGGAGAAAAAGTTATGGTTTTCTTACCTATTCCCGGTCAACCCCTCAGTGCTAAATTCACTGTTCCATATGTCATAGACTCGAGAATTGGGGAGGTAAACTATTTAATTAGAACACCTGACCGCCGGAAAACAAAACGAGTTGTACATGTAAACATGTTAAAACAGTTCAATATTAGAGAAACTGAAAAGCTAAAATGCACTACCGTATTGCAAATGGCACCAGTTACACAGGTCAAGGGAGAAAATTCCTTAATAGTTAATAACTTAGCCGAGAGCAAGTGTTAGTGGCCATATATTTTTTTATATATGGTATCGTGTATGGACATCTAAACATGTATATTTTTAGTTTCATTTATTATCAGCATCATCATGTATGGCGTATGCACACTTGAAATTACGAAGTAACGAACTTGTGTGTTTACTTACATTAATTTATTAATTCAACACAAAACACAATTTTAAGAATGATGAACAATTGCATAAACAAGTTGAATTCTTGTTGGATACTTTAAGGAATTATCTCCTAAATATAAGTACTCAATATATTATGATGTAGATATCAAAACAGTGTCAGTTCATCTAACACACTGGACTTGCTAATCTTAGCTTAGCCAAAAGTATCTCTTACAAAAACTTAATCTTTTTCTATAGAAGATTTTCCAACATATATAGGGTGCACTGACCAATACAACTTTAATAAGGGATAATAAATAATTAGTGTAATAAAATACAATTGTCTTAATATAATTATCAATTATATTATTAATATAATAATTATTTTGGGAAAGGCAATATCTACAGTAAGTTTCAAACACACCAGGTCTCCGCAGTAGATAATGAATTTGCCGAGAGCAAAATTAAAACATGTTCTACTACGCGAAAAAAAATTAATTACAGTTGCTCACTTATCAGATGACCAAACTGCTCAGATATGTGCTTTGCTTAGGTTTTCTCTAACATCCCCAGCAGTGTACCGTATAGGACACAACTGATTGAACAGTGTATTTCGGCAATCGAAACACTTAAAACCGCATCCTCTAGTACACCAGTATTGGGTACAAACAACTGTGATAAACAAATCAAAATATCTGTTGAGACTAACGGACCCACGAGAGCGATACTTAGTCAAATAAATGATAGAAGGTTAGAACGTTCCAATGGCCATAAAACCGTAAAGGTTTTGCAAAAATCATAAACAGGTCTACAGTACAGTAAATAAGGCTTTAGTGACCATAACACCGCGATAAGGATTTATAATTATACCGGAACGGGTCTAGTTTCCCTTGGGAGGTGCATACTAATGATAACCCAATTTTGTTTGCTAAACCAACTGTAGATGCCATTTTTGATGTGATTTGATTTTCATTTTGTTTATTTTTGCATTGCGTATTAAAAAGGAATATATATTGAAAACAAAATTAATGTGTTGACCCCAAAACCCCATGATTATAATACAATTTGTTGAGATGTACTTTTATACACTGCACACGAATATTTTGCTGATGTACAAAACAAAAATATCAAAACATTTGCAACAAAAAACTAACACGCATTAATTCAATAAGTGATGTACACATTTTATTTGCATTGTTATTATGACATTTTTTTCCCCTATGGCGTTATTATATGTTTGTCTTTTATTGTCTGTGTTATTGACAACTGTCAACTGTAAGCTCTTTTCGGTGCGTGTTAATCATGGTTAAAGAAATCTAAAAAAAACACACTTTGATAGGGTTACACTATAATTGAACACGCATTGTTATAATTGAGCATACTTTATAAAAAAAGAATTGATAGAGTTTTCTACCGTAACTCTAAGTATATGGTCAACGTTTACACACTCTGAAAGAATAAAGCATACAATCTTGCTGAGTGGCATTTTAAACTTGAAATCTTAATCTAAAACTTAAAATTTTTAAGGAAAAATGTAATAAATAGAGTAATAATAGCTATATGCTTAAAAGAGTAAAAACTAACACAGCGTTGTTGACTCTAACAGTGAACTTTAAATGGGTAAATGAAAGATTTAGACTAATTGCACATGCTAAAATAAACGATAAACACTCTATGAAAAGGTTTAAAATCAAGTTAATGTTTTATAAAATAAAATGACTCTGTAACTTCCACGTTAAAATAACATGTATGTCAAAACTTTTAGGATAAAAGTTAAACATTGAGTAAAATCTGGTAAAATAAAACAAAATATTCGCTAACTGAACTTTTAACTTGAGATGAAAGTTAAAATTAAGAGTGAGTACTCTGTAAACATGGTGAAGTTTGAAAGTTGTACTAAATCGAACTTTTAACTAAGGTCGTTTTGGAAATGAGCTGTAGATTTAACTAAAGTTTTAAAATAAAATGTCTCTTTTAACACTTGCATTTTAAGGGCAAATAATTCCGTTGTGGATAAAAACACTGATATTGTGGTAAAAACTTGTACTCTGAAGAATAGCTAATATTCTTGTGGTTGATAAAAACTATAAATACTCTACAAATATAAATACTCTAACACGTATGCTTAAATCATGAGTATGGAAGTGAATTTCTAAATGAGCGTTAAAATACTAACGTATGGCATTGACTAAGGTTATAATAATAACTTGGTATCTTTAATATTGGAGTTCATTTAAAATAAAAACCCTCAGACAATTTCTTGTAAATATTATTATCTTAGAATTGAGATAACTGGAACAATTTCTATAAGTTTTGCTTAGAAGCAAACTGATTAAAGGATTTAGTTCTACTTATAAGAAAAAGCGTAAATGTGACAATCTGTATATATTAAAAAACAGTTGTATTAAAACTCTTTTGAAATTACTGTTATAATGCGAGGGAAATGACTCATGTAAATCAATTGTAATATTAAGACAAGCAAGAGTTATTCAAAATACATAAGACTAGAATTGCGTCATTTCCCTTGCATTATAACAATTACTAATTATTTATATAATTAAATAAATAAATAACGCTTAAAAATTGAGTTGGGTAAAACCATAAACTAGTTGGAACTATAACAAAGGGTAACTAACTAACTTTGTTGTTATAAGATAACTTAAAGGTAACAAAATGGTAAGGCTAAAACAATTAATACAGAACATTAAGATGATATACGTATGAGATTGGTTATAGACTAACGTTTAGTTATGGATAAAGTAAATCATACAACACACTAGATAACTACATACATCAGTACCTATTCGTTATTACAATCACCAGGGTTAACGAAAGAGAACAGTAATTTTTGTATACTGATGTATATGTGCTTTTGTTTTACATTGTTCTTATATGTGTCTATTGAACACTAATATTGTTCTTCATTCTTATGTGTGCCTAATGTGCAATTATATTGTTCTTATTGGTTCTATGTGCCTAATGTGCACTTAAGTTGTTAATATTTGTGCCTAATGTGCACTTTAATTTTTTTTTTGTACTTGCCTAATGAGCACTTAATTTTTTTAATGACTGTGACTGACAGTATTGTTATTGTTAGGAAAAGTGATGGCTAAAAGAATATTCCCCATCACAGATGACAAATTGTCTTTTTTCTTTTTGTGGTTGGGAGGTGTTACGTTATTATGGATAACATTTTTTAGAACCATCCATCTACTAAATCTTTTCCCCACAACATTGTGATCCTATTAGGACACTACTGTTTTATTTTTATTAATCTTTTGACTTAACACACAAGATAAGGTTAATGTCATCTAAAACAATGATTCGTTCATTATCCAGCAAAAACCAGTTTATTCATAGACATATATCGTCGCTTGCACTGGAAGCCCGCGAAACGATTTAGCTGTCTGCTAGAGGCATGTTTTTGATTGAACGAGGGCGGGGGAAGACTGTGACGTATACTCTGACAACCTCGCGCCGCCTGATTTTTGGCCGGGGAATGGATATAAATAGCCTCAGACTGCCGGCAAGACGGGGAGAGACGCTAGCTAACCTTCTAACAGGACAGATCGCATTAATACGGGACTGCTCATATCTCTCTATGTCATTGTGATTTTACATGTAGGCCTACTACTACAGTTTTAATTGTTTAATAAAAGTTTTATTTTAATTTACAAGCCAAGGATTTTGTCTTGATTTGAAACTGTTACTGAGAGATAATTTGAATGATGATAGATTGACCAACTTGAAGAATCGCTGCATACTATTTCCATCGCCAGAAAGGCATGGGTTCCCGCTGGACCTAAATAAGATAAAATAAAATAGTTATAAATTAAAATAAGACAAATAAAGGTTAAGGATAGACACCTGTCTAATTATGCGTAATAAAATATTTTTAGCCTATTTGAGATTTTGACATATTGAGACAGTTTAACCATTGCTTTAATAATAAAATACAGTTGTTACACAAGATTTGAGCTTCAAAATCCTGATATAACACATTCAAACATGCATGTTTAGTTCATTTCTGAGCACAGTTTTCTTTCTTTTTCCGTTTTTTCTCAATTTTGTATTTTTTCTAATTTTTTTTCGGTTATTTTGCTACTCCTTTGTAATTAATCATCGCATTAGGTTAAAACTCGGCAGTTTTTTTTATCAATATATTATCTTTAATCCAATGCATGATTTTGAAGATTCGTTGATAACTTTTTTTTATTTTTGAATTTTCATGTGTCAATATGCAAATTTTATATGCATTTTTAGTAGAAAATTCATATTTTTAAAATAATAAAGCTATCAGCATGATCATGCAATGGAAAGATAGATAATTCAAATTCAAAGCAATAAAAGAAAACATAATTGAATTATCGTCTTTGTAAAAAAAGTAATATTATATTTTTATGGTTGCTATGGCAAAAACATTTTTTTTTCACTTCTAGTATACATACAACACACAGCTAAATGTGATAGGGCAATTAAAAATTTGTAGATATGCGAAATAAAAAAAAAAAATTCTAGACAGGTGTCGGACCTTAAACAAAGAATCAGAAAGCTACTACAACATTAAAAAGAAAGCTAATAGTTATGCTTCTTGCACATTATATCACTCACACCGTTATACTATTTGATTCATTGTTGTCAAATATTATTTATTTTTTACTCCCTTACTCGTAACTCATACTGTCTGTCAGCTTGCAAGCAAAAATGTGCATCGATTTTTCGACCACTTCTCGTCGTTTAATGGAGCAGACTTGTTGAGACTAACAATACATTATATCAAATTTTTAGCATCACAGCCTTTGGAAGAGTCACTTATACCTTCGAACAATTTGCGAATCGAAGAAAATAATACTTAAAACATGGCTGCCTTTCTCTATCCGAAGAGAAGGAAGTAAATAATATTTTCGGCTTTGGCCCGAAAATAAAAACGTAGCGCAAAATTTGTGTGTGCAACTTCATAAGGTATGATATCACTTATATTTATTTTAATCGATCAAAATATAAATTAAATATAAACTTAGTTTACAAAGGAAGGAAGTATAATAAAAACTTGTTTTTTATGGGTTAGTTTTTTTTTAACGTTCAATTATAAAGTAGTGGGATTATAATTTATTAATAGCTTGGTTTATTTATAAGTATAGACATATGTCTTTATATGTGCTTGTTATTTTCTGCTATCTGGGATTCTAGAGTTACTTGGTATTACAAGGCGATTTATTCACTATAGTAAATCATGGATGAGACCTTTCATTTATATCACACAAGTATAATTATAATTTATAATGTTATTACGGCTAGAGCCCCCATTCAGTTTATGAAAATAATAGTTATAGTGTTGTTATTGTTAGTGTGAGTATCCTTGTATTTAGTGAAGATCTCATTCTGAAATTTGTTTATAGTAGTCTAGAGTATTCCTGGTTCTAATAATCCCCTGGCAATTCACATAACGTAGTTTAGCGTTTTCAGTTGATTTTACTTCATTGTATAATTATTTTTGGCTCATATTATACAGCAAGAACCTCGATGTTGAGTTGTAGTGTAGATTATTAATATAGTTGAATAAATACTACACATACACACATGTATATAACTTTGATATATTGACGTTAACCAAGTTGTGAAGAAAGCAATGATAAATTTGGTTTAATTTACAAAATCAATCCAGTAGGAATCCAAATAATATTATATACACAATCAAGAAATAAACATATTCCAATTAGTAATGAATATCCTCAATGAACCTATAGCATTGTAGTTAATAGTAGAATAATAAATCTCACGTGATACAAATCAAATAGGAACGAGACTCAGAGACTTAGAGCGTAGAATCTTAGATGATACTAGATCGACTGCACGCCAAGAACTGACTAAAAGTGTGCGTGGAATCGCGTAAAAAAATATAATATGGGTCAATCGTTGGAAAATCCAGATAGCCTCATTACATGGGTGTCAAGCGACCTTGGCATGCTGCATGCGTGATCGGATAATGTCTTTTATTAAGAACAAGCAATAATGCTCTAACAAAAAAAGGAGAAACCGATCGGCCTTGACATGCTGTATGTGCATGGGCAGTTCATGTTTTTATCGAGGTTAAAAAAAACAACAATGCTCTAATTAGGTTAGGAAAAACCCGGGGAAAACCTTGAGCTGAGAAATATTTTATATCGTTTAAACGCAATTCGCTTAAATGATTTAGTTGGTTTATTAACAATGTAATGTAGGGTATTTACGTTTCGTAACATTGGTAACTCAAAGGTAAACAATAACGACGATTTATTCTCTAATTGTCACAAATAAAATTGACACTGCAGTGAATAATATAACAACAACAATTATGCCAATAGTTTGTCATCGGCTGAATACATTGGCGTTATTGATTTTATATTATAAGTAAATCTTCTTAATCAACATTATTCATACACTAATATAAGAAATAGGATACATTTATTGCGGCGTCTGTACTGGAGAGTAGTTTTATTACTGCACAATGTTTTATAATGATTGTTTCTGTTTACATGGGTTTTGACTTAAGCTCGGGGGCCATAGGGATGACTTACTTTAAGAAGGGCGCAGTGAGTGAAACATTTTGTGAACCACTTAAGACGGACCATTTTTTAAAATAGAGAAAAGGAAGGGGATGGGGGTGGATCAGTTAATGTATTTAATAATGCAATAATGTCGTGTAATGTTTTATGTCAAAGCTCTTTGCTTGGGGTCAATAGATATTTTCATGACAGATTCAGACTTGTGGACAATACTGATTATAATATAAAACATAACAACAATTTTTCAATATAATAGACCGACCCTTCCTGAAGGAGGCGGTTGGGGGGGGGGGGAGAAAAAAAGAGAGAGAGTGGGGGAGGGTTAGGGAAGCAGCTACTGATATGTTATTATTGGGCAAGTTTTCTCATGAAAACTATGTTTACCTGGCAACCTTGACAATAAGCCGTCGCCTAAGGCGACAAGTCACGTGCGATATGGCGGTGTTAATAAAAATAGTGCCGCAGACTGCAGCTGCACAGACACTTGTTCGGTCATTGTCATTAGCTGTCAGGATTTTAATAACGCAGTGTCTCCTAGGAGTCAAATAGGTCTACAAAATATCTGGAAGAATGTCTTCAAAACTTTTGGTTATTTTTTGTTTACTTTTTACAGGTAAGCATTATTTGTTTAGCTTACACTTCGAGTATTCTCAATTTCATTAAAGAGTTTATATTAATTAGTATAATACACATACATTCTAGTAAAAAGAAATGCCTTACAAAATAGAATTTAATTCCAAATTTCGAATTGTTTTATGGCCAATTTTTATTTGGCATTTACAGAATAGTCGCTCATATATATTAATAAGGAAAAAGTTAAAAAAATAAAATATAGACTGTTCAAGTGATTAATAATATTTTGCGTGGTTATAGTCAAATGAAAACTTTTTTGTTTATATACATTTACAAAACAAGTTTCATTAATCAAATTCACCCCTCTCAGATCTATTAGTTGCACAATTTTTTGGAAATGACCCGACGATGTGCAGCACGTCGTAACCTACAGGGCCACGACCTCAAAACAAGCGCCTCTGGTTTAGTGGCCAAACTCGATCTTGGACCCCTACAACATAGCCGAGCGGTAGTTAAAGTAACTTTGATGTAAAATATCATGAATGGCCAGGTGGACATTTCAACACAGTAAGGTTTCACTCAACAAGAGTCCCGCTCTTCCAGAGGTCATCAGCTCAAACTGCGTGTTCCATTTAGATATATATTATTACGTTCGACGCGCGTGCCTACAATTTTTATTCCATGGAAACGAACCTATGATTTAGTATAAACTTGATATGATGTAGATCTACTGTAGATTATTTAGGTTTCTTGACTCAATCCCTTGTATGTGTGTTTGAGTGGATGAGCGTAGGACGCAATATTCTTCTTTATAGAAGGAGCGTCTGTAATGTATAAGATAAGTAAACATGTAGAAAATGGACATTTTCAGTTGAACAAGATAAAATAACAGTCTATTTTTTCAAGTTGTAAAGCAAAGAATAACTTTATTTACTTGAAATATGTCTAGTCTAGTTTAGATCCAGTACAGCAATAAAAATAAATGTACAAATAATAGCGACATGTAATGTAAAATGCATATTAGAGAAAATAATTTATACATTCAGGATGCTACTTTTAAAATATGATACGTTTCAAGTGTAATACTTGTCTAGATGTCTAGGCGTGTCTAACTTAACCTTGAGTGATGTATGACTGGGCTAAAGTTTCGTCGAGGCTATTATTTAATTATTTTTATTTTATTTTATTAAGGGTCCTTCCTTAACACATAATAAAAGGGTCGTTCCGTAACCAGGCCCCACGAGAGGGGGGTACAGCCGGTACGCCGTACCGGGGCCCACGAGAGTTTAGGGGGGCCCATGAAGCCCATGAATATTAAAATTTAAAATGAAATTGGCAATTACGCAAGTATTTTTTAATTATTGCTATTAAGCTAAGAGGAGATGTCCCAAAACCTTCTACAATCTCACGTGGCGCTGGGGGCCCTTACTTTTGATATTATTTGAATGTGTACTTGAACATTTTGTTAAATATGCAATGAAATCCTTAAGTTGTAATATAGGGCCCAATTATTTCCGATAGTATTTAGGATCTTAGTTTTCGTCCTGCGCTGCTGTTGTTGGTAATGTGGAGGAGTGCTGTCAAATAGTTAAGGCATGAATGGCTGCTAACAACTTAAATAAAATGATGACAAGACAGAGGCAATTATCTGTGGTTCTGATGTCAGTCTTCGGAAAATAGCTATTACTACGATCAAGGTTGGGGCTTCCGAGATAACGTTGTCCAACACGGTTAGAGACCTTGGCCTTTTTATTGATAATAAAATATCAATGGTTCCACATAACAGTGCTGTGGTTAAAGCTTGTTCGTCTCATCTACGCACCCTGGGTCAGCTGCGACCTCAACTCAATTGAAGGACGGCCAACGCCGTAGCAGTCTCTCTTATCCAGTCAAGGTTGGATTACAGCAATAGTTGCATGTGGGGTTAGCCCCAGAACCAACTGCAGAGATTACAGAGAGTGCAGAACACCGCGGCGCGCATTGTTTCGGGGGTGAGGAGGCAAGATCATATCTCCCCGACACTGAGGGATCTCCACTGGCTCCCGGTGATAAAGCGAATAGAGCACAAAATTATGTCCAAGTACCTGGAAGTGCGCTCATTTGAATCAGTTGTGCCTTCTTTATGGAACAATTTACCTCAGACCAGTGGCGTAGCTAGGGGAGGGGGTCCAAATTCATAAATCCGCCCGGGCCCCTACTTGAGGGGGGCCCCAAAGGAGTGTCCAAATTGTTTTTTTCTTATGTCATAATGTCGAATGTCAAAATGCAGCGGCCCCTAAAGAGGCCAAGCCCCCCGGGCCCCCAAATCCGTTGCAACGGCACTGCCTCAGACACTGAGAGAATCTGGGACAAAGAGAATCTAAAGAACTTGAAGACCTTTCTCTTTGGCTAATACATCTGCCACTGCAAATTAAACACAGAGCGCAATAAGCATGCTAATTTAATAGCATGGATAGAAGCACTATAGGAAATGCCCATTCTTATCTTATCTTTTTATCTCTTTTTTATTATTTTTCTCCAGGACGATTACAGATATAGACCTATAAGCTTTAAAGGCTTACAGTTCTCCCTGTTAGTTTAGTAGGCTAGTCTAGGTCTACATACTCTATGTCGCTGCATACTAGTACGGCAGTCAAAGCTAGTTAGTCGATTTTTTTACACTTTAATTAATGATTTCCTGTGCGGTAGCCACGAGGGGAGGTTGAAGTAATCATAATTTTAAACAAATGTAAATACACATTATTCAGTTGCAGCCTCAAGAGGTGGAAAATACTGTCAAAGCTTCATGGCATTTCTAGCACAATATGGCCAGATGGAATTGAAAATGTAAAACATCTTGTAGCTCATCGACCAGGGGTTGAGTTGGCTATGGAAGACCTGTTAAAGCTGAATCTTACTCCGAAAACCAGAAACGAAATTCATGAAATGTATATGTTATGTCGGTTCTTTCACTTGCATTATAATGTCAGTCGTGTGGCACAGTATACTAGTCTCTTTTGGCTTCTGCAACAAAGTCATTCAAGCTTGTGATGCGACTATAGATATGGAAGTTGCAAACATAGAAAGCTTTTAATATGCACAACTAGGGGCTTTGCGAAACAGTTGGAAAGCAATGTGGAATGAAGCTAAGCTTGTTAAATCCCACCTGCAGATAGAAGTACAATAGTTTAGGAACAGCAATACAACTGCCAGTAAAAAAAACAAGATTTCATGACGAGGATATATACACCTGATGAAAATGTGAATGAGATGAACGAAACAGAAGAATGCCATGAGGAAGCCCACTTTCGAAAACACATTATTTTATGTTGTATTGGATAATGACATAGTGTTATTTGAGGGCTTACAGTTTACAGTTCGGTTCAATTCAGTCAAAGATATTTCTAACACATTCAGCTTTCTTTGGAACTGCCAAAAGATGTCAGAAGAAGACTTGAAGTGGAAAGCTACTAAGTTAGCAGAAAAGTAAGCTTATTATAATATCATAAGTTGTGAAGACTTTCTTCAGGAAATAATTCACCTAACAATGGTTCACAATGCAAATGTTGGTAAAGAACAGTTGGGTGCATTGGAACTGTTAAATGTTTTGGCAAATTCCAAATTAGAAAATATTTTTCATAACATAAGTGTCAGTTCGAGGATGTTTCTTACATCACTAGTCCAGTAGCATTAGCAGAGAGGAGCTTCAGTAAACTTAAGCTCATCAAAAATTGCCTTAGGTCCACCATGAGTCAGGATCGCTTGCACAACTTGGCTCGGCTCAGTATTGAGTCTGGCATTGCAAGACAATAAACTTTGACACAATAATTCGTAGTTTTGCCAAGAAAAAGGCACGCAATTTAAGTTAGCCCTGTTTTAATAAAACTAGTCTTTTTCTTCTCTTTCTTATCATTTATGTAGGCCTTTTGATGTATTTTCTGTTGACTATTTCTTTTCACCAAACAGTAAGCATTCAAAAGATGAATGATTTGGGTATATTTTTGTAAATAATTAGATCAATTCTGATCAATACTGAAGCGGAGGACCAATTAGATCTACAACAATTTAACTAAGAATATTTGATTAATGTATTTTTGTAATAGACCTGTAAGGCTATGATAGAAATTATTACACTCTAATGGTAAATGGTTACACTTATGGCAGTGTCACAAAATGATCCACAGACCTTTTGAACAGATTCCTGATTTTTCAAACGTATGTAATACAAATAAATCATCAAGATCTGAATAGTGTTGGAAAAAAAGGTGTTCGGCGGGGGGGGGGGGGGGCCCACAAAAGATCTCGTACCGGCATCTTTTTTTTCTCTCGAGGGCCCTGTCCGTAACAATATATTACATATATATATATATATATATATATATATATATATATATATATATATATATATATATATATATATATATATATATATACAGGGCCGCCTTAACAATTGCGCGGGGCCCAGTAATGGTAGGGAAAAGGATAATAAGTGAAAATTAAGATTTTTTATGAAAAATACATTCGTTTTTGGAGGTACATCTTTCTCGCACTTGTATTGCCGGTGATTTCAATGCGGCGTCACCGGCCTGGGGCTATGCTATCGCCAACAACTCAGGACGACTGGTGGAGGAGCTATGCAACAGCACGACGCTGATCCGGCGCTTGCCTGGCTGAGAGGCGCGCAGCTGCACTAAGGACGGTACGGGCATACTCGGGATTCGTTGAGGCATACACTGATGGGAGCCCGATCAGTGGTACCGAAACGCGTTCTGGGTATGGTTCTCTTGTATGTAGTAATCTTCAGTGATGTGCTTTCAGTACTCCAGGCCATCGATGGCCTGGGGTCATGTCCCGATCTGCTTGTCCGTCTGTTGGCTGCTTTTTCTGACCTGATCCTCAGGTACGAGGTGAAGGTTATTTTGCAGTGGATTCCAGGTCATGCAGGAGTCGCTGACAATGAGATAGTGGATGCCTTGGTACCCACTCCAAAGGGTCCGTCCTTCTTTGAGAGTGCCCGCAAATCAATACGTGATTGTGAGTCAAGACAATGGTGGAAGAATTAGGACCAGTCTGACAAGCGTCGAGGCGTGTGGCAGCAAATAAAACGGCCAAATCGAGCTGATCAGTGGTGGAGACTCCGCAGGAGAGAACAGGCAACGATTGCCCAGTTCCGGACAAGACACTTTCGTATTGGTGCCTATTTCGGACGATTTAGGCCCAGTTTCGATTCGCGGTGTCGACATTGCTTTGAAGCAGAAGAGACGGTCGAACATTTGCTTTAGACTGCCCTGCCTTGCAGGAGGAAAGTGTGGATGGGAACGGTCATCGGTTTGCACCGAACCTATACGGTGATCTAGCTGTGCTACGTAGTACAAGTGTGTTTGTCCTCCGAATCCTAAAAGATTAGTCTCGATTCGATCACTCCGGTCCCTTACATCAGTGGATTCAAAACTTTCTTATAGGCAGATAAAAAACAATGATAATAAATAGCTCTAAGATTTCACCAATAACTGTAAACTCAGGAGTTCCACAAGGAAGTGTTCTAAGACCTCTACTGTTTATAATTTATATTAATGATCTAACAAATTACATCAACACAGGAACAAAAGTAAGATTATTTGCCGATGATTGCATAATTTATAGAATAATAAAGACAGGAAAATATAGTGAACTTCTACAAAAAGACCTAGATGAACTACACAAATGAGAGTCTTTTCACCCAGAAAAATGCCAACTAATAAGGGTATCCAAGAAGAAGAAACAAATAATAGCAAACTACTTCATTCATGGTAAAGAACTAACTTAAACTAAAAATGAATAATAATAAATGATTAGTTATCTTGGAACCCTCATATTAATGACGTAATTAAAAAATCAAACAAAACATTAGGATTCATAAAAAGGAAGTTTTACAAATGTAATAAGAATATAAAACTAAAATGCCATCTCACATTAGTTAGGCCTATACTAGAATATGCAGCAACCGTATGGGACCCATCAATTAAAGAAAACAAAATTAGAACAAATTCAAAAAAGAGCTGCAAGGTTTATAACTAGTGAATATTTACAATTAACAAGAGTAACACCATTAGTCAATCACTAAACCTAGAAACGCTAGTGGACAGATAGGCAAAGAGTAAAGTAATAATAATACATAAGGCATTAAACTCTAATTTAGAAATACAACCCAATAACAACCTGTTGCAAAGTTCAGATAAACATAGAGACAAAAACACTTTCCTTATCCCCTATGCGAGAACAAATGCATATAAGTACTCTTTCTTCCCGAGTGGCATTCGGGCATGGAATGGGTTGCCTGAACATACCAGGAAAACCAGTAACTTAACATCATTAAAAACATTAATTAAAATGCAAGACTAAACTCGGACCACGGATGAGCGTAGGACGCAATAATCTTCTTAATAGAAAGAGCGTCTGTAATGTAATGTCATAAGATAAAATGTGTGAATGCCAAAAAAATCGTGTTCATGTTTAAATTTACTACATGTTTGTTCAATGTTTAATAAGGGAACATAATTTCGTTTTAATTTCTGTCTTAATTTGTCGTGGGCGTTATTTAAATTGTTTAAATTATCGAGACATACTTTATCACCAGTTTAGACTATAGGGAAAAAATCATTCGTGTAAAATAAACTTTGTAGCGGGCAATGTTTAAATTGCAGGGATAAACGTTATTAATGCATGGGTAGATACATTGTATTTGAAATTAATATTAACCAGTTCGTAGAACCGGACACACATATGCTAGTATATACATATATATCAATATATATATATATTTTGGCTCCTGTATTTTATTTTTTAAATGGGCAAAAAGGGCAAATTCTTCGCAAGGCTAAAAATGTGTGTAATGGGTTTATACGAAATATTGTTTTTTTTCTTTTCCTCGCAGATTGACAGCTGCTGTAGACACCCGCTTAGTTACCATAAGCAGTTTTTCGGCCGGATTTAAAATATTTATTCTTAATGGCTTTTCTGAAAGGGAAGCAGCGAATCAGAAAATTGCTCCAAACATAAACTTCATTAAGGGTGGCACAAATACAGATTGGCTATTCTAAGATTTATTTTACTAATGAAATTACTAGAAAATGTTGAATTGAAAGAAAATGTAATTTTGTCTCAGTTTTAGAGTCGGTGTTTGGAGCCACTTGTACCAATTCTGCTACATGTGTAGTCTCGACTCACACAACTGGAGATTGTGATTCAACATCAAAAGTTTGTACTTGTGATAGTTCTTCTGCAGCTATACGTACTGGATGTGGAAGTAAGACGTTTCTTTCATGCTGCTCCTTCCTTACATATTACTTAGATCTCTGTAAAAAGCTGTTACGAATATCGGTCATAAATGAATGACGTAGTAAGGCATTGACCTCTTAACAAGTGCGTATTAGAGTCCAAGCTTTGACCTTTATGCCCTGAGGGCAGTTTAAATAAAATAATTCGTCCAACCCCGTGGAAATCGGAGGATAATTCTGGATCGCAAAATTCTATAGAGAAAGAGGTTAAAATGCGTATTAAGACCCTGTAGAATCTTCGATGATAGTTTTTTTTGTAAAGACCCCACCTCCTTAAAGTTAGTTTAGTTTTTCACTTTACAACAATGGTCATTGCTACGGCTTTTTTTTATCAAGCTTGTAGTTGCAGGCTTAGTTTTCCAACACATAGACAAATCTGTCTGTGACGGGACACAAGATTTAGGTCAATCTTCTTTTTTCTTTCTCTCCCATTCTTTGGTTTTCACTCTCTCATTCCCAATTGATTCTAACAATGTTGACATCGCTATGCAAATTTACCTAATTACCACTTAGGTAAAAAAAAATTGCTACGCGATCAGAAAGTTATCGTGGTTAATGAGCATTATTTCGCAACTCTTTTCAAAATTACATTCATTTTTTTGTTATATTAAGAAAATGAAACATGGTCTGTTCACGAATTAAAATAGTTTATAGACAATTTCATTAAAAATATTTCAATTTCTCATTTTACCATGACCTTTCATCAGTTTCCGTTAAAAATAGTTCACAGAGGTTACACAGTAGTTTTAAATTGAACATTCTATCTTTCATCCAGACATGGATTTACTTGAAACAAATTTGGTTAATTTACTTAATTAACTATCAATCAAAGCAAATTATCTTATCTTCATACAATCTTAGTACTAAACAGTAAGTACTTATTTTCTTTAGATTACATTAAGACATTTCAAATACAATATTATTGGCGTACAGAAGATTAAAGAGCATAGGCTACTATTATTTTTTTTTTCAGAGATAAATCAATGTAACAATTTATGTACAAAACAAACTGCTGGTTTGACTGGTGTGGTAAAACATTCCATTTCCAATCTTTTCAATGGTGTACATTGCTCTTTTCCATTTTCCACAAAGGTTTTATTCATTATTCATAGATTCCTTTGGTTGTCAATACAATTCATTCAATCTATTTTAACTAATACAGAAAAAAATAGATTAGTTTTACAATATTGACATGAAATCCTTAATTAATCATACATTAGTTGAACATTGGTATGTCAACATTATAAATTCTCAACCATGAAATTCTAAACCATTCTGGTTTACAGTGTCAAGTCAGTGGCACATATCCTAAATTTTTACAACATAAGGATTACAAAGTTTTATTAGTTTCTACTTTTGGTCTGCTTTTCAGGTAACATTCCTAAAAGTGAAAAAATCATATATAATACATTTCTTGGAATTCTTGTTAGTCATAGTTCTGTCTTGCTGCAACTATTTTTACCCTACATTATCATACATTCAATGATAATATAATAAATGAATAAATTCACATAGAAGAAATTTGCATCCTGACTCAGTGCAATTATTTCAACAACAGTACATGATAAAATAAATTTCCATGGTACAATAATAAAACAATTCTCAATACTTTAGTGATAGAAAAATTATCTTTTCTCAAAACCATTTACATCTTTTTCAATCAAATTATCCTCTCTGCCAAATGTTTCAATTATCATTTTCAGAGATTCTCAAACATATCTTATAATCAGTCCACATTTATAATGTCCTCTGATTTAGAAACCAATTCTGCGGATAAAACTGATCTTTTTCTCTTTTAGCAATAATTTTAATGCTCAATCTAACAAGTTTGTTTAGAAATATCAAACTATAATGATATTTACTCTAACAATACTTTTACTCAGTCCTTTTTCATCACTAGTAAGGAATTTAGTTTTACAATAGTAAGTTTTGTAACTAACTATCAGTGAATTTGTCATTCAATTCATCCTGTACTCCAGGCATGAATTTTACAATTAAGAGTAACAATGTTAACAACATCAAGTTTATTCCAATTGTTTTCAGAAGGTAAGGCTTTATCATTTTCAGATGATATAATATTTTTGCCTTGTTTTCATCACACAACAATGGCATCTGCATGTGAGCAGTGTACAATTTTTTTTTAACAAAAACAGTTATGTCAGACACAAAATTTATGTACTTATCTAGGTACTTGATCAGCCCAAGGAGATCCAATTCGGTCTGCCACGCCTCTTGAAGTAGTTTGAGTGGTCCTCGGACAGTGGGTCCAAAGATTGGTCCATAGGCTCCTTGACTTTCCGGATAGGATTCAGTTGACATCTCATGCTTCAGGCATAAGTTCTTTAGGACTGGATTGAAGAGTTCCGAGGTGAAGTTGGTCCCTCGATCTGTCGGTATGGATTGTGGTAACCCATAGCTTTTGATAGTTTCGGTCCAGCTCTCAGCACTCGTTTCTTCGGTAATGCTCCTCAAATCTTCATCTGTACCGGCAACTGCAGGTTTGCATTGTTGTTTGTTCATGCTGTGGTCTATCTGTTCATAGACATCATTAGTAGGAGTTTCTTTCTCGTCGACAGCTTTCTCATTTAGCTGTAGCAACTCTGGGTCTACTTTCTGTTCAGCAATCAATTCTTTTCGTGATGACTTCTTTGATTGTTCATTTCTTTTCGGACAATCTTCAATCTTGGAGAAAATAGTAGTATCAAGTTCCACTTCTTCTTCCTCTTTCTTTTCTCGTGGGAGAATTTCTTCTTTCTTTTTCTTTTCTTGTGAGAAAATTTCTTCTTTCTTTTTCTGTGGTGTCATACCCTTTATGACATCACCCTACAGGATAAAGTTCTTTTTCTTTTCCTGTCTCCACAATATGACTAGGGTCTGGATTTTCCTTCACAATCAGTTCAGGTCTCACCCTCCCTTTCGCCAAATCATTTGCTAGGATAACAGATATGCCCTCAACAGGAAGTTTTGATATTACTCCAACTGTCACATATCCTGTCACCAAGTCAGATGAGAGGTATATCCTATGTAGAGGTATTTCTTCTTTCAATTCAAAACCTCTCAATAGGACAGTCTGTCCTGTCAATGTATTCACATTCAATGGTAATACATCTTTAAGCAGCAGGGTTAATGATGCCCCTGTGTCTCGTAATATTTTTACGGACTTCAGTGGTCCTTCCTTTTGTAAGGCCACACAACCTTCACTAATGAACGGTTGAAAACTGCACAGGGTCTCTGTGTCAATTTTATTCTTCCCTTGACCATGACTTTCGGGTGTTGTTTCATCTTTCGACGAATTCAGACTCTTGTTCGAGTAAAAAATACTTTGGTCTACTTTTTCGTCTCTGTGGACTTGGACGATTAATCCAATAGTAGCCATTCTGTATTTATAATCAGGATATTCATCCTTATTTTCTTCAGTTGTAGATTTCTCTACCTTCTGACTTTTGCTCTCAGGCAAATCCACCCTCAGTGTTTCTGGTTTAGAAGAATCTTTCTTCGAATTCAGTTCGTTTGTATTTTCGCTTCCTTGTACATTCTGTATTGGTGTATGGCTAGCGCACATTACCACTTTATTAGGTCTTTTGTCGCTTCTTATGCTCCAACAGTTTTCTATGCTATGTCCTACTCTTTTACAAAAAGTACATTGGACGTTTTTGTTGAAAGGTTTCTTATTAACATCATTTTGTTTCCAAAAATGCTCCTTTTCACGATGTTTTTGTTGTGTGTTTTCTGCTGGCCGTTGTGACCTATTAAAATTCTTTTCACCAGCTGTTCTAAGACACAGTGTGTATTGGTCCGCTAAATCAGCAGCTTTATGTAGGTCAGTGATGTCACGCTCGGATAAATACATTCTTACATCCGGCCTCACTTTGTTAATAAAATCTTCTAAAAGAATGATATCTTTCATTTCTTTTAATGTGGAGACATTTCTAGATTTTATCCACTGATCCATTAACTTTTCTTCTGCTCGAAGGAAGTCTAAGTGTGTTTGGTAAAGGGACATTGTGTACTGACGGAACCTTTTCCGATAACTTTCCGGTATTTGGTTGTACGCTTTCAGTACAAATCTTTTATGATTTCATAATCATTTAAATGCTCCTCTTTTAACAATAGAACACAATCTCTTGCCCTTCCCTGAGTAAAAGCTGTTCTAACTAATATTCCCCATTTATCATCTGGGAACTTAAAATCTCTGCAAGAAATCTCAAAGGTCTGGAAGAAATTAGCTATTTCACTTTCTTTATCAATGTAGGTAGGGACTAGCTTTTTCCATCTGGCCACTCTACATCATTATGAGATTCTTTTTTAGTAGCTCCTATCTTTGCTAGTTCTATTCTTTCCTGACTTTCTTTTTGACTTTTCTTATCTTCCATCTCAAGACGTTTTTCTTCTATCTCACGATCAAGACGTTTTTCTTCCATCTCCATCCGTTTCATTTCTAGTTGAAATCGGAACTGTTCGGACATAGTCTGACCTTCAACTTGATATCCCTCCGCGCTTGATTCTACTTTCATTTTTCCACTCGCAATCAACTCATCTTTTATCCGCTGTGTCAACCCAATTCTTGAAGGTGTAGTCTCAGTAACTTCTATCTTCAAGATCTCAGCGATCTCTTTTAACTTCTTTATGGATAAAGTTTTCAAAACCTCTTCTTCTGGATTTTCAATAAAATCCATTCTTTCGTAAAAGATTTTTAAAGTAGTAAATTTCCAACTTACGTTTTTCCAATCGGAAGAATAAATTCAGCGTTATTAGACTTGCTCAGTAGGTCACTGCTCCAACACACAACACAACACAACTTGAATATATGCTTCACTATACAACTTATATCGGACGCAAGCCGTCAAATTGTTATGGACTGTCACTAAGTTGACTATTATTACGACTCGTTAAATCGGATTCAATGAATATAGTTGTATCTTTATTAGACGTCTCTATATTCTGCTAATCTGTAGCCTCAGCTAGGGGTTCCTTGACTGACACGTCTATGCAGCAATGTAGTTATATTCGTGATAATTATCTTCAACACCTTTCTCAACATTGATAGATCAAACAACTCCAGTTGTTAAATAAACAATTTTATTTAAATTGTAGACTCAATATAAACGATCAATAAATGCATCAACTGATGGCAACATAAGTATCAATAAAATGACATGAAATATACAAGTATCAATATAGCGACTTCACTCTACAAACTTTCAAACTGAACTAACTTTAAGGAGGTGGGGACTTTACAAAGAAAACTATCATCGAAGATTCTACAGGGTCTTAATACGCATTTTAACCTCTTTCTCTATAGAATACTGCGATCCAGAATTATCCTCCAATTTCCACGGGGTTGGACGAATTATTTTATTTAAACTGCCCTCAGGGCATAAAGGTCAAAGCTTGGACTCTAATACGCACTTGTTAATATAGTGAACAAGAACAAAGACAGACAGCAGAGGACCCGTGAATTCGTAACAAGATTTATATATATCTATATCTATATATATATCCTAAAATACTATAAATTACCAATTTTGTTTATATTCATATCATAACGAGGTTAGTTGGTGTTACATTTGATTCCAAACGTTTTACACCGTTTGTGAAGCCGGCTGGCCGTGCGGATAGTTCACCGGACTGTCAACCAAAAACCATCTGACACGTCGCGGGTTCTATCCCCGCCACCGGCAGATCCCTGTCCCCTACAGGAGTTTAGGGACTAGATGACGTTAGTACTGGGTTGTTATCACGAGCGCTTAACCGGCAGCAGTGAAACCTTTCACAGATTAATAGTCTTTTAAAGCGCACTCAGCATGCTAAAATAGCATGGATAGAAAAAATGACCATTATTTAATTTATTTAAATAAATAATTTGAATATTTAATTTCATTATCTGTCATTGTTTACTAAATGTTTAACTTAATTAGGTAAGTTGACCAAGCCTTCAATAGCACAACCGCCCGGTTACAGTACTGTCGTGTTGGAAGGAAAGAGTGCCACACTGACTTGCACTTCGCCAGATGGCGCCGTACTATTTGAATGGACTTTCAAGGACTATGTTATAGATGGGGCTACAGCGAGTACTTACACCATTGCAGCTGCATCACTTTCAGATGAAGGCACTTACAAGTAAAATACGTTTATTTTTTTTTAAAGTTAACAAATAGTAACATTTTCATTTAAATTTACATTTGATAATGATTTATGTCAGTGACTTACTATGCTAACAAAAGTTTAAAAGTCATTATTAATAGATACAACCATTTTAAAGTGGCAGTTGAGTATAAAAACGTTAAACGAATTTAATACAGTACACTTTCTCAGAAGTCTTACCTAAGGTAGCAGGCGGTATAACCGCTTACTCTAAAACTTAAAACAAAATCTGGCATTTTAAAGAACCATAAGCCTCTGTAGGTTGCGTTTTAAAAATAAAAAGCAAGACATTTTCAATAACAAAAAAAAAATAAGGCCTTTTCCAGGTAAAATATGAGGCAGTTTTAACAATGACAAAGGTGAACATTTTAAATGATAAAACATGGGAGAATTTCAAGTATAAGAAATGGGTTTCAAGAAGAGAAAGTGGTCTAAACTGAATGGAATGGACATGTAAAGAACAACAAGAAGTTGTAGGTTTGCTAACGCAAAATTGATCAAGTATGCGAAATATGATGCTTAATTTTTGTTTAGCACGTCGTCAGCTATGCCAGACGAAGATCGCTCTATGAACATTAAAGCTAATAACATCACGCCTATTCACGAACTGCTCTGGTAGTGAATGTGTCTTGTACAAAAAACCTATTACTTCAAAAGACTCTCAAATTTGCAATCATTGACACAACATTGGAAGATAATACAGATTTTACTCTTGTTTTTTTTTGTAATATATCTCTAACACCTGAGCTAGTCTATTTGTCATTGGGTGGGTCTTAAAGTTAAATTAGAAAATTTCCCAGAAGATGAAATTGTGCGTCTCTTCCCTACTCTACATTGAGTAAATCGTTTTAATGCAAACTAAACAGGGAAGGTCAATATTAAAGTAGTTATTATAGTTAAAATAAATGGCAAATTTTTGTAACTAGACGTAACAAATATTATTTCTTGTGCAGCAGAAAAAAATGGTAATGTAAAAACATAATAATACAATTAACCCATATCTTGCTGACGTCCTTATTTAAGGACACTTCGTAAAATGCAATTTAAGACATAAAATTAAGTTCATAGTTTGCAATTTTTTTATTGAACGTAAAGAATATATACTGATCTATCTAATTATTATCTTTATTTGTTTGCTTTTAGATTTTTTTGCGCTCGAAACAAATGTATGTCGTGTGTTTGATAAATTGCTGAAAAAAAGTCAAGTCTGAAAAAGTGATACTTTTTTTTAATGAAAATGATAAAAATTTACTTGAGCTTAAAAATAACTTTGTTAATTAATGGACTTAAGCTTTAACATAACTTTGTTAATTAATCTTCGTATAAGGCATATTAGTATATGTTCTAGTATATATTATAATTTTATTCTCAACATCTGTCACAAACTTTACTCACTTCAACATGCTTTTACTTAAATAGAAGACTTAGATTATATATGCACTTAATATATTGATTCAGCCGTCATGTATGTAATAAATATGATGTAACTAAAGACATTTTCTAGATTCTAGCTCTCCTAATTATGTAAAAACAAATACAAATAATGTTGAATCTGAGATAAGACTATTCAGCTTTGCAGATTGTTTTAAGCAAATTTATGTTGACCAAATTATAGAATACATCATACAGCCGACAAAGAAAGGGTTCTCCTTTTCTTAAGCTGGCTACTCTTTTTCTATTACAATAGGAACGACGCAAACCTTTCTTGCCTGTTATTTCTTTTGCTTGCTCCGATACATTGCCCAAAAGACAAACGTAAGAAGACTATCCGCTACCCATAAGACCAATATGATGTCCAAAAGAACAATTTGTTGCCCACAAAAGATGTCCAAATGTGCTGAACACAAATCCTCTTCCAAGAAGACACATAAGCTGCCCAAAATACAAATATGATGACCAAAAGACGAATGCGCTTTCGTTAAACCTATCCACTACACGCAAGACCAACCCAGTGCCCATAAGACCTATCTGATGCCCATAAGATGAATATGGTGCCCACAAGACACATCAGCTGCCCAGAAGACGAATCAGCTCCCCAAACAATGAATCTGCTGCCCAGAAGACCTGTCTGCTACACGGATTACTAAACTGGTGCCCAAGAGACCAATTTGTTGCCCAGAATACCAATCGGTTGCCCAGAAGACCTATCCGACGCCCAGAACACCAATACGGAATAAGATATGTATAATGCAATTTGATGAAAACAATACGAGGAGACGCCATCATAGAATATATTTCTTTGGACCTATATTATAATGTATTATCGGAAAGAATATCATATTTCGTTATAAGTAATGAGTGATATCAACTACTGTTGGCTCAGCTGCCTATATATATACATTTATCTAGATGTTTACGCCGAGTATCACAATATCTACAGCAAAGATATTATTATATAAAGCATATTTTTTACAATTAAATATGATAGATATAATCTTATGTTATATATTACATTCGCTCCTTCTGTAAAGAAAATTATTGTGTCCTACGCTTTTCTGTGGTCAGAGTCTAGTCTTGCATTTTTATTAGTGTTTTAAATTATGTTATCGGTATTTCTGGTTTGTTCAGTTAACCCATTCTGTGCCCAGATGGCACTCGAATGCCAATGTTTTATTACGCTATTTTCTTATCTTATTGTTTTGAAAAGCTATAAATTAAACATTCTATCTTAAATTGTTAAAAAAATATGCATTTATCAATGAGATAAGAGTGCCTGTTTTTCTTGCAAACATGCAATGTCACGGTATCATTTCTTGCTAGCGTCCGTTTTTAAGGACATTTTGAAAAATCTCAAGATTTCAAAAAAAAAATATTTTTTTTTCACAAAATAACTATCATTTGTTTATTACATCATGACATTCTATTTTATATGTAAAAATCACGAAAAAATAAAACCTCAGCAAGATATGGGTTAAAATAGTAAAACATAATGTTAGAATATCCAAGCGTTTAAACAATTACGTTCTATTCAGGTACTTAAACAAACACTATAGAAATAAAAGCAAAAGTTAGCAAATATAATATTTATGTCCTTACTATTTATGTTATAAACCTAACATAATACACCAAAATAAACGTACAGATCTAAGCATTGTAAGCCAAATTGTAAAAACATATTTTTAAAAAAGTAAAACTTATGTATTGAAGTGCTGCAATATTTACTAAATGTGTAAATCATCATATCTTGTGCTTGATGTGAACTTTAACAACTGTAATAAAAACATAAAGCTAAAATGGTATCTAATATTACAAAGACCTATACTAGAATACGCGTATGCTGTATGGAACCCATCAACTAAAAAAACATTTTTAAAAACTGCAAGGAATCCATAAAAGAGCTGTGAGTGTCATTTCTAGTTAATATTTACAATTACAAAGTAGTAAGCCTTTATGATAAACAATAGTTTCTTGTTCATAAACATTAATAATTTAGCTGTTTATAAATTTAGTTTTGCTTACACCTTAACAAGTATGCTATGCTTAAATTTCATTTTTTTTTTATATTTAAAACTGCTTGAAGTTATATTTTGAAAGAACCAGACCAGTTTATTTTCTATTTATTTGTTCAACACTTTTAATTATAATTTTATGTAGACTTCAAACAATAGTTAGCAAGCCTAAAAGAAATCAATTTACTAGAACATGCAATAGACTACCTAATTAATACATACATTAACATGGTGACCATGACACAGTAGCATACTAGGTAACGAAAAAGTAGACAAGTTGACAGAACTGAAAAAGCTGCCAACTTCAACAGAGTACGAAGTATGCTCTAAAAAAAAAATCAACTTCACCGGAGATTTGCTAAATCAATGGGCATTATGAAAAAACTGAAATATAAATGTACAAAGACATAAACATGCTCAACAAGCAAGTCGACGCTAAACACATTCCCCTAAAAGTACCATGCACCATATTTCAGTTGAAAAACAGGCCCTTTTACCATAATAATGTCATCCTGCAACTAGCACCTAAAAAGGATACAGCCAATATACTCACCTAACTGTAGATAATGCTATAAAACAAAGGAAACCTTATACCCTTTCCTTCCAGAATATTCAAAGGTAACCAACCTTATAGATGCATTATTGCCCCCTACCATCCTCAACCAACCATTACCGACGCACTATACTAAACAAATATAAAGACATATATACATGTTTGGCTGCCTTCGAATGCAAGGCAAAAAAGTAATCTTACTACAACTACCTTTGCTTATTTAAACAAGAGAAAGATATATATATATACATAGAGAGAGAGAGTTGTAACTAATTTATGTAAAACGTGTACTATTTTTTTTAAGATGCAAGGCGAAATTCTCTGAAAATAGCAACCTGGATTCAGATCTAAGTGATCCCCTTCAAATTTATATATTTATGAAAACTGGTAAGCTATATATGGATTTATATGAATATTTATATGTCCTTTGAGAAAGAAAATTACAATTGGAATATTGGTTACCTTATTGAACGAATGAGAAAAAACTACTTCTAAACAAATGTATCATTTGACTCTCAGCAGAACAATATCTTAATATAGCCAACATACGGGTCTTCCATATATTACGTACACACAACTAATCATATTCTTATATTTTTATACACCCTCCCCCTGTTGTACCAGTACATTTTGGGACACCACCCTCGTTGCGTACGTACACATTTTAATTAGTATATATCTCTTTCCCCACCCTCCATCCTGTTTGTACAATTTATTTGTAGCCATAGTCACGAAGTATTTGCTTTACTATTTACATTTTTTTTTATCGAGTATGTTTAAGTTAAAATGTATTAAAGAAATACAATAGTACATACAGAATATATATTATCTAGAACACTTCATCAAAATAATTGATAAAATAAAATATAATAATGTCATTGACATGGAACATAATTATTGTTTATATTTCAAGATATTAATCTATAAGTCCACCAGACATGGATATGTCTTACTTATTTTAGTAACATATGGTACATATGTAACGTAACTTCTGGTCAGAAGCTAATGTTATCTCTTTCCATTTAAAAAATGAATAAGAATTTAGTTTGTCATTATAACTAACTGTTGCACATTCATCCCGCAATCTGTCGGTGTCTTTTGCCGTCCGTTACGTATCTTACGTGAATTAATTTATTATAACTACTCGATTTGTCTTAATGAGTGCAACTGTGATCACGTCTCTCGTCAGGCATTGCCTGCCCGTGGAAAGCGTATTAATTTATTTTACATCTATTGTGTGCAATTTCAACGAGTCTTTTGCTCGAGTTTTGGGTTAATTGTTCATTGTTACGAATAGCATACATATTGTTACGAATCTCGGTCATAAATGAATGACGTAGTAAGGCATTGACCTCTTAACAAGTGCGTATCAGAGTCCAAGGCGACCAAGGTTTGACCTTTATGCCCTGAGGGCAGTTTAAATAAAATAATTCGTTCAAATCCCGTGGAAATTGGAGGATAATTCTGGATCGTAGTAATTATAGAGAAAGAGGTTAAAATGCGTATTAAGACCCTGTAGAATCTTCGATGATAGTTTTCTTTGTAAAGTCCCGACCTCCTTAAAAAGAGTTCAGTTTGGAAGTTTGTCGAGTGAAGTCGCTATATTCATACTTGTACATATAATGCCATTTTATTGATACTTATGTTGCCATCAGTTGATAAAGTTTATTGATCGTTTATATTGAGTCTACAATTTAAATAAAATTGTTTATTCAACAACTGGAGTTGTTTGATCTATCATTGTTGAGAAATGTGTTGAAGATAATTATCACGAATATAACTACATTGCTGCATAGACCTGTCAGTCAAGGAACCCCTAGCCTGGGCTACAGATTAGCAGAATCTAGAGACTTCTAATAAAGATACAACTATATTCATTGAATCCGATTTAACGAGTCGTAATAATAATCAACCTAAAGGGCCATAACAATTTGCGGGCTTCATCCGATATAGTTGTATAGTGAAGCATATATTCAAGTTGTGTTGTGTTGTGTGTTGGAGCAGTGACCTACTGAGCAAGCCTAATAACGCTGAATTCATTCTTCCGATTGGAAAAACGTAAGTTGGAAATTTACTACTTTAAAAATCTCTTAACTAAAGAATGGAATTTATTGAAAATCCAGAAGAAGAAGTTCTGAAAACTTTATCAATAAAGAAGTTAAAAGAGATCGCTGAGATCTTGAAGATAGAAGTTACTGAGACTACACCATCGAGGACTGTGTTGACACAGCAGATAAAAGATGTGTTGATTGCGAGTGGCAAGTTGAAAGTAGAATCAAGCGCGGAGGAATATCAAGTTGAAGGTCAGACGTCGAAATCTTCAATGTCCGAACAGTTGCGAACTAGAAATGAAACGGATGGAATTGGAAGATAAACGAGAAGAAAAACGTCTTGATCGTGAGATAGAACAAAAACGTCTTGATCGTGAGATAGAACAAAAACGTCTTGAGTTTGAGATGGAAGATAAGAAAAGTCAACGCGAAAGTCAGGAAAGAATAGAGCTAGCGAAGATAGGAGCTACTAAAAAAGAATCTCATAATGATGTAGAGATGGCCAGATGGAAAAAGCTAGTCCCTACCTACATTGATAAAGAAAGTGAAATAGCTAATTTCTTCCAGACCTTTGAAATTTCTTGCAGAGATTTTAAGTTCCCAGAAGATAAATGGGGAATATTAGTCAGAACAGCTTTTACTCAGGGAAGGGCAAGAGATTGTGTTCTATTATTAAAAGAGGAACATTTAAATGATTATGAAATCATCAAAGATACTGTACTAAAAGCCTATAACCAAATACCGGAAAGTTATCGGAAAAGGTTCCGTCAGTATACAATGTCCCCTTACCAAACACACTTAGACTTCCTTCGAGCAGAAGAAAAGTTAATGGATCAGTGGATAAAATCCAGAAATATCTCCACATTAAAAGAAATGAAAGATATCATTCTGTTAGAGGATTTTATTAACAAAGTGAGGCCGGATATAAGAATGTATTTATCTGAGCGTGACATCACTGACCCACATAAGGCTGCTGATTTAGCTGAACAGTATACACTGTGTCATAGAACAGCTGATGGAAAGAATTTTAATCGGTCACAACGGCCAGCAGAAAACACACAACAACAACATCGTGAAAAAGAGCATTTTGTGAAACAAAATGATGTTAATAAAAAACCTGTCTACAAAAACGTCCAATGTACTTTTTGTAAAAGAACAGGACATAGCATCGAAGACTGTTGGAGTATAAGGAAAGAAAAAAGACCTAATAAAGTAGTAATGTGCGTCAGACATGCCCCAATACAAAATGTACAAGAAAGCGAAGATACAAACGAACTGAATTCGAAGAAAGATTCTTCTAAACCAGAAACACTGAGGGTGGATTTGGATGAGAGCAAAAGTCAGAAGGTAGAGAAATCTACAACTCAAGATAATGAGGATAAATATCCTGATTATAAATACAGAATGGCTACTATTGGATTAATTGTCCAAGTCCACAGAGACGAGAAAGTAGACCAAAGTATTTTTGACTCGAACAAGAGTCTGAAGTCATCGAAAGATGAAACAACACCCGAAAGTCATGGTCAAGGGAAGAATAAAATTGACACAGAGACCCTGTGCAGTTTTCAACCGTTCATTAGTGAAGGTTGTGTGGCCTTACAAAAGGAAGGACCACTGAAGTCCGTAAACATATTACGAGACACAGGAGCATCATTAACACTGCTGCTTAAAGATGTATTACCATTGAATGATAATACATTGACAGGACAGACTGTCCTATTGAGAGGTTTTGGATGGAAAGAAGAAATACCTCTACATAGGATATACCTCGCATCTGACTTGGTGACAGGATATGTGACAGTTGGAGTAATATCAAAACTTCCTGTTGAGGGCATATCCGTTATCCTAGCAAATGATTTGGCGAAAGGGAGGGTGAGACCTGAACTGATTGTGAAGGAAAATCCAGACCCTAGTCCTATGGTGGAGACAGGAAAAGAAAAAGAACTTTATCCTGTAGGTGATGTCATAAATGGTATGACACCACAGAAAAAGAAAGAAGAAACTATCTCACAAGAAAAGGAAAAGAAAGAAGAAATTCTCCCACGAGAGAAGAAAGAGGAAGAAGAAGTGGAACTTGATACTACTATTTTCTCCATGATTGAAGATTGTCCGAAAGGAAATGAACAATCAAAGAAGTCATCACAAAATGAATTGACTGCTGAACAGAAAGTAGACCCAGAGTTGCTACAGCTACATGAGAAAGCTGTCGACGAGAAAGAAACTACTACTACTGATGTCTATGAACAGATAGACCACAGCATAAACATATCACAATGCAAACCTGCAGTTGCCGGTACAGATGAATATTTGAGGAGCATCACTGAAGAAACGAGTGCGGAGAGCTGGACCGAAACTATCAAAAGCTATGGGTTACCACAATCCATACCGACAGATCGAAGGACCAACTTCGCCCCGGAACTCTTCAATCCAGTCCTAAAGAACTTATGCCTGGAGCAGGAGATGTCAACTGAATCCTATCCGGAAAGTCGAGGAGCCTATGGACCAATCTTTGGACCCACTGTCCGAGGACCACTCAAACTACTTCAAGAAGCATGGCAGACCGAATTGGATCTCCTTGGGCTGATCAAGTACCTAGATAAGTACATAAAATTTTTGTCTGACATAACTGTGTTTGTTAGAAAAAAAATGTACACTGCTCACATGCAGATGCCATTGTTGTGTGAAAAAAGAAAGGCAAAAATATTATATCATTTGAAAATGATAAAGCCTTACCTTCTGAAAACAATTGGAATAAGCTTGATGTTGTTAACATTGTTACTCTTATTTGTAAAATTTATGCCTGGAGTACAGGATGAATTGAATAACAAATTCACTGATAGTTAGTTACCAAACTTACTATTTTAAAACTAAATCCCTTACTTGTGATGAAAAAGGACTGAGTAAAAGTATTGTTAGAGTAAATATTATTATAGTGTGATATTTCTAAACAAACTTGTTAGGTTGAGCATTTAAAATAATTGCTATAAGAGAAAAAGATCAGTTTTATCCGCAGAATTGGTTTCTAAATCAGAGGACATTATAAATGTGGACTGATTATAAGATGTGTTTGAGAATCTCTGGAAATGATAATTGAAACATTTGGCAGAGAGGATAATTTGATTGAAAAAGATGTAAATGGTTTTGAGAAAAGAGAATTTTTCTATCACTAAAGTATTGAGAAATGTTTTTTATTGTACTATGGAAATTTATTTTATCATGTACTGTTGTTGAAATAATTGCACTGAGTCAAGATGCAAATTTCTTCTATGTGAATTTATTCATTTGTTCTATTATCATTGAATGTATGATAATGTAGGGTAAAAATAGTTGCTGCAAGACAGAACTATGACTAACAAGAATTCCAAGAAATGTATTATACATGATTTTTCACTTTTAGGATACTGTTACATGAAAAGCAGATCAAAAGTAGAAACTAATAAAACTTTGTAATCCTTATGTTGTAAAAATTTAGGATGTGCCACTGACTTGACACTGTAAACCAGAATGGTTGAAAATTTATAATGTTGACATACCAATGTTCAACAAATGTATTATTAATTAAGGATTTCATGTCAAGATTGTAAAACTAATCTATATTTTTTTTTTGTATTAGTTAAAATAGATTGAATGAATTGTATTGACAAGCAAAAGACTGGGTAGACCTGAACACTGTGAGGAACAGGAGAACCTAGAATCTATGAATAATGAATAAAACCTTTTGTGGAAAATGGAAAAGAGCAATGTACCCCACTGAAAAGATTGGAAATGGAATGTTTCACCACACCAGTCAAACCAGCAGTTTGTTTTGTACATCAATTGCTAAATTGATTTTGTCTGAAAAAAAAATAAAAAATTAATAGTAGCCTATGCTTTAATCTTTTCTACGTCAATAAGATTGTATTTAAAATGTCTTTAATGTAATTAAAAGAAAATAAGTACTTACTGTGTAGTACTAAGATTGTATGCCGATGATAAGTTGCTTTAATTGATAGTTAATTAAGTAAATTAACCAATTTGTTTTAAGTAAATCCATGTCTGCATGAAAGATAGAATGTTTCAATTCAAAACTGCTACGATGTGAACTCTTTTAAAAAGAAAATAATGACGTCGAAAGGTCATGGTAAAATGAGAAATTGAAATATTTTTAATGATTTTTGCTATAAACTATCTAAATTCTGTAACATACTATGTTTAAATTTCTTAATATAACATAAATGAATGTCATATTGAGATAATGGTTGTTAAATAATGCTCATTTAGTCAAGATAACTTTTTAAGAGCGTAACAATTTATGACCTAAAGCGGTGATAGGGTAGAAATTTGCATAGCGATGTCAATATTGTTAGAATCAATTGAGAATGAGAGGGTGAAAAAAAGGAATAGAGAGAGAGAGAGTGCGGAATTGGCCTACATTTTGGGTCGCGTCACAGACAGTATTGTTTAAAGTTTAATGTGTTAGCCAGCCTACAAACATGAAAAAAAAATACTGTCTACACAAGCAATAATATTTTTTGTTGTAAAGTGAAATTAGGTCAGGGCTAGTATTTTTTTTTTTTGTAATTGAGTTAGGCCTAGCATGTGTTCTATCAGAACGTTTGGTTTTTTTCCTTATAAAAAAATAAGTCGTGTCTGAATAGACATTAAGTGATTTTTTCTTTTGTTGTTTGATTACAAATGTAAAAGCTAAGTTTATAATTAAATGAACGAGAGAGTTTTATTAACGTAGCATGATAATGGAATGGAAATTATTAGATTGTATAATGTTTAACCCTATGTATTTTTCTTGTATACAAGATTTAGATAAACAATTTAATTGTCCATTGTTTTGAATTAAAAATTGAATGATTGAATGACTATAGTTAAGCCATTTGATAAGATGAATTTATATTGCATATATTATTATGTTATTGTTATCAGTTCGATTGAATTATTGGGATCGCCAATTGAACTGTATTGTTTTCCCCGGAATATTTTCTTTTATAATTATTCCTTAAAATTAACATTTTTTATTGTAAATGTAAAAGAAATAATTATAAAACTTTTAAGGGTGGTCGTGTTACGAATCTCGGTCATAAATGAATGACGTAGTAAGGCATTGACCTCTTAACAAGTGCGTATCAGAGTCCAAGGCGACCAAGGTTTGACCTTTATGCCCTGAGGGCAGTTTAAATAAAATAATTCGTTCAAATCCCGTGGAAATTGGAGGATAATTCTGGATCGTAGTAATTATAGAGAAAGAGGTTAAAATGCGTATTAAGACCCTGTAGAATCTTCGATGATAGTTTTCTTTGTAAAGTCCCGACCTCCTTAAAAAGAGTTCAGTTTGGAAGTTTGTCGAGTGAAGTCGCTATATTCATACTTGTACATATAATGCCATTTTATTGATACTTATGTTGCCATCAGTTGATAAAGTTTATTGATCGTTTATATTGAGTCTACAATTTAAATAAAATTGTTTATTCAACAACTGGAGTTGTTTGATCTATCATTGTTGAGAAATGTGTTGAAGATAATTATCACGAATATAACTACATTGCTGCATAGACCTGTCAGTCAAGGAACCCCTAGCCTGGGCTACAGATTAGCAGAATCTAGAGACTTCTAATAAAGATACAACTATATTCATTGAATCCGATTTAACGAGTCGTAATAATAATCAACCTAAAGGGCCATAACAATATGCACAGTATACACACTTGTTTATCTGTCCATGGGTGCTCGATATATTATCTTTTTTAATGCGCCTCTTAGGATTTCAAATAATTCTTTATTAACACAGCTGAAAGCCTTATCAACAGCCCCAAAATATCTTTGTCTACAACTACTTTGTTCAAGGGGAAATCTGTTACCGTCAGTTGTATTAACATACCTATGGGTTACAACCCAGCCAAGGTGAAAATTACGGTAAGAAATGTGTTTCATCATCGGATAAAATTAAAATAATTCTCTTAGAATAATGTAGAAACAGAAAATAATGTATCAATATATATATAATTACCGTGAGTTTGTTTGTTTATATGTTTGTTTTTATATACAATCTACTTTTAGATTCGTCCACTATAGACTCCTAGGTCTTTTAGCTAAATATTTAAACTGGAAACAACATCCGACTTTATTTTCTTTACAATATCAACTATATTACTATATTGCTGAATTCGTTAATTTACGTTTTAAATAGACGTATACCTAATTAAATTTGTTAAGGCTATAAACTTGAGCGCAATTTACAAAATATTCAAGGTGATGTTCCTTTAAAAATACTTTTATTTTGGAACTTCCTTGTTTTCATTTGCTGCAGAAGTTTCTAGTTTTCATTGTTTTGCATTTTGTCTTGGTTTTTTTCCCCTCTTTTTGATAGTTTTTATTATTTTAGCATAACATATTGTAATCAGTTGTTACTCCGTTATTTTGAGGAGCACATTACTAATCGTTGAATAATACACAAGTAGTTGACGACGCCTACGGAATATATATTTTACATTTATTATAACAATTCACAAATATATGCTATTATTGTTAAAGGTCAATATACTAATCAAATAGAATGTGCAGACAGAAAGCCACTCAGAATAAGACAAACATTAATAGGCATATATACTATGTTATTTACATACCAATGCAAAGAATGAGTGAGATGGACAAAGAAAGTGATCGAATGGGCAGTCAGGAAGACTAAAATTAAACAAAGATAAATCCGTGTATTAGCCTAACCGTCGTGCTGTGTCACTGCTTATAACACCGCATACAATTTAGTATTGGAAATCTGGACTTAAAGTCACTGGAACAAATTGTCACAGTGTCTATATGACTATATATATTTGATTACCCAAAGTCATAATATTATTGTTTAATTGAACCCACGTCTGGGTTACTTGTCAAAAACTACAATAGAACTGTAAAAGTAAAGTTGTAGTTCCTTCTAGCATCCAGCCTAGCCTAAATAGTATACATAGTCGTGACATAATACCCCTATACAGTCGGATAGATGGACATGGCTATGTAGATCAAAACATAGATAGACAGATAAATAGATACTAAACAGAGTGACGAGAAGGTAGGTAGAGAGGCAGAAAGAGAAACTGTAGACCGACGACATACTTTTATACAATTATCAAATAAATGTAACATTATTGGTAACACAATTATTAGTTTTATTGTACATTTTTTAAATATTTTTTTTTTTTTTAATTTTTTTTTTATTTTTTTTTTATTTTTTTTTTTTACGAATAGTTTTACGAGTATCTATTGTGTCTATTTGATCTATAAGTGGGGTATTCTCACTTGCATATTTATATATATACTATAATACTGTGCGCAGGACACATTTTCAAACACCATTACGTCACCTCTGACAATAGATAGCAATAACCAAGTGCAACCAGTGAAATGTGAATTGTTTGATGCTCCGACGTCACATGAAAATAAAATTACTGGTACTGTTACATATTTACCTTATATTGTCGGTAAGTAATGAAAACATGTTAATCATAATTCTTTATATTAAAATGTGTCTTTACTCCTTAATTGTGTACTTGTCTATGTCTCTTTGCATTTAAAATATAAATAATAAACCATGTATAAAGAGGCCTTAAAAATAATGTATTAATTATCTGGTCCAAACAATGAAGTCCTATCCTATTTTTATATTATATGTTACAAATGATTCTTTTTTTACATAAGATTATTGCATCATACGCTAATCTGATGTGCCGACATCTAAACACGCGACAGATAAACACAAGACAATTAAAAAAACGACAGATATACATTCGGACACTTAAACGGACATTTAATCACAGCGACAGATAAACACGCTTTTAAAAAATTATAACATTGAAACTTGGAACATAAAATAGATTATGTTACCAAAAAGTAAAAAATATACAGGTGTACAAAAATACTTTTTTTATGATTACTTACAGATGACATATCTGAAACCATCACAATAAGCACTATGGCTACGGAAATTGGGATATACACAAAAGAGGTACCAATTACTTTGAAATGTGTGACTACACCTGATGTTGATTACGTAGATACAACTACAAAACCCATTACTTGGTCCTGGTTGGTAAGTTAACGCCAAATACGTTTTCCTCAAAGTTTTACCTAGGGATGTTAAACGAAATTATTAAATCCCAAAGCTTTAAAACCGATTTTTGGTTTTGTTGGCGATTGGAAGGAAATGATTTAAATGTGGTGTCTCATGATTTGTTTCCCAAGAAGAAATATAATATATATATATATATTGTTACGTAAAGGAAAGTGTGTTTTTTTCTTTTCCGTAGATATATTTTTCTCTTAATATTACAAAAAGTTAAAAGAAGTCTTGACACCAAAATGTTCTTCCGTACTTAGAATAAAAACGTGCATATATGTCTAGACTCTAAACCAGGGATCGGGAACCCATGGCTCGCAAGCCAGATGTTGCTCTTTCGATGGCTGCATCTGGCTCGCAGACAAATGTTCGATTATTAAAAAAGTTTTTTTTTTACTTTTTGATCAATAGATTAATTACATATCAATATTTTATTCTACAAATGAGCTAAAGTCTACTGCAGCTCAGCATCAGAAAAATTCAGAGACATAATTATTGTACTTTTAGTGTTGAAATTACACAAAATGCATACATTTACTTGAATTGTTAGTTTTAAACATAATGTAGGCTCCTACAGAATTACTTTTCAAAATATGTGTTTTCCATGGCTCTCTCAGACAAAAAGGTTCCCGACCCCCGCTCTAAACGATAAATCATCGGATTAGAACGCGTCATATGTCGCACGGCAGTTTGTTTTGCTTGGGTAGTTGAAGTTTTGGTGTTGTAGTGTGAGTACCATGTGTTAGATTCTCCTGAAGATTATAATATTGACAACATCTTTAAATACATTGTTCAGATCAAATCTCAACTGATAGAGCTATTGAAGATGATCGATTGTATCCTGTTTACTGTTTCATTTCATCTATGGTTGTTCAATTCATTAATAAATCGTTGGGACTTTCTATTCATCAACGTTTATTATAGCCATCTTTACTTGCTCAAACTTATTTCTTCAATTCAGCAGACGATTATTATTATAGGGAATGAAGGGATTTCAAAAAAATATAGGGTCACTGACATATATAATTTTTAACTGATGAAAAACTTATAATGATTATTAAATAATACAATTGGCACTAAATGCAAACGTTTTAATATACATATCAAATTAATTAAATGACTGTTCTGATAATTATTTTAGGAAAAGGCAATATCTACAGAAGCGCATGTATTTTTTATTATTATTATTACTTTCCAGTCACCATGGCTTAAGGTCTGAAAATCGGGTTACTAGAACCAAATATCTGTTTTGAAAGAAAGCAAAAATGATTTATTCATAAATGCTTTAAATCTAAATTTTCTTATAAGTTTACAATTCAATAACGTAAATACACATACTACACATTTATTTCTTTGGGAAATAAAATGTTCATGCATTGAACCTAGCTATTAGATTTGAACTCTCTCTCAGAACAGTACGGAAAAAACACATTTATATGGCATTAGTTATGTGAAATGTCCATTTTATTATAAGCTGATTTATGGATCATGGCGGTAGAGTGGTTTGTATGTGGTTGTTGTTTTAAAAGTTAGAATTCTGACGAAAACAAAATGTTTACCCAATAAAGTTCAGTCTACTGAGATGTGACTACCTGAAATTATTTGAGTACTTTGAGGTGGACTGAATGCCGGCCTCACATTCCCTTTTATGACGTGAACACGGAAATATGTGTACGCTGATTCACTCTATGGTCCGGCATGGACTGAAGGGAATACTAACTAGCCCCTTTAGACTTTTTAATCCTTACGGCCTGAGGTGCAACGTACATAAGTTTACATGCCCAAGGCATTATAGGGCATTGTGTGGCCGGGTTTACTTTGCTCTATGTCAGATAAACATCTACCCATCTGTGATGAAGACAGTGTGTGGCCAGTACAAGTCATTGCGTGTCCACTCTAAGCGTGCGTGCCGAGGAATGTGAAAACTCGACTTACGCCGCAAACCACTGGCTTATTTATCTAGTGTAAATGATGGCATAACTTTTACCCTGGTGTTGACCCTGGTGTTGGGATTATGGCACGATATTTATATTTAATGAAAAAAGACAGCTTTCATTACCTATCTACGTTGCACAGAAGTTCCTTCTAGATAGAAGATTATTACGTCCACTAGGCCCAAAACTCCTGCAGGGCGACAGGGATCCGTCGGTGGCAGGGCTAGAACCCGCGACCTGTCAGTTGGTTTTTTTTTTTGGTTGACAGTCCGGTGAACTAACCGCTGGACCAGCCGGCTTGGACCGATGGTTTCGACCGCCGGTTATTACTTTTCAATAATGCGCAGCAAAGATAGGAAATACTCGCAAGAGAAGACAAAATAATAATTAGACAATGTACAAGTAATAAATTGAGTGCGAAGTCGAGGGCGCTGATAATTTTACATTATTGTATTATTCTTTAACATTGTAAACATCACACGACCAGCAGTATAATTGTAAGAATGCGATTCCAGCAAGTGTTATGTATATGATATATAAATATTATTGTATGGATAGAATGCAAGGAAAAGGTAATATCATACATTTTGTAAAAATGGCTCGAAAATACAAAACTTCTCTAATTTCGGTCCTTATTAACTAGAACTGACTTTCAATTGTAATTTGTCCTGCTGGCCGTCTTAAATGCCCTCTCTGATGACGAATGAGAGGATAAAAGTCAACACCTTTTCACCATAATAAAAAATAATGCAAAAATAAATCATATTATAAGAAAATATTTTATTGTTATTAAATGTTTCATACCGTCCAAGATTTATATTCATAATAAACATTTTTGGTCAATGTACACTCTAAGTTAAACATTCACAATTTCAGAGAGACTTATCAGTTATCACTGGGGCCAATACACAAACCTATGTGTTACCACTTGAAGAAGGTATTTATACAATAATATGTCGAGCCTACACCTCAACGAATTATAATGAATATTCAACGGCGATAACCATTGTACGAAGTAAGTAATGCTTTCCTTTATGTAGACCTCACTTATAAATCTGTGTTGTTATCTTAAACAGTGAAAACTTCAAGCTGCTGAGAGGTGGGAACCTTTATATTCGCAGTCGACATACGTCTTTGCATATAATTACATATAAATTGTGCTAATCAGGACCAGGGGACCAATTTCTTTAAGTGTCTTGATGGAATTAATTAGTCTGACGACATTAGAGCTTTGTTTTTTGTTTTTTAAACATAACTGAATTTAAGCAGGCAATAAAAGCACACATGGCTTGAACAAAACCTCTCATCATATACTAGGTCAAGGATCAGCAACGTATGGCACGCGTGCCAGATTTGTTACAGAGCGACATTTTTTTAATGGCACGCAGTAGAAGACCCAAAAAAAAGACTAGTTTTTTTTTATCTCTTAGAAATTGAGTTCCAAAGCAATGTAAATTTTTGGCTCTTGGCACGCTTAATAAATTAGAAATCTTAATTATCAAAAGTGTGACGACCCCTGTACTAGGTAACACTCAAACCACACATACCACAAACCAAAGCGTCGAATTAGGTGTAGTGGGGGACCATGGCCTTGGCTATGCCACTTGTGAGCCATTTCCAACCCACACGATACGCAAAAATGCGTAAATGGGATTGAGGTGTTAATAATACAATATACAAGATATGCATAGCCTACTCATTAATACAATAATGGCATTAGTAGTAAAAAAAAATGAAATAGAAATAAAAAAATAATTAATACAATTTATTATATGTATTGGGTCAAACTATAGAAAGTTCAAGATGTTGTAAATTACTTAACACCTTTGTAAGACGAGTTTAACATTAGCATGCGGCCGCTGCCCAGGACAAACGTAAGACATTATAAACTAGTAGGAAATAGAAATCTATAATGTGACCTTGCCATAAAACAGTGTACATACTGCTTCGTCAATCCCGAAAATGAGGATGAGCACATGTACACATTCTTAGTTCTTTACATTTATTTTCCTTGTATACAATTATACAAATCGAGTATAGGCACACATGATTTCGAGGCACCTCTGCCTAGTTGGACTTTAGGTGGCTCCACCTATAAAGCAAGCTCACATTTACAACATCAGAAATCTCTTATAGTATTTAAAAAAAAAAAGACATAGCACTTGACAAACTATGTGCTTACAACATATAACAGTGTTAAACAAATAAAAAAGTTTAAAGAGCATTTAAATAAAAAACTAACAAGGCTAATACTAAATACCAGAAAAACTAAAATCAAGTTACAGACAAACTACTCATACAATTTAGAATTAAATGTAGATAAAAACATTGAGATTCATTGCTTTGGATGTTGTGCACAATCATTTTAGATAGTTTAATCAGAATTATGCAATCTAAGATTTGCTGATAATATCGACCTGTTGGTTAGAACAAAAAAAAACTGCAATATCATAGAGACAAACATGAAGAGAGAGAGAAAGAAGTAAAATATTGCTCAACACCACAGAACAGATGCCAGAAGAAAAACATCACAATGAACCAACAACAAGTATTGAGACAGAAATGGCGGTAATGGTTCGCAATAACAGAATCTGAATCAGCTAAAATATTTGTCTCCCAACAAAGCTCAGATTTTACAGAATCCTTGTCAAAACTATTGTTCTGTATGAATGTGAGACCTGAACGCTGTAATCACCAACAGAAAACAAGTTGCAGGCATTCAAAAAATAAATGCATGAGAAAAGTACTTCAAATATCCTACAAAGATTCAAAACATGTGGCAATAGATTCAAAACACGTGACAATATTCATTTTTCCTAGTCGGAATCCTTTCTCTCACGTCACTTTCCTATGTTGCCGGAAATAAAAACATCTCAAATGGCTACGAGATTTGTTTTTTTTTCTCCGAAAAACACACACATTTAAGTGCAAATATTGAACTAACTACTTAAAATTTATCTTTAATATCGTGTATAAATGATTTTTATTAACATTCAGATGTTGAATACACTATTTAATATCAAAATGAAATGCTAACTCAATTTTGATAAAAAGCTCTTCACTTGGTCTTTAAACATAATTAGAAAATACTCTATTTGTATTTTCTCTCATGGTTACTACGTACTCATACATCTATTACTTGAGAATGAATTTTATACATACTTTCGACTTGAATATCTTAATCTGCAAACTACATAAATCTATATTTGCTAATTCCACAGACAGTAGTTATGTGACTAAACCAGTTATCACAGGCGATTCTACAACTCATTTTGTGGGCAGTCGTCTTTCACTAGCCTGTGGTAGTGCAGTGGACGGGGCGAAGTACTCTTGGAAGAAAGACAACACCGACATTGCCCGTCAATTTGAGCATATCATACAGCTCGATAATTTAACAATTAGTGACCATGGAACATACGAGTGTACAGTTCAACGAAGCATGGTCATTCAGACCTCTGACTCCTTCACTGTCAACGTCAGTGGTAAGTATGTGACACTCAATGTGACACTAAATGTAACACTCAATGTGACACTAAATGTGACCCTAAATGTGACACTTAATTTGACACCAAATATTTACAAAGTTTTCTTTGCCGATCACATAAAACAACAACAGTTCTAATCAGTGGAATAAAAATTCATTTCAAAGAAAACAAAGAATGTCCAGGTAAACTCTGCACCACCAATATAGAGATTTGGAACAAATGTAAAAGCATAAGTCAAATTAGTGAATTTAGAAACACTCCAGTAAAGACGATTTAAAAAGCAATGTAGTAAGAAAAGATATACGACATAAAGTATTCGATTCCAACCTAAACATATAAGCTTTTAATGTTATAATTTTATTGATGTAAACAATAAACAAAAAGTTCCTACTTCCTGGCTGATATCTGATGAGAAATTGTTTTCCTAAACTAGTAAGGAAAATGAATAAGTCTAAACACTTAACACATTACTAGATCAGACACAAAACGCGGCTAAATGTTTCGAACATTGTAGAAGAAGAAGTATCCACGTTGGACCAACATTGATCTAGACTAGGTGATTGTGTGGCCAGCACTATGCACAGCCGCCTCTACTTTACCCCTACTAAGGTCAGGTACCAATCAAGGGTGGGTGGACCCAGGGACGTCCTAAAATCCTGGGGAAAAATCCTAGCCTTTACCAAGATTCGAACTCAGGACCCTTGGATCGCTAGTCGAACTCGCTTCCGCTCGGCTACCGTGCCCCCCTTTATAGTAGGAGAAACTTCTACAAAAAGTTAAAATATAATATTTAAGGACTAACAATGTGCCGATTTGTCAAAGTAAAATGTTTGCGAAATGTTTACATTTTTTCTTAGCAACTATAGCCATACATAGACTAAAGATACACTAATTATCATTACAATATTTGATTTTCTAAATGCATGCATTTTCCAGTAGAATTTTTGTTTCAGAGCTATCAGACTATTGAAAACTTGCATATAATGAAAAGTAGTATAAATTTACAGAAAAAAGATCAAGAACAGAACTGACCAAACAGTAAACACAATAAAAGTAGCCTTTTCAAAAATGTGTTTATAGTTGCCATAAAAAAATAGATATTGTATTTTTTTTTACCCATAAATCTCAATGCCAAATCTAATAGGGTAATTTGATTTTGTCAGAAAAGCCAATTAACCAAAAAAAAAAAATTATAGACATGTGTCACTTCAAAGTGTCATTCCGAAGTTAAAATCATTTGAACAAAATCTAGAAGGTTTTTGTGCAAACATGAAATATTAATTAAAAGGCAACTTAAACTTAAGCTATAATTAAACCAAAATAATTAAGCTACAGTAATTATTAATGACGTCAAAGATCACAGTGAACAAGGGGTATAGTGACCGAGCGACAGCGTGTTCGTCTGGCGTACCGAAGGTCCTGGGTTCGAATCATTTTGAATTTGTTCCGGGGTCTGGAGGGTACCTGACTTTAGTTGGGGTAAAGTAAATGCAGCGCGATGAAAACTTGTTAACGCAGCTTCATTGAACAGATAAAAATATATTTCAATATAATTGTATTACTTTGTATTACTAATACTAATACTAAAACTAATATTATGGTATTATACATTACGTAAAAAGTAACTTGCTTTAGAGCTGGGAAGTGATTTTATTGTACAATAACTATGTGTATCTGTTAGATTGATAGAGACCAATACAAATCATGATTGTTTCCATGTTACTGGAATTGTCACCATGAAAATTTGACATGAAGTCATTTTTTATGTGAATTATGAAATGTTTTTTTTTTGTTATCTGTCTCTTTTGTTAAAAGTACATAAAACTGATGATGTTCTACTCTAACAAGTTAAATACTATACGCAAACCATAATATATTAATACTGTGTACGTTGCTTAATTAGTCTATTATAAATTGAAAAGATAAAATTTAAAGTTTGCTTTTAGAATGAAAAAAAAGTATTTTTTTTATTTTGACAATTTTCAGTCACTTTAAAGTTTTAGTAATGTCTTCATTACATTTACTGGGCTATATAACAATTCAGGTGTACTAACAAGTTTTATATCAATATTTTAAAAGCCTACCAAAATAGACATAATAGATTGCCCTATGTTTTTACCTAAATTATAATTATATGTTTAGAAATGTATAGAAAATGCTATCAATTTCGAAACGAGAATGTTTTTTTTATTATACATCGCTCAGTAATCATAACACATCGTCATGTTGTCTTCTAATTTTATAAAACATTTAACATATACTTTTTGATAGATATTTGAGTTTTGATAACGATGGCTGTACTACACTTATTGCTTGAAATTTAAAAACAAAAATAGTTATATTTTTGAAACCAATAAATGTAGTTGTTAAAACAATCCATTTATATAAGTGATGACATTTTCTTGTAACTAGACAACAGCGCATGGTCATTGCTTGAACTTGTTTTTGTTCAGAACTTTTTTACTACTGTGTAAAGTGGTCAGCACACGAAAATTACTGTGCCCTGCGCACCTTTCTGTTTTCCACAAACAATAACATTGGCAAGGTGTCAGTGTTGTTTTGGTAGTCAGCAGAGACAAGTCACGTGTTCATTAAATGTTGTTTTTTATGCTCCCGCCTCGCAACGCGAACGTTTGAAAAGTGGCGCGCAGACGACATTTGTGCAGCCCTCGTTTTGCGATTCGTCAACTAGCTGCCTGGATTTGTCACAAGTCTTTGTCATTTAATCTCAGAAGTGAACTCGATCTAACAGTATCAGGAAAAATGTTATTGAAAAATTTCATAACAGTCTTTGTACTTTTTACTGGTAAGTGTCAATTTTCCTTAAAAAATTAAGGGAAAAACATTTTGCAAAATGTGTTACTTATTTAGTTAAATAATTTAATTGAATATACTCTAAGACTTTTAAAGAAAATTTTGAGTATACATATTAATGAATTATTTGGAATGCAATTTTCTTTCATCTCTTTTTCGTAATACACTACAATAGGCTTTAAGACGTGGAATGGATTGTTATTTGAACCACTTATCGCAAATCAAGATTGCATTAAATATATTATCTGGATTTGTATAGTTTAATAATTTTATTAGAAATAATGTCTATTATCTGCAATAAATAAGATAGACCTACAGTTGTATTCTCGTCTTATAAGGTTAAAATGTTGGAAAATGTGTCATTCGTGTGGGTTCAATGAGGATTTTAAATGCGCACCTAAAGAATATAAAAAAGGTAAAAACTGATTATGGATATTGGTTTCAACTCATTTCATCTTGATAGGATGACGGTAAGGGGTCAGTTAGCCTTCCAAAGATTTGGCCCACCAGAACCATACATACTTTCATACAAAGTTTTCAAAGTTTATAAAAAGTATTTAAAATTAAAAATGACCTATACAGTTGTATATGTTTTTAATTTTAACCTGGACATACTATCTGAACGGTAAGTGTACTTAAAGAGACCTGTTGACTTGACATTTATAGACACACCAAATATGAAATTTGTTGGGTGGTCAAGTGGATGTTGAATTATGAAGTTTACTTTTATGCATTTTATATTTCAGATCGATCGGACCACGGGAAATGGTCGGAAAATCGATTTAAAGTTTTGCTGTCATACAACCAACCATCCATCCAAGCGGACAGACAGCAGAACTTAAAAGAAAGGGAGTAAAAATTCATATTGTTCAGTAAAGTATATGAAAACCTATGGACAAAAAAGATAGTTTTAATGTAAAAAAGGCTTAATCTTATCCATGGGGCTAGTGAAGCATGATACACTGGCGTTAAATTGATTGCAATAGTTTTTATTATAAAATAGTTTCAATAAAAAAGAGTAAAAGTTTATAAACATTGAGACAAACAAAGTACATAGTTAATTTTCAGACTATTAATGTGTGATTACGAATAGGCAGTCGAATGAAGATTGTTTTTCATGGTATTATGAATTTACGAAATTCTAAGTACTTGGATCAGATCTGCTCTAAAGTTAAGTTCGAACAAAGCCATGAACAAAATAGATCATTCTTATTTTTTAATCACAGAATACTATGCAGGCCGTACTAAACTGAGCATAAGGCGGTATGTTTGAGAACCTAGCCCTGAGTAATTGAGAAAAAAACTTTACAAACGCATCGTTAATTGGGGAGAAACAAGAAAAAAATAATAACGTACAGTAACCAGGACAAAATACACATTTTAAACAAATTAACATATTAATGTAGGCCTATGGTTTATAAAATAATTAGTTGAAATTTATTCAAAGTATTAAAAATGTGAAACATTAAAAAAAAAGAAACTGAAATAGTACTTAATCAATTTTACTAATCTATTCATTGTGTTAATATTTTGTTTTCTAGGCAGATACTATCAGCCAACCGGTTTTGAAATGATCTACAACCAGTTTGTTTGCTGGAAAAAAGTGTTACCTTTAAGTGTGACAACATTCCTATGTGATACAACAATAGGGTATAAGGTAAAATAAAATTAATCGTACATTGGGCACACAATATAATAATCAATATATATAAAAAGATCGTGTTTTTGTACCCATGGAGCCATATTGGTCAATTTGAAAACACATAAGTTTGTGTAACTGACCTATTTAGGCCTAGACCTATATACTGTCTGATAATTTTTGGTATCGCACGTGTGTCTTCGCTAGCTCAGTGGTTAACGTAGCGGACTGCCATTCGGGGACCCGGGTTCAATTATCCCAGTTAGACTGGGCCTTTTTTACTACAATTTTTTGTTCAAACTTTTAAAAACAAAAGAAATTGTAAATCAACGGGCAATTTAGATTTTTGTTAAATAAAAATAATTGCCTATTTTTTTTACCCGATTACATTATTTATTTTAAATTACTTTCCTAAAATTCTTCAGTAAAAAAAAATAATTTAAATATTAGATTTATAGCTTTCTTTTAATAAAAATCTTTTTTTTTATTAACTGTTAAAAGTAAGCCTTCTTATGGCAAATATTAACATAAAACACTTAGATATATTAGAAGAAAGTTGATTCACCAGAAGAAATTAGATGTGCCTAAAGCAATATATAAACCTATAACAGAAAAAGCTTTATTTAAAGACTACGCGATATACTAAAAGCACGTGCAGCCATGCTCAATACTAGAATAACTAGAAGATGCATTCCTTTAAGAGAGGCTACACAAGACCAACACGTTTGACAACAGTCCTTGCTGTGTTTTTTACATAAAGAGGTTCCGTTACAAAGATCTCTTTCGCGGTCTCCAAATTCACAGCCTAAAAATAAAGATAAAAAAATAAATAAAAATAAAAACAGTCTAGTTAAATATTGTATCACTTTTATTTGTATTATAACATCGTATATAATTGTCTATTTTACAGACGCTCCTTTTATAAAGAAGATTATTGCATCCTACGCTCATCCGTGGTCTGAGTCTTGCATTTTTATTAGTGTTTTAAATGATGTTAAGTTACTAGTCTTCCTGGTTCGTTCAGGCAATCTATTCCATACCCGGTTGCCAATTTATATCATCTTTGGATGAAAATACAGATGACGTTTTGAAAATGCTGATTATCCTGAGGGTTTTATTGATGGTCCATATTAACAAAACGGATGAACTAGCAGCACTGTATCCTTTTAACTACAGTCGATCATCACGAGATTTTCTTTGGAACAGTTAGGTCGAGATTGAATCACTTTTTTTTGTTACAGCTCAACCACTTGTGGGTGTGTCTTTAATTATATCAAGTGTTCTCGCACTGGTTGGCAATTGCAAACATTTAGCGAAATTGATTTAAAATTGAAAAGCGGGCATTACTACAATAATACATCTTCATGCCTTATTTAAGAAAATATTTATGTTCCAACTTCCAAAACACGGACCATGTCAACGACGTGGTTGAGGCAGTAGGAAGCGATCACCGTGTATTCTTATCTATAAAATAATGTTAAATTGTATGCCGGATTATAAAAACTGAACCGCGCTAAAATTTTATATTGTTTTTTTATTTGAATCAAAATTTATCACATCTTTTGTGTGCTAGTCATTCTAAGTTTGAAGACAACGATAGGGGTCGCTTGTTGCATATTTGCCTTTTTAGTACTTACAATTTGCCACCTATTGGGATTTGGGAACAAAACAGGATTCAACGGATAAATACACTTCGTGGACATCAAAATAGAAAACTAACCTTGAATTAAAAAACCAATATCAAAAGAATCGTTCCATTTTTGATGCATTTGAGTAGAAATCCTTCGCCGTAGGCGTTAATATGTTTCCAGAAATTTTGCAAAAGGGAAATTGTTACAATTTAAATATGTTGCGACGCAAAGTTAAAGGATACTCTCATTTATGATTGCCTTTGAAGATATTTACAAAAGATAATCGGACAAGAAAAAAAAATATATACTAGCATTTTAAAAACATGTTGTAACAATAATTTCCCTGTTAGAAAACACACGCATTAATAGCTTTCTAGTCCTTTTACGTAGGCCTATATTGAATCCCCAGTAAAAACATAAATCAATAAAGTGCAAAAACGAGAACCTCTGTTCATGATGGTATTAGTTCATTAATTTCTGTCAAACGAAATAAGACGGCTTAATACATCTTTTTTTCTATAGATTGTAAAAAATAAAATCTTTTTTTAAAATGCTTAATTAAAATCTAAAGAATATGTTTCATTTTCAGTGTTATTATATTTTCTATAGTGTAAAGACTTTCCTTGTTCTCAATAACGAAAACTACAATTTCACTCACCTGGAATTTGGATATTTCTCTTAGCACAAAAAACCCTCACCTGGAATTTGGTTATATCTCTTAGCAACATTTCACTCACCAGTAATTTGGATATATCTCTTAGCACAAGAAGCACAGCAGGATGCGTTTACTGCCGTGTTATAGCAATGGTTGGTAGAACTTTGCATAGCGCTGGTGCAGCTTAGACCAGATATAGAGAAGTTAGGGTCATCTTGACATTCTGCAAAGTAAAACGAAATATAAAAAAATTCCTTCTAAAGGCATATATATTATATGTTTCTTTTTGAAGTCATATAAATAAAGGTTGTTTTGATATGTAATTTTGTAATGATTTATTAGTTATATTTTCTATTTAATCTTTCTAAAGTGATCGCAAAAATGTTTTTTTTTAATTCAACAGTATTAATGCATAATCAAGCAAACCCCCCCCCCCCCCCCCCCCCCAAAAAAAAAAGCCTAGGTCGCAATAGCCTTCTGTACAGAAGGAGCGTCTGTAAAAAAAAAAGATAACACGACTAAGATAATTGAAAGTACATTTATTCTCAGGAGATTTAAGTTAATCAAGAACGTTCTAGTACTGAGCCGGACAGCTGATTGTGTGGGTACAACAATGTCTAATATACCTATACAAACTTTTAAAATATTTAAATATGTGTTTCTGTGCGTTGCGTTACCACCGTTAGGGATTTCAGTCCCTTGTAACAAGATGTATGAAGTAGACTGATACAAAAATTAATCAACAAGCATTATGTCCCCTGAATATAACACTACTTTGTGTAGTTACTTACCTACCTATATATCCATCTATCTATCAGTATGTCTTTCTGTCTGTCTGTCTACCATACCAAACACTACATACCTACCTACCTAATTACATATTTACCTGCCTATATGTCCTTTAACCGTTGCACATACTACATTCGCGTGTCACCGATTTATAATTGTGTCACAAACTGATCTGTGCTGTTATCGTTTTACAAGCTAAACAGGCATCTACTAGTAACATAAGTTCTGACCTGTCCATTGCTTACAAGTGCTGCAACACGCTATCTTGACCGATGCATAATTGCAAAGAGTTGGAGTGATCATTTGGCACGTCTGGCCGTAATAATCAAAGTTTACATCATCAAAGCAATCTGCAATCAAAGTTTGTGGATGACATTATTGTTTGCTTGGTTTTTTATATTTTAATGTGGATCATTTTGTTTCAACTTGCAATATCATGTATATTGAAATTCAACTTCATTCGTGCATTTTTTAAAACTTTCCATTTAACCAATAAGCACTGCATTTCTGGTCGACCAAAATAAATAAAAAATCAGAATGACAAGAAAGATCCCATAGTAACCCGAATTTATGACATTAGTTGGGGGATAAATAAAAGTATCTGGGCATAGAGCTGGCCACACAATCCCTTCATATGCCATGGAAACATTTAACGCCGCCCTACAGACCCGATAGATCGAAATGATATGACGGGATTTCATTACTTTACTTAACCTGTGATTGACTTTTGAAATGTGACTTATTAAAAAGGACCTATAACTAAAACAATACAGCATAGGAACCATACGTTTTTGTTTTTGTTTTTTTGAGGAAATGAATTTTCAATTAGTCTAAAGATTGTTTTTAGAAAAAAAAAAGAAAAAAAAACCTGGTGTAGCTTTAAGTGTTGTTCTTGTTGGTGCTGGTGCATTAGTAACAAAATTTGCACACGTATCTTGACAGTAAGAGCTATAAACAGATTTGTAGCAATTTTCTTTAGATCTAGTACAGTTGGACCAAATATCTTTATTTACGCAACCTGTTGGTGACAAATTTGTATTATTACAATGAAAAAAAGATTTTATAATACGTTAAAAGAAGTAAGAAGATATACATATTTTGTTGACCGATTCGTTGAAGTAGATTAGTTGCAATTTCGGAAACTTTAAACTGATGTTCGTTTTGTTTGGAAATGAGAAGAAAATCATTGAAATATGGTTCACACAATTCTTTTTTTTTCTGGAAGAAATATTTTAAAACAATGTTTGATTCCCACAAACAGTTCATTAAATGCCTTGCAAACAATAATTAGTCTTAGACCTATTGCTGTGTTGTTTTCATACATCGACTATCGCTTTCGACACAAGCATACAACAACAAACAAGATGTCAAGTAATCGTTAAACCGAGTCCTAGGCGCATCTTTTGATGTACGTACTTGAGATGCGAAATCTGGAATTTCCCAGACACTGAACGTACCGAGCAGACAAACATACCGATAGATATATCTAGACTGTTAATCACGTTTTTTATAAATATTCTATTCATTTTTGCAGCTTGCAGAACAGAATTGACAAGTCTTAACAAATATACATGCATTAAAGGTCGCATAGAAAGATATTTCCTGTCTTATTTGATCATTTAATTAAAAAACGTGTTTACTGATTGTACCAAAGCTGTAGGAGATTTTTTTTTTTTCATTTGTAAAAAAAAAAATTGCCAGAAGAGAACGATGGATTGAGAAAGTCAAAAGTGAAATTTCACCTTTTTATAATATCAAACTTATTGCTTAATGGAAAAGAAATTAAGACTTGTCAATAAATATAGAACAGAATGCACAATCGCATTTTCTTTCTGTCTCTGGAAGTAATATCGACGCCATACTGTTAAGACTCGTTGGACAAGTTTACACAAAATATTTATGCTTATTTACAATGTCTTATTTCATCAAATCTACCAGTTCGAACTTCGAACATAAAAAGCTAATGTTTGAGGCACAAGTTACAAAGGCTGTTGTGTAATAAACTGCAACAATGATGCGAAAACGATTGATTATCGTACAAATAAGCATGTCAAACTACATGGCTTTCCTGACCTCGTAAAGGATAAACAACAGAAAGTTGTAACCTCATATTACTTAATATTAGTAGCCTTGCTTTAGTCCTAAGCTTGCTACGACTAGATATCAGTAATAAATATGCATTTCTCATTTGACTATAGTAGTGTCTATAATGACGGCTGCCTTAAGTCAAAAGAACATGGCGAAGCCGAGCTTCACTTTTAGTGACTGCGCATATAGGGATTGCGCATTCTGTTCTATACCTATTCTGTGACATGCAGCATCCGCAGATCTATATAATCACACAGGTCTTAATTCCAAATTAAAATTTATGATTATTTAGTTTCTAAGTTTAAAATCGAATTTCTATAAATGAAAATAAGTTTTGAAAAAAAAATATTCCTAGTTTTAATGTGAAGGTTGTCATTGAATGTGTTTAGTGTTACAGTCTTAGGTCTATCCGGCTATAGATACTCTGACAAACATATGCATTTACACCAATATGCTTACACGTATTAATGTCATAAACCTAACAATTGTAGGAGGATTTGAAGAAGTCACGGGGTTTTGAAATTATTAATGGCAGATCTTCACCAAGGTTGGAACTGTAAAATCGGACTTTTTAATTTGCAATAGGACAGCTTACAAAAGAATGACATACTCACCTAGAGCCGATGACACGCACAGGCCTTGCTTACAAACCTAAAAGAACAAATGTTCAACTATCATGATCTATTGCTAAAATAAGAATACTTTAACTTTAAGTACAAATTAAAGTCTTGAGTTACAACTTTTATTATTATCTTTTGTTCAATATTATTCTTAAAATAACTTTATATTTTGTGCATTCGACAATCAAGTAATTATAATTTGAATATCGTTAAACTTAATAATTTGTTATTTAAATAACATTATAACCCAACATTTATACGAATGTATAATAATGTTATACAGTTTCTTTTTCCTTCTACTCGTGTATGGAGTATAGAACATAGAGCGTGTATGATATTTTCCACCTATAATTCCATTCATTCAATTGATATCAGAGTAAGTGATGTTTCTAATTTTTCTTGTTTGAACTGTTACAACAATTTATCCTTATAAACACTTTTCATATCATTTAGTCTTCATGTTTGTAAAATACCATGTAAACATAGTGAATAAAAATAACAATACGGGACACTTTCGGTATCGGAATAAGTACACTTTAAACTTTAAACCATTAACACGTGTAGGGCAAGTTCACACCTGAGTAAGTCATAATTTTGTGATGATTCGGTACTAATTAAATCTTGTTTAGGTCCTCATTATGTTGTGATTAGGGGATAATTCGGTCCTCATATGTCATGATTAGGTGTTTGCTAGTGCCCATATTATTATTCTTATTATGGTAGCGTGGTATGGGCATCTAAACATTTATTTAATTACGCTGTAATTATAATTCAAATCCAACTTGCAATCATTTCATTTAATTCACTGATTCAGCCTACAACTTGATAATGATCAAATAACAATGTATTCTTTACTTACTTCAATGTTTTATTGAACAACATAAACACATATATCAATATACATTATTTGATGATTTAGGAATACACATCCAAATTTATAATTTAATAACTTCTTTTTATTTTAATTTTATTTGACATAACTCAGTTTTACGCCATTCTATCTTAGGCGGAAGCTAAACATACTTAGCAGACGATCACCTTCACCTTTCTAACAAAAGCTGAATCTTTTTTATAGAAGATATTTTTACAATATTATTTAGTGCACTGACATATATATAATATTTAATAACCGATACTAAATAATTAATATAACAAAATGCAATTGTCTTAATATAATTATCACATTAACCAACCAATTAATATAATTATTATCTTGGGAAAGGCAATATCTACAGGGATGATGGGGTCCTTATTAGGTTGCAATTATGGGATAATTAGTCCTGATCATGTCATGATTAGACAATGGTAAGGCTTAGATTATGTCGCAATTGGCGAAAAAATAGGTTGTGATTTACTAATAATAAATCCATAAAGGTATTAAGAAAATAAAAAAAACAGAGATTTGTCCTTACCTTTCCACATCCGCATATTGTACCAGACAACGGCACATGCATGTAACATTTGTCTACGGTACTTGGGTTGTAACAATACATGCCTGAGCAGCCAGGGTGCATCCAAATCTAAATTTATGATGAATACATATTTTTTTTTCAGATTATATTCTCATTTAGTTTAAGGAAACAAATACAAACTAGTTTTGTTTTTAAAAGGATTTATTTGGAAAATAAAAATATACTCATTGTTTAATGAATTCTTATGGTGTGGTAGGTAGCTTATATATGAATACGTGTTATCATAAGTTCCCATATAAAATGCAAATGCAGATAGTCATGCAAGTAATATTTAGTGGCATTGGGCCACATAAAAAAATATTTTAAAGTGTTAGATAGAACAATATGGGCTACTAATTATGACATTACATTTACATTATTAAAATGGATCTCTTTAAAATATCATCAGTGTGCTTAAAGGGCGTGGGTGGGAATGGAGGGACACTTAAAGGCAGGTCGTGTTTTAGCCCGAGGGTTGCCTGTTGCACACACTTGGTGTAAATGTGTGTCGAACGCTATGGTTATAAATTATAACAAATAGTAAGCAACAACGTGGGAATATCACATCTGTTATGTCATTACGCAATGACAGACAACGCTGGGAAGAATACTTTAGAGGCACAGATTAACCAGTAGAAGCAATCACTACTGCTAGATTGCGCTCACCCCTGAAACCGTCACCTCCTCACATACGTATGAGGAAGATCCGTATCTCATCTGACATTGTTTTTCTGCTGAAATCTCTTGACCCAGTATGCGGTTGCTAACATCCGGGAAGTCACCGACGAACTCTAGAGTGTTGGACAAGCACATTCGGCCGGACCTGAAACGGTAAGTCATGCATAGCATACAGTCATTGCCTTATGTTACGAGTAGATTTTATTTCCATATTATATTGGTTCTGTTATTATTAACTAAAGAAAATGAAATAATCTTAAACCCGAAATGTTTCCGTGTTAGGAATAAAACATGTTATGTCTAGACACTACGTCATAGCAATAAAATACGTCATATGCACGAGGGTTGAATACCGTTTAGTTAGTTCTAGTTTGGGCGCTAATGTGTGAGGACTGTTTTTGACCACTTTCTTAAAGATAGGATTACGGCTTAATTCATTATAGAAGAATCTCAACTGATTAAGTTTCATTATATAATACTGATACATGTATTCTGTCGTATTGTTATATTTTATCATCTCAACTTGTTGGAATAAAATTGTGTTCAATTTCAAACAGGATTGTGGATTTCCTATATATTAAGGTACAGTTTATCTAAATCACTTTATACACAAAAGATTCATATCGCAACGAGTCAAATAAACATCAAATCTAATTCAATAACATCAATATAAATTCTTATACAACCTTGTGAGATCCAAGATGGATATGAATCAAAAGAATATATAATAATACATTACTAAAAATATCATCTAACGTCAGTAGCTGATTTCGCACGTGACAAAAGATTGGGGGCTCAAGTCCTGGATCTAAAGTTTGTATGTATAAGAAATTGAGAATATACAACTGTTTTAGTGAAAACGATTTACAACAAATATTTATTCAAATTCTGTCTACGTGGGAGGCACTGTCTGTGTTCGGACATACTGTTTTCAGCTTTGTACACAACCATCCTTAAAAATTTATCTTCTACAAATATTAAGTGGTGTAAAAATATTTCAAAGGACTTTATAAAAGGTAAAGTTGAAATTTTTTATCTTCTATTTACGTCATTAATATAAAACATGGCGGAAGCTAATCTTACGCTGGAGCAATTGAATATTTTTGCTATCACGTCAGAACAGTTAACTAGCATGTCACTAACCCAGTTAAAAGAGATGGCAAATTCTCTGGGAATAGACATTACTGAAGTTACACTAGTAAGGAGTAAATTGATTCAAGATATTAAGGACTGTTTGAAAAGACATGGTAGAATGCTTGAAGAAAATACTATGAATAGTGAAGAATCAGTAGTTCTCAATGTATCAGAAACCCTGAAAACAGACATAGATAACCATGAATTTAAAATGAATGGAAATGAACTAAGTGCAGACATGAAATTCCAGTTAGAAATGAGGAAGTTAGAAATTCAAGTACAATTGGAAGGTAAAAGAATAGAAGTACAATTAGAAGGTAAAAGAATAGAAGCAGAGAAAGAGAAAAGATTGGGGGAATTGGAAAAAGAAAGAATCGCTAGTAATGAAAGGATTGAATTGGCAAAGTCTCGTTCGTCAACTCATACGATTCAGGAAACAAATAATGTAGAACTATATAAGTTTAAAAAGCATGTCCCAAGCATGGAGAACATGGAGATTGATGAGTTCTTTATGGTCTTCGAAAGAAACTCGATCGATTATAAATTTCCTGAAGATAAGAAAGCAGTACTTTTACGTTCAGCTCTAACAAAAGGCAAGGCTTTAGATGTTGTATTGAATCTGACTCCAGAAGAATGCAATGATTATGAACTAATAAAGAGCAGAGTACTATTGAGTTATGTTCTAACTCCAGAAAAGTATCGAAAGTTATATCGTGAGTACAAGAAGGAACCAGAAGTTTCACATGTTGATTTCCTGAGATTAGAGAAAAAGTATTTTGATCGATGGTTACGTTCTAAGAATGTGAATAAAGATTATGAAAAACTATATAATCTCATACTGATGGAGGATTTTACTGAGAAGATTCGCACTGATATAAAAGTTCATTTGGCTGATCGTGGTATTGAAATAGCAGAACAAGCAGCAGTAAAAGCCGATGAATACGTCATTATTCACCCGCATAGCCATTATTTTCAAAATGACAGAACAAGTTTGAGGACTCAAAACAGTAATACAGAGAGGAAGTTAAGATCGACAGAGGATAAAAGTAAACAAAAAGCCGATAAACAAGAGAATTCAAGTTTTGTACAAAAGAGAATTACCTGTACATTCTGTAAGAAAGATGGACATATAAAAGAGAATTGTTGGAGTCTACATAAAGAGAAAAGACCCATTAAAAACAAGAACAACGTGGTTTTATCACACATCGCCGTACAAACTGAAACTCACATAAATAAAACTGCCCACAAAAGAATTAAAGCTGAAATAAAGACATCTGATGTTAGTCATGAGGAGATGGCGAAACACGCATGTCCAAGTTGCTCAAAGTCGGAAAAAGTCTTTGAAATGAAGACCGAGGCTATTGAACATTCTAGTTTCAACTCCAAAGGGAGTGTGACAGATGAACAATCAGTAAATAAAACGTTTACTTATGGAGGCAGTAGTGTAGCAAGAAACTCAGTAGGCAGAGAACTACCCGAGTGCATGCTATCGGATGTTAGCGAGGGCTATGTGTCACCTATAGATAATCAAGCTAGAGAACGGAAGATTAAAATTCTACGTGACTCCGGTGCTGATATATCTCTACTGTTGAAGAATACTGTACCAACGTCGAAATTGACTCATACAGGCCAGTATGCCTTGATCAGTACTATGGCTGGAACAATCACGGCACCGTTACATCGTATACAGTTGAAGAGTAATTACTTCACTGGATCTGTTATTGTTGGGATAGTGAAGAAATTTCCCTACAGAGGCATTTCATTACTTTTAGGAAGTGACATTGCCAAGAATCAGGTACATCCTGTACTTAAAGAAACCAAAGACTCTGTTCAGTGTAGGAATACTGAAAATTCAGTATGTGTTATCACCAGAGCTATGGAGAAACAGCAGATGACTAATGAATCGACAAAGAAACCAAAACCAACACCAGAGATTGACTTGCAAGCAACCTTCATGGCGGATGTTCTAGGTGGTCACTCAAGTCATACTGATCAAAATAATTTGTCGCCTAGACAACTACTCATTCTTGCTCAAGGCAAAGATCCAGAGATTGGGAAGCTAAAAGAGGAAGCAAAGAATGAAGGAGAGTTAGAAACAATGGCCGCAGGTTATTACCTGAGGGACGAGTTGTTGATGAGGAAATGGAGAGGGAAAGAAAACGACGATGAAACATGCAGCGAAGTACATCAAATCGTGGTACCCAATGTTTACCGCAAGGACATACTACATATGGCCCATGATTCACCGTATGCTGGTCACCTAGGGATACAGAAAACCTTCGACAGGATTCTTCCATATTTCTTCTGGCCTGGCCTACGTCGTGACGTCACATCGTTTTGCAGATCATGTCATGTCTGCCAGATGGTCGGCAAACCGAATCAGACCATTCCGGTAGCTCCTCTACGACCCATACCAGCATTCTCAGAACCCTTCAGTCACATCATTATAGACTGCGTCGGTCCGTTGCCTTAAACTAAGGCTGGCCACCAGTATCTGTTCACTATTATGTGTTCGGCAACGAGATTCCCAGAGGCTATTCCTCTACGTAGCATCAATGCCGACAAAATCTCTGATGCACTTATCGGATTCTTCACCCGATATGGTCTTCCGAAAACCGTGCAGTCAGATCAAGGTTCAAATTTCACATCGAAATTATTTCGCCAAGTCTTAGAACGGCTGGGTATTCGTCATGCAGTATCGAGTGCATATCATCCACAGAGTCAAGGCGCACTGGAACGATACCAACAAACATTGAAAAATATGCTCCGTACTTTCTGTTTCGAGCATAACGACGACTGGGATCGTGGTATTCCCTTCGCACTCTTCGCAACTAGAGAGGCTGTACAAGAATCTCTTGGTTTCAGTCCCTTTGAACTGGTATTCGGACACACAGTTCGTGGACCACTAAAGCTGTTACAAGAGACATGGTTGTCATCCACTGAAGACACTGGTCTACTGACATACGTGGAAAATTTTAAAAATAGACTGTATAATGCATTAAAAGTTGTCAGATCTAATCTTTTGCAGGCACAAGACAAGATGAAGGTCTATTATGACGTCAACGCAAGAACCCGTATCTTCCAACCTGGTGATAAAGTTCTCATGCTGACGCCACTGTCTGGTCAACCCCTGAGTGCCAAGTTTGCAGGACCCTACGAGGTTATGGCTAAGCTTAGTGAGGTTAACTATCTTGTAAAGACCCCTGATAGACGGAAATCGCAACGAGTGTGCCATATCAATATGTTGAAACCATACATTACCAGAGAAGAACAAAATGTTGTTGCCTCGGTAAACACTGTTATTAGAGTCGCGAATAATTCACCCGAAATTGAACGTGAATTGGCAGAAAGCAAATTAAAAATCACAAAAGTTTTAAAATCCCTTAATGAAAAATTGGCACATTTACCCGCTTGCGAACAATCCGCTATCAAAGGTCAAATTAATGAACATATTAATATTAATCTATTTGCAGATGTACACAATAGAACAAGACTGATTGAATAAGAGGAAACCAGTTTCTCATGAATGTTTTCTTTTATGTCATTCATTGTATTGATTAACATTTATATTATTGTAAATATGACAATAAATAAACTATGTTTTGAAATATTACAATATGAAACATTACAGAACAAAACTTCAAATTCTACTAGAAACAATCATACGTTGTAAGGTAAAAGGTAACTATTGCATACATCAATTGCACACACACCGGTACTTAACTTGAATACATCCACACTTGTGTTTGTTCAATTGATTATTGATGTGTTTTGCAAATTGTTTGTTTCTATGTCGTCATGTTATAATTTGGATGTCTTATTTTATGCTATGTAAAAGCTAAATCAGCTGAGATTATAACATTTTTTTTTAAAATATTCTTGATGTCATAATTGAGACATCATAATAATAATATAATAACTGAAAATCATTAGTTAATGATACAGTGATCGGTTATAAATAAATTAAATTTTCTAAAGAATTATCTATCAATTATTAATCAGTTCCACTTATTTGGGTAATTCATATCAATTCTATGGGAATTGGTTATTGGTGGTAATAGTTTTATGGTCAACGTTGTACACACAATAATCATAATTGTAAATATTAATTGATAAATAAATGTTTAATTAATAATCATTGATAGAATAATGTGATAAGGGATTCCATAATAGCGACTTTGTTATTAAGGGGATATGTAATATATGGTTCATTTTAATCTTAAAAAGATTGTCCAATAGTCAATTAAATCTTACGAATAGTTTGGGAATTCGGTTCATTTTATGGGTACTCTACAAAGAATTCCATACTTAACGCTGTCTGTAATTCCTTTGTGTCTTAAGGGGGGGGGGGGGCGAGTGTTACGAGTAGATTTTATTTCCATATTATATTGGTTCTGTTATTATTAACTAAAGAAAATGAAATAATCTTAAACACGAAATGTTTCCGTGTTAGGAATAAAACATGTTATGTCTAGACACTACGTCATAGCAATAAAATACGTCATATGCACGAGGGTTGAATACCGTTTAGTTAGTTCTAGTTTGGGCGCTAATGTGTGAGGACTGTTTTTGACCACTTTCTTAAAGATAGGATTACGGCTTAATTCATTATAGAAGAATCTCAAATGATTAAGTTTCATTATATAATACTGATACATGTATTCTGTGGTATTGTTATATTTTATCATCTCAACTTGTTGGAATAAAATTGTGTTCAATTTCAAACAGGATTGTGGATTTCCTATATATTAAGGTACAGTTTATCTAAATCACTTTATACACAAAAGATTCATATCGCAACAAGTCAAATAAACATCAAATCTAATTCAATAACATCAATATAAATTCTTATACAACCTTGTGAGATCCAAGATGGATATGAATCAAAAGAATATATAATAATACATTACTAAAAATATCATCTAACGTCAGTAGCTGATTTCGCACGTGACACTTAACATTTAGAGAAAGCATGATTAGGAAGCAATATAAATTAGAAAGCAAAGGCGCATTGTTAGCATTCACATCAAGATCAAACCTATCATTTTTACAGACACGAGACAAAAACGAAACCCTATAGTTCAGTTATACACTTACGAGGTGTCGTCGAGTGCAGTGAGGTACGAACTGAAGTAGTTTATTGTGCAGGTCGAGAATCTCCATGGGTGATTCTCAGTGCCGATTGTTGAAATTGTTATCGAAGGTGCCATCAAAAAGCGGTCACTTGCAGGGCAAACAATGCTTGCGCCATCGTGATCGGCGGAAAGGCTTTAGTAGGCATAGAAAATACATATTATCAAACATTACTATTTATATAATTTTTTCGCACAAATATAGCATTGTTTGGCGTCAATATATATTGAACCCAGAATTTTTTTTTTCTGGAAAAATTATTTTAAATGAGATCTAACCACTTTGGATTCGCATAAAAAAAAACCTGATTAAATGCTTTGCAACATTCTTTGCAAATCAAACATTAGTGTTTGAAAGGCCATTATGTTTTTTGTTTTCTAATTGCAAACAACCACTTCCGATATAATTAAAAAAACTCCAAATGTGAAGTTACAATTAACGCTAGTCAATAGACTAATTTAGTATATTTTTTTTTAGTATGAGCGATGCTTTATAGGACTGTAACACTACTACAAATAAGTTTTTCTATTGAATTTTAAGAACCAAAATTTGGTTTGAAAAAAATAATTAGTTTTAATAATAGTAACACTATTAACATATCTACACCATACCGAAAAAAGGAAAAACACAAGAGAAAACACTAAAATTCCTTACAAAGACACACAAAAAAGCAAAGTGTGTAAATGAGTGCTGTCATTTAAATTCTATTTGTGGTATAGGAAAGGTGACCATGGAAAATGTATACACGATTTAGTATTTACTAATGTACTCTCTTTAAACCATGAACCTTTTCGGCTTATAACGTTTAAGATAAAATCACTTTTCTATATGAGTTGAAAAGCCGTAACCAAGTGGACGTCCATTAATTACGCCAACCAAATAGGGGGGAGGGGTCTGAAAAAGTTTGACAATTTGTCGACATAGGGGAGAGGGGAGAGCAAGAAAATTTGACGTCAACAATGTTACTTTTTATGACCTAAAAAATGATACAAATTTATTACACAATTCTACATGTGTCCTGTGCCACGACGTAGCCTACATAGGACATAGCAAACATGTAAAAACATGGTTTTACGTTAATACAAATATATCAATTATGGATTTGACATGTCCTTTTTGTGTTCATCTTGTTATTTTGTAGATCTGTGTATGGACAGTGCAGTATTTACTTATAAGCTACACACGAAATAACTTAGGGTTCCCAAAAATAAATTTTACGAGTGAGTAATTGTCATATATAGCCTACTTAAAATATACAAAGTTTATCAAAATTATGGCACACTAAAGTAAGATACACAATCTTGGATGATTTATAAGAACTGCAGGGTACTTCAGTTTATCTGTAGATTCCACTACAGACCGGTCCCATATTGATCAGCTCACTGTTATTGTGAGGTAGGCCTATATATCCTATATGTTTCACAAGATGATGGGCTCCCTATTGAACGTTTTCTAACTTTCCTAGATATGGGTAGCCACACATGGGAAAATATGGCTAATATTGTGCACAACCACCATAAAATGAGTGCAAAATAGAATTAATTGCTGGATGAATTTCACAAGACTAGTCAATCGCTGCCAGACCCCCAAATTAGTCTATATGTAGCCTTGTAGGGAATTGTAGGCCTATGCTTCATTTTCGCATTTTGTTAAAGGTTCCCGGGATATGTTCGATCATTTTGAAGAAAAAAGAAAAATTGACTGTAGAAAAAGGCATATTAATAATAATGAAAAGGTCTATTGAACAATTAACATTGTAGGCTACCAAAAGCTCATTTAGTGAAACGTAAAATTGGAAAAGATGAAATATTTCTATGAAAAGAACAATAGTAAACAGAAAGAACAGAGCTATTGTTAAAATCTTCGGATTTGAAAAAAAATGTGGGAGGGGTGAGTTGGGGGGGGGGGAGGAGGATGGTAGGAACCATAGGTAAAAATCTACTAAAAATTGTAAAACGTAATTAATGGACATCCCCAAAGTAACGGTAACTCTTCTATATTTTATGTTAATTTTCAACGTCGTCAAGGAAGATGTAATTAATTCACATTATACATATTATATAGATAAGTGACAAAATATTATGCAAAAATGCACCAAGTTCGCAAATGGGAAAACTTCCTACTCGGAATTTCCGAGTTTCCGACTTTCCCACTTCAGCGAATGAACCATATAATAAGATGGACCGATTGCTCTATTTTTAGAGCTTATATGAACTTTTTTTTCCCGTGCGCAACCAAAAAGGCTGTCTTAAATTACTTCTACGCTCCTCGTTGTTTCTTAAATGTTTCCGCTGTATAGAACTTTCGATTTTAATTTTAATTTTTCATTGAGAAAATCGAAGCGATTCAATAAAACGGAAGTGCAAAGGAAACAACGAATCGGAAATTCCGAAAAGCAGTCTTTTGAGTCATCATATAGCAGAAAAACTAAAGCAAGCGATCCATGTATATTATAGTCTATGTAAAAAATCTTCAGTCGAGTAAGTCAGAGTAACACCAATAGTAAAACCACTAAACCAAGAAACACAAGAGGGCATTGAGTAGAGTAGTAATAATAAATAAGGCATTAAACTCTAATAAAAAATACAACCCAAAAACAAAATGTTGCAGAGTCAGATAAACATAAGAACAAAATACTTTCCTTATCCCTTATGCGAGAACAAATTTATAAAGTACTCTTTCTCCTCGAGTGGCATGCAGGTATGAAATGAGTTGCCTGAACAAACCAGGAAAACCAGTGACTTAACATTATTTAATACCTTAATAAATATGCAAAACTAGACTCGGACCACGCATGATTTAAGGACGCAATAATCTTCTTTATAGAGGGAGTGTCTGTAAAATAAAACATAAGATAAGAGTAAGATAGTTAGTTAGGAGTAGACGTAAAGTGCACGTAGACAAAGACCACATGTTCTTTTGATATGAAGAGATATCATATTTTATGAAATCCAAATGTGCATTGTAAAATTTGACTTTAGCTTTAGTTAATGGAGTAAATGTATTCTTTGTCCTATTGTGATCTGTAAAAAACACTGTAAGTAACAAAATTAAAGATTTTTGTTGCTATATTTAAGATTGCTTTTGAAAAAAAGATTGTGTGATCGATACCTAAATAAGAACATGACCTTGAGTAATTGCCAAGTCAAAGAACACCAGATATAATATAAAATAGACTCAAATTAATAACGATGGAAAAAAAACAATGATATAAATAATAAGTGTCAAAGACACACTTCTAACTGCTGCATAACCATCCACCTATCAGTGCGTGAGTGCGAATAACACACTCCTAACTGTTGCATAACCATCTACCTAAATTTGCGTGAGTGCCAAAGACACACATCTATGTGTTGCATAACCATCTACCTAGCCTTGCGTGAGTGCCAAATACACACATCTATGTGTTGCATAACCATCTACCTAGCCTTGCGTGAGTGCCAAATACACACATCTATGTGTTGCATCGCCATCTACCTAACTTTGCGTCAGTGCCAAGGACACATTTCTATCTGTTGCATACCCATCTACCTAACTTTGCGTGAATGAAAAAGACACATTTCTATCTGTTGCATACCCATCTACCTAACTTTGCGTGAATGAAAAAGACACATTTCTATCTGTTGCATACCCATCTACCTAACTTTGCGTGAGTGCCAAAGATAACCTTCTAACTGTTGCATAACTATCTACATACCTGTGTCCTAGCTCGTGGGCTGCAGGTATAACAGCGGAGTAGTCGAACCTGTCCTCTATCACGGAGGCACTAAATCCGTCCGTACGGCATATCGTCTTAGTCCAAGCTACACCTAAAATTGTTAAATAAACCAATGATAACGAACGTTAAAGACAGGGGCTTTATTTATTGTATTCCTTTAGCAAAGGACATTATTACACACGTGTTTAATTTAGTGTTATCGTTGCGATTATACTGGATTTCTAATGAACTTAAAATATATAACTGGCTCTAATAAAACCACAGATGTATAGGAAAAAGGGAGCGTAGGAATCGAAAATACACTGTTTAAACCTTAAACTATAAATGACTACTAATTTAAAAGGATCACAAACTATGTTAGAAAAAATAATAAAGACCTATTAACAAATAAACAATGAAATATATTTACAGATAAGTAGAGAAGAGAATAAATGAAGGTATATAATAAAAAAACCTGATTCTAAATTAATCGATGTTACAACAGAAAATAATACCAAAAACCTAGCAAGCGAGACTATAGAAATATTAGGCTTAACAATTGAAGCTCATCGAATCCAATCAATGAAAGCTACAATATTAAAGACTAAAAGATAGAGAAATAGGAAGAAATAGAACAATTATACATATATATATGGTCGAAGTGTGATTGATAACTTAGTAATAAATTTACAACTTATTATATAAATACAAAGGGAAGATAGTAAATACCAGTCTTAAAGGTTCCCCGAGTCTAATCTAACTGAAAAACTAGGTGTGATGATTTAAAATATATATGGTTGTTTTAGTTGGACATAATTTTGTATAATCTCTAACCCGGTGTTAGTGTATAGAATAAACGAGTGACGTTTTACGATAAAAACAATGACGTGGGAGTTAGATTAAAACGTAGCGTACATTGGGAGATAAAGACAGACGACCTAAGAATTTGGTAGTGGAAAGACGTGTTTTAGACTAGGCTATAGAAACTGTGGAGTATTTGAATTCATCTTGTACATAAATTGCATTAAATATTGAGTTCTCATTTTTACTACAAGCCGGCAGTTTGTTCATTGATTATAATTATATAATGTGATCTCCCTGAGAGTTGTATACATAGTAATTACAAAATAACGGTCACATTATTTGGCGCCCAACGTAAATTTGGAAGCTCAAGGTGAATTCGGAAGCCCAATGTGGAATATTGAAAATCAACGGAGAATGTTGAAGGAGAATTAAGGTGAATATTATTAAAAATCAATTTGAAAGAAAGGCTACAATATATTGTGAAGCACAGCTTAAAGAATACCGCAAATGAACGTTTCTTACGACTAAAAGAAGACTAAATTTCAATGTGAAGAAATATCGACGAGAAAGAAAATTTGACGGTTTAACAGTATAGCGTAGCACGTTCTTGGAATTAAGCGCTACCAGTACATAACGGTGTACATGAAGATAGAAACGGAAGTCTATGTATGTTACCAAGCAAGTCGGTTAAAAAGGCCACTGGAAGTTGAAAGGCGTCTCGGATACATTTTAAAAGTATCGAAAGTGGTAACAATTATTGAAACAATAGTAAAGCTGTGTTTAATAGGACAAGCTAAGTTTGTCAAGTGAAGAGATTAAAAGAGAATCTCCGTAGAACTAGTAAATGGTTCGAGAAAAGAAGAATACTTCAGAATAGTCACAGAACTAGAAGTCAGTTCAGTACAGTAGCAGAAGTCAAGTGAAATTGGAAGTAAAAAGAAACTTCAACAAAGTGAAAGGATTGTAATTATTATGAATTAACGAACACACGAAGACTTTGGGCTGAAATAACCTGTGTGGTGGAGGATCATTTCGAGTTTGGAACCTGGGATTCGAAGACGGAAGGAAAAGGAACGCGTTTTTTAAGATAAGTAAACTGGTGTATACGTTATGTTGTAGTATAGTATATGCCTAGATTTTTCTTGTGAAATCACTGGCATGTATTAGTTTCTTTTAGGAATTTTGTGTATACACTTATTGAAAAGTCCCTGTAAGTCAGGTTAGTTGAAAAAGACTTTTCATAAAAGTATATTACATAATATATGTTAGATTGTATAGTCTTGTATGCACAGTGTTATCATATTGTTTATATATTTGTCATAGTAAATTTTTTGTGAATCTCAAGTCTCATCTACTATCTGTGGTGTTCTTATTTTTATATGTATTGATTATTATATTGATATTAATTTTATGAATATTGTAATATTGATTACATTTTAAATTATATTAGTTTGTTGTAGTTATATATATATTAATTGAAAATGGAGTGTCCCTCAATGGAGACATATGCGCTGTACATAAATTATGGTAAGGAGTTGGGATATACTGGTAAAGAGGTGGATGAGTGGGTGGAGAGAAAATGGAGAGAGTATTTAGAGGCTAAAGAAAAAAATAAAGAAAGAGAAGAAAGGGCTAAAGAAAAAGCTAGAGCTGATGAGATAGAGCTAGAGAGATTAAAACAAATTGATAAAGAAAAAGCTAGAGCTGATGAGATGGAACTAAAGAGATTAGAGAGGGAGGAAAAGGAGAAAGATAGAATTTTTCAGATAAAAAAGTTAGAATTAGAAGCTAAAAATAACACTGCAAATGTAAACATTGGAGTCACTAGACCTGTTGTTGACCAGGAAATGGCTATTAGAAATAACATGTGCAGATTTACTTTCCAATTATTTAATGAAAAGGATGGTTCTATTGATACATTTCTAAAAAAATTTGAAATGGAAATGGAGAGACAAAATTTTTCTTCATGTTATTGGTCTGGACTACTGGGAAAATCCTTTACAGGAGATATTCCATCAAAAATTTGTATGGAACAATCAGATTATGCATCTGTTAAGGAACAATTGTTAAGACATTTTGGAAGTACAGAGGAGGCTTATAGAAAGAAATTTTTTGAAATGACTTTATCAAAGGAAGAAGATCCAAAAAGTTATTTTGACTCATTGACAAGTGCTATGGACAAATGGTTAAAATGTGCTAAAATAGAAAAATCATTTGAGGAACTGAAGAATTTTATTATTAGAGATAAGGCAATATATTCACTCGATAAGACTCTCAAAGCATTCATTCAGGAGAGATCTCCCAAGACTATAGAGGAAATAGTTGACCTGATTAGGAACTATAAAATAGCTCATCCCATGGCACCTACTTCTAAAGGAGAGGATTACCAGGATATAATATGCTTTGCTAAAGGCAATGATAATTTTCAAAGAGGAAGACAATTATCAAGGAGCAAGATGAAGTGTGGTAATTGCGGAAGAAATAACCATGTTACTAAGGATTGTAAAGATAAGAGAGATAACACATTGACATGTTTTATATGTAAAAAGAAAGGACATATAGCAAGAAATTGCTTCAGAAGGTCAAATTCTGCTGGACACAATAATAATAATAATAGATCTCAGGGATATACACAACAAAGAGATCACAACTCCAGATTTAATCAGAACAGGAATCATTGTGGAGCTGTGTTATCAAGAAGCAAAGGAATAAAGTTTTTTCCAGGATATGTGGGATTAATACCAGTTTTTGCAGTTCGCGACACGGGAGCCTCTGTCATTGCAATAAACAGCAAATATGTTCAGTTAAATCAATACACTGGTGAGGTAGCAGATTGTACATCATTTGATGGAAGAGTGATTAAATTGAGGTTGGCCTACATTGATATTAGGACACCATATATTACAGGTAGAGTACTGGCTCATGTTATAAATGATGCACCAATTGATTTAATTATTGGAAATGTTGAATCAGTTAAAGAATGTACTAGAGAGGAAATAGAAGCATGGGAATTTAATAATAATCAAGCACAATGTAATGTGATTAATGAATGTAAAGCAAGCAATACTGAAGAAAGTCAGACAATGGTGAATAATGAAAGAGACACATCAGTTGATAGTGAATCATTACTGAATGAAAACTTTAATTTGGAAAAATTCAAAAAGGAACAAAGAGAGGATACTACATTGAATAGACTATTCAAATCTAAAGAGAAAGGAAATACTAATAAAAATAGTGTATGCAAAGTGAAAAATGATACACAACTATTAGTCAGAGAGATACTCATAAATGGCAGACAAGTGGAACAAATAGTTGTACCATATAAATATAGAACAGAAATAATGACTAATGCTCATTCTATACCATTGGCTGGTCATATGGGAGTTGGCAAAACCAAAAACAGAATAATACAACATTACTTTTGGCCTAAAATGTCAAAAGATGTGAAAAGATTTGTTAAACAATGCAAAGTGTGTCAGATGAAAGGATCTGGAAGTAATTTTACCAAAGCACCAATACAAAAAGGAGTGACTGCAACTAAACCATTTCAGAAGGTAGCCATAGATATCATTGGTTTGATGCCTATTATGTCTAATAGAGGACATAGATATATTCTTACATTGATTGATATATGTTCAAGGTATGCAGAGGCAGTACCATTAAAGAAAATTGAATCTACAGATATAGTGCAAGCATTATATTTAATATTTACTAGAATTGGATCTCCTGAAGAGATAATATCAGATAGAGGAACTCAATTTACATCAAAATTGACTAAGGAATTTATGGAAACATTTGGAATAAAGCAGAAGTTTACAACACCTTATCATCCACAATGTAATGGAATGTGTGAGAGATTTAACAAAACTCTGAAGGAAATGTTGTCAAAAGTTAGTAATGAGGATCCAAAGAATTGGGATTTAGCTATTCCATCAATTTTATTTGCATATAGAGAAACTACTCATGATAGTACAGGTTTTTCACCATTTGAATTGACATATGGAAATAATCCAAGAAATCCACTTAGTATTCTCAAAGAACCATTAGTAGGTACTAGTGAAAACAGGGAAATGACTAATTATGAGTTAGTTACAAATAAGAAACAACAATTAGAAATTGCTTTGGAAGAGGCTAGAAAGAATTCAGACAATAATAAGGAAAAGAAAATAAATAGAGTAAATCAGGATAGGAAACTAAGAACCTTGGAACCAGGAGATAAAGCTTTGCTAAAATTAAAAAATCAAAATAACAAACTATTTACTGAATGGCTAGGGCCATATGATGTGGTTAGAAAGGTCACAGATGTGGATTATGAGATAAGAATTAAGGATCAACTTAAAGTTTTTCATATTAATAATTTAAAAAAGTATAATGATCAATCAGTGGAAAGCCATATATGCTGTAGTATAATATCAGAAGAAATTAAAGAGGATATTGAAGAGATAGCAACAGTGAATACACAGGGTCAGCAAACATATAAAGATGTGAATTTAGAGAAATTGACACACGAACAAGCATATGAGATGGAAAAAATAATACACAGGCATAAGGGTATATTTTCTGATTTGCCTGGTAAGACCAATGTCATACAACATGACATTATTGTAACAGATGATAAGCCGGTGAGACTAAAACCATACACAATCCCTATTCATTTGAGGGATAACTTGCAAAAAGAGATAGATGAGCTTGTGAGTATGGGGTTGATAGAGCCATCCAATTCAGCATATGCATCTCCAATAGTATTAGTTAAGAAAAAAGATAAAACTATAAGGTTGTGTGTGGACTATAGGAAGCTGAATAATGTTACTCTCTTTGACCCATATCCTATGAACAATGCTGAAGATATTATGGCTCAGCTATCTAATGCAACTATTTTTTCTAAATTGGATATGGCTAAAGGGTACTATCAAGTAGGTTTAACTGATAGAGCTAAACCATTTACAAGTTTTGTTACTCCATTGGGGTTATATCAATGGAAGGTGATGAGTTTTGGATTGGTGAATGCTCCTGCAACTTTTAATAGGATGATGGGTATGATTTTAGGACATAGGAAGGATACTATATTTTATTTGGATGACATATGTGTTTTCAATGATACATGGGAAAATCATTTAAAAAGTCTTAATGATATCTTTGAAATTATAGAAAAACATAATTTGACAATTAAACCTAACAAATTAGAAATAGGCATGAAAGAAATTACTTTTTTGGGACACAAGATATCCAACAACACCATTAAGCCATTGGAGGAGAATATTACTAAAATCCTTAAAATTGACATTCCAAGAAATAAAAAAGAAGTGAGGAGTCTTCTAGGTGTATGTAATTTTTATAGGAAATGTATTCCTAATTTTTCAGAGATGGTAGCTCCGTTGACTGAACTTATTAAAAAGAAAAGCCTAATTAAAATAATTTGGTCTCAGGAGTGTGAAATGGCATTAAATAGGATAAAGGTTGCTTTTTCTGGACAACCTATATTAAGACTACCAGACATTAAAAAAAGATTTGTGGTTTTGACTGATGCAAGTTTGGTTGGTTTGGGAGGAATTTTGGGACAATATCATGACAATGTCTTACACCCGATTCAGTATATTAGCAGGAAATTAAGTGAGGCTGAGGTTAGGTATGCAACAGTAGAACGGGAAGCTCTTGGTGTGGTTTGGTGTATTACTAAATTGGCAAGGTACTTGATGGGTACAAGGTTTATTCTTATGACTGACCATAAGCCTTTGTCCTTTATAAATCAGAACAAGTTAAACAACAGTAGGATAGCAAGATGGTCACTTATACTGCAGGCATACAGTTTTACTGTGGAAAATATACCTGGGGTTGATAATATATTGGCTGATTTGTTGTCTAGATGTGGTGTTTAAGGTGTGCTGTTTGATACGTAATCACCAGTTGGAACGCGGTTAAAATTATTTTTTATGTAAATATAAAGTATAGATACGGTGTTAATGAAATATTGATTTTTTCCAAAGGTTCTGGATGAGAAATGGTTCTACAACTGAAGCACGGTGATTCAAACACAACGTACCATTTGTAAGTGAGAGATGTTCTATCTCGTCCTCACATTATCGTGAACGGTTTTTATGGACACCATATCAAACGCAAACATGAAGACATCATATGAGGAGTACATTTATGGTGCCAACATGGAATCGAGGTCATGTCATCGCTATATCAAGGTATATTGACATTATCAACATGGAATCGAGGTCTTGTCATCGCTATATCAAGGTACATTGACATTATCAACATAGAATCGAGGTCATGTCGTCGCATTATTGAAGTACATTTACATTGTCAACGCGGAATGAAGGTCATGTCATCAACATATGGAGGAATCAACAAATCAACATGGTACATTATTTTGGGTTTATGACTAATGTCAACACTATATTGCTTAGAGACAGACAGCTTGTGGAAGTATTCAATGGTAAATTCTAGAGATGTGTCTGTGAACAATGCATGGTAATTATTGTGTGACATTATTGGAACTATTTTATCAAGGTGTTGAAACTCTACAGGATGGATAATCTACAAAGGACTTAGGAAATAATCAATGAATGTGTTGTTGGACGTTCAGAAGAGGAAGGTTGCAATGATATTACATGGACCAGTATGAACTGTTATGTTTTCGGATTTGATGATATTTATACTATTGGTTTGTGTATTTCATCAATACAGGACAGGATATACTGTGGAACCTTATGGACCTATATATATATATAAAGATTAGTGAAAGTATTTGGTTAACATATATTAATGAAATAGTTGGTTTTGTTAAATGTTATTTGTGTTGCATAACATGTTTTAATATAAATTGGGATAATTGTGATTTTTCATATAGTTATAGTTATTGAAGACATGAGATTGAAGACATATATATTTTATCAAAGTATTTGACGGAGATAAGGATTTTTTTTTATATAGAAATTTGTATGACAAATTTAAAGGGTCGATGGGGGAATGTGATGATTTAAAATATATATGGTTGTTTTAGTGGGACATAATTTTGTATAATCTCTAACCCGGTGTTAATGTATAGAATAAACGAGTGACGTTTTACGATAAAAACAATGACGTGGGAGTTAGATTAAAACGTAGCGTACATTGGGAGATAAAGACAGACGACCTAAGGATTTGGTAGTGGAAAGACGTGTTTTAGACTAGGCTATAGAAACTGTGGAGTATTTGAATTCATCTTGTACATAAATTGCATTAAATATTGAGTTCTCATTTTTACTACAAGCCGGCAGTTTGTTCATTGTTTATTATTATATAATGTGATCTCCCTGAGAGTTGTATACATAGTAATTACAAAATAACGGTCACACTAGGATCAATTTCCAGTTTACAATAATATAGTGTTTATTAAAAACCCATAATTGTATTCGCTAAAGGATTAACCTTAGTAACAACCTCACATATTGAGCATATAGGAAACAAAATTGTTAGTACATGTAACCCTTTTTCAAGACCGTTGAGTATTCAAATAGAGCTAAAGTAAAATGTAAGAAAATGTAAAAAGGATACTATTGAGATACGAATAGATTAAGAAATGTATACCGACCTTCTACATCATTTGTAGATCTCCACAGATCAGCGCTGATAAAAGAAGGAAATAATAATTATCACACAAATTTATTTTTCATGTTGTTTTTTTTACATATTTATAGTTTGCTATAATTGTCACAAAACTATAGGAAGGGGAGAGATTGTACTGGAAATGGTGAGGTTGTAAAGGTCTACTTCTCAACTCAATATCGTAAATTATGTTATTTTTTTCCTTTTATTTCCTAGAAATATGTAATTTTTTTCATTAGTTCCTAAAAATATTTGTCATTTTCTTCTTTAGTTCCTAAATATATGTAATTTTTCTTTAGTTCATACATATATTATGTCATTCTTTCTTGACTGCCAAAATATATGTCATTTTTCTTTAGTTCCTAAATATATGTCATTTTTACTCCCTTTATTTTAAGTTGCAATGTCTGCAATCGTCAATCGTAAATGCATGGTGCAAAACTTTGCTTCGATTTTTCGACCACTTCCCGTGGTCCGATCGAGCTGAAATTTGGACAGCAGATTTGGGGCGCCTAACAATACATCCTATCAAATTTTCAGTTAAAACGACTTAATAATACTACACTTATGACAATATTCATTTCTTAAAAGGAAAGTATAAGAAATATTTTGATTTCGCGTTAAAAATGCCTGTGTAACTTTTTATACTTTTTTCGGCGCAAAGCTAGAAAAAAAAATATTATGCGCTCAGATTATTTTTAGAACAATTCATACGGAGTAAGGAGATATTTTTGAGATTTGCAACACAGATATTTTTTCTGTACGTTTCATTTGCAGTAGTCAATCAATTATTTAATTACATGATGGTAAACTTAGTTTGCAAATAAAGGGAGTATGATAAAAACTGTGTTTTTATGGTTTTCTTGTTACTCCCTTTATTTTAAGTTGCAATGTCTGCAATCGTCAATGGTGCAAAAATTGACTTCAATTTTTCGACCACTTCCCGTGGTCCAATCGAGCTGAAATTTGGACAGCAGATTTGTGGCGCCTAACAATACATCCTATCAAATCGTCAGTTAAAACGACTTAATAATACTACACTTATGACAATATTCATTTCTTAAAAGGAAAGTATAAGAAATATTATAATTTCGCGTTAAAAATGCCTGTGCAACTTTTTATAGTTTTTCGGCGCAAAGCTAGAAAAAAAAATTATGCACCAAGATTATTTTTAGAACAATTCATACTGAGTAAGGAGATATTTTTGAGATTTGCGACACAGATATTTTTCTGTACGTTTCATTTGCAGTAGTCAATCAATTATTTAATTACATGATGGTAAACTTAGTTTGCAAATAAAGGGAGTATAATAAAAACTTCGTTTTTACGGTTTTCTTGTTAATTTAGTTTTAAATATATGCCTTTGATTCTTTAGTTCCTAAATGTATGCCATTTCTTCTTAAGTTCATAAATATATATCATTTTTTTTTAGTTTTTAAATATATATCATTTTTTCTCTAGTTTCTAAATATATGCCATTTTTTTCTAGCTCCTAAATATATATTTTTTTCTTTAGTTCCTTAATCTATGCCATTTTTCTTTAATTCTAAATATAAGTAATTTTTCTTTAATTCTAAATATATGACATTTTTTCTTTAGTTCTAAATATATGTCATTGTTTCTTTAGTTGCTAAATAAATTTCATTTTTTTGTAGTTCCTAAATATATGTCATTAAATATATAAATATATTATACATACAGTATGTAATTGTACTAAAAGAAAGATATTACATTCATATTATAGCTACAAGCAAATGAAGTAGCATAAATATTTATTTTTTATATTGTTTAATGGTTAACAACAAAGATACCATTAACACAATGTTTGTGTAGTTCCTAATTTTTTATAAATTTTCTGTCAAGATCTTCAATTTATGTCTTTGTTTGTCAAGATCTTCAATTTATGTCTTTGTTTGTCAAGATCTTAAATTTATGTCTTTGTTTGTCAAGATCTTAAATTTATGTCTTTGTTTGTCAAGATCTTAAATTTATATCACTTGTTTGTCAAGATCTTAAATTTATATCACTTGTTTGTCAAGATCTTAAATTTATATCATTTGTTTGTCAAGATCTTAAATTTATATCATTTGGTTGTCAAGATCTTAAATTTTTTGTCGTATGTTTTATAATTCCTATATACATATATATTTTTTGTTTATCATGATGTAAAAATATAGGCTAGCTGTAAAAATAATATCTAGACATATAAGCAGATGGAAGTAGGAAGCAAAATACTATAGAAATATATTTTACACATTGAGTAAATATATTTTAGTATATTGTAAGTGTTTTATTTCGCAACGAAAATGTCTCTTCCAATATACGGTACTGAAAATCAAATCAGCATATCGTAACAAAAAAAGAATCAGTCTAACCAAGAGCATGTCAATTATCGTTCCCCTTTCTCTGAAAGAAACAACCAATTATAATGTAGTAATCAAGATAAATTTCCATTTGTTTTAATAAATAAAGAACTCTTATGTTATCTTATTATATTTAGTGCTTTGTACGACGAACCCAACAAACAGCATGGCGTGATCGTAAGGGAAAACAAGGTCCCTCCCTATAGCTGAGTTCAGAAATTTGCTGAAATTGTTCAGAACAGCTTCCGCATCAACGTGACTGGTCGGTGCACAGTATTGACATTCTTTTATATACGTCAACTGAAAGTGGGAAGCAGTCTGGAAAAGAGAGCAATAATTTCTCACGTTTAGAAATAAAAAACAATAGGCCTAAAATATATAGCCCCTAGTTCTTATATCAACGTGTGTACATTTTTGCGAACACTTAATATTATCAACAAAATACAGTTTGTAACTATATAATAAGTAATAAGCAGATTTAGGCCTACCTTGAAAATAAAAATTTTCGTCAATCGTACCCGCAGTTGAAATCTTGTAGATTGAAAGTTTCGATAAATCAAGCCAACCTGGGTATTTCAAATAGAAACACAACATATTCAAGTTGTTTTGAAATATTAAAACATATAAACAACACCACACAAACCAAAATGAAACGTTTTGAGACTGTATTCAAATATTGTAAAAACAATTCCCTGGACAGCTGAAAGACATATTTCACGTGCCGATACAAATATAATAATCACCATTCTGGACCACAGATGTAGAATCCTTAGTAAAAGATGGAGCATAATATAGAAAAACTGCTGAAAAATACCCATCAAAAGAAAATAAAACAAGATAAAAAAAAATAACAGCTAAAATCAGATATTACATAAACGCCAACAAAAAAGCAAATTGGGTCAAAAGATGTTAACAACTTGACCTCAGAAAGGTTGGACGCAGGGCATGGACACTTCTACGTCAGTTAGCAGGCAACAAGACTAAATGCAACCCAGACCTATGACCCATGGGAAATCCATAGCAACAGAGAAGTAGAAAAAAGCTGAAATTTTCATCAAACACTTTGCGAGCACAAACAAAACACATCCGCGAAATTACCTGGATAAAACTGTTCAAAAAATATTGAAAAAAAACAAGAGAAAGTCAATCAGCCAAAATAAACACTTACTTTTTAAACACCGTTTACGCAAGAAGAACTAAATGAACCTAAAAAAAAAATCAAAACAAGGAAGTCCACCTGGACCTGACAGAAAAACAAATGAAATATTACAGGGACTAGGCCACACAGCTAAGGAAGTTTTACTAAAATACATCAACACTACCTGGATGATAGGATCATTGTCAAAAGGATGGAAAACAGCAAGAAAGATAAACCACTTCAACACAAAACTTTACACACTCTTTAAACAAAATATACGTCAAGGGAAGTATACGTAAATCAGATGGGATGACTTCATCCCAAATGAAGTAGTCGAAAGAAGAGCTCGCCTGAAACACATCCTGAGCAAACTAAAAAAGAGGAAGTGGAATTGTAACACCTTAAGAAGAAAACTTGGCAACAAAGAGTGACATCCACACGGTGTCAGAAAGAGAGGCCGACCAAATAACACTTTGAGGAGAACGCTGGAAAAAGAGCTCAAATAAGCGGGAATGAAGTGGAAACATATAAAGAGACTGTCTCAAGGCCGAAAGGAGTAAATAAGCATTGACGAGGCCCCTTGCCTAACTGAAAACCTAAACGAAGTTGATTGATAGATTGAAAGTATACGTAAAATTAAGACAATAACCGAAAAGACGTACTTTTTAAACATTCAATGTTATTTGAAATTTGAATCAATAGTCATCGTATTCATTGATTTACATTGGGTTAGCCTTTTCCATGGAAGCTTCCTAAGTTTATATCACATCAGACTTTTACTTTTGTTTAATTCCGGTTTTATTGTTTTTTACTAAGTGAAAACTTTTTACAAAGGAGGTTAGGAACGATTGAATAAGGGGTGGTTCTATAGAAGAATCAATGGTGTACAAGAAATTACAAAAACAGTAAAAAAAAAGGTCTTACTTCTGTGAAAATAAAGGCGTAGTATTCTCGTATCTTTGTTATAGCTGCAGCGGCATTATTAGACGCTTCCCTGAGAAAACGGCTGTAGCAGGTGCTGTCCAGGAAGGCTGTGACATCAATGTAGTAGGTCGAGAACGTCTGGCGTCTTCGTCGCTTTAACTTTGACCCGAAAGGAAACTGGCCCTCCATGTTTGTGGGTATTGAAGAATGCTGCTCGGGTGCTAATGATGACAAAATAATATATATTTATTATATATCACTTTAGTCCGTGGCTTCGCGATGGATAAGGAAGTAATTAAAATAGAAATGAGAAGAAGTTAAGTAGGTATGGCCTAACTTAACAAATGATTTAGTCCTGGGGTCGGTAACCTTTTAATAACAGTATGTCAAAGTATGATTTCTAATTCATGCCGTGTGCCGACCGCTTAAAAGTCATCCCGATGTTGCACTACATTTTTTGCAGTAGAAAATTGAATAGACTTGTTTGTTTGGGCCTCTTCCGCGTGCCATTGTAAATTCATTGGCGTGTCACGCCGGGCACTCGTTACGTTGGTTGCCGACCCCTGCTTTAGTCATTCTAGGTATTCGAACAATTTTCTAAAGTCAAGTTTAAAGAAACATGCTTTTAAAATAGATACATTTCAGGCAAGATTTAAAACAATTATTTTAATTTCTAGATCATGGCTATTTCTTTCCCTCTTTATTTTTTTTTCTGGAACAATGCGCGCATTAAGCACCATAACGTAATCTTTATCCAATTAAAACCAACTTAGATATTGTCATCATACTACAGCCTCTTTAATGTTGTTCAGTTCTAAATGAAAGACTTCGTAGCCAATTTTCACACGCTTTAATCAAGAGTCGAAGTTGTTGTTTTTATTATTATTATTATCCAAACTCGCTTTAAGTTTGATTTGCAAAAGTCATATTATAACACACGAAATAATTTTAAAATCTATAATCCTCTATGTTTGTATGTGTGCATTATTTAAGACTTTTATTTAAGCATTTGTATCTATAACCTATGCAGGCCTAAACTATTGGTTAAAGATCAAGTAAAAAATGTGTGCTGTAGAATCTCAAGTCAAAACCACACCTTTATATACGCCGCAGGCATAATTGGGAGGGTTAAAAGCAAGAAAAGTTGAAGTTAGCGTGTATATGCCGCACTCAAAATATACTGGTATTTCATGGACTTTTTCAGAAACCAACAGTATTTAAAGCACCTTCATGCATAAGTAACTTACACATACATAAGTTAAACATTTTAGCGACTTACGAGGAACTAAAAAATCTGACATCGTGATTGGTGGAGATGAAACTTGTTTAATTTCATATCTTTGATCTGATTGGCTGTCGTTTTGAAATGCTTCCCTTTTCGATCGGTGTGTTGGTTGGATGAAAAATGTGACGTTTCCTTGTTGATATTCACCTCTCTTGTGAAAGAGATATAAGAAACATATATATATATATATATGCTTTTCTAATTCGTTATACCAATGTCCATATTCATCTAGAGTCTATTTATTTATCTGTAAGTCTATCACTCCTCTTGACCCTTTTTTTTCTCTCTCTCTCCTTCTCTTTCATTGTATATATATATATACATATTAAATAATGTTCCTTTTTTGTTCATTCATCCACAATGACAGCTACAAAAGATATCCGTCTTCAAAACAATTTAAACATCAAAGGGTCCATTTTTTTTTCCAAATCAGATACCAGATATTTGCTAACAAATGTAAACCACTTACCGTGATAATGAAGTCGTCCAACTGTCTTTCATCTGCATTGAATCTGGACAACTGGACAACCGCTCCATTTTTGGTATCTTGGTAAAAAGCCACATCCTGCAATGCATGTGTGTTTGTGTTTGTAAAGTGGTGTTGTTTATAACACTAAATATTAAATATATTTTTAGGCGTACACAAGCAAATAAGAAATGACAGTTCATTCTCTACCTTACATCTATATATAGAAAAAAGTTCGTTGAATTGTCCGTCTATTCATTTTTTAAATATAATTATTCCATTTATTTGTTAAAAAATAGAATAAGTACAAAATATTCTTTACCTCGTTACTGGAGACATTTTCTTTCTTTATCTTCTGTCCGTCTTGACCAGTTTCAATACTGTATATCGTTAAGTTGTCGTAATCAACACGAACCATGCGGAACTCCGTAGACGTATTTGTGCCAGTCGTAAATGTCACATTGATGTCACTGGGCAGTCCCTGGTCAGTTGGGTCGTTAGAGGTGATGTTCACTTCAACTGTGGATGAGTATCTTAAATCTTATTTTCTTTTAATCAGTTTATTTTAATTTTATAGTTTTTCATTAAAGTAACTGATGACTTCAAATATGAAAAACGAACTCTTTTTTTCATTTTTTTTTTACAATTTCTTTTTAAAGAGACATGTATTAATAAAATTAATAAAAATGTATTAATATCTATCTATCTCTCTCTCTCTCTCTCTCTCTCTCTCTCTCTCTCTCTCTCTCTCACTCTCTCTCTCTCTCTCTCTATATATATATATATATATATATATATATATATATATATATATATATATATATATAAAAGTAGACTGTTTGTGTGGATTCCGATCCACATTGGTTAATTTAAAGACACGTGAACTTATTTTCTCACAGTTTACTTCTGATATCTCGCTTCCGGTATGTTTTTTCCATAGCTTAATTGTAAGCGTATCCGACTGCCATCCAACCGACCTAGTTGTTTTTTTTCTACTTTAAAAAAAAAATAGTCCATTAATAATTACTATTTTTAAAAAGATTTTAAAAAAATTCAGGAATATAAGCTTTGCTAAAATGTTTTCAGTAAGTAAAAACTAATAATTAATTATATTTTAGACGCATGCGGGAGACGGGTGTTTGATTCTCATCTAGGGATAATCCAACCTTTTTGTAAAAAAAAAGCCCTTTTTTAACATTTCTTATTATCTGCTGTAATACTTTTTTCATTATTTATTGACATAATTTGTAAACTGATAGATTTAAAGCTCGTCTATTTCTTTCATTGTTAATACTGAGTGATTTTCTTGACCATATTTTGTCTTTTCTTTTTTGTCTATTGCTGGAGTCTCGTATTGTTACAGTGAAATTTCTCATCATTAAATTTATTTATTACTGAGCGTTCACGCTAAGCTTCTTGTTTTTTTTTTTTTTTCCGCTATACAATGCAATCTTTGAGTTGTATTATTTTTTTAAACTGTGCGATTTAAGAATAAATTTTATACGATTGGGGTCCCTAATCTCTTTCTTCCCGAGTGGCATGGAATGGGTTGCCTGAACAAACCAGGAAAACCAATAACTTAATAACATCATTTAAAACATTAATAAAAATGCAAGACTAGACTCGGACCACGGATGAGCGTAGGACGCAATAATCTTCTTTATAGAAGGAGCGTATGTAATGTATAATATAAGATAAGATAAGGTGCTAAAATAGGATTTTTAACTTACTCACAGTGCCAACAGCCTAACAGTAAAGGTACTAATAAATTTTGTGCAGGTTTGCAAAAGTGTGTTGATTATACAAGCTAATCGTATGGCCAAAACAACCATTAAAATCCTTTTTTTAATTAAATTTTTTGTTCAGAATGGCCCGCACACATTTTTGGTATCAAATTTTCGGTCTATTTAACGGATAATTGTATTAGTTTAGCAATCTCATTCAAATAAATAACAGGCGCTGCTCTGCTGGCTGCATGATGGCTCATTGTGTATGATAGTCATGTATTTAAATCCAGTTATCTGCTTGAGAAATCCATTTAGACTCTATACTCTAGACTCTAGACAAAGCAGAGTATGTTCTTTAAATTGTGCACATTTGTTTCATTTGGGTGTCACCCCTCTAAGATATTACTTTGTTCCACGCTCCTGCGCTAAAGCACACTGTACCTGCTGTATAAATTTAACTCTCTAGTTATAAGTCTATTAATTCATAACTTACCAGGAAATGAGGCAGCCTCACCAGATAAACATAGTGTCCACAGGACAATAAAAAAGAAATACGAACACATAATGGACAATTTTGTTGCCATTTTAAATCGTATATTTGACGCAATAAATTATAAACCGGTACTTTTTCTAACAATTTTCAATGGACACTAACTTGCTACTTTTGAAAACCTCATAATTTTATTTTGTGATAATTAAAAAAAAAAACTTTTTAAAAATGTAAACCATTTATCCAAGCAATATTTTGGTAAAAAAAAAAAAAAAAAATCAGTGCGTTATAAGGATTAAACGAAGACACCATGCGGTTATTCAGACTGAAAACGAAACCAAAAGTTTCCCCATTCAGAGAATCAGACATTGGTTATTGGCTCACTGAATCGAATCAGCCCTTACACCCACGCAAAAATGCTGTGACATTTTGTATGGAAGGAAGGTCTTTAAATATTAACATATTATGCAAAATATTTCCCTCTCATTCATAAGGCTCGTTGTGTAACCCCTGCATACAAATTAACGGCTTTATGCCAAAAGCAAATATTTTTTTTTATGGTTCACTGAATCACCACGCTGGTTGTTTGACTCTACGTTAAGTTGTCAAATAGTGAGATTAAGGTTACTTTAGAAAAAGTAGTAGAGTAACCAGATCTTAAATATATTTTCATGGTGTTACCAATTATTGACACTTCTCAGGTACGTAAACGCATCCATCTATGTATGAAACTTCCGGAAGTAAAATGGCGCTGATTAAGCGACACATTTTAAATAGTGTGTGCATAAATTTAATTGACTTCCTGATCAAATCCACAATAATAGTTGACAACAGTGCACTGAGCATGCTAAATGGTTTGTCATTTGGAGTAAATCAATGTAAATTATCCCGGTCAGATCATCTTGACTTATAAGGCCTCTGAAGCAGTGTTAACACGTTTTCGTGGCCGGGGCATACTAAAGGATTGTGTGGTCAGTACAATGCCCAGCCGTCTTTTCCTTGCGCCCAACAAATGCCACGTACTCATCAGAGCAGATTAGAGACTCAGACACACCCTTCAGAATCTTGTGCTTTTAAACATGTCATACAAATTAAACGGGTCTGACGAGATTATGTTCTATTTTAAAAGTGGGGAAACCTAATCTTTTGTTTGAGGAAGGTAAAGGCGTTGGGCATTGCGCTGGAATGTAAGCCGTCGCTATTGAAACATTAAAGACCAACTGAACAGGTTTTTCTCGAAGGGACGAGATTCGTAAAAGCCTCATATGGATGTAACGTAATATAAGGCAAATAAATAATTAAAACACAACTCCCTAAATCCAAATTTAATCTTTTTGTTAAAAATGAGAACCGGTAAAAGATTCAAAACACGTGGCAATATATTTAAAACACGTGGAAATATTCATTTTTTAAGTCTTGTTTCCTTCACTGACGTCACTTCCCTTTGTTGTCGGAAATAAAACAACTCAAATGGCTACGAGATTTGGATTTTTCCTCCAAAAATAATACACATTTAAGTGATCATATTAACTAATTACTTGAAAGTTTGTGTTTAATATTTTGTATAAATGATTTTTTTTTTTAACATTGGGATACTGAATACACTACTAAGTATAAAAATAAACTTTTAACTCAATTTCGATAAAAAAAAAGCTCTTCACTTGTTAAAACTAAAACGAATAAAACTCTATATTCTAGTATATCCATAAATAAACCTAATTTCCCTGCCTATTACCAAATACCTTCTCTTAGTTGAGAATCAGAAGTTGACCGAATTGATACTTCTGGTAATTTCCATTTTCCATGATGTCGAATGACAAATATCATTCATTAGAAATGTCCCCTCCCTCCTCCCCCACCACAACCTCAAGTCTGAAAAAAGTGTTACCAAATTCTCCCCCCCCCCTAAACCCCCTTCTCGTCCCCATTTATCAGCGCTTGAGGAAGTGAATCAGACTAGAGTTCCCAAGGTAACTAACGTGGGCTACTACCAAGAGCTGGGATATATAGAGTCTTGGTTTTACGCTTACGGGAAAACGGTTAATGATACCTGGGTACGTGGCCCTATTTCGTCGTATTCGTACGCTATTGAGACCCTCAATATGGTCTTAGGCATAATTAAATTAATATAGGCAAGGACAAATTATGCTATTTGTTAAAGACTTTATTTAGGAGTGATGAAAAAAAACCCAGTAAATTAGTCAATAATAAGAGTTTTGTCTGTTCTGAAATTTCCAACGTAAATTTACAAATTTGGATACCCAATTTACAGTGTAAGTCTGCCATGCATTATGTATATATCGCATCAACTCACTTTATGTAGTCCAAGTGTGCGTTACGCAACAAAATTCCCTCAACAGTCGTAAAATTCGCTTTTGAGCCAGAAAGAATATTCGGAAAAAAATTCAGATACCCAGATCTCGGGACGTTCATGGATTGTGTCAACAGTTTTTTTTGTTAATTTAAACCCTCGCCCCCTCGCCCCTCCAAGTCTACAACTGTCAAACTTTCAGTGATCCACTCCCACCCCTTTCTCCTTACAAACTAACACCAATCGGATCAAAAGTTAAATATATAAATTGGAAACGTTCTCCAAAAGAAAATTTTATTATATAAACAATATTGCTTAAGTCGTTAATTTATTTTTTTAATAAACTTAGACCAATTGATAATCACCGTATGTTAAAGTTATAAACTGAGAATGATCTCCCTTAGAACGTTCATTTACTATGTTGAACGCGAGGATTTACAAATAATTTCCCTTGCATGCAGTCGTTTATCTAACCTGTAAGGTATCACCGATCACGTGATTCATGGGTTTGTCCTTCAGAGGGAAAAGGGGGGGGGGGAAGGTTAACATCGGCGCTGCGAGAGCTAGCTAGCTTATGCCGTAATGTCTATCAATTCATTTTTTTTTTCATTATTGGTAGATGTTTGCTTATTGTATTAATTTTAAGTAATAGTAATTATTTCATGGATTCCCGTCGCTATTGTGAACATCCTTTAATTAACATCCTTTAATTTAATACGTTACACAATCAATTAAACAATAAAAAAAAAAACAACTAAATACCGAAAAAAACTTTCTCACTGCAGTTTTTATTGTAATTTTTGTATCTTCTCTCTTAATAAAACACATTGTAGTCATTCGTTTCTCTGTCATTTTGACGGGAATAACCAACAGTATAAATATAATTACACATGTACGGCGTTTGAGATGCACTATGATTTTTCTTGTACTGGTATATACATATATATATATATATACATATATATATACATATACATATATATATACATATATATACATATATATATAATATATATAAATACATTTCAAAGTGAAATTTCAAGTAAAATTATCTATTCCATTTTTTTCCAAAAGACATACAAGACAAGTTACAAATGGTTTTTATAACTTTTTAAAGTATTTAATTTCAAGCATAGAGATTGGTCTTCGATAATTATGACGTCATGTGTAAACATATTTGTGATTTGCAGGATGTTCAAAGACACTTGTCAATACAGTTGTTGTCAATTCCCTTTAAAATCAATCATAAACCAAGTAAAGTGACATAAATATAAAACATAATGACCAAGGACATACCAGGTCTAGCATTACAATCACATGTGGGTTAAATTTTTGTATTAAAAACACACGTTGTCGAAATACCTTTGCAATGACATATTACTTACTTACTTACTGCCCGTGATGCAATGACATATTGACGGTATATAATTATAATAGCATATGGAAAAAAAATGTTACAACATATGATGACATAGGAAGCAGTTCTTGATTTTCCTTTATAAAATATATTTATATTTTAATATGTTTTTATAAAGCTACTTTAAATTATCTCACTCAAAATATGTGTTCTTCGCGCTGGCTATGATAACAATATTTATCATGTGTCCAATGTTAAATAATTAGAACAATTAACTGGAATCATACTCAAATTGTTTTTCTTGAACATATGTTCTATTTAAACAAAATACATTTGATTTTAGTAAAGCGTTATTCAATTTAATGGTCATAACAATATCACTATTCTCTAATGATTTTTTATATATACATATACATACAAATTATAAATGTTGTTATCCTATATTTTCAGTTAAAGCCAGTTAATTTTCATAAACACAAACAGATGAATAATATGGAAATCATAGACTTTGACGTCTTGTTATTGAAACAATCGAGGATGAAATATACAGTAGAATCGGCAAGGCAGCTTCTACAATGGCTAAACTTTAAAAAAAAATAACGGGTTTTTGAAAACACCAAGCTAACAGAGAGGACTAAACTGTATGCCTACCAGGCCTGCGTCTTTAGCACGCTGCTCTTTGGAAGTGAATCGTGGACCACCAAGAAGTCCCTTGAGCGTAAGCTAAATAGCTTCCGCTTGAGGGTCCTGCGACGCATTCTTGGCATTAAATGGCAGGGCAAAATGCTCGATAGTGAGATCCTGGCGCGTGCCAGCGACTAAAGCATGTTTTCAGTCCTTAGTGAAATACGCCTCAGATGGCTCGGACATGTAAAAAGAATGGGACCAGGTTGAGTTCATAAGAACCTCCTATTTGGAGAATCGACATCTGGGAAGAGAAAAACTGGTTGCCCACGCCTCCTATGCAAAAATGTCTGCCAGAGGGAGATGAGAGCAGCCAGCATAAACACAAATGACTGGGAGTTGAAAGCAGAGGATCGATCCACCTGGCGCACTGTTGTCAGGGAGGGGGTAAAACTAGCAAAGGAACGTAAGATGGAGGAGACCGTATAAATAAAAGAACTAGGAGAAAGGGGGGTGGGGAAATTGAAAGCACAGAACACGTGTGTAAAAGATTTGATAAAGACTGCCATACAAGGATAGGTCTGCTCAGCCACACGAGAAAACCAAACCTCAACCCACGTTGATGCTGGAAGGATGCCGAAGATATTGAAAACAATTACAATCAGTTGAATAAAGATAAAAACATGATTAAATAAAGATACAAACAATATTTTTAATTGAAAACAAAATAGATTTATCAGGACATATATAGGAATTTACTAATTTTCAATTTATGCAAATAAAAATATGTTGACACTATACCTCGTCGAAACTTACAATTAGAATTATTATTCTAAATATAAAAAGATAAAAATTAACAATACCAAAGACTATAATAAGATGGACCGTTTGCTCTATTTTTTAAGGCTTATAATATGTTCTTTTATTCCGTGTGCAGCCAATAAGGCTGTCTTATATGACTTCTACGCATCTACGTTTGCCTAAAGGTTTCCACTTTATACAACTTTCGACGATTTTATTTATAATTTTTCATTGAGAAAATCATAGCGATTTAGCAAAACGGAAGGGCATAATACAATAGGGAATCGGGAATTCCAAAAAAGAATTCATTTGCGTCTTCAAATAGCAAAAATATTAAGGCAAGAGGTACATCTTATTATAGTCTTTGACAATATTAATACGTCAAATCAATATTACCATTTAAAATGTATTTTACGTTATTTTAACGTGTTAAAATAAAGATCATCACAATTAACAAAATAAAAGTTGTAATCAATATCACAATAATCTATAATAATATAATCAATATTACACATTACACATTTTAATAGAAAAGTAACAAAACGAAATTATCAGCGGTGAATCGAGCCCAGGTCACCAGGAATCCAGTTATGGGAATACTTACCATTTTGTTATGGAGGAGTCATGCAGAAAGCCCAATCACACATATAAATTAAAAAACGATACGGTTAAGCAATGAGAATCGGAATCGACACACACAGTCAAATGTATAATATTCAAAGATCATGTAGTTATAAACTGACACGCTATTAGTAACATTATTACGACATATTACCAATTACAAAAATTATAATGATCTGTGTCGCCTAGAGGTCATTAAGACCTGCCAAAAAATTTTATTAAAAAAAATCACTATCTAAAATTTAGGCCTAGTTAGTCACTATAACTACGATCTGTTTGATTTAGTTTTAACCGATAAGGTACGGCAGATGAAAGATAATAAACAATCCAAGGTTTAACACGTAGATAGACTTTCTTTTAGGCCAGACTCCACCAGATCCACTAGATCTACAGGATAAGCAACAGTCTACTGCGTGCTCTGCGCATGTGTAATCGGAAGTACACAGTTTGGATACTCGGTTGCCGTACTCACAACCTAGAAATAAAAAAAAATTACAAGATAATTATTTATTTATGATTTTTGAAACACAGTTGTTTACCAAATGATGACTTTTAACACTGAAAAGAGACAGCGGAACAGATTAAAATGAAAAGGGGTCCCTAATATATCCCTCCAAATAGTCCTATTCGGTAAACATCGAATTAACTTAATTTATTGTCTTAAGTGTGAGGCGGGTGGGGTAAATGATGGAAATGTGGGTAGGGCGAAGTAACAAATCAGAAATTGTATTGACATTTAAAGGTTCCAACGAAAGAACAATTAATTTGCATTTGCATTTATAACTACGCGTAATATATATAGTTTGGGCTGATGGCTTTATTATTAACGAAAACTCATAAAGCTTAAACGCTGAAATCTTAGGATAAAAAGTTCTTTAAATCAATTTTTAGTGTAAGTGATTGTAACAAGTACAAATCAAGTATACATTTTTTTTCTTGTGTACTACTTCTTCTTCTTTGTAATACTGTGGAGACCCCGTAGAACCGAGGAAAAAGTCCACAATTTAAATACACATCAAATAACATAGCAAACATATCATAGCAAACAACAGTTATATACAGATAAAAGAGTTTCACTTTAGGTTTTTGGACCATTACTTTAGTGACGATTTGAAGGCCGGAACTGTAGGGGCGGGCAGTTATGTAAGCCTGGTCCAGGGTGTTCCACAGTCTAATGGCTGACGGGAAAAAGGAATGTTTGTAGACGTTGGTGCGTGAATTGGGACATGCAGCTTGAGCTGATGACCTCGGGTAGAGCGGGACACTTTCTGCATTCTACTTGTTTGGGTCGAAAGGTCCACGTGATCGTTGATGATTTTATAAATCATGGACACTTTGTCAATTGCTCTTCGTTGTTGTAGTGTATCTAGGTGGAGTTTTGCTACTAAGGCAGAGGCGCTTGATTTGGTGCTGTAGTCCTCTAGTATTCGACGTGCTGGATCATCTTCAGTTTGTCAATCAGGTTTTGCAGGTGGGGGTCCCAAACTGGCGAGGTACATTCTAGGATGGGCGAGCTAAGCTTTTATAACAGTGGGTCTGAATTTTCGTGGAACACCCCTGTAGGTTTCTATGGATGAAGGCGCAGACTCTGTTAGGCTTGGCAACAATGGATTGAACATGTATGCCCCAGTAGAGATTTTCTGTGATGTTTAAACCCAAGTATTTAGCTTCTGACACCCTTGCGAGATATTGGCCATTTAAAGTATAGCTAGTGGGTATCCTAGTTCTTTTTCTGGAAACAGAGAGGAGGAGGCCTTTATCGACGTTGAACTCCATTTGCCATTTCGATGCCCAGGCCTCTAGCTTTAGGAGGTCTTCCTGTAAGTGGACAGCATCATCAGGGCTATCGATTGGAGCGTACAGGATGGTGTCATCTGCAAGAGTCGTACCCTGGAGTGAAGTTCACTCGCCAAGTCGTTGATGAATATCAAGAACAGCAAAGGCCCAAGAAACGAGCCCTGAGGGACTCCAGATATGACCGGTCCTATTGTGGAAGTTTCACCCTCTACGACAACCTGTTGGGTGCGGCCGACGAGAAAGTTCTCAATCTATCTCTTGGTCTGCCCTCTTATACCGTAGTAATCCAACTTGAGAAAGAGGCGCTTGTGAGGGACCTTTTCAAAGGCCTTTGAAAAATCTAGCAGGATGGTATCGGTTTGCCCAGCTTTGTCGACGGTCGCTGCCAAGTCGTCAACGGTGAGGATGAGCTGAGACTCGCAGGATCTCTTTTTTCCTGAATCCGTGTTGAGCATCTGTGATGATGTTATACTTGTTCAGGTGGCTAGAGATTTCTGACGTGACAATGTGTTCGAGAAGCTTACAACACACACAAGTCAATGAGATTGGCCTATAGTTGCCTGGTAGGCTTCTGTCCCCCTTTTTTGAATACTGGTTGCACTCGGGCTTTTTTCCAGATACCTGGTAATTCCCCGGAGGCCAGTGATTTGTTGAATAAGAGGGTCAATACAGGTGCCAGTTCTAATGCTAATTCTTTGAGTAGTCGGCAGGGTACATCGTCTGGGCCCGCAGCTTTGGTGGGGTTAAGGTTAGAGAGCAGCTTATGGACGCCGTTGGTATTGACCTATATAGCCGGCATGTCTGGGTATGTACATACAAAAACAAATAGTAATTACATTCTAATGTGTGTGCTATTATATTATATTTTGTCTCACCTATTATATTTGTAGCTCTTCGCTTACAAGAATCACAGCAAGACTTTTGTACTAGCGTGTTGTAGCAGAGGTTCTCAGATTGAAGCATTGCACTCTGGCAACTTAATCCATTGATAGTGAACAACTGTTGGTCTACACATATAGTAGCTGAAAATATCGATAGAAGATATTGAGATACTAGTGATTTAAAAAAAACTGTATAATATTTAGGAAATAACTTTAATATTCAAAGTTATCTTTTCGGTACAGATTTAAACATTATCCTAAAGGTTCTTTGCTAGAATCCAAATTTCGATAACCTAATATTGCTGCTTTCCTTTCGATGTTGCAAATGCAATGATTCAAAAAGGTTGATTTGAAGTCTTTATATTTATTTAAATGTTTCAATGTTTACGATAATAAACACTGGGGTAAGAAGAACAAACTATCTTCAAAGTATATTTTCATTATCAACACTATAAGCTAAACATAGTGGTGAAATAATAATTAAAGATCAAATAAAGTAATACCTGTTGAAGTTTCCAATAAACTAGACGATGTGTTGGTGGTAGTATTAACTGGCCTTGTGGTGATTACTGGTGTTGTAATTGTTGGAGGAATTGTTGAGGTTGGGAGTGTTGTTGTAGTAGGAATCGATGTTGTAATATCAACTGTTTTTGTAGTAGGAATTGATGTTGTAAAATCAAGTGTTGCTGAAGTAGAAAACGATCTTGTAATATCAAGTGTTGTTGTAGTATGAATCGATTTTGTAATATCAAGTGTTGTTGTAGTAGGATTTGATGTTGTAATATCAAGTGTTGTTGTAGTAGGAATCGATTTTGTAGTATCAAGTGTTGTTGTAGTAGGAGTTAATGTTGTAATACCAAGTGTTGTTGTAGTAGAAAACGATGTTGTAATATCAAGTGTTGCTGAAGTAGAAAACGATCTTGTAATATCAAGTGTTGTTGTAGTAGGAATCGATTTTGTACTATCATGTGTTGCTGTAGTAGGAATTGATGTTGCAATATCAAGTGTTGATGTAGTAGGAATTGATTTTGTAATATCAAGTGTTGTTGTAGTAGGAATTGATGTTGTAATACCAAGTGTTGTTGTAGTAGGAATTGATGGTGTAATATCAAGTGTTGTTGTAGTAGGAATTGATGGTGTAATATCAAGTGTTGTTGTAGTAGGAATTGATGTTGTAATATCAAGTGTTGTTGTAAAAGGAAGTGTTGCATTGGTTGAAGATGATGTTATTTCTAAAGTTGTTGTCATTGTTGAAGATGTTGAACTATTTTCCGATACTGGAAACGTTGAAAAAGTCGTAGTAATTGAATATGCTGTGAATGTTAAAATGACAATAAATATTTAAAAAATAATTCAACATAATGTTTATGTTTAAAATGTTTTATAAAAGAAAATGAAATCTCAATGTTTTTTTCTTTAATATTGCTAGATTCTAAATATTTGAGAAATGTTCGATTCTTTTTTTAATTGTTAAAAGTCTAACTAGGGGAATCAACATTACTTAAATTCCCATTGTCTACCAAAACCCGCAACCAAAGTAACAAAGGAGTAAGATCTGAAGACCTTGCAAAGGCTACTCTGCAGGCGGCAGTGCATGAAAAAAAAAAGAGAGGCTGGTCAGCTATTAGAAAGTATCACGCCTGTGATGGACACACCCCATTGCGTCCTTTTCCAATAAAAATACATGATGTACAGCATATGTTAAAAAAGCGCCACACCGCCACGTCCAACTTCCCAGCCCCTGTCTCTGACGTGCGAGTTCTTTATTTTATAATAATATATGGAAAGACTGTGACATTAGATCTACTCAACACGCTAGTATACACCTAATAAACGCTCCTATACACAGAATAAACTGAGTCGAGCTTAAATAAGAATAAATTGAACGTATCTAATAAAATAATAAAAGAATGACAATTCCAATAGGAAATAGTATCCTTTGAAATCAAACACATCTTTCCAGTTGGTCTCTAAAAAACCGACTCCCCTCCTTCTACACACACACACACAGGGTCACGCCGTCATCATTCGCCCACAATAAAACAACTCACAACAAACACACAAACACGCTATTTCCGGACAACACTCCGTGACACCTTCCCCATCTCTTACTTCGGTGTTAGTTTTTTTCTCTTCTGTTATGTTACGCAGTAGCCCCCCCCCCCCCCCTCACAGAAAGAAAGGAGTGAAGAGAAGCGAACCAGGAGAAAGGCGAGAGGCAGAGGAAACGGATACTGCGCCATCGTCACTTGAGGATGGAATGATGCCATATATGTCACGCTTGGACTCGAGAGCTAAAATGATTGATAATCGAAACTATCCCAAGTGAGCTTACCTAGTTCTAGAAAGGAAATAACTTAAGAAGTATACGACGGACAATTTTAGCTGACTCATGGTTATACAAAGTGGGCAATAGTGATCAGTGAAGACATGATGTTAATTCCTTGGTTGAGATTTTACATCTAGATTTGCAGTATTCTAATTATGGCTTGAAGGTTTATACAGAAAATATTTCATCTTATATATTACAGATGCTCCTTCTATAAAGCAGATTATTGCTTTCTACGCTTTCTAGTTTTGCATTTCGATTCGGGTTTTAAAAGATGTGTGTAACTGGTTTTCATGGATCGGTCAGGCTACCCATTCCATGCCTGGATGTCACTCAGCAAGAAAACGTTCTTGTATGCATTTATTCTCAAATAAGGGTTAAGAAAAGTGTTTTTCTTCTTATATTTATCTAAGTATTGTAACAGATTGTTATTGTGGTGTATTTCAAAGTTAAAATTTAATGCCATTTGTATTGTTGCTCCCTTTAAAAAAAGTAAAATAGTGACATAATGCCGATTTAGCCAAACGGAACCATTATGCGCAGCAGAAGATGCCAACCTGTCGTCGATGGAATAACGGCGACGCCGGACGCGCTCAACATTAACATCAACACTTGAAGACCTTTTAAGTAAGTCAGTGAGCTAAATGTCTCCCTCCTACGAGCAACTTTTCTCTATTAGCTTCGACAGAGCCGTAGCTTCGACACATTCAGGAGCTGGCTGAAGACGCACCTATTCGAGTAGCAGATTATTATTATTCATGTATACATTTTAGTTCATTGTCAGTACTCTGTCTGTAACTGTTGACAGCGCATAGAACTGTTCCCAACGGGATATGCACCAAACAAGCATTATTATTATTATTAGTGAATGATAACGGTACATACAAACAGGAGCAATTATTATTATATTTTTCTCAATCACTGGTTTACTGCTGTAAAGAATGTTTACTTACAGGTAGTTTGTGAAAATGTATCAACTGTACAAACTCCTAGCCAGCAAATCTAGAAAATAAACAATAAAATCACACATACAATCAAAACATAAGATCTCAATCTAATTACATGTATATACTGTTTCAGTAATATGTTCTTTTGTCTGTAAGGTTGATAGAAAATATCTATGCATTTACTAGATTTCTGTATGTATTTTTTTTCTGGCAGATTTCACTTTAATGTTTGTAAATATGTTTTAACGATTGTATTGATATGAGAGAAGGTATATCTTTCTACGTTTTCCAGTTTGAACTGTATGTGACGATGTATCCTATATCAGATCATTACTTCCTCAACACACTGATTCATAAACACTTTCTCAATTCTTTTTTCCTTAATATTTGAAAAATACCGTGTAAACACAGTGAAGAAAAAAAATTAAAAGAATAAGGGACTCTTTCAAAGCCCATAATTGGAATTAGTACTTTAAAACTTGAAAACTTTAAAAGAAGTGGAGAGAAAGTTTACTTCGGAGTAAATCATGATTACCGTTATGTAAAGATTCGGCCCTGATTATTTTATGATTGGGAGATGAATAGGTCACAGTCATGTTCTAAATAGGGGATAATTAGGTTTATATAATATCGTGATTGGCGGATAATTAGGATGAGACTTACTCATAATAAAGTCAGAGAGGTATTTAGAACACTAACAAAATTTCATTAAAAATCGTAATATTCTTTCCATACCTTTCCATTGTCACATATTGTTCCAGACAACGGCAGTTGAAGGTAACAAAGGTTTTCGGTACTTGGGTCGTGACAATATAAGCCTGAGCAGCCAGAGTGCACCACATTCTACATTTATGTCAGAAACATTTTTATCAGTTAATTTTTTAATTTAGTTTAAGAAAACAAATACAAACTAGTTTTTTTATTTTGGATTTAATTGTAAAACCTACTCTTTGTTTTATGAACTCTCATGATGTTGAAACCTATATATTAATACGTGTTATCATAAATTTCCACATAATATGCATAAGAAGACAGGCACACACTTGGTGAAATGTGTGTCGAACGCTATTGTTATAATTTATAAATATTGTGCAACAATGTGGGAATATAAAATATGTTCTGTCATTTCGCCATCATAGACAATGCCCGGGAAGAATACTTATAGTCCCAGCTAAACCATCAGAAGCAATCATTATTACCAGGAACTGCTCACCCCTGAGGACAATGTCACGCTCTCACATACGTATGAAGAAGATCCGAATTTCATCTGACATTGTTTGTATTGAGGAATCTCTTGACCCAGCAGGCGGTTGCTAACATCCGGGAACTCACCGATGACCTCCAGAGTGTTGGACAAGCACATTAGGCCGGACCTGAAATGTAAGAGGTGAATATCATAAGATAATTACTGGAACATTTCGAGAGAAGCCGCAAACATCGCAGGACGCAAGAAGATATCTTTGTCAAATATCACAGTACGCAAGAATAGATACTTGTCTTGTCAAACAAGCAAAATGGGATAATTTTTTAAATATTAAGTTTAGTTAATTTTTTAATTTAAGTATAATTATAGTTTGCACAGATTAGTATGAAATAGACCGACTTGGTGAGGTCAAGTCCTTGCCACACATGTTCAAATTGAGAGAACAATACAGTTATGCTTTCATTAAAAAAATGTCCTGCTTGACGTCAATTTTAGTATTTAAAAGATATATACTATACCAGCTTTTTCAAACGAATGTGATGATATAATAACTTTACAAACATTGGATAAATCAAATAAAGGAAGCATTATCCGATCTAACATATACGTAAGAACGTAATGGTAGGAAATAGGAAATATAAATGTAGATGAAAAAGGCATTAAACAACTCCTAACCAACTTAAAAGTAAACAAAGCTTCTGGTCCAGATGAAATACCAGCAAGACTGCTTAAAGAACTAACTAATGAAATATCTCCAATCTTTAAAATACTTTTTCAGGCCTCTCTAAACCAGGGCAAAGTGCCCAAAGATTGGAAATTAGCCAATGTAACCCCCCTTTTCAAAAAAGGAGATAAATCTGACCCCGGAAATTATAGACCTGTTTCTCTAACAAGCATAACATGTAAATTACTTGAACATATAATATATAGTAGTATAGTAAATCATCTAGACAAACTAAATGCACTGTGCCCACACCAACATGGCTTCAGGAAAAATAGATCATGTGAGACTCAATTGATAGGCTTAATAGATGACTTGTCTAAGGGATTAGATAATAACAACCAAATTGATGCTATATTACTAGATTTTTCAAAAGCATTTGATAAAGTTCATCATTCTAGTCTTCTTAAAAAACTTAAATACTTTGGCATCTCTGGTCCCTTACATCAGTGGATTCAGGACTTTCTTATAGGCAGAGAACAAACAGTGATAATAAATGGCTCTAAGTCATCACCAATAACAGTAAACTCAGGAGTTCCACAAGGAACTGTTCTAGGGCCCCTACTATTTCTAATTTACATTAATGATCTGCCAAATTGCATCAACACAGGCACAAAAGTAAGATTATTTGCCGATGATTGCATAATTTATAGAATAATAAAGACAGGAAAAGATAGTGAACTTTTACAAAAAGACTTAGATGAACTACAAAAATGGGAATCAAACTGGAGTATGTCTTTTCACCCAGAAAAATGCCAACTAATAAGGGTATCCAAGAAAAAGAAACAAATAATAACAAACTACTTCATTCATGGTAAAGAACTAACTCAAACTAGCAATGCTAAGTATCTAGGAGTAATAATAAATGATAAGTTATCTTGGAACCCTCACATTGATGAAGTAATTAAAAAATCAAACAAAACATTAGGATTCATAAAAAGGAATTTTTACAAATGTAATAAGAATATAAAACTAAAATGCTATCTCACATTAGTTAGGCCTATACTAGAATATGCAGGATCTGTATGGGACCCATCAACTAAAGAAAACATTAAAAAATTAGAACAAATTCAAAAAAGAGCTGCAAGGTTTATAACTAGTGAATATTCCCCATTGACAAGAGTAACACCATTAGTCAAATCACTAAACCTAGAAACACTAGAGGACAGAAGGGCAAAGAGTAAAGTAGTAATAATACATAAGGCATTAAACTCTAATTTAGAAATACAACCCAATAACAATCTGTTGCAAAGCTCAGATAAACATAGAGACAAAAACACCTTCCTTGTCCCTTATGCGAGAACAAATGCATATAAGTACTCTTTCTTCCCGAGTGGCATTCGGGCATGGAATGGGTTGCCTGAACAAACCAGGAAAACCAATAACCTAACATCATTTAAAACATTAATAAAAATGCAAGACTAGACTCGGACCACGGATGAGCGTAGGACGCAATAATCTTCTTTATAGAAGGAGCGTCTGTAATGTATAAGATAAGATAAAGCATGTTATCTTAGGTATATTTAAAATAGTATTTTTCAAAGTAACAGTTGAGCTTGTTCGCCTGAGTTGAATGGGAAGTTGACTACACATCTTCGGACAAAATATTGAGAAGGCTCTAAGGCCAACGGTCTTCAGAGAGTATTTAGTCTGTTTTATCTCCATTCCCAATTCAGTCTGCTTTAGTCTGTTTTATCTCCATTCAAAATTCAGTCTTCTTTAGTCTGTTTTACCTCCATTCAAAATTCAGTCTTCTTTAGTATGTTTTATCTCCAGCCTGACCCTGGCATTCATTAGCCATGTACTTATCTTCTGCTACCTGGTTTGATTTGTTCTCTTTCTTTAAGGCTCTTCTTTTATCTCACATGTCAAGTATCTTGTTAGTAACCTATGGCTGTACATGTCAAGTATCTTGTTAGTAACCTATGGCTGTTTCTTGCTACGTTTTCTTCATATGACCTCTTCTGCATTTGATATTAGTACAAGTTATTTGCTACGGTATCTACATATTGGTTTAATCGTGGCCAGTGTTGAAAATTTGCCACTTACTTGGGCCTGAAATAATTCTGTAGCTTTTGTATCTTTTAGTTTATCAAGATTAAACCGGATAAGACAAGTTTTGCTGCTTTGACTCGATTTCAATTTCAACTTTAGTCTAGGTAGGACGAGAATATGGTCACTTCCAATGTCTGCCCCAGGGTAAGATCTTGTCTGTACGTTATTGAATTGAATCTTTATGGCACAATGATTTGGTTTATTTGATTCTGAATTAATGCTCCCGATGATAGCCATGTGACTGTTCGTAATTTGCAGTTTTGGTGAAGGGTATTTCAAGTATTTGCGATGCTCAAGCGATGGCTTTGTGCAATTTCTAGTAATCTAACTCCCCTGTCATTTTTTTCATTACATCCAAATGTTCCAACTTTACCTAACCACTGTTGGAATGCGTCAGGGCCGAGTCCTGCATTCCCGTCGCCCATTATTACAAGAATGTGTTTCTTCTGTGTTTTCTTAATGCTTTGTTCAATTGTCTCGTAGAATGAAAAATGGCATGTATTTTCGAACTGTACTACTTTGGCCAAAACATAATTTTCAGAGCTAGAACACTAAGTGTTACAGTTCAGTTTTGTATTCACTGCAACATGTTATTAAGAGTTTAGGGAGTGAGTGAAGCTTTTCCCTAAATAAACAAATATTCTTGAAGTTTTCAAACTAATAACACAAGAAAAGCATGCTTTTAGTATGAGTGAACAAGAGTTAAAAAGGGAGACAAAAGTAGAATGAAAGATCAGTACATGTTGGATATTCGAGATGAAATGTGATTTTTTTAATAAGTTTTACTGGACCAATGTTTGGACTTTGGTTTTATTCAAGTCTAAAAGTGTGGACTAAGGAAAGTAATTAAAGAGATGAATAAGATATTAATAAAGGAGTTAGATAAAGTGCTCGAGTGATAATTAACGTATCCAAGACTTATTGAAGCAATGTTTCAATGATGATTATTATAGTACTTTGATAATTTGTGGAAACTTAATATTTGTGGACCATGCGTTTCGTCTACGTACTATATCATTTATGTGAATAAACTTTTAATCTGAAATAATCAACGTGTACCTCAAGTACTTTATGTTAGCAGTATAATCCACGTCATAAGAATTACTAAAGCATACTGTAACATAAAGCCATAGGCTCAAAAAGAGCGCATTTTGCGAACATTCCAATTTAAAACAGTTGTAAGCGACTAATATGCTCAGGATACCTTGATAAATCAAAACTGTACAATAAATTTATCAACAAATGATCCGTTTCGGACCTGAGTCATTCCATTGGGCGTATACAGGTTCTGCTAAACACGTTTCAACATTTTGTACAAGGTAAATACCTCATGATTTAAAAAAAATCTTGTTATATGAACAGTGCGAAAGATAATTAAAATAGGGAACAATATTTAATAGAAAGCAAAAAAAAGATTGAAATAATAATTACAACCAACAAATTAAAGCCTTTTTAAACAAACAACGCTTTTAATAACATGCACAGTGTTAACATTTGCATTAAAATGCAAGCAATAACGTTAACAGACAAGAGACAAAAAACTAAAACGAAAGAGTTGAAGTATACACTTACGGGGTGTTGGCTAGGTCAGTGATGTAAGAAGTTATGTAGTTTACTGTACAGGTTGAGAATCTCCACGGGTGACTCTCAGTGCCGGTTGTGGAATCTGTTTTGAAAGGCGCCATCAAGTAGCGGTCACTCTCAGGGCAAGAATTGTTTGAGCCATCGTGATAGGCGGACAGGCTGTATTAGGCATATATATAATATAGCTATATATATACTAGTGGTTATGCCCGTCAATATGACGGAGAAACGAATGACTACAATGTGTTTTGTTAAGAGAGAAATAGAAAAAGACAAAATTACTATAAAAACTGGAGTGAGAACTTTTCTTTCTGTATTTAGTTGCCTTTCTCGGGCAGTGGTATTATGAGTGAGTGGGTCCATTCCTTGGGCCAATCTTTATTTTCCCATGACTTCATTGCCGCTTCACAGCCATGTTTCAACAGTTCAGCGGGAATGTTGTCGATCCAATGGATATATTTTGTGGTATAAGCTTTGCTTTATTTGAGGTAACATTACGGAGAAAAAGGGGGAGCAAAAACAGTTGTAAAATATTTTAAATACCGAAATTCGGTTTTGAAAATAACCATTCTTCACAATATCAATATATCTACACCATACCAAAATAAACGGGGGAAAAGACAACAGATGAAAATTCGTCAACACGAACAATTTGCACAATTTGTGTGGATGAGTGCCAAAGACACAATTCTAAATGTTGCATAACCAACTACTTACCTGTGTCCTAGCTCGTGGGCTGCATGTATAAGGACGGAATAGTCGCCCATGTCCTCTACCACGGAGGAACTCGATCCGTCGGTACTGCACATCGTCTTAATCCAAGCAAATCCTAATCGTTAAAAAAACAACTATGATAACGAACGTTAAAGACTGGGACTTTTTTTTATTCGTTTTCATTTTCCAGAGTACATCACAGAATGATCAAAATTGTTCGTAAATTTAACCCTTTCAAGACCGTTTAGTTTTTAAATAGAGCTTAAGTAAAAGGAAAAAAAAACAACTTTATAAATATAGATTACTCATAAAATATAAACGGGTTAAGAAATGCATACCAACCCATATTTCGGGGTGAAGAATTCCACATCAGGTCACCGCTTATAAAAGTAGAAAATATGTTATCACATTTATAAATTATATTTTTCATGTTTAGTTGAATTCACTTTAAATTAAATACATTTTAATAAATATTCATTGTTTCCTATAATTGTCACAAAATGAAAGATGGAAGAAGGATGGCATTGGAAGAGGGTGGTGTTGTAAAAGTCTATTACACCCAGCTCAATATCCTAAATATATGTCATTTTATTTTCTAGTTACTAAATATATATAGCCTACAATTTGTTCTCTAGTTTCTAAATTTCCTAAATTTATATAATTTCTCTAAATCTTTAATTTGTCATTTGTTCTTATATTTTTAATAAATATAATTTGTTCTCTAGTTCCTATAATTATATTACACAAGCCGTTATGTGCCCGGTCCTCCGAACCGGCTAAAAGTTATGTTTACATACACTCTAACTACTCATGCAGTTATAATGAGATTGCCCGCATGACCTACGACACGAATTTAAACGTGAGGTAATTTTTTATTTGCCCGCTACAACATGAATTACCCGTTAAAATCATTACTCATCACCCAATATAACAATTACAAAATTGCCCGCTATAAATTACGACGCAAATTAAAACATGAATATATTTTGTTCTATTCATTGATAAAGAACATTCGACAGTACTTTTATTTTTTTTTAATGATTGTTTGATATATTTTTTTACGACAAACATTAAGTCGCAGACCTATGTTGTGTTGTTTTTGTTTATTTGCTATTTATTTATTTATTGTTGCTTTGGAAGCAAACTTAGAATTAAATTTTCTATTCAACATGTAAAACAATAACAAATGAAGCCCATATGAAATAATGTTTATAAAACGTATACGACACGAATTAAAACTTTAAAAAGTTAGTTCCGGCAATTCGAACATTGCCCGGCAAATTAAACATTGCCCGGTTATATAAACATTGCCCGGTAATTTAAACATTGCCCGGTAATTTAAACATTGCCCGGTAATTTAAACATTGCCCGGTAATTTAAACATTGCCCGGTAATTTAAACATTGCCCGGTAATTTAAACATTGCCCGGTAATTTAAACATTGCCCGGTATTATAAACATTGCCCGGTAATTTAAACATTGACCGGTAATTTAAACATTGCCTGGTAATTTAAACATTGCCCGGTAATTTAAACATTGCCTGGTAATTTTAACATTGCCCGGTATTATAAACATTGCCCGGTAATTTAAACATTGCCCGGTAATTTAAACAATGGCCGTTACCAAGGCGATAAGCCTAAAGGTGCCCAGTTCTCGGAACTGGATAAAATAACCCATGGAGTTATAAACAATAGTCTTAAGCGGGGATAAAGTATTTTCCGGTAACTTAATCCATTTAAATATTGCATTCTACAAATTACGACGCAAATTAAAACTAAATTTTGTTCCCTTCTTAAACGCATAAATACGCAAAATTTGATGACGCCATATAATTATAAGCTTAAATATAGAGTGTAACCAGGACCACTGCGTTTAAATAAGCTTAGTAAGGCGTCGGTATTACTTCCCGAAACAGAAAAAAAAAAACTAAATCTATTTGCTTTGTCCTATGTTTGTAAAGTTTTAAATTATTAATTAGCTTTAAGTCATGTATTCACAGTGTAAAGTATTAATAGTAGTGATAGATTAAGAAAATCAATTACAGTATTGGTAGTGTAAAGAATTTATGTTGTTTACGGCACGTAGACAATTTAAACATGAAGAAAATTTGTTCCCGTCATTGAGTTGAGATAATAAAATCCATGCACATAGTTTGATGACGTCAATTTAAACATGAATGAAAAATGTCCCTTCATTGCTATAAAATCCATGCGCAAAGATTGATGACGTCATAAAAATAATCTCAGCGCATCCTTTTTTTTTCTAACTTTGTGACGAAAAACTATAAAAAGTTGGAACGGCAAATTCAACATGAACCCAAAATATGTCGTTTTATTCGCGTTTTTTGACCAAACTGACCACTGCGGTCATTTTAATTTTTTTAAACCTTGACAGTGTTCACCGCCGTAACGCAAAGAATATTTGTAGCAAATTTCACGTTTTTATGTCTAGTATTTAAAAAGATTATGCGGTATGTACATACATACATACATACATACATACATACATATTCCTTTTGAGATTTATATATATAGTACCAGGTGACCGATCATTCGATCGGTAATAAAGAGCAGGCGTTTGTACCTTAACATATTGTGCTGTAAAAAAACGGTGCATAAATTTTAATAAGTACGTTTTTACCAGACCAATAAATTGCATTTGTCTTTTTTTCCCGTCTACAAAAATTAAAGTTATGTAACGTTTTTTGGCGTATTTATTTCTATTTTTGCACTCATTGTATAAAAAATAAAAGATAAAAGATAAAATTTCTTTATTGATCCAAACAAATGGAAATTTGTCTTGATTACAGATGTTTTGTCCTTCAGCATATTTTAAACAAAATAAAATAATTATTTGTAATTTATATACAAGCACAGAAATATACTTATAAAAATAGACAATCGCACACACAATCACACAATTATCATGCAAGAAAGTTCATTAGTAGTCAGCTATTGTTGACTGAAATCCTGACGATAGGCCTATATTTCTTGTTGCGTATGGTAGATAGTTTGGCCGGAGGCTGACGCTCAATATAATTCTTCGTCTGGTGTGCATATTCTTCTTTTGTTGTAATGTAGTTGGTATTGCGATATTGTTTGTTTAAATAGCCAGCCATCCAACTTTACTTGCCACTGTTGACGGGTCTGTCTGAGCAAAGCAGATAAAATGTCCACAGACGTATTCCTCTACGGCCACTTTTTATTCGCCCTGATAGTGTAAAGACATGCAGCCCTCCACCCAACTCCAACATTACTTTCCTCATATCGGATGTAAAATTTCCCCCTAAGCAACATTTTAGGTGTGATTTATATAATCTGCCTGAAAAGAGATAAACGTTTCAACTGCATCGATCTTTCACTCTAAACATATGATACCGACAAACTGTAAAGCTTAACGTTTGGACCTTTATGACAAATGCATGTACCAAAGGGTGACGCTGTATTGTGTTTTAAAATTCTCGTAAATCATCTCTTTCATAAAAGGTGTCTAAAAGTAAGCTTTTTCTGAATTCTTACTGTATGCCTACATGTTGATCTGAGTTATTAAGACCATTGCATTGGATATTCATCAATTAGTAAAATATCCCCGGTAGCATAGGCCTACTAAAAAAAAAAGTACCCGTCGGACCGAATTTGATCCATATGTCCGATGAAGCAGCGTTCATCAGTTTCTGTGGCCTCGGCATACTAGGTGATTGTGTGGCCAGCACTATGCACAGCCGCCTTTACTTTACCCTAACTATTGTCAGGTAACCATCAGAGCTGGATAGACTCAGGGACACCCTCCAGACCCGGGAAAAATATCCTAGCCTGCACCAGGATTCGAACCCGGGACCTTCGGCTCTCCAGTCGAACGCGCTGCCGCTCGGCTACCGTGCCCCCATAGGCCTACTGCTAAGCCTAATTTTTTAAAGCTTTAAGCCTGGTTTAATGTTGACTATAGTGTACATTTTTTTAAAATAAAGTAAGCATATTATAATCTCGGTAGGCGTTAATTTACGATATAGCTAACATAGAACAGCTATTCAGTACTGATCATTATAGGCGAGTCATCAGTCCAGGTTAGCGTGCTTATAGCTGTCATACCTGCTACAGACATGACTAACGTAACATAATTATCATGAAATGTTTAAAAACTGACGTTTATTGCAAATATTGCAATACCTTTAATAGTGATTAGTTTTACAAATATGAAATTATTAAATTATTTATAGCGCCGCGCGTTTATAGTTAAATTATCTTGCTATTTAATATGCTGCCAATGAATAAAAAGAAAGTTTGTTTTTTAAACCAGCTGCTGCAAAACGGCTAGAAAAAAAGCGAAAACCAAACAGCTTAATCTAATTTCAAACCCTAAAAAAAACACAAAACATGTAGGCTAGCGTTGTCAGTTTTAAATCCAACAGAAATATATGTCATTTATGTCATTATGTTATGTATTTAAAAGACTGAAAATAAAAAGTTTAAATTTAAAATATCGTGAATTACGTTACAATTTTTATTTCATCTTTACCCCTTCCCCTACTTTAACAGCTGTCAAACTTTCTAGTGACCCCTCTTATAAAATTAGGCCTATGTCAATTTTTTCAACTCCCTCCCTCGCCCAATTCAAGCTAACAAGCGGCCGGCTAGTGTGTTTGATATTGAATAGAAAATAAAAAGGTCTATGAATAAATGTAATACATTTTTACTAGTTTACCAGATTTCAAATTGACTTAACATAGTCTAATATTTCTTACTTGGGCAGATATATAAATCACAATAAGTATAGTTTGTAAATCACTTGTAAAAATATATCTTTTTCAAAAAAGTATTTATTTATTATTTTCAATGTACTATTCCAAAGAATGTTTGACTAAAAAAAAAGTTAAAATATATAGTTTGGTGTAAACCTTATCCAATATCCTACATAATTGTTATTATTTAAAATAAACTATCTTGGCAAAATATAATATCAATTACAACAATGGTATAATACAAATTTTAACAATTTGTTTAAATTGTGAGCATTACACCAGTTAAATACTAAATAATTAAAGGTGAAATTATGTTATTCATTGAAAAGACTGCAAATGAAATGATTAAAATACGTTGGATGAATTGTTTAATTTTCCCTCCCCCTCAATAAAACTAAAAGTATATTACACTTCTGACTATTATATAAGGAAAATACGAATGAATGGAATACATCTTTTCTAGTTTGCCAGATTTCAAATTGACAATGTTAATATATTCTAATATATCTTACTTGGGTAGGCCTATATAAGCAAATCATAAATATATTTAATAAAACATTCGTAAACATATATATGTCTTGTATAAAAAAAGTAGTTCCTATTATTATTTTCGACGTGTTTTTTTTTCCAAAATAATGTTTAATAAACAAAATTTACAAATAGGCATATAGTTTGGAGAAATCTCATCTAATTCTGTTATTATTTAAACGGCAAACTATTATCTCACTAGTAATTAATACGTAAATATTTTATTTTTTATTTTATTTTTTATTTAATCTAAAATATATTGAGGACGTTTTAATCTAAATAAGGCTCAAGGGCCGCATACTATTATTTGTCAGCCCGCGAGTCAACCACTGGCTGTAGTTTGCACACCCTGCATTACATAAATTATTACACTTGGTCTTGCTTTAAATTATATCTATCATCGGTGCGCAAAACAGCCAGCATAAACAAGAAATTAAACTTCTTGTTAATGTTGAACGGGTATTTCCGCAACGTCATAATTGCGACGCAACAAAACACCGCTCTTGAATGCCGCGCTACATGTGATCGTGCAATGGCATGTTTTCACGGCCAAAACCAATTATCTACGATAAATCTTTTGTGTATTTTTGTCTAACGATCATTTCCGATTTTTATTTATGTGGCCGAAAAGGTGTAGATTTTTTTTTAGGGGAAACAAGTCGTGCATTAAAACATGAAGATAATCGTTAGAGCGCTTTTGAAGAAAATTTCCAGATATATATATATATATATATATATATATACATACAATTTTAACTCGTATTATAGTATAGGATATGATATGATGTTTGTCTAGATCTTAAATTTATGTCATTAAATTCGCTCGTTATTTGTGTGTGTGTCAATAGTATGGGATAATAGTTTCTACATTTCATTTGAAATGGTCTCGATAGTTCAGATCAAATTATTTATTTAGATTTAATTTTAGAACCGAAAGTATTTGTGTAGGAAATTCTTTATGGTGTGGTTAAAACACCAATATTTTTTTCTCCTAGTCTCTAAGAGTTTCTAGTAAGTCTTTTTTTTTAAATTTATTTAAGTAAACATTGGGAAAATCCATTCTAACACCAAAATTTATATAAGCACGCATTGGTGCAGTTAGAGTTGTTTTTTGATTTTTGCTAACCTGCAACGATGCCACTTAGAATTAAAAGTGTTTCCTTTTAATTGTGAAAAGTTGCATCTTTTTTACTCCCTTTCTATTAACTTGCAATTTCTGTCTGATTGTCTGCTTGTCTGCTTGCTTGCAAAACTATGCGTCGATTTTTCGACCATTTCCCTCCGTCCAATTGAGCCGAAACTTGGCCAGCAGACTTGTCTCGACTAACAATACATTCTATCAAATTTTCAGCATCGTAGCCTTTGGAAAATTCACGAATACCTTCAACCAATTTGCGAATCGAAGAAAATAGAAACCTGGCTGCTTCTACCGGAAGAGACGAAAGTAAATAAACTTTTCGGATATGTTCGTTTTTACGAAATAAATAGAATGAAAACTACACAATATAGCGAAAGAAAGCGAGCTATCTTTTTATGTTTTTTTGCGGGAAAAAGCTAGACAAAAAAAGGATGCGCAAAATTTTAGGGTGGAAATTCATAAGGTATGATATCCCTTAAATTTATTTTAATCTATCAAAATAGAAATTAAATATAAACTTAGTTTACAAAGAAAGGGAGTATAATAAAAACTGTGTTTTTATGGGTTAGTTTAAAAAAAAATAACACTGGCGTCTTTTGAAAACAACGATGTACAACAGCCCGTCTCACCACGCCCTCGTGACCTCCCCCCCCCCCCCCCAAAAAAAAAAAAAAAAACAAAAAAAAAGTAAGAAGCGATTCGAACAGTCTGGATTTGAAAAAAAACAACGTAGAAATAAGAAGGTCAAGATCGTAAAAAGAGTCATCGAAAATGCAAAATATGATTCATTTTTTCAATGACAACAACCCGGCTTCGTCTGTGTAGACTGCGCAGAATGTGTTGCCTGTATTTACAAAGAACTTGACTACTTCAACAGACTCTTAAATGGTGGATGAAAGGGACACGGTAAAAGAAAGACTTCATGCATTCATTGACACAAAAGAATTCCACCTGCATTGTAAAATGTAAAACACCTGAGCTAGGGTTTCCCAAGTCTGAGCGTCATTTCGGTGCTATTAAGTATCTTAAACTCTAATCGTTGCACTAGTAAGATTCGCGGATGTAAAATACAAATTGTACTATTAACAGTTGGCTAAGGCTCGGGATATTCTCGTAAAAAATAATTTTTATGAATTCTTAGTTCTTTTATTAATATGGAAATAAGAAACATATACCAATAACAATAATTAATGTATGAAAAGTCCGACGGACAGAATGTTAAAGTCCCAAATGATAAAAGACTAGTCCAAAAAATATGTGCACATAAATGAATAAAACATATAGATTAAATGCAGAAGTGGTCATAATAGTGTAAGGAAAATACTCTGTCAGAGTATTTATTTATATTGCTTATCAACAGGGGTGTCAGGTTGAAATAGAACATTCCCGGATTCACTCGTAGGCCAATGAAATACAAGTATGAGGCCTTATCACCAAAGCGTCATTTGTCGGACAAAAATTATTTGATTTCAAAGGACCCAGGTTGGTTGTATCCAGATTGACGCCATCTTGGCCAAATTAAAATACGAATTGTTCTTCCTTGTCAAAAGTCGTCTTTCTCATTTATTTCTTTAAAGAACCTAAAGGCAAGCTTTCAAGCGTACCGACTCGATTAAAAGCATTGAAGGTAATGCTGCCTGTCCAAAGTACACCATGGCAAACTAAGCTGTCTGCGCTCTTGAAACAAACAACAAGCGCTTTATAAATAGGCCAAGCCCCAAAACTGACCACATGTTAAACAATGGGGATAATCAACTGACGTCCCTAGTCGTCTCTCGGCAATTTCCTCATGTCGTAATTAAAATCAGGTCATTCTACCTTAAAATGTGTACATTCTTAAATGCCAAATCACGAAATCGCTGATTAATTAATACATTGCTAATTAGTAAAACGGATCGTCACAATTGACAAGTCTTAATGAGGTGTGATCTTTTCAAATGGAAGAGATCATGTACTTCCGTTGATATTTCCCGCCATTTTTGTATACAAAAAAGAACATACTTCTGGTGGTGTTTGACAATTATTGATTTCAACCTCGATGGCCAGTTCTGGTCTTTTAGAAATATACAAAGGATACAAGATTAGTTATGAGGAATCCTTTTTTAACATCATATGTGACTAGGCGATAATTAATACTCAAAGTGTTAGGCGAGTTAGGTTAAATTTAGCTTTGTTTTAAAAAAAAATAGTCAAGAGTTGCGTCCATGGTTATTAAAAAACAAAATGTGTAGATTCATTAAAAAAAAAGAAAATTCTTTTGCATTAAGCAATTAGTTTGGGGTTGTAAAAAGGTGATACTTCAAATCTGATATTCACAATCGTTTTCTTTTAGATACATCTTTTGAAAATGAAATCAATTTTGATCACATACATCTTGTCAAATAACCAGTAAACGTAGCACACAGACATGTTTCGAAGCAACTGATCGAAAGGGACCGGAAATGTTTTTCTCTTTGACCTTTTATGCATGCATAATCCTTAAGACTTGTCAAAAGAAAGCAAGATAATTTGTAACACTCCAGTTCCTAATGTGACTAAAAAGGGACTTAACCCAGTCTAGTTATGTTGTTTTATTTTATATATCAGTTAATTCCCCTAGAGGTTGTTTATTTTTGGGGACTTCCTGTGGAGAGAATGAGAGAGTGAGGTCGTTCAGCTTTTTCTTTCTGACAAGTTTTGTATAATAATACAAGGTGAATTTAAATTAAAACTATTATCCTTTTCAATGACTTGGTTGTTTAATTAAATAATATAAAGCCTACCTTCTACTAGGTGCTTCCATGGTCTATTAAACCTAAGAACTAATTAGATCGTAACACTAAATAGGTGTCATTTATTTCTCCAATACCTATATATAGACCTATGTAATTTGTTCCCTAGTTATTAATTATATATTTTTTGTATCTAGATCCTACATGTAGGTATATAATTTGTTTGTCATGGTAGATGAAGCGTTAATAGTTTAAGTGTCATAGATGAGAAGTCAGTAGTTGATATGGACACGATAGCAGTTAGCGGTATGCCTTTAACAATGACCGTTTAGTTTTTCTGATTCCTTCTAGTATCTACAGAAAAATTGGAAATCCCGATGAGATATTTCTTTAAAATATTTAAAATCATATTACCATTTCGTAATACGAAAGTATCAACCTTACCAAGAGCATATCTTATTTCATCCCCCAGTATTAGACTAATTATAATGAAGTAATAGAATAATAATGCTTTGCACGACAAACCCAACAAACAGCATGGCGTGATCATAAGGGAAAACCAGGTCTCTTCCCTTAGATGAGCTCAGAAATGTCCTGAAATCATTCCAAACACCTTCTGCATCAACATAACTGCCCACATACTTCAACTGGAAGTCTGAAGCACTCTGGAAAAATAGAGCAATAATTTCTCCCGTTTAGAAAGGAAAAACAATAATATGTTTAGTCCCAATATCAATATGCGTACGTTTGTGTTATAACATATTAATACACTTAACATTATAAACATAATATAATATGTATGCTATATAATATGGATGAAACAGATTACGGCTTACCTTAAAGATGACAACTTTTGTCAAGCGTACCCGCAGTTTAAATTTGGTGGATTGAAAGTTTTGATAGATCAAGTCAATCTGCGTATTTAAAACAGAAACTCGGAATATTGAAGTTGTTGGTTTTAAAGCAAAGTTTAAAATAATGAAAAAAAAACAACACAAACACAAACTTAAAAAGATAGGCCTACGTTTAAGGCAGTAATTCAGAAATTATCTTGATTTTAAGAGACTAATATTCAAATTATTTCTGACAACTTGCGACTAGGACAGGTTTCTCCCAAGGAAACCTGGACAGTGAAAGAGACTGCTTCAATCAAGTATGTGTAAACTCTATTTCAATTTTTTTTTTTTATATACACTAATTTAAGTAATCTGCCTATCAAATTGATCATGGTAGGGTTTGAGCATAATTTAGAAAAAAATCGAAAAACAATACTTTTCGAAATTCCATGCTATTGGACATTTCTTCTTCTTCGTTCTCATTATGAATTAATCTTTATCTTATAAGTTTACAGAAGTTCCTTCTATATAGAAGATTATTACGTCCACTAGGCCAAAACTCCTGCAGGGCGACAGGGATCCGCCGGTGGCAGGGCTAGAAAATGCGACCTGTCAGTTGGTTTTTTGGTTTAAAGTTCAGTGAACTAACGAGCTGGACCAGCCGGCTACACGGAGGGGTTCAAACAACAAGGCCAACAGCTATGGTGCAATTCCAGGTCTGTCTCTTATCCATACAGTTTGATGTTGGTTGAGGTCATCTACGGCCATAATTAATAGTTATCTTATAATTTGATACACATTCTTTTTTTTGTTTGATTTCTTTTAATTTCGGTTTTATTGACTGAACCTTCATACCTGGGTGTGGGAAACGGCTGGTGGGGGGAAAGGGATAGCGGTGCTATATTTTATCAATGGCATACTCAATTGTATAAACAAAAAATATGTCTAACCTCAGTAAACATAAAGGCGTAGTATTCTCTTATCTTTGTCAAAGCAGCAAGGGGGTCGTTTGAAGCTTTCGTAAGAAAACGGCTGTAGCAAGTGCTGTCCAGGAAGGCTGTGACGTCGATGTAGTAGGTCGATAACGTCTGTCGTCTTTGTCGCTTGAACTTTAACCCAAATGGAATATGGCCCTCCATATTTGTGGGCAAAGAATAATGGTGCTCAAGTGCTGATGGTGGCAAGATATTTATATATATATATATATATATATATATATATATATATATATAAAATAATAATAATATTTGTATAGCGCTAGCAACAAACATAATGTAAGCTCAGAGCGCATCTAACATACAACTAAGAACACGGATATTACTCTAGGCTAGGAGACAAAGCTAACTGATGATTTAAAAAATAACAAATCAATTATATGTAGCATTAACGACCCAACATATAAGTAAATGAGTAGGGGTCTAAAGCATGTTAAATGTTATCTAAGGTAAATAATGAAATTATGAGATTTTAAGTTTATTTTGAAAGTAACAATAGAGCCTGAGATGAAAGGGAAGCAGATTCGGACCGGATACTGAGAAGGCTCTAACCATTGATCCATAGGTGCGGTGAAGCAGAGTTCACCAGTTTCTGTGGCCACGGCATACTAGGTGAGTGTGTGGCCAGCACAGCCACCTTTACTATCAGAGCTGGTTAGACTCAGCGACACATCCAGACCCGGGAAAAAATCCTAGCCTGCACCAGGTTTAGAACCCAGGACCTTCGGTACGCCAACTTATTATCCTTACACTAACTTTCCCACAGTTAAACAAAAATTATTTTTTGTTAAAAAAAAACGGTTTATTGGATGGCTAATACATATATTAAAAACATTTAAAAGAAACACAACATATCTATGAACAATAACTTAGTATAAAAATAAATATTGTTGTTCATTAACACATTTTAACCCAAATATTAGTTCTGCCCCCACCCCATCTCACCCATTTCCCGGTCGCTATGCTTATGGTAATAATGTCTGGCGTCACAGGACAGCTAGTAATCTATACTTGTTAGACCAATGTGATTAATAGGATTACTAGGAGATTGTATGACCGACAGTGCCCCCCCCCCTGTTACTTTTCCCTAACTACTATCTCAGTGACAACTCTCAGAGCTGGGTAGGCTCAGTGACAACTCTCAGAGCTGGGTAGGCTCAGTGACACCTCTCAGAGCTGGTTAGGCTAAGTGACAACTCTCAGAGCTGGGTAGGCTCAGTGACAACTCTCAGAGCTGGGTAGGCTCAGTGACAACTCTCAGAGCTAAGTAGGCTCAGTGACACCTTTCAGAGCTGGGTAGGCTCAGTGACACCTCTCAGAGCTGGGTAGGCTCAGTGACAACTCTCAGAGCTGGGTAGGCTCAGTGACAACTCTCAGAGCTGGGTAGGCTCAGTGACAACTCTCAGAGCTAAGTAGGCTCAGTGACACATTTCAGAGCTGGGTAGGCTTAGTGACACCTCTTAGAGCTGGGTAGGCTCAGTGACACCTCTCAGAGCTGGGTAGGCTCAGTGACACCTCAGAGTTTGGTAGGCTCAGTGACATCTCTCAGAGCTGGGTAGGCTCAGTGACACCTCTCAGAGCTGGGTAGGCCCAGTTACACCTCTCAGAGCTGGATAGGCTCAGTAACACCTCTCAGAGCTGGGTAGGCTCAGTGACACCTCTCAGAGCTTGGTAGGTTCAGTGACACCTCTCAGATCTGGGTAGGCTCAGTGACACCTCTCAGAGCTGGGAACAAATTCTAGACCTTTTCAGGATTCATGATCAGAACCATTGGTACTTCAGCTGAAAGCGCGATCTCACAGTTTTGATGATGTATGGTGTCAACAACATTGTGACAAAATATGACACCAATGGTAATAATGTTTTACAGCAAAACAGGCAGAAATAATGATGATGTAATCATTATTTTTTTTAGAAATCCCAATCCTAAGATTGTCATTGTAAGGGCTATTAAGTATTTTCAAAAGAAATACATGGCAATTTGAATACTTCATAGACCTTCTCAGAATGCACGAAGTTGACAGTCTTTTAATCCAAATATATAACCTTGGTCTTTTGTGATTGCCAATAAAAAATTTTAAGGACATTCGATTATGTCGAAGTTTTCATATATGGTCAACTTTTGTCGCTTTTTATGGTAAAAAATTACAGTGATTAATGGCAATTAAAGCAAACTATTCTTTGTTTTATTTATGCTCTGATTGGTACCTGACTTTAGTTTGGGTAAACTAAAGGCTGCTGTACATGGTGCTAGCCACACAATTACCAAGTATGCCGTGGACACATAAACTGGTAAAAGCCGCTCCACAGGCCCTATGGATCAATTTGGTCCGAAGGGTACTTTTACTTCCATAATTGGCAACTTAAAAAAAACAACGTAAACTTACCAGGAACTAAAAAATCTGACTTAGTGTTTGATGGAGATGAAACTCGTTTAATTTTATATCTTTGAACTGATTGGCTGTCGTTTTGAGACGCTTCCCTTTTAGATCTCAGTGTTGGTTCGATGGAATATGTGACGTCACCTTGTTGATATTGACCTCTCTTGGGAAACATAAGATATATAACGAACATGTATACATGTTGAATGTATGTGCTATTCTTATTCATAACACCCTAGTCCTTATTCATCTATCTATTGACCAGTCTAAATGAGAACTGACCTTTTCAAAAGGTCCGTGGTTATCATGTTGATTAACTTCCGGTTTACTTCCGGCAACACAAAAAAAATTATTGGTCTTTTAGATTCATACAAAGGCTACAAGTTTAATTAAAAGGAATACCTTTTAATAATCAAATTTGAGTATGCGATAATAAATGCTCAACGTGTGTGTTGCCTTAAGTTAAATTTAGCTTTCTTTACAAAATAAAGTAGTCAAGAGTAGCGGTTTCTTTCTATACTAAACAACAACATGATCTATAGATTCATAAAGACACAAAAGGAAAATTCTTTTACATCAAGCAATAAGTTTGGGAATAAAAATGAGTGGTTCTTCACGTTCACAATCCATCGTTTTCTTTCGGCAACTTCTTTTGGAAATGAAAAAAATGTAATCCCTTTCATCTTTACTTACTTGCAGTCGAAGTACAGCCAATAAAGCAGCACACTTTTTGATTCACTAATCATGCGTAATCATTAAGACTTGGTCAATGAATATGTAAGTCAATCATTCCTCTTACTCGAACCCCTTTTCTCTGTCTCTAGCTCTTATTATATATTACATATATTATATTGTTACAATTTAGGCTACTTTATTTTAAATAGAGATTTCACATCATAGTAAACAGTTACTGTCTTCTTGAGCCAAAGGAGAGAGGGAAGAAAGGATATTAAGATTAATATATTTAAACTTCCATGGGTAATGTCCATTGCGAAACTCGTTTTTAATGATTGCTGTAGATTCTGGACTCCATCCGAGTGACCCCTCGATCTTATGATGACCCATTTGAAAGGACCAATAAAAACTGTTGGGGGATAGACCAATTGTCTTTCAACTTAATTTTAAGTAAGTTTATTTAATCCTTAAGTAGTGACCAATGGAATAATTTACTTGTTGTTCTGATTGACTATAACTTTTTATCTATTTCCAACAACGTTGACTCTTGAAATGTTTAACATTAAAACGATATTATTGCTTAAACTACTTGCCATCTTAATAATTTACTACTGCCCTGTTGAACTACTGCCCTGTTGAACTACTGCCCTGTTGAACTACTGCCCTGTTGAACTACTGCCCTGTTGAACTACTGCCCTGTTGAACTACTGCCCTGTTGAACTACTGCCCTGTTGAACTACTGCCCTGTTGAACTACTGCCCTGTTGAACTACTGCCCTGTTGAACTACTTCCCTGTTGAACTACTGCCCTGTTGAACTACTGCCCTGTTGAACTACTGCCCTGTTGAACTACTGCCCTGTGCTTGAATAAAGTGAAGTTTTACTAAATCTTATGGAAATCATGTTCGAATCCCTATGCGTTTGAAAAATGAACTAGTAAACTTCTAAGCCGAATGTCGGGAACTGAAAGCTGTATTGAAACTTAAGTCATAACAATATATAAGATACATAGATTCCTCTATTTCTTCTTTCATCTGCGCATGCATCCATAAAACTACCAGAAATATCCGTCTTCATGTCAATTTATCTATTAAATCTCCCAATTTCGATCAAATTTCAAATAAGATACGTGTGCTCACTAATCTATATAATACCCTTACCATGATAATGAAATCGTCGGGCTGTCCCTCATTTCCAGTGGGTCTGGACAACTGAAGAGCAGATCCCTTTTTGATATCTTGGTAAAATGCCACTTCCTGAAATGTATTTGTGAATGGGTGTCCGGGGAAAGAGGGGGGCATTATTTATAACACTAAATATAAAATAAATAATGTTTGACATACATTTATATAATTGTATTTCATTCAAAAGTAGATAAATTTCGTTTTTAAAGTGAGACAGTATTTGTTTTGTGACCACATTTGGCCATGTAGACATTAAAGAACAATGTATATGTCCGTTAGCATTACATACGAGAGGACACTGAAGCTAGCGCAATAGCCTCCAAACAAATATGCCCTCACCAATTAATGTACTGTTTAAAAAAAAAAGTAGTTTAAAAAATATAAATGTAATGTTTAAAAAATATAAATGTACTGTTTAAAAAGCATACATTTACTGTTTAAAAAAATATAAATGTACTGTTTAAAAAATATAAATGTAATGTTTGAAAAAATTTAAATGTACTGTTTAATAAATATTAATGAACTGATTAATACACATAAATGTACAGTTAAATACATTTGTTTTATTTCTTCTTAGTTTACAAGTCCACGGGAAAGATTAAGTGTCGCGGGATTAAGTGTCAATGGCACTATCTGTCGTGGGGTTATGTTAAGTGTCAGGAATTAACTGTTGTGGGATCAAATGTCACGGGATCAAATATCGCCAACTCGTTAATATTGCTTTAGCACTAGACTGTATCGGAGAAAACTTTGTTAAGTGGAATATAATAATATTATACTAGCGTAATTGTTTTTTGGACACAAAATCCTAATATCCAGGACCTGGTTGCAAATAACTTAGACCCAGAATCTAGGGCACGTCAAGTAGGTAATTTACTTGTCACGGTTCACCTGACGCTAAGTCAACCTTACACCTACTTTTAGAGCTTTTGACTAACCTGATGTCAGCAAAATCTTGATAAAAGTGGAAAGCCTCGTAGCAAGCAAAAAAAAAATTAAAAAAATAGAGTTCATTCTCTGCCTCACTAAAATAAAAGCTTACATCTATATAATGTAGAAATTCGATCGTTGAATAGTCTATTATTTTTCTAAACTTTAAAGTGCGGCATCATTTTCTTGTAGTGGTGGAAAAAAAATAATGAGGGGGTGGGGGGATGCAACATTTTTCAATGTTTAATTTAGGACATGAGCTATATTAGTTGTGCTACTTATTTTATCATAATATACATTACAGTAGATTATTGCGTCCAACGCTCATGCAATAGTTCCATTTCATTGTAAAACAAAAAAATAAGTTTGTTGTTTTTTTTATTACCTCGTTATTGGAGACATTTTCTTTCTTTATCTTGTGTCCGTCTTGATCAGTTTCAATACTGTATATCTTTAAGCTGTCGTAATCAACACGAATCATTCGGAACTCCACGGGCAAGTTTGTGTCAGTCGTAAATGTCACTATGATGTCATTGGGCAGTCCCTGGTCATTTGGGTCGTTGGAGGTGATGTTGACTTTAACTGTGGATGATAATATTAAATCTTATTTTCTTTATTTTAATTTTGTAAGTTCACATTAAAGTAACTGATGACTTCAAATATGATAAACTAAAACTTTTTCTTTTTTTCAATTTCGTTTTAAAGATAATTGTATTAATAAATGCTAATATCTCTATATATAAAAGGAGGCTGTGTGTGTAAATTACGATCCCCATTGGTTAATTTAAAGACCCGTGAATTTATTTTCTCATAGTTTACTTTTGCAATCTCGCTTTCGGGTATGTGTTTTCCATAGCTTAGTGCAGAGGTCGGCAACCTTTTCATAATGGTGTGCCAAAGTAGAATTTCTAATTCATTAAGCGTGCCAACAGCCTAATAGTCAACCCACTCTTTTCTTGAAGAAGAGACACTTCTTAACTTTTTCGGAGACTTGCACATGCCATAGAAAATGGCTCGGCGTGCCAAGTCTGGCACGCGTGCCGTAGGCTGCCGACCCCTGGCTTAGTGTTTAGCGTATCCGACTGCCATCCATCCGACCTAGTGTTTTTTTTTTCTACTTTTTAAAAACATTTCCATTAATATTATTATTTTTAAAAAAGATTGTAAAGAATTTCAGAAATTTAAGCTTTCCTAAAATGCTTTCAGTATGTAAAACCACATAATTATATTTTAGACGCACGCGGGATACGGGTGTTCGATTCTCAGCCAGGGATAGTCCTAACTTTTTGTTAAAAAAATACCTTTTTTTATAATTTCTTAGTATCTACTGTTATACTTTTTTTTTCATTCTTCATTGGCCTAATTTGTAAACTGATATATTTAGAGCCCGTCTATTTCTTTCGTTGTATTACGTATCAATAAAAAAAATTTAATGGCTCGTCAAACGTAATAAAGAGAAGAGTATTATAAAAGAAACCCCCCAAAAGATTATAAACTAAATTTAGACTCTTTAATTAAAATAAGAAAATAAAACACAAAACCAAACGAAAATACTCTAAAGTCAAGAGTTAAGTTTACCAAAATACGTTTGCGATTTAATACAGAAATAAGACAGTTACATATAATTACAAAGTACAAAAGAAAATACAAATTTAAACTCTAAAATATAATACACAAGAAAATTCTAATACAAATTGACAAACTATAATACAAAAGAGAATCTAATACAAATTACTACTTACAAAGATACTCTACGTAGAAAGATAGGTTTAAAGCGAACACAGAAAACAAGCATACCGAAGACCGGTCGGCCCAAGACTCGTACCAAGACTGCCCACACAACACACTCAGTAAGTTAAAAAAAAAATTATCTATTGCTCAAGGGAGCACACAGAAACATGGGTATTGGGTAATACAATACACAAAAAGAGAATAAATAACAATAAAAAAAAAAAAAACTTCCTATGTGTGCGGTCAAGCGTGACCAACACTGGTGACATAAAGGGAGACAAAACTATACTGGGTGCAGGGGAGATAAAAAGAAATCAGCGCACTCCAGTAAACACAGGGGAAAACAAAAATTAACAACAATGGGCCGTATTGCTGATGAGAGTTAACACCCTTGCCCCTTTTACCAGAAGGGGCAAGGGTGTTAACTCTCAGCAGCAATACGGCCCATTAGGGAACGTAACAATTGTTATTACTGAATGATTGTCTTGATCATGTTTTTTTTTTGTTCTTTTTGTACTATTGCTGGAATCTCATTTTGTGACACAGAAATTTCTCATCATTAATTTTATATATTTCTGAATGATCACGCTTCATGTCTTAATATTTTCCCGCTATGCAACGCAATCTTTGAGTTTTTTTGTTGTTTTTTAAATGTGTGATTTAAGACTAAATTTTAAAAGAAGGGGTCGCTAATCTTTTGATAGTAGGATGCCGAAAGTAGGCCTATGGTTTCTGGCTTATTTACAGTGCCAACAGCCTAAAAGTAAATGTGCGCTACTAATCGACTTTGTGCAGGTTTTGCAAAAGTGTGTTGATTATACAAGCTCAACGTGTCGCCAACAAAGCCATTAAAAAACTATGTCTTCTTATTATTTTGTTTAGTTTGGCCCGAACACCTTTTGGGTATAAAATTTTCGAGCTTTTTTAGGAGAATTGTAAAAGTTAAACAATCTCATTCAAATAGGTACCGGGCGTTGCTCTGCTGAATGCACGGTTACTCATTGTGCATGATAGTCAAGTATTTAAATCCGTTTATCTACTTGAGAAATCCATTTAGACTCTACAAAAAGCAAAGTGTGTTATTTAAATTGTGTACGTTTGTTTCATTTGGGTGTCAACCCTCTTGGATGTCACATTGTTCAACGCTACTGCGCTAAAGCACATTGTACCTGATGTATAAATTCAACTCTAGTTATAAGTCTATTAATTCATAACTTAACAGGCCTAGAAGCAGCCATACCAGATATACATAATGTCCCCAGGACAATAATAAGGAAATACAAACAAAGAATGTACAATTTTGTTGCAATTTCAAACCAGCAAATATTTACCGTAATAAATTGTTAACGGTACTTTTTCTAACAATTTTCAATGGACACTAACTGGCCACTTTGGAAGACCTCCTAATATTATTTTGTGATAATTAAGAAAACTATTAAAAGTTGTAATCCAATTATCCAGGCAATAGTTTTGGTAAAAATTTTTGTTTTTGAAAAATCAGTGCGATATCAGGTCTAGGAATGAACGAAGAACCCTCGCGGTCCTGCAGACTGAAATCGAAACGAAACGTTTCCCCCATTCAAAGAATCAGACATCGGTTATTTGCTCACTGAACCGAATCCGCCCATACACCGACGCTAAATTACTGTGACATTTTTGTTTGGAATGTCTTTAAATATTAACATATTACGCAAAATGATTTCCTCTAATTCATAAATTTGGTTGTGTAACCCCGAACACAAATTAAAGGCTTTATTCCAAAAGCAGATACTTTTTTACGGTTCACTGAGTCACCACGTTTTTTTTTTTTGGCTCTACGTTAGTGTGTCAAATAGTGAGATTAAGGTTACTTTAGATATAGTAGTAGAGTAACCAGATATTAAATATTTCTTAGCGGGTTACTAATCCATGACACGTCTCAGTCACGTAAACGCATTAACCCATATCTTGCTGAGTTTTTTTTTTCGTGATTTTTACAAAAGTAATAGAAAGTCATGATGTAATAAACAAATGATAGTTATTTTGTGAAAAAAAAACAATTACTATTGAAATATTGAGATTTTTCAAAATGTCTTTAAAAAAGGACACCAGCAAGAAATGATACCTTCACATTGCATTTTTGCAAGAAAAACAGGCCCTCTTATCTCAGGGATTAATACATATTTTTTAATCAATTTAAGTTAGAATGTTTAATTTAAATCTTTTCAAAACAGTAAGATAAGAAAATAGCGTAATAAAACATTGGCATTTGACTGGCATCCGGGCACTGAATGGGTTAACTGACCAAACCAGAAGAACCAATAACATCATTTAAAACACTAATAAAAATGCAAGACTAGACTCTGACCACAGGTAAGCGTATAGACTCTAAAATATATTCCAAAAAAAAATAATAATCCAAAAGAAGAACGTTTTTCTATGTTTTAGCAAAGAAAACACTAAAAAACTTAATTTTACATTACAGTTTCATTTGTTGCTGGCTTCCTTAAAAAAGCACAGTTCGTTTTAACACCTCTGTGTAATTATTATTATTGTTTTAAACTAAATATCTATGTTTATGCCTTCTACGAACATTAATTATCAAAGTTATGTTAAAGCTTAAGTACATTTTTATCATTTTCATTAAAAAAAAGTCTCACTTTTTCAGACTTAACTTTTTTTTTCCACAATTTTGTCAAACTCACGACATAAATTTGTTTCGAGTGCAAAAAAAATCTAAAAGCAGACAAATAAAGATAATAATAGGATAGTATATATTCTTTACATTCAATGAACAAATTGCAAACTATAAACTAAATTGTGTGTCTTAAATCGCATTTTACAAAGTATCCTTAAATAAGGACACAAGCAAGATATGGGTTTTAATCTACGTATGAAACTTTCGGAAGTAAATGGCGCTGAGTTAAGCGGCACATGGTAAATAGCGTGTGTATACATTCAATTAACTTTCTGATTAATTCCACAATAATAGTTGACAGTTGACAACAGTGCACTGAGCATGCTAAATGTTATAGCATGTATAGTAAATGAAAGTAAATTATCCCTATCAGACCACCTAAACGTTTAGGGCCTGTGAGCATCGTTTACAAGTTTCCGTGGTCAGGGAATATTAAAAGTCAACACAATGCCTTTTCTTTTCTGCAACAAATGCCACGCAGAAATCAGAGCAGAGTACAGACGCAGACACACCCTTCAAACTCTTGTGAACTTCTGCTTAAACAAGACATACAAATTAAACTAGTGTGAACGAGATTAAGTTCTTTTTTTAAAGCAGGCAAACCTAATCTTTCGTTCTGGGAACAGGCGTTGGGCATTGTGTTGGCATGTAAGCCGTCGCTATTGAAACTTTAAACATAAAAAAAAAGAAGAAAACGCTATTTTCTTATGTCCCTAGATAGGTAAACCTAATTTCCCCTGCCTATGATAAAATCCCATCTCTTAGTTGAGAATCAGAAGTTGACCGAATTGATACTTCTGGTAATTTCGATTCTTCATGATGTCGAATGACATAAATCATTCATTATAAATGTCCCCTCCCTTTGACAATGGTTTAATCAAATTCTGTCCCCCCCCCCTCGCCATACACCCCCTTCTCGTCCACATTTACCTGTGCTTGAGGAAGTGAATCAGACTAGAGTTATCATGGTAACTAACGTGGGCTACTACCAAGAGCTGGGATTTATAGAGTTTTGGTTTTACGCTTACGGAGAAACGGTTATCGATACCTTGGGCGGGGTCTTTTTTTCGCTGTATTCGTACATTCGTACGCTATAAAGACATTCAATAGGTCTTAAGGTATAATTAAAATAATATGGGTAATGAAAAATGCAATTTGTTCAATACATTTTTGTAGGAATGGTAAAAACAAGATTTATTAGTCAATAATAAGATTTTTTGCCTCTTATGAATTTACAATTTGGATACCCAATTGACGGTGTAAGTCTGTCACGCATTATATATACATAGATATCACGTCGACTCACTTTATCTAGACTTAGTGTACGAAATGCACCACAATTCCATAAACGGTATTAAAATACGCTTTTGATCAGGAAAGAATACTTTAAAAAATTACATATACTGTTTACCTATTTAAAGTATAATCAATTAACTAAAAAAACCGTTATATTAAATAGCATATCTGCGTCTTATAGACCTTAGAAAAGACTACTATAAAAAAGGTTACAATAAAATTCGCAGTAAAAAATATGAGTTTAAGGAAGAGATTTTTTGTTTGTAATTTTAAAAAAAATCTAAAATCGGTTAATCTTTTTTAACGCTGTCAACATTCATTTTAATTTCCCTCATTGAACCAAGATAAGTCCTTTTAATGAACCGAACTGGCTTAATACATCAATGTATTTTTCAATGAACACTTTGTTTTAAATTACCTATCAGGTATGTGCCCGATCCTCAGAACCGGCAAAAAGTACAACTACAAAGTTTTATTTATTTACCCATTAAAACAAAGTCTAAACAATTTAAACAGTGCCTGCTACAAATTACAACACGAATTAAAACGTAAATTAAATTTGTTATATTCATTCATAAAGTTCATTAGCAAACATTGAAACAAACTTAATTTAACATGAATACGCAAAATTTGATGACGTCATAAAAAGACAGCTAGCTGTCTCTGTACAAAGTTTGATGACGCCATACAAAAATAATCTCAGTGCGTCCTTTTTTCCCATTTATTTTTAGTGCGATCGATCGAATAATAATACAAAGTTGGACCGGCATTTTTCAACGTGATACCAAATGTGTCTTTTTATTCCCGTTTTTTCACCAAACTGACCACTGCGGTAATTTAAAGAAACGTAAAACCTCGACAGTGTTGACCGCAGTAACACACGTAATATTTGTAGCAAGTTTCACGATATTCTGTCCAGTATTAAAAAGATTATGCGGTATGTACACACATACATACCCACATACCAGCTCCTTTTGAGATTTATGTATATTGATATGATACGATATGAAAAGATAGATAAGTTTGTAAGTGCGATTAAAAGATATCCCAACAAAAAATAAGGTCTAAATCTATAAGATATTTACACAATTATGTCGAGAACTAAATGAAAAATAAGTTGAAAACATTTAAAACATTTAAATAAAAACACTTAAAAACTACAAAATCCGTTTACATTATTTATATTTCTAATCTAAACAAAAAAAAAATTTAGCTTACTATTACTATTTTAAAACAAAATTCGTCTTAGAATATTTATTTTCTAATTATGTTTCCTTAAAACGATAGATGTATTTTTATTGTATTGTGTCGTTTTTATTGGTTTTCCTCAATAGTATAATATTCATTGTATAGCCTATACCTGATTTTGCAGAAATCAAGTCCAGAATGAACAAAAATATCAAAATATACTTTAGATATACGCTATCAAAGCAAATATATCTCTTCATGGTTAATAACCTCTATTAGAATAACGTTGATGGTTTCAAAAGTGAATCCACAAATGTTAAGTTAGAAACGAAATGTTCAATTTATAGCAGAGTTGCGACGTAGAACTTTACCAGGCAGAGCAAGATGCCGACAACTGTTTGAATACGATATAAATAGGCGCGCTTATAAAGCTCTGTGTGTAACTTCCGCTTTTGCTGCAGGGATTCACGTTCCGCTTCGCCGCAGACTTGCAGAACATTATACATAGTAGCTGGCGTTTATATTCATGTATATATTCTTCAACGTCCTTGTGAACAAATAGTCTTCTTACTGTCACGAAAATGCCATGAAGTAGAATTGGGGAATGTATATGGGACATAGAAGTGATGACTTCCTGATATTACATTTCAATATTTGGCTTTAAGTTAGTTTTACGTAAGCAAAAGACGACGCTCTAGAAGTTGATGGTTCATCTCTATTCCCCTCTATTCTATATGACAAGGGTTCAAGATAGTCTAGCACCCGACCTGAACATCATTTAAAATAAAACGTTTACGTGAAATGGCGGGACCAAAACGTCGGTAGTCTGTATCTCTTGCATACAAATTACTGTTAGTGGAGTGGTTTTCTGTCTTCAGAACTTAGTGTGATCCGTTTCGTAAAAGGGGGCAGGATGGAAACATATTTTCCCTGCTAACAGCGTTTCCATAATATGTATTGTAGCCATGTTATGGTACAAGGATGTACTCTGGGAATGTCATGACCTTATGTATAAATATATTATGAACTGTATCTAAAAAGCTCCAGTTGAAATTTGACGTAAAAATATTATGTACATACTTTACTCTTCACGGTAAAAAGGTGTTACTGTAGTTCGATAGGCAGTTTACATATAAGGTCAAAACAAATATCTATATATAGAAAACGCCAACTGTTCCGCTGTTGTTCACATGTGAATATAAAGGAAGTCCTTGACAAGAATTTGTCTTAAATCTTGACCACTAGACATTGTATTAGAGTATTAGAGAAATGTTTACGGACATAAATACATGGGTCGCTGTGGGCCGAGCGGCAGCATGTTCGACTGGCGATCCGAAGGTCCTCGGTTCGAATGCAGGTGCAGACTAGGATTTTTTCCCGGGACTTGAGGGTGTCCCTGAGTCTACCCAGCTCTGAAGGGTACCTGAGAATAGTTGGGGTAAAGTAAAAGCGGCTGGGCATTGTGCTGGCCACACAATCACCTAGTATGTCCCTGAGTCTACCCAGCTCTGAAGGGTACCTGAGAATAGTTGGGGTAAAGCAAAGGCGATTGGGCATTGTGCTGGCCACACAATCACCTAGTATGTCCCTGAGTCTACCCAGCTCTGACGGGTACCTGAGAATAGTTGGGGTAAAGCAAAGGCGATTGGGCATTGTGCTGGCCACACTCCTCTAGTATGTCGTAGCCACAGAAACTGGTGAACGCTGCTTCATCGGCCCTATAATCAGTTTGGTCCGAAGGGTAATTTATTTACAGGGTTCAAGAGATATTATTACAGTATGGGGTGACTATGGTCCACTTTTAAGCTTTGTTTCTATATATCTTATACAGATGTCACCTTATAAACCTAAAATTAGTTTTAAATCCTGGGGACTGGCAAGTAGGCTACTCAAGATAAAAACTTGTATATATTTCATAAGAATTTTTTGTAAGTTTAATCTAGACATATTTTGTAGGGCAGGCAGAGTCACCCCGGCCTGGGGAAACTATACCAGGCCAGTTATTATTTTTTCTAATTTAACCCATTTCTAGGTCTTACAGGATTGATATTAACGGGTATTATTGGTGCTGGATTTAATGACATTGATATATCAATTCATGTATTTAGAACTTACTGGTAACCTTTTAACTGTGCCGCATAAAGCATGAAACAACAGTATATATATGTTTCTTGGCAAAATTTGTTTATTATCCAGACAAAAAAAGTGCAGATGAAACAAATTATGAAAATATGGTATTACAAATTAAAATAGAAAACCTAAATAATACTATAATACCAAAAAAAAATTGAAAAAGTTGAAAAAATGTTTATTTTATTCTGATCTACTAATGCAAGTCTCAATGGATGTTTAATTATAGCGTCGATTAGTATGTACTGAGCATAGTGACTTGTTCTGTGAGTTAAAAAGACAACAACATTTTGTTTTGTTTAGTACATTCAATGGTTTGGTATTTATAATGGTTCTAAATAATTGTTTTACGTGTGAAAAAAATGTCATTGCCAATTTTTTTCACAGACATTGATTTCTAATATAAAAGAGTAGTTAATTTGTTGCTTCAAAAATCGGATGCATTGTATTTTCTCAATGCAAATCTGTATAAGTGAACACGATGATGAATATAAGCACCGAAAAAGGTTAACTGTGTGCAATAAATCCAAGAACAGAACAACTTCTCACCATGGCCTTAGTCACCCCGTCAACGCTGCCATTATAAGGGGTGACTATGGCCACCCTTATTCTAAGAAAAATAGCGGTGATAGTTTTTATTTCAATAATAGTCCCCGTTAAGTAAGTTTTAGAAAGATAGAAAGATAGAAAACATAAGTTAAATAAATATAATCACCTTAAAAATTTCTGGGTAGTAAGATTTTTACCGATTGACTTATCTATGTTTAAAATCGCATGTCAGACGGCCATCTTGAAAAGATGTCTGTACCTCAGAAAATACTCTGTTCACCGAGAAAAACTGCTAAATAGTAACCTATATCTTTATTTGGATATTTTTGGATTTATGGCACTCTAAAACTTTTTAACCTTAATGACCCAAAGTCACCCCGGATGGCCACGTTCACCCCATCTTACCCCCATCTTACGGATTAGATTATCATTTTAGATACTGTCTTTTACCCATTTATATTGTTAAAGGCTATAGGTAAGAAGCACAAAACGCCGACAAATGATAACCCCCCCCCCCCCCATCCCAAAGACAATAATTACCGTACATTTAAGTAACGACTTGAAACAAAGGATGGACTAGTCCAGGGGTCGGCAACCTTTTGAAAGCGGCGTGCCAACATCATATTAGTAATAGTCCAGCTCTGTTTTTTTTAAAATTGTTTTTTTAAACAATAAGTATTAAATGTATGTGTAAGGGGAGGGGTCGAGGGCATGGCGTAATAATACATTTATTAATTTATTAGTTTATGCAATTATATAGCATCATTCATTTATAATACATTTTTATTTACAAGAGCGGTAAGCCTAAGGGAGGAACAAGGGTCGTCTGTGCCGTTGTTTTGTTGAGTCGTCGTTGATTGAGAAAGATTATTAGCTACCTGGACACATCCATACTATAACACGATTCCTGTAAACTAAATCTAAACTAAGTCACAAACAACATATGCAACAACAACAATACTGAAGTTTAACTATTAATATCAACAAAATCAATCTAAAACAAGTTTATTCACATAGCCTAATAACATTAAATTAATAATACTGAATACGGAGTAAGTAAATCAATTCATAGCTACTCTACTTTCAAATCTCAAATGCACACCTCTTACCTGAATTGGCAACATATCTGTCATAAATGTCACCACATCGACCTCGTCTCAACATAACAACATAACTAGTTCTCTTTACATCTCCTTTAAATTAACATTATCAGTCTCAATTTCTAAGTTTACATTATTATACAAATACCAAAATTTCTAAATACGAAGAACAATTTCTACAGAGGAGAACAATTTCTACAGAGGAGAACAATTTCTACAGAGGAGAATAATTTCTACAGAGGAGAACAATTTCTACAGAGGAGAACAATTTCTACAGAGGAGAACAATTTCTACAGAGGAGAACAATTTCTACAGAGGAGAACAATTTCTACAGAGGAGAACAATTTCTACAGAAGAAAACACATTTTTAGCCCTAAAGAAAAACCAACAATAGACAGGTTTTACCTGACATTATAAAAGTTACTATATAAATTTTATAATAAACATTAAACATATAACGTCCTCCCAACTAATGATAATTAAATCCCCTTAAAAATCCTTAGCTAAGTTGTTCAATAATAATATCACGTTAGGCACTATTTTAAAAGTTTTCTATTAGCCAATATATACACCGATAAGGTGAAATTATAATACATTTAAGAAAATCTTCTGTCAATTAAACTAATATAAGTCTCAAATAAATCACGTAATAAATAATGATTTCTACCAGAAAGAAACTAAGTTATAGCAATACAATTATGAAGTATAAACAGAATCCTACTATAAAGAAAAAGAACTCATATAATATACGCACAAAACAGTTCAGTAAATGGTTCGCAAATACTAATTATTTGTATTCGATATTTCTTTGGTTTGCGAAATAATACAATCCACACCAACCAAAGGTAGAGTAGTCGTCGCATTCGTTTCAAGTAAGCATCTTTTGATGCCGGGTTTTTCCCGATAAAACTGAAGGTTTTCAAACAGACAGGCAAACGAAGGAGCGTCATGTCAGTACTTTGATTTAAGTTAAAGGAAATTTGCTTTTATTAAAATATTAAATTACATTCAGTCTAAGATCTTTGAATACAGCCGGTCGCCGGTCGCCGGTCGCCAGTCGCCGGTCGCCGGTCGCCGGTCGCCAGTCGCCGGTCGCCAGTCGCCGGTCGCCAGTCGCCGGTCGCCAGTCGCCGGTCGCCAGTCGCCAGTCGCTGGTCGCTAGTTGCTGGGCAGAAAAAAAAAAGATCTAGCTTTGGGCTGATGCAAGAAAAAAAAAGGATGGGGCATACAAAATGATTATTTTTCGGGGGTCCTTGGCGTGCCAAGGAAAATCGCTCCGCGTGCCAAGTCTGGCAGGCGTTGCGTAGGTTGCCGACCCCTGGAATAGACTATATCTCAATTCAAATTAGAATTTCCGGTAATGTTTACATAATGTTTAAAAAGTGACTGTAATTATTTTTTTTCTAAAGTAAAATATTCAATAGTCCAAATCTGTTTTTTTGTGTGACTGTTTTTACTGGGTTATCTTAATTTAAAAAAAAAAAAAAATATTGTAACCTACATTAAAAAAAAACCCATTGAATTCAAAGTTAAAGTTAATTTCGAAGGCAATATTGAACTCCATCTTGACATAATGAAGTGCCAGAATTCCATAACTTTTAGAACCACTTTTAAAGACAAAAGCTGAGAAAAAAACAACTTATTTAATGGCGCCGTAAATAATTGTGACATTGTCGCTAAAATTATTTCTTGTCTTATATTTTAAATGGTTTGAGAATTACTACTCCGAAATAGAGACGCTATTGTATCCCTTACACAATGGTAGCGGGTGGCGTTTTTGTCGCAACCCTCCTTATCTCAAACAATGTGACACTGCAGCCCAAAATAATATAGATTATCTTACAACCAGAAGAGAAAAAATGATTATTTTATTATTATATTTTTTTTATTTTTTTTTGTTGGGGGGGGGGGGGGGTGGAGAAACAAACATTTACCATTTCTTAAAAATAAATTTAGATCTAGTAGTTGTTGTTTTTTTTTTAACTGTTCATTTTTTATTTCAACAATTTCAGGAGAGGGTGGGTGGTTGGTGGGCTTGGCCATGCAAAAGCACCTCCCCCCTCACACTCCCCCGTCAGGCTAAGTGGTGTCGACCTGGTTTACAGGCAACTTAATACCCACACTAGTGATGAAAAAACCCCCAACAAAAAGTCATTCGCCCTCTGGCCGGTCAGGCGATTTTTAGGAATCATGTTTCAGATACTACATATAATAGGATAAGGAAGTTCTTGAATGCAAAAACGATTAGTAAGGTGGGCTTAGGTAACGCTTTACGAAGTAACAGAATATCAATCCCTCACAAACTATATCACTTAAAGGATATTGTTAAAATTTAAAAAAAATGTTCATGTTATCTGATGTAAAATGTTCACTAATGGGTCTTAAAGATTGTCGAAGTGTGAAAGATTAAGGGCACACCTGCTGGCTAACGCATGGGCGGAGTTCCCTGAAGCGCGTCTAAGGTTCTTTGCCATGCCATGAGGCTCCGAGCATCAGTGGGGACGAAGCAATCAGCGCATCAATGCAACTCAAACCTTCCCTTGTGTCTGGAGTCTGGATGTCCTGTCTTATAGTCTTGAATTTCTGCTAGCAGGTCGCATTGCAGGTATACGAGCCAGCTGCCACGTTAACGATCCGAGGGGAATTCTGCAGGAGCGGAGAAGCAGAGTAGTGGATTCGACTGCGGAGATCATACCCTATGTTACACGTGCCGCGTATTAGCTAATCTCTAGGTGTGCCCCCCCCCCCTCGGTCTGGTCCATGATTTTTAAATCGGTACACCCTGGATTAAAGACCCGAACGGCTCATCTGTTATTTTTTTTTTCTAAAGACATTTTCAAATCGCTGTTAAAAAAAACACTTAATAAGTCTACTCCTAGCGGCTGCTTGTTAAAATACGCTCTTTTCTTTTTTTTTAAGCAAAAGTTTCCGCATCAATAAATTGGTGAAAAAATTCGTACACCAACTGATTGCAAACAAGCCTTATAATGACACAAATTTATTCTTAGAGTGAAAAAAGCGCTACATACACTCAAAGGCCTCGTGTTTAGAAGCTTAGGTAGGATATTTTGAGTGCAAAAATATATTATAAAGGTGTTGTGCCTGCCCCTCCAAATTCTTCGTTTAATAAAAAAAATATCTAAATATAGTTATGTAGGCCTTTTTTTTTGGCTCTCTTTACACCGCAAACATATGTTCTCTTGTAAATAGTGGTGACCTTGTTTATCGCTCTGCGGGGTTGTAGGGGCTCCAGTTGGAGTTGGGCCACCAAAGCAGAGGCGCTTGTTTTAAAAGGCCGTAGTCCTGTAAGACACGACGTGCCGCTCGACGTTGGGTCATTTCCGTACCGTCGATGGTTATTCCAGGATAGAACGAGCTAAACTTTTATAACAATGGGTCTGGATCCTGGTGGAGCATCCCTTGAGGTTCCTATGGACGAAGGCGCAAGCTCTATTTGCTTTGGCAGTAATAGATTGGACAGGTATGCCCCACTGGAGGTTTTCTGTTATGTTCACTCCACGGTACTTGACATATGATACCCTCTCAAGAGTGTGACCATGCAAGGTAAAGCTGGTAGGATCCTAGTCCTCTTTCTTGAAATAGAGAGGAGGTTGCACTTATCAACTTATCAATTGTACACATGTACAGCTTATATTTAGCAATACTTAATGATAAGAATAATTTGAGTTGATTTTATTGTCCTATGACTTTTCATACTTTCTGTTACTCGAGAAGAACGATATATCAAGGCAAACATAATTTTTATGCTTGCGACAAACACATCTAAAGAACTGAATACTAGGTCAAGAGGAGAGTCCGAGTCGGTTTCCATTAAGGCTTACGTTGACCTTAAATTCTTTCATAGGTCAGCGAAACAACAAAACATCAAGATATTGGGTTCAGAAAATACCGGTATTGAAATTTCAGTATATATATATATATATATATATATATATATATATATATATATATATATATATATATATATATATATATGATAAAACGGCATCTCGTTGTTATGTGGCAAAGTAGCGCTACTTATTAGTTAAACAGGGAGCCAATCGAGTTGACGCGATAGAATCGCGCTTTGATTTACGCATGATCAGCCAGCCGGGTGGAACTGTTTTAAATTTAGAAAAAAATACGATATTGCATATCTTAAAATAATATCCGACTAGAACATCTATTGAAAAAAGAAGTTAGGTTATTCATACTAAAGATACCTGAATCTAAAATGTTTTGGTTAGATACGATGGGTGAAAGTCTTAGAAGAGATGATTGGAAAATGGATTCCGCAACTCATCTTATCTGAGGTAAGAAACATAATTTAGAGCAAGAGGCATAAGCATTATAATGTAATAATCCTATTGTGTTGCAAAATATAAAACTAAAATGCTCTCTCACATGAATCAGGCCTGTACTATAATATGCATCATTTGTATGTATGGGATCCATTAATTAAAGAAACCATTAAAAAAATTTGAACAAATTCAGAAAAGAGCTGGAAGGTTCATTACTGTCGAATCTCCACAACTGACAAGAGTAACACCAATTGTTAAATCACTAAACCAAGAAACATTAGAGTCGCCAGAAGGGCAAAGAGTAAAGCAGTAATAATACATAAGGTATTAAACTCTCGAACATAGGTTTTCAACCTTTTTCGGCTCACCGCCCCCTTGTATAATTTGTTCCCGCTCACCGCCCCAAACTTAATGTTAGCGCCCACTCCCCCCTTCCACTCCTTAGCCTCCTATAGTTTCCGCAATTATTTTTTTTATGAGGACTAGACTTTTTGTGTGATTTATTATCTTTAAAATAACTAAAATTGAAACATATTGTAAGAATTAATAGATAAAAAAATTACCTAAGAGGCTTACATAAATCAGATTAATGTGAGTCGTTTGCCTGGTGTGTTCCTAGTAGTTTGTCTATGTGTGTTCCAATTATTGTTGCAAAAGCCTTAGGTCTCCACGCTAATGTATATAAAGAAATAGTAATAATCAGTAATATTTGTTACATTACAAAACATAACTTGTTTGGCATCTCTATTGAATCAAAAGTGAAAACATGTGTTAATTAAAGGGAGATAATTAACCCGTTTTATTTGAGCTAATATTTAAACAAAAAAATTGTTTCTTTAAAAAAAATAATAAAAAGCTTACATCTATAACTTTAAAATGATCATACTGTAAAAAAATATTTGAAAATTTTCAAATATTATATGACTAAAGAATTATATGTATATTTTAAAGCATTACAATAACTGCCTAGTTTGTATGATTACTACATATCTATACCGCGAAACATTAGTTCATGCATGCAAGACATACTATTTACATACATTAAAAGAAATCTCGGTACAACTGGGATCAAAACAATATTATTATCAGATGTTAAGGCGAGATTCCTGTGAACCAACCATAGGACTAGACGACCGCATACCACATTTGCCAAATACTGACGCATAGTTTATCGAAAAGCCATTGCGATTCCTTTTTCTTGTTAGTTTAATAATATGTTGGTGGATATCAGATATTTAGCAGCACTTGCGTTAACATCATATTTCATCCAAAAACTAATGGATTCAAATAGCTGAGGTGTTAAAATTATATCAGGTACGTTTCTACCGCCCACTTGCCCTTCACCGCCCCCCAATCGCCCCCGGGAATGTCAGCGCCCCCGAAAGCCTCTCACCGCCACCCAGGGGGCGATAAGGCCCATGTTGAGAACATATGCTCTAGAAATACAACTCAATAACAACCGGTTTCAATGATCAGATAATAATAAGGAAAAAAAATTGTCCTTATCCCTTATGCGAGAACAAATGCATATCAGAACTCTTTCTTCCTGAGTGGCATTCGGGCATGGAATGGGTTTCTTGAACAAACCAGAAAAACCAGTAACTTAAAATCATTTAAATACACATTCTTTTGATCGGTGCTACGCGAAACCTTTCAATACATTATTTTACAAGTTATCATATAGATCTAAGTTTCTTCATAAGCGTCTTAATATTATGGTCAACGATAATCGGGTAATTTGAATATCACGATTGAAATCTACTATCGGTTTTAATCAATTAGCCCAGATTTTTTTTTTATTCTAAAGAATTGTATGGTAAAGTGTACAAAATCATATTGTATTCGCACAAATCAACTATTGTTCAAATATACCTACAAACTTACCGCACATTTGGCTTTTCCGGCCTATGTGACTTGTGACGTTGCGCGAGTGGCCGGGTGGGGGGGGGGACCGAAACCCGGTTTTAAACCGGTTTTATAGAACCGACAACCGGTTTTGAAAAAAAAGACGGTTTTAACATCTCTACTTTAAATGCACTCAATATTTCAAATTTAGAACGGGACAAAATTGTTTAAAAAAACTGAGGACTATACAATAAAGATTTGTAGTTCTTATTCTCACAATGCCGCAGTAACTGAGGATTATATTATAAAGATTTGTAGTTCTTATTCTCACAATGCCGCAGTAACTGAGGATTATATTATAAAGATTTGTAGTTCTTATTCTCACAATGCCGCAGTAACTGAGGATTATATTATAAAGATTTGTAGTTCTTATTCTCACAATGCCGCAGTAACTGAGGATTATATTATAAAGATTTGTATTTCTTATTCTCACAATGCCGCAGTAACTGATGATTATATTATAAAGATTTGTATTTCTTATTCTCACAATGCCGCAGTAACTGAGGATTATATTATAAAGATTTATATTTCTTATTCTCACAATGCTGCAGTAACTGAGGCTCTTCCAAAACTCTTCAATCCAGTCCTAACGAACCTATGCCTGAAGCATGAGATTTCAGCTGAATCCTATCCGGAGAGTCAAGGAGCCTATGGACCGATCTTTGGACCCACTGTCCGAGGACCACTCAAACTACTTCAAGAGGCATGGCTGACCGAAATGGATCTCCTTGGGCTGATCAAGTACCTAGATAAGTACATAAAATTTGTGTCTGACATAACTGTATTTGTTAGAAAAAAACTGTACACTGCTCACATGCAGATGCAATTGTTGTGTGAGGAAAGCAAGGCAAATATATTATATCATTTGAAAATGATAAAGCCTTACCTTCTGAAAACAATTGGAAAAAGCTTTATGTTGTTAACATTGTTACTCTTATTTGTAAAATTCATGCCTGGAGTTCAGGATGAATTAAATGACAAATTCACTGATAGTTAGTTACCAAACTTACTATGTTAAAACTAAATCCCTTACTTGTGATGAAAAACGACTGAGTAAAAGTATTGTTAAAGCAGATATCATTATATTGTGATATGTCTAAACAAACTTGTTAGATTGAGCATTAAAATAATTGCTATTCGAGAAAAAGATCAGTTTTATCTGCAGAATTGGTTTCTAAATCAGAGGACATTATAAATGTGAACTGATTATAAGATATGTTTGAGAATTTCTGGAAATGATAATTGAAACATTTGGCAGAGAGGATAATTTGATTGAAACAGATGTAAATGATTTTGAGAAAAGAGAATTTTTCTATCACTAAAGTATTGAGAAATGTTTTATTATTGTACTATGGAAATTTATTTTATCATGTACTGTTGTTGAAATAATTGCTCACTGAGTCAGGATGCACATTTTTTCTATGTGAATTTATTCATTTGTTCTATTATCATTGAATGTATGATAATGTGGGGTAAAAATAGTTGCAGCAAGGCAGAACTATGACTAACAAGATTCCAAGAAATGTATTTATATATGATTTTTCACTTTTAGGATACTGTTTCATTGTTAAATGAAAAACAGACCAGAAGTTGAAACTAATCTAAAACTTCTTGTTTTGTATAAATTTAGGATGTGCCAATGACTTGACACTGTAAACCATTCTGGTTCATGGTTGAGAATTTATAATGTTGACATACCAATGTTCAACAAATGTATGATTAATTAAGGATTTCATGTCAAAATATAAAACTAATATTTGTTTTTTTTTTATTAGTTAAAATAGATTGAATGAATGGTATTGACAACCAAAGAAATGGGTAGACCTGAAAACTGTGAAAGTAATAGTAGAAGCTATAATCTATGAATGAGACCTTTGTGGAACATGGAAAAGAGCAATATATCCCACCTTACAAACTGAAAAGATTGGAGATGAAATGTTTTCACCACACAGTCAAACCAGCAGTTTGTTTTGTAAATAAAATTGTTTTCTGTCTGAAAGAAATTAATAGTATGCTCTTTTGTCTATTGTACGTCAATAATATTGTATTTGAAATGTCTTTAATGTAATCTATAGAGAATAGTACTTACTTTTTAGTATTAAGATTGTATGAAGATGATATTACTTGCTTTAATTGATAGTTAATTAAGTAAATTAACCAATTTTGTTTAAGTAAAATCCATGTATGAATAATGGTTTCAAACTGCTGTTTTAAAATAATGTACGCAGAAAATGATGACCTAGAAATGTCAGGGTTATATGAGAAAGTGAAATATTTTTTAATGAATTTTTCTATAAACTATCTTAATTCTTGAACATACCATGTTTAGTTTTGTTAATGTAACAAAAATGAATGTAATTTTGAAATTATAGTTGTCAAATAATACTCGTTCGTCATGATAACTTTTTGTCGCGTAGAGATTTCTGACCTAAGCGGTGATGGGGTAAAAATCTGCATAGGAATGTCAACATTGTTAAAATCAATTGGGAATGGAAAGAGAGAAGAATATTGACCTAAATCTTGTGTCCCGTCACAGACCGTGTTGTCTAATGTATTGGTCAGCCTACAGGCTTGAAAAAAATACTGTCTAAGCGAGGATCATTTTTTTTTTGTGTAATTGGGTCAGGCCTAGTATGTTTTTCTATCAGCGGGTTTTTTCCCTTATGAAAAATAAGCTGTGTCTGAATAGACATTAATTGATTTCTCTTGTTGTTTAATTACAATTGCAAAAGATATTAGTTTAGAAAAATGGATGCGAGAGTTTATTACCGTGGAATGTTAATGTAATAGAAATTATTAAATTGTATTATATTTATCCCTATTAAGAATGATTATGTATTTTTCTTGTATACAAGATTTATATAGGCATAATTTAATTGTCCATTGTGTCACGTGCGAAATCAGCTACTGACGTTAGATGATATTTTTAGTAATGTATTATTATATATTATTTTGATTCATATCCATCTTGGATCTCACAAGGTTGTATAAGAATTTATATTGATGTTATTGAATTAGATTTGATGTTTATTTGACTCGTCGCGATATGAATCTTTTGTGTATAAAGTGATTTAGATAAACTGTACCTTAATATATAGGAAATCCACAATCCTGTTTGAAATTGAACACAATTTTATTCCAACAAGTTGAGATGATAAAATATAACAATACCACAGAAGACATGTACCAGTATTATATAATGAAACTTAATCAGTTGAGATTCTTCTATAATGAGTTAAGCTGTAATCCTATCTTTAAGAAAGTGGTCAAAAACAGTCCTTCCACATTAGCGCCCAAACTAGAACTAAACTAAACGGTATTCCACCCTCGTGCATATGACGTATTTATCGCTATGACGTAGTGTCTAGACATATGCATGTTTTATTCCTAACACGGAAACATTTCGGGTTTAAGATTATTTCATTTTAACTTTAGTTAATAATAACAGAACCAATATAATATGGAAATAAATCTACTCGTAACACTCGCCCCCCCTTAAGACACAAAGGAATTACAGACAGCGTTAAGTATGGAATTCTTTGTAGAGTACCCATAAAATGAACCGAATTCCCAAACTATTCGTAAGATTTAATTGACTATTGGACAATCTTTTTAAGATTAAAATGAACCATATATTACATATTCCCTTAATAACAAAGTCGCTATTATGGAATCCCTTATCACATTATTCTATCAATGATTATTAATTAAACATTTATTTATCAATTAATATTTACAATTATGATTATTGTGTGTACAACGTTGACCATAAAACTATTACCACCAATAACCAATTCCCATAGAATTGATATGAATTACCCAAATAAGTGGAACTGATTAATAATTGATAGATAATTCTTTAGAAAATTTAATTTATTTATAACCGATCACTGTATCATTAACTAATGATTTTCAGTTATTATATTATTATTATGATGTCTCAATTATGACATCAAGAATATTTTTTAAAAAAATGTTATAATCTCAGCTGATTTAGCTTTTACATAGCATAAAATAAGACATCCAAATTATAACATGACGACATAGAAACAAACAATTTTCAAAACACATCAATAATCAATTGAACAAACACAAGTGTGGATGTATTCAAGTTAAATACCGGTGTGTGTGCAATTGTTGTATGCAATAGTTACCTTTTACCTTACAACGTATGATTGTTTCTAGTAGAATTTGAAGTTTTGTTCTGTAATGTCTCATATTGCAATATTTCAAAACATAGTTTATTTATTGTCATATTTACAATAATATAAATGTTAATCAATACAATGAATGACATAAAAAAAAAACATTTCATGAGAAACTGACTTTATCTTGTTCAATCAGTCTTGTTCCATTGGATACATCTGCAAATAGATCAGTATTAATATGTTCATAAATTTGACCTTTGATAGCGGATTGTTCGCAAGCGGGTAAATGTGCCAACTTTTCATTAAGAGTTTTTAAAACTTTTGTGATTTGTAATTTGCTTTCTGCCAATTCACGTTCAATTTCGGATGAATAATTCCCGACTTTAATAACAGTGTTTACCGAGGCAACAACTTTTTGTTCTTCTCTGGTAATGTATGGTTTCAACATATTGATATGGCACACTCGTTGCGATTTCCGTCTATCAGGGGTCTTTACAAGATAGTTAACCTCACTAAGCTTAGCCATAACCTCGTAGGGTCCTGTAAACTTGGCACTCAGGGGTTGACCAGACAGTGGCGTCAGCATGAGAACTTTATCACCAGGTTGGAAGATACGGGTTCTTGCGTTGACGTCATAATAGACCTTCATCTTGTCTTGTGCCTGCAAAAGATTAGATCTGACAACTTTTAATGCATTATACAGTCTATTTTTAAAATTTTCCACGTATGTCAGTAGACCAGTGTCTTCAGTGGATGACAACCATGTCTCTTGTAACAGCTTTAGTGGTCCACGAACTGTGTGTCCGAATACCAGTTCAAAGGGACTGAAACCAAGAGATTCTTGTACAGCCTCTCTGGTTGCGAAGAGTGCGAAGGGAATACCACGATCCCAGTCGTCGTTATGCTCGAAACAGAAAGTACGGAGCATATTCTTCAATGTTTGGTGGTATCGTTCCAGTGCGCCTTGACTCTGTGGATGATATGCACTCGATACTGCATGACGAATACCCAGCCGTTCTAAGACTTGGCGAAATAACTTCGATGTGAAATTTGAACCTTGATCTGACTGCACGGTTTTCGGAAGACCATATCGGGTGAAGAATCCGATAAGTGCATCAGATATTTTGTCGGCATTGATGCTACGTAGAGGAATAGCCTCTGGAAATCTCGTTGCCGAACACATTATAGTGAACAGATACTGGTGGCCAGCCTTAGTTTTAGGCAACGGACCGACGCAGTCTATAATGATGTGACTGAAGGGTTCTGAGAATGCTGGTATGGGTCGTAGAGGAGCTACCGGAATGGTCTGATTCGGCTTGCCGACCATCTGGCAGACATGACATGATCTGCAAAACGATGTGACGTCACGACGTAGGCCAGGCCAGAAGAAATATGGAAGAATCCTGTCGAAGGTTTTCTGTATCCCTAGGTGACCAGCATACGGTGAATCATGGGCCATATGTAGTATGTCCTTGCGGTAAACATTGGGTACCACGATTTGATGTTCTTCGCTGCATGTTTCATCGTCGTTTTCTTTCCCTCTCCATTTCCTCATCAACAACTCGTCCCTCAGATAATAACCTGCGGCCATTGTTTCTAACTCTCCTTCATTCTTTGCTTCCTCTTTTAGCTTCCCAATCTCTGGATCTTTGCCTTGAGCAAGAATGAGTAGTTGTCTAGGCGACAAATTATTTTGATCAGTATGACTTGAGTGACCACCTAGAACATCCGCCATGAAGGTTGCTTGCAAGTCAATCTCAGGTGTTGGTTCTGGTTTCTTTGTCGATTCATCAGTCATCTGTTGTTTCTCCATAGCTCTGGTGATAACACATACTGAATTTTCAGTATTCTTACACTGAACAGAGTCTTTGGTTTCTTTAAGTACAGGATGTACCTGATTCTTGGCAATGTCACTTCCTAAAAGTAATGAAATGCCTCTGTAGGGAAATTTCTTCACTATCCCAACAATAACAGATCCAGTGAAGTAATTACTCTTCAACTGTATACGATGTAACGGTGCCGTGAGTGTTCCAGCCATAGTACTGATCAAGGCATACTGGCCTGTATGAGTCAATTTCGACGTTGGTACAGTATTCTTCAACAGTAGAGATATATCAGCACCGGAGTCACGTAGAATTTTAATCTTCCGTTCTCTAGCTTGATTATCTATAGGTGACACATAGCCCTCGCTAACATCCGATAGCATGCACTCGGGTAGTTCTCTGCCTACTGAGTTTCTTGCTACACTACTGCCTCCATAAGTAAACGTTTTATTTACTGTTTGTTCATCTGTCACACTCCCTTTGGAGTTGAAACTAGAATGTTCAATAGCCTCGGTCTTCATTTCAAAGACTTTTTCCGACTTTGAGCAACTTGGACATGCGTGTTTCGCCATCTCTTCATGACTAACATCAAATGTCTTCCTATCAGCTTTAATTCTTTCGTGGGCAGTTTTATTTATGTGAGTTTCAGTTTGTACGGCGATGTGTGATAAAACCACGTTGTTCTTGTTTTTAATGGGTCTTTTCTCTTTATGTAGACTCCAACAATTCTCTTTTATATGTCCATCTTTCTTACAGAATGTACAGGTAATTCTCTTTTGTACAAAACTTGAATTCTCTTGTTTATCGGCTTTTTGTTTACTTTTATCCTCTGTCGATCTTAACTTCCTCTCTGTATTACTGTTTTGAGTCCTCAAACTTGTTCTGTCATTTTGAACATAATGGCTATGCGGGTGAATAATGACGTATTCATCGGCTTTTACTGCTGCTTGTTCTGCTATTTCAATACCACGATCAGCCAAATGAACTTTTATATCAGTGCGAATCTTCTCAGTAAAATCCTCCATCAGTATGAGATTATATAGTTTTTCATAATCTTTATTCACATTCTTAGAACGTAACCATCGATCAAGATACTTTTTCTCTAATCTCAGGAAGTCAACATGTGAAACTTCTGGTTCCTTCTTGTACTCACGATATAACTTTCGATACTTTTCTGGAGTTAGAACATAACTCAATAGTACTCTGCTCTTTATCAGTTCATAATCATTGCATTCCTCTGGAGTCAAATTCAATACTACATCTAGAGCCTTGCCTTTTGTTAGAGCTGAACGTAAAAGTACTGCTTTCTTATCTTCAGGAAATTTATAATCGATCGAGTTTCTCTCAAAAACCATAAAGAACTCATCAATCTCTATGTTCTCCATGCTTGGGACATGCTTTTTAAACTTATATAGTTCTACATTATTTGTTTCTTGAATCGTATGAGTTGACGAACGAGACTTTGCCAATTCAATCCTTTCATTACTAGCGATTCTTTCTTTTTCCAATTCTTTCTCCTTCAATTGTAATTGTACTTCTATTCTTTTACCCTCTAATTGTAATTCTAACTTCTTCATTTCTAACTGGAATTTCATGTCGCCACTTAGTTCATTTCCATTCATTTTAAATTCATGGTTATTTATGTCTGTTTTCAGGGTTTCTGATACATTGAGAACTACTGATTCTTCATTATTCATAGTATTTTCTTCAAGCATTCTACCATGTCTTTTCAAACAGTCCTTAATATCTTGAATCAATTTACTTCTTACTGGTGTAACTTCAGTAATGTCTATTCCCAGAGAGTTTGCCATCTCTTTTAACTGGGTTAGTGACATGCTATTTAACTGTTCTGACGTGATAGCAAAAATATTTAATTGCTCCAACGTAAGATTAGCTTCCGCCATGTTTTATTTTAATGACGTAAATAGAAGATAAAAAATTTCAACTTTACCTTTTATAAAGTCCTTTGAAATATTTTTACACCACTTAATATTTGTAGAAGATAACTTTTAAGGATGATTGTATACAAAGCTGAAAACAGTATGTCCGAACACAGACAGTGCCTCCCACGTAGACAGAATTTGAATAAATATTTGTTGTAAATCGTTTTCACTAAAACAGTTGTATATTCTCAATTCTTATACATACAAACTTTAGATCCAGGACTTGAGCCCCCAATCTTTTGTCACGTGCGAAATCAGCTACTGACGTTAGATGATATTTTTAGTAATGTATTATTATATATTATTTTGATTCATATCCATCTTGGATCTCACAAGGTTGTATAAGAATTTATATTGATGTTATTGAATTAGAGTTGATGTTTATTTGACTCGTCGCGATATGAATCTTTTGTGTATAAAGTGATTTAGATAAACTGTACCTTAATATATAGGAAATCCACAATCCTGTTTGAAATTGAACACAATTTTATTCCAACAAGTTGAGATGATAAAATATAACAATACCACAGAAGACATGTACCAGTATTATATAATGAAACTTAATCAGTTGAGATTCTTCTATAATGAGTTAAGCTGTAATCCTATCTTTAAGAAAGTGGTCAAAAACAGTCCTTCCACATTAGCGCCCAAACTAATACTAAACTAAACGGTATTCCACCCTCGTGCATATGACGTATTTATCGCTATGACGTAGTGTCTAGACATATGCATGTTTTATTCCTAACACGGAAACATTTCGGGTTTAAGATTATTTCATTTTAACTTTAGTTAATAATAACAGAACCAATATAATATGGAAATAAATCTACTCGTAACAATTGTTTTGAATTAATATTGAATGATTGAATGACTAAAGTTAAGCCATTTGATACGATTAACTTATATTGCATATATTATATGTTATTGTTATTGTGATCAGTTCGATTGAATTATTGGAATAACCAATTGAACTGTTGTTTTCTCCGGAATATTTTCTTTTATAATAATTCCTTAAAATTAACATTTTTATTATTGTTAAAATGTAAAAGAAATGATTATAAAAATGTTGAAGGAGGGGGGTGTTACGTATGTCGGTCATAGAGGAATGACGTAATCGGGCATTGACCTCTTAACAAGTGCGTATTAGAGTCCAAGGTTTGACCTTTCTGCTCTGAGGGCAGTTTAAATAAAATAATTCGTCCAACCCCGTGGAAATTGAAGGTTATAATTCTGGATCGCAGTATTCTATAGAGCAGGAGATTAAAATGCGTATTAGGACCCTGTAGAATCTTCGATAATAGTTTTCTTTGTAAAGTCCCTACCTCCTTAGAGTTAGTTCAGTTTGAAAGTTTGTAGAGAGAAGTCGCTATATTGATACTTGTATATTTCATGTAATTTTATTGAAACTCTTATGTTGCCATAAGTTGATGCATTTACTTATAAGTTATACTGAGTCTACAATTTAAATAAAATTGTTTATTCAACAACTGGAGTTGTTTGATCTATCATTGTTGAGAAAGGTGTTGAAGATAATTATACCGAATATAACTACATTACTGCATAGACCTGTCAGTCAATGAACCTCTAGCTTGGGCTACAGATTAGCAGAATCTAGAGACTTCGAATAAAGATACAACTATATTCATTGAATCCGATTTAACGAGTCGTAATAATAGTCATCATAGAGACAGTCCATAACATACTCTTTCTAATTTCTTTTGTACGTTATACAAAAATGGAAAACCTAAATGTTGGAAGGTTTTAATTTCTGAGCAAAAATTTCAAAGAATGGTAAACGTTTACGGAGAAACGATTTGGTGAAAGGAAAAATTAGAAATTGATTATCTAAAGACCAAAATAAGGTATTAATAGTTTAGGTTTAGTTTTATATTTGCTAAATTGATAGAAAAAAAGAAAAAAGAGTTACTAAAATATAGAGTTATGATCGAATTTTAGAGATTTTACTAATATATATTAACAAACGTTTTAAATAGTCTAAAAATTATTTTTTTGTCCAATCTGCATATATGTGTGTATGTTTGCGTGTGTTTGTGTGTATGTATTTGTAAGTGAGGCGGACAGACAGAAAGGAAGAGGATTAATTTAGGTAGAGACATATTTAAACTGCTAAGTTTAAACGTCATCTGCTATACATTTTTCAAAGCAGGATTTACATAGTCTCAAAACCTAATGACAATTGTTAAAAAAATTAAGCAGAAATAGCCAAATTTAGGGGCCTTATACAAAACTGTGTAGACATACACATGTAGGCCACAGGGGCATATTAATATTGTTTAGATATTTCCAAAGTCTAAAATAAAATGGACCGCTTGCTTTGATATTTACAAACACAAACGGAATTATAGACCTAGGTTTAGTAATTTGCTATGATTTTATGAATGGAAAACTATAAACTATAGTCCTACTTATCACAGTTGTCTGTTATTGTCGCAGAATTTAAAGGAATATTTGAGACGTAAAATGCCGACGCATAGATGTAAATTAAAACTATTCAATAATGTATTTGTTAAAGTAAATGTTTTAATTTTTCAATTTTTTCGTTTCATTACATCTCATTGAGAACTTGTAGAATAATACTTTATAGGAGGATCGTCTGTAATATATTATACGATTCTGTAATATATTATAAGATTAGAACTATAATTAAGATTTTAATCGAAAGTTGCATACAGCGGAAGTATTTTGGAGTACGCGTCATTTGATGCACACCTATAACACGATTCTTGAGCTCTAAAAATAGCGCAAGCGGTCCTCTTATTATAGTCTTTGATATTACGTCATCTGTCTGTACTCTCGAAACCAAGTCGCTAAGCGTTCCGGAATGACCGAATGATTAATTTGGGCTATTATTATATAGATTAGACTAATATCTGTGAAGTTCGCAAAAGTGACTAGTGACATCTTTCTTGGTGTGGTCATCTTTGACTTACAACCGATATTTGTAATGTCATCGATACGTGGGCTAATCAAAGAGTTTTTAGTTCCAACACTTCTAATCTAATTATTTATAGTATTTCTAGACAACTGGCCTGTTCTATTAATAGTTATTTATTGTATTTCTAGGCCACTGACATGTTTTTATAAGTTTGGTCAGATCATACTTCAGTAGGCAGCTTTAATGTTTACGAGTATTTCAAGTTAAAGATCAACTTGAGAAATATTCTGAGTTTATCTCATTAATTCTGATGGGACCTTTGATAGGACTTCTAATAAAACCATGTGATCGGACATTGATAAGACTTCTAATAAGACCCCCTGATAGGACATTTGCTAGGACTTTTAATATGCCTTCTGATAGGCTATGTCTGGATCAATTTATAAAGCTTCCAAATTTCCGGAGACATTAATTTTTAAACAATTCCACTTGCTTCAAGATGCCTTGCCAGTTTTAAACTTTTTCTTTATTGCGATCTGACCAGTGGTCCCTCACAAATGTTTATCCTCATTGCTCTATCGAAAAGTGAACTGCAACACATCATGGTATATATTTGAGACCCATTAAGTGGTCAAATGGTACACACTCTATATGCTCGTGTTGTGTTCACCAACTTATGGCGAGCCGAGAGCGAGGGCTTCCTGAGTGGTCATCTCAAGTCGTCTTCATTTTAATCTACATCGTAAACATCTTAGTCTCGGGCATCAGACGTATCCAGATGGGAACACACACACAATTTCACGAAATATTACCAGCCGTTGGACATGATTAATTAATTAGTAGGACATTTTAACTGGGATTCTGAGAGATTAAATTAATATTACTGCATAACATTTTATGTGTCTTTTTTTTTAAAGGAAACATGTTTTAAAGTTACTGAATTGGGGGATACTGTTTCATCCAGATACTGCATTAATACTGTGAAGACGCATATTGAAATGGATCTCTTCTGGGTGTATCTTGGACTTAGTATAGTCTGCTATTTATCTTTCCTTGTTGGCGCCTACAGTAAGTAGAGATCACGTGGTCCCTGTACATGTTATATTTTTATATCGACAACAAGATAAAAAAAAATCATTTTGTTTTAGTGCTGGTAATATTGTGTCAATTGAAAATGTTGAGATTTCTTCATAATGTTCATTATTAAATTATATCCTAAAATGTGTAAGGCTACCTTCAACTCTGCATTAATAATGATGGAATTTTTTCCTAATGTTCATTATTTAATTCTAAGCTATAAGCTGCCTATCAATTGTACATCAACACAAATTTTTTACTCAAATAGAAGAACGAAAAAAAAAATATTCTATTATATATAACTTAAAAATATATAATAATAATAGTAAGTGTATAAATAGTGTATATAGTGAATAGATAGATAGATAGATAGACAGATAGATAGATAGATAGATAGATAGATAGATTGATTGATAGATAGATAGATAGATAGATTGACAGATATATAGATAGATAGATAGATAGATAAATAATACATAGATAGATAAACATATAGATAGAAATATAAACAGATAGATAGAAAGATAACTAGTTAGATAGATAGATTAATAGAAAGATAGATGGATAAATAGATAGATATAAATAAAAATATAATATATATATTAATATATAGGTAGATTAATAGTTAGATAGATTGATAGATGATAGAGAGTGTGATTTAGAAGGAGAAATAGTTATATAGATATATTATAATTACATGAATAGATAATTAGATTAATAAAAAAATGTTTGATAGATAAAGTTATATAGATATTGATTATAGATATAAATTAAGTAGATGTTATAAATAGAATAGATAGACAAATTGCTAGATAAATAGATTGATAATATAGATACACTAGGACAGATAGATAAATGTCAATTGTCAGGGAAAAGGAAGAATTTACTTTTAACTTCTTATCATCGTCCTTCTACAATATTAAACCCTTCCTTTCATCCTCCATATATCTTGCAAACCCCGATGGAGCTATTAGAAGTTAATCGTATATACTAAAGATGCTCCCTCTACACAGAAGATTATTGCGTCCTTTGCCGCTGTTATAATGTTTATTAAATTACTTTTCAGAGGCAATAACTGATCCACCTAATAACATTGCAAGTTAGTCATATTAAATACTAAAGAGGTCAAGCTTTAACTTACAATAACTAGGCCTTACTAGGTTAATATTAAAAAACACATGTCTCTGCCAGTCATTTAAGCTAACATTGGAAAAAGATAGTATTGTATTTTTTAACTAACTATTTCAGTGCAACAATCGGACAGTCCATTTATTTATCTATAATGCATTCGTCAGTGCCGGATTAAGGATCCTGGAAGCCGGGGGCAAAGAACTTTTGTGGGCCGGCTGTTATCAATTATTGACCATTAAAAAATTAGTTCTAAACTTTTCTTTCTTTTCTTAATACCCTGTCAGGTCTGGCGACAGTAACGTAAACCATGTACTAAAACGTTTATTTACAATTTGCAGCACGTATTAAACAACATTTACTTTTCGAGCCTTTGCGCGTGCGAAATCAATTACAATATCATGAAAGTCAATGTCGCGCAAAATGTCAAACTCAATGCTCATCAAGCAAAGCATGTTCAATCGAACGTCTCCCATTGTGGACCTCAATAAGTTCCTTACTCTCTTCAAGGTAGAAAAACTTCGTTCTCCTGTGCAGTTTGTTGTCATCATGCAGTGGAATAGTTTGAATAGTTTGAGAACCGTTTCTACATTGGGTAATGTGCTCTGCAGTAGATTCTCAACGATGGTAAGAAATAAATGTAGTTCTGGCTGACGATTGCTGGATTATACACCCTTGGGAGATTGCTGTGAGGATTCCACTCTGAGAAATGCGGCAAAATGAAGCAATTCCTCTGCTAGAGAATCTTCGAAATCATATGGATATTTTTGCTGAAGCCGAGAGGATGCTGACCAAATCATATCAGTGGACGAATGCTCCAGATTCCTCAGAAATCCAAAAGTTTAGTTCAGCTCTTTGTATGCTGCCAAACGATGTACTAGGCACTTCAAAGTTTGTCAAGTGTAAGTAAGAAGACTTGAGTTTTGAACCGATCAGAAGGATTGAACTCCGTTTCATCAGCATCGCCCTCATCAAACTGTTTCATCCGTTTTCGTTTCCAAACACTGTCTACTCTGTAAGAAGAATTATCACTATGGAGTTTTCATCGCAGTTTATACGTTCTAAAGTCATTCCGCTGCTGGTCAATAAATTCAATTAGTGATTTGTAGAGTTACACAACTGTATTAAGATCCAACTTCGAGTCTTGTAAAGTACAACTGGTGGCGTTATTTCGGCCCAGGAACACATACCAAAATTCAGCCATAATCCCAGTTTCCAATTAGCTCAATGTTTTGGAGCCTGACATCTTGAGGTTGGTTGTCATCGTTAGAAATATTATCGAGAAGTTGTTTATTGTTTGTGTAACCTTTCACATAAGCCTTTATAGCGTTGGCGTGCGCAGACTATCTTCTGTCACTTAGCCGTTTGACAACAGACAACTGAAGTGGACGAAGCAGTTCAATAAGTTGGGCCCAACGATGAGTTGACCTTGAAAGAAAAACATATAGTTGTTGCATGTGGTTAAAAGAAGCGACGGTCTCCAGGCAACTAACCACCGTGCATTGACCAACCAGATTGAGTGAGTGAGCAGCACAGGGAATAAACGACGCCAGTGGACAAAACTGAGAAAAATGGGCCTGCATTCCATTGTATATGCCGGACATGTTTGATGCATTGTCGTATGTTTGTTCTCTGCAAGTTTTAACATCTATTTCATTTTCTTCCAGGAATGTCAGCCGACTTTCCATAATAACGAAACTTTAACAGGAAGCCGCCACTAGACCTAGACCCGCACTTTTAATTTTGCACAAAAAAAAATATTAATTGGTCAATTAGTTGGTCAATTTTAATTTAATTTAACTGTTACTCTATTAAATAAATATTCTGCCCGAGCCTACGAAAGGTCATATCCTTTTATTCTGATCTTTAATGATATAAAAATTGGGCCGGTAGGGAAGCTGGGACTGGGGGCTGGAGCCCTCACAGCCCCATGGTTAATCCGACACTGGCATTCGTATCGTTGACTATTTGTTGTTTGCATCTTTCACTATTATCTGCTGTTTGAATCTTGTTTCAGGGAAAGAAGTTCAATGTCCAGCATTACGGCTGCCTGGTGGACACATTCGCTACAACTACATGTACAGAAGAAAGGTGGCCAGGTTTGTGTGTGATAGTGGATCAACATTATATGGTAAAAGTAGAGCAAAGTGTGTCAATGGTCAATGGAGTGAATTAACGCCAATTTGTGTTGGTAAGTACTCAGTTGGTCAGTCATTGAAAAAGGTTGGTCAGTGAAACATAGTAAGAAGTCAGTTAAACATAGTCAGATGACAGATGGTCAATCAGTGAAACATAGTCAGTTGGTGAGTCAGTAAAATAAAGTCAGTTTGTCAATCAGTGAAAAATAGCCAGTTGTTGAGTCCGTAAAACAAAGTCAGTTTGTCAATCAGTGAAACATAGTCAGTTAGTGAGTCAGTCAAATAAAGTCAGTTTGTCAATCAGTGAAAAATAGTCAGTTATTGGTCAGTCAGTCAAACAAAGTCAGTTTGTCAATCAGTGAAAAATAGTCAGTTATTGGTCAGTCAGTCAAACAAAGTCAATTTGTCAATCAGTGAAACATAGTCAGTTAGTGAGTCAGTCAAACAAAGTCAGTTTGTCAATCAGTGAAACATAGTCAATTGGTGAGTCAGTCAAATAAAGTTAGTTTGTCAATCAGTGAACATAGTCAGTTATTGGTCAGTCAGTCAAACAAAGTCAGTTTGTCAATCAGTGAACATAGTCAGTTATTGGTCAGTCAGTCAAACAAAGTCAGTTTGTCAATCAGTGAAACATAGTCAGTTGTTGAGTCCGTAAAACAAAGTCAGTTTGTCAATCAGTGAAACATATTCAGTTTGTCAGTCAGTCAAACAAAGTCAGTTTGTCAATCAGTGAAAAATAGCCAGTTGTTGAGTCCGTAAAACAAAGTCAGTTTGTCAATCAGTGAAACATAGTCAGTTAGTGAGTCAGTCAAATAAAGTCAGTTTGTCAATCAGTGAAAAATAGTCAGTTATTGGTCAGTCAGTCAAACAAAGTCAATTTGTCAATCAGTGAAAAATAGTCAGTTGTTGAGTCAGTCAAACAAAGTCAATTTGTCAATCAGTGAAACATAGTCAGTTAGTGAGTCAGTCAAACAAAGTCAGTTTGTCAATCAGTGAAACATAGTCAATTGGTGAGTCAGTCAAATAAAGTTAGTTTGTCAATCAGTGAACATAGTCAGTTATTAATCAGTCAGTCAAACAAAGTTAGTTTGTCAATCAGTGAAACATAGTCAGTTGTTGAGTCCGTAAAACAAAGTTAGTTTGTCAATCAGTGAAACATAGTCAGTTGTTGAGTCCGTAAAACAAAGTCAGTTTGTCAATCAGTGAAACATAGTCAGTTGTTGAGTCCGTAAAACAAAGTCAGTTTGTCAATCAGTGAAACATATTCAGTTTGTCAGTCAGTCAAACAAAGTCAGTTTGTCAATCAGTGAACATAGTCAGTTATTGGTCAGTCAGTCAAACAAAGTCAGTTTGTCAATCAGTGAAAAATAGTCAGTTGTTGAGTCAGTCAAACAAAGTCAATTTGTCAATCAGTGAAACATAGTCAGTTATTGGTCAGTCAGTCAAACAAAGTCAGTTTGTCAATCAGTGAACATAGTCAGTTATTGGTCAGTCAGTCAAACAAAGTTAGTTTGTCAATCAGTGAAACATAGTCAGTTGTTGAGTCCGTAAAACAAAGTTAGTTTGTCAATCAGTGAAACATAGTCAGTTGTTGAGTCCGTAAAACAAAGTCAGTTTGTCAATCAGTGAAACATAGTCAGTTGTTGAGTCCGTAAAACAAAGTCAGTTTGTCAATCAGTGAAACATATTCAGTTTGTCAGTCAGTCAAACAAAGTCAGTTTGTCAATCAGTGAACATAGTCAGTTATTGGTCAGTCAGTCAAACAAAGTCAGTTTGTCAATCAGTGAAAAATAGTCAGTTGTTGAGTCAGTCAAACAAAGTCAATTTGTCAATCAGTGAAACATAGTCAGTTAGTGAGTCAGTCAAACAAAGTCAGTTTGTCAATCAGTGAAACATATCAATTAGTGAGTCAGTCAAACAAAGTCAGTTTGTCAATCAGTGAAACATAGTCAGTTGTTGAGTCAGTCAAATAAAGTTAGTTTGTCAATCAGTGAACATAGTCAGTTATTGGTCAGTCAGTCAAACAAAGTCAGTTTGTCAATCAGTGAAACATAGTCAGTTGTTGAGTCCGTAAAACAAAGTCAGTTTGTCAATCAGTGAAACATATTCAGTTGGTCAGTCAGTCAAACAAAGTCAGTTTGTCAATCAGTGAACATAGTCAGTTATTGGTCAGTCAGTCAAACAAAGTCAGTTTGTCAATCAGTGAAAAATAGTCAGTTGTTGAGTCAGTCAAACAAAGTCAATTTGTCAATCAGTGAAACATAGTCAGTTAGTGAGTCAGTCAAACAAAGTCAGTTTGTCAATCAGTGAAACATAGTCAATTAGTGAGTTAGTCTAACAAAGTCAGTTTGTCAATCAGTGAAACATAGTCAGTTGGTGAGTCAGTCAAATAAAGTTATTTTGTCAATCAGTGAACTTAGTCAGTTATTGGTCAGTCAGTCAAACAAAGTCAGTTTGTCAATCAGTGAAAAATAGCCAGTTGTTGAGTCCGTAAAACAAAGTCAGTTTGTCAATCAGTGAAACATAGTCAGTTATTGGTCAGTCAGTCAAGCAAAGTCAATTTGTCAATCAGTGAAACATAGTCAGTTGTTGAGTCCGTAAAACAAAGTCAGTTTGTCAATCAGTGAAACATATTCAGTTTGTCAGTCAGTCAAACAAAGTCAGTTTGTCAATCAGTGAAAAATAGCCAGTTGTTGAGTCCGTAAAACAAAGTCAATTTGTCAATCAGTGAAACATAGTCAGTTATTGGTCAGTCAGTCAAACAAAGGCAGTTTGTCAATCAGTGAAACATAGTCAGTTAGTGAGTCAGTCAAATAAAGTTAGTTTGTCAATCAGTGAAACATAGTCAGTTAGTGAGTCAGTCAAATAAAGTTAGTTTGTCAATCAGTGAAACATAGTCAGTTGTTGAGTCCGTAAAACAAAGTCAGTTTGTCAATCAGTGAAACATATTCAGTTGGTCAGTCAGTCAACAATGTCAGTTTGTCAATTAATGAAACATAGTCATTTGGTCAGTCGGTGAAACGTAGTCAGTTTGTCAATCAGTGAAACATAGGCAGTTGGTCAGTCACTGAAACTTAATCTATTGGTCATTCAGTGAAACATAATCTATTGGTCATTCAGTGAAACATAGACAGTTGGTCAGTCAGTGAAACATAATCTATTGGTCATTGAGTGAAACATAGACAGTTGGTCAGTCAGTGAAACAGGGATATTTGTGTTCTGCGAATAAGATTGTTGCTTGTTCGTATAGTTTTGTTTTTTATCAGAATGTTATATGATTTTACTGTACGTTTTGTTATGAGAATGTTGTATGTTATTGGTTTTGTTATTTTGTTGCAATGTTGCATGTTATCATTCTTTTGTATTATGTTTTTTCTCGTGTTATAAGTTATACTTGTTTTAGTGTTTGTTTTATTTTCTGATTTTGTTATTATATGTTTTATCTTGTTGTTGCTTTCATCCTAGTTTGATGTATCAATGGTAGTTAGACATTTCTGTAAGTTGTTATTATGTTTTATTGTTATTTTATTTTGTGGACTATTATATTTCTATTCTCTTCATTGAGTTTTTTAATCACTGGGGTAAACTAAATATGTATCTATTTCATACCATATTAGTCTTTGTCTAAATCAACTTGCACAATGTTCCTTGATCATTAACCACAAGGGGATTGTGTGGCTATCCGGCTACCATTCAAAGTTCGATAATCTTAGGTAAGCCAAACTTAGAAAAGCATGACCTTCCGTATGGCATTTTAAGACGCTATTCCTAGACTCTGCCAAGTCCTGTTGAAGAATTTTACATTGGTTTGAGACCAGCACCAACGACTCTTCCAACAAATTTTGAGATTTGGCATTCAGCGAAGCCGGTACGTGACGTTTTGGCACTGCCGTTTTGGCGCTGCCGTTTTGGTGCCGGCCGTTTTGGCGCAAGCCGTTTTGGCGCGAGATGATTTGGCGAGATGCAAATAAATGAGGAAAACATTATTTTTAGTTGTATAATAAGTTAAACTAATGATAAATAATAATAATTAAAAAAAAGATGTATTTTAATGCATATATAGGACTATTAAACTTTAAAATCTTTATATATATATATATATATATATATATATATATATATATATGCATAAAGACTTATGTATCTATTTATCGGCATAAAATGGTTATCCATCTATTTATCTATATATCTATATATATATATATATATATATATATATATATATATATGTGTGTGTCGTTTTAATAGGGAAGTTGTTTGTTGTTGTTTTTTGCTCCACTCCTAGAACGTTAGGCCTATATGCGAAAATTACGCGTGCAAGTTTTTCAATAAAATTATAATAACTACACATGTTCATGTATTAGCTCAGTGGCCACACCTTTCAAATAACTTAACTATAATTATTGTAAAATAGTTGGGAGTGATTAAAACCAGGGTCAATCGTAGACAAGACGGTCATATAATTAATGATAACAATGGGTGTTTTAGAATACTGGGTGGGTAATAAAAACAGAATAAGAAAGTTTTTTGATTTGGAATGGTCAATGAGGAGTGGTCATCTATATAATATATAATGGTAATTTATATAGCGCTTCTATCCATGCTATTTTAGCATGCTCAGTGCGCCCTAGAAGACTATTAATCTGTGAGAGGTTTCACTGCTGCCGGTTAAGCGCATGTGATAACAACTCAATATTAACGTCATCTAGTCCCAAAACTCATGTAGGGCGACAGGGATCTGCCGGTGGCGGGGCTCGAACCCGCGACGTGTCAAGTGGTTTTTTTGGTTGACAGTCTGGTGAGCTAACCGCTAGGCCAGCCGGCATTATCGCGTCCAGTCAGCAACGTGCGTACAAATCATAGATAATTATTTGGTTGGCGTTATCTAGATTGGGAGCGGCTAATAAGCAGTTTCAGCTGAGACAACTTTATATAAGTAAATAAGAAAGGTTTAGTCATCATTTCAATAAATATATTGCAAGTTGCCAAGAACACATTAAGTTTGTTTGATATTCATTGGATTACTTTTTCAATCAATTTGTTTATAAAAAAACTAAGTTATTAAAATTTAATAATCCAATATATACATTGTTTTAATATGTTTTTATTTACTATTTGTTTCATTTAATATAAAAAAAAATTGATTTTCTCAAATGAAGTTATTAAGCTACTTTTATTAAATGATGTTATACCGGGTTATGTTTTTATTCCATCGCGCCAAAACGTCCCGCGCCAAAACGGCGGTACCAAAGCGACCATCGCGCCAAAACGTCCCGCGCCAAAACGGAGCACTCATCATGTATCCTGTTCCTGTAGTAAGATTTATACTTCCCAGGTTTCACTAAGTACATTGCATAAGTGACTATGGGCTTAGTTAAAACAAACAAAACAATTGAAAACCTCAAGTACTCAAGTGGACTGTGGAGGGATTTGACAAGAGCTTCAACGAATGCTAACTTGTTAAAACTTCCTAAACATACATTTCTAACTACATGCACACATTTAATAGCTAAATATATTAAAATTTGTATAATATGCATTTCTATACCAGGCCCATGAATTAAAGAAAACATTCGATATAACTATTCCACAATACGCATCGTCTTTACTGGACTCATAGGCTGAAGACATTTTTTTTTATTCAAAACTAAAACGTAATAAAAAAAAAAGCTGCAACGACCATTGCATTTAGATATTTCCAATACTTTAAATAGTATAACTCAACATAGGATCACTTGTATAAATGTACTTGTTTCCGTCTGTGTTATGGCTTGTATCAATGTACATGTATCCGTCTGTGTTATGGCTTGTATCAATGTACATGTCTCCGTCTGTGTTATGGCTTGTATCAATGTACATGTCTACGTCTGTGTTATGGCTTGTATAAATGTACAGTCTTCGTCTGTGTTATGGCTTGTATCAATGTACATGTCTCCGTCTGTGTTATGGCTTGTATAAATGTACATATTTCCGTCTGTGTTATGGCTTGTATCACTGTACATGTCTCCATATGTGTTATGGTTTGTATAAATGTACATGTCTACGTCTGTGTTATGGCTTGTATCAATGTACATGTATCCGTCTGTGTTATGGCTTGTATACATGTACTTGTCTCCGTCTGTGTTATGGCTTGTATAAATGTACATGTCTACGTCTGTGTTATGGCTTGTATCAATGTACATGTCTCCGTCTGTGTTATGGCTTGTATCAATGTACATGTCTCCGTCTGTGTTATGGTTTGTATAAATGTACATTTCTCCGTCTGTGTTATGGCTTGTATAAATGTACATGTCTCCGTCTGTGTTATGGCTTGTATCAATGTACATGTCTCCGTCTGTGTTATGGTTTGGATAAATGTACATGTCTCCGTCTGTGTTATGGCTTGTATCAATGTACATGTCTCCGTCCGTGTTATGGCTTGTATCAATGTACATGTCTCCGTCCGTGTTATGGCTTGTATCAATGTACATGTCTCCGTCTGTGTTATAACTTGTATCAATGTACATGTCTCCGTATGTGTTATTGCTTGTATAAATGTACTTTTCTCCGTCTGTGTTATGGCTGGTAGTTAGCTGTGGGAATAAATAATTTATTTTTATAGTTGATTCATCACATTAATACACATATTTATTCTATTGGTTAATATTGTACATGTAAAAAGTCAGACTGGTCTATAATTTCCATATTCATTTTTTTCTAACCAATGGGAGAAGGAATTACATTTGATTGGTTCCAATATTTATTTATTTCTGACCAATAGGATGGATTACATTAGTTTCTTTCCAATATTCATTTATTTCTGACCAATGGGAGGAGGGATTACATTAGTTTGTTTCTAATATTCATTTATTTCTGACCAATGGGAGGAGGGATTACATTTGTTTGTTTCCAATATTCACTGTAACATTTTCCGTTTCCAGATACTACCTGCATCATCCCTTCAGTTGACTTACTTGTCAATGTTGAGTCCGTCATGAACGGGGGTCTTCTCCAGTTTTTCTGCCCCCCAGGATACATTCGAGATGGCCCTGAAACCATTGCCTGTTCTGGTGGTAAATGGAACGCACAGCCACCGACTTGTGAAGGTCAGGAAAAATATGTTTATATCTTTTCAAGTTCAATTTGTAGAAATTATTTAATATATGCATCTTGTAGTGTCTAAGTTTTAATTAAAAGTAAAAACACAACCGTTTTGTTCGGGTGTTAAAACATACAACACGGTGACCACTGAACCTTTACATCCAAGGTGCATTATAAGCCATAGAACACTACACACCTATAGTAGGTATAGGCAAGGAAGTCTAATCGAACATTGACTAAACCTGACTTTTTAAAGTCTAATGGCTTAATGACTTTCGACAACGAGTTGGTTTGTTTTTAAGCTACCTAAAGTTTAGCATGCAAATGTATATTTAGTAATGAAATGAAAAGTAACTAAAAACGTCCTATGTGCGAAATAGAAATTATTGTTTTACTTAAGCAAAGAGGAGCTAGTTCCTGAGACTGTCTTACTAAAGAAATCTTCATCTGGCACCTTTAATAACTTGGGCATGAGCTTGTGTTTTAAAAACGGCTGTGCTTTTCATCCAGGGTTCTTCTTCTTCTTCTTCTTCTTTAGGTGCCAGGTCTGGAACAGACATCGGCGGTAATGACTCTCCATTCTTTCCTGTTGTTAGCTTTTTGCAGAAAGTTATCATTACTTATGTTGTTGTTATCCAAGGTTGCTAATCTGAATTTAACTGCCGAATGGACAGGCTTTTGAATCTTTCCCATTCACAGCGCAAATATTATGGGATAAGCTGCCTCGTACATTGACGGAATCTGACAGAAAAAAAGACTCATTAAAGATGCGCTTGACTTTACATTTTCAACTTGAGTTTATGTACCCCACCGGTAACTCCACAAGTGAAACGCCAAACAAGAGCAGAATGAGCTGGCTCAAATGTTAATAGCATGGATACAGTTGCTACCAAATTAAATTCATTTTAAATGACGCACACATCATGCTTTGGTGTTAATGAATGTAGAGGTTAATTTCCTACATGCATCCATGTGTCAAGACTTTGTCACGACGAATGAAGTTTAAATCATTGTGCAATATTCTCACTTTCCTGTTGTTCCATAGGCATGCTAACCATTTAGGAATACAAGAGCCTTTCTATTTAAGTTATATTGCCTACATTTGCTTTACAATCTATATATATAAAAAGACAGTCTTAAGCCCCGCGAGGATCCCCATTGGTCAATTTGAAAACACGTGTGTCACTGACCTATCTAGGCCTAGCCCAATATACCGTCTAATAATTTTTCACATCGGACATGTGTCTTCGATAGCTCAGTGGTAAACGTAGTGGACTGCTATACGGGCGACCAAGGTTCGATTCTCCAGTTAGACTATACTTTTTTTTTCGACAATTAATTTTTCAAACTTTTAAAAACAAAAGACATTGTTAATCTATAGGCAATATAGATTTTGTTAAATAAAAATATTTGATTATTTTTTTTATCCTATTACAATATTTATTTACTTTCCTAAAAGTATTCAGTAAGTGTAGTTTATAAATTTGTTATCTGCACCCCAGACAGTCTTTTTTTTTTCACCCGGGCAACGCCGGGCAATGTAGCTTGTAGACTATAATAAGATGGACCGCTTGCTCTATTTTTAGATCTTTTATGTTCTTTTTCCGTGTACATAAAAAAAAATGACAGTCTTGAATTACTTTTACGCTCCTATAAGTTTCTTAAATGTTTCCGCTGTAAACAATTTTCTATTTTAATTTTAATTTTTCATTGAGAAAATCTAAGCGATTCAATAAAACGGAAGTGCAAAGTAAAACAAGGAATCGGAAATTCCAGAATAGCAGTCTTTCGAGTCATCATATTGCAGAAATACTAAAGCAAGCGGTCCATTTGTATTATAGTATATGGCTTTACCAAATCTAGTAGCACACGCCATTTAAGTATCGTTTAGTTCCGGGCAAAAATTGTCCTCATCAGCCATCTCCGGACCCACAAGCAACTATGATTTTGTCCGAGGGTGGTCTTCATCGAACTCAAAGGACAAACAGGATCATCAGTTCCACAAAAAATGCCAGAGTAAAATGTCAATGACCAGACAAAGATACAAGAGTTAACAGTCATTTTTACCTGCACTTAAACAATCCCCCATGTCTGATTGAGCATTGTAATAGATTAATGGTATCTTTCTGTGTACGATAGTTCAGAGAATACATGTATCTGTACTTGTATCTGTACGTGTATCTGTACTTGTATCTGTACTTGTATCTGTACTTGTATCTGTACTTGTATCGGTACTTGTATCTATGCGTGTATCTGTACTTGTATTTGTACTTGTATCTGTACTTGTATCTGTACTTGTATCTGTACTTGTATCTGTACTTGTATCTGTACTTGTATCTAAACTTGTATCTGTATGTGTATCTGTACTTGTATCTGTACTTGTATCTGTATTTGTATATGGACTTGTATCTGTATGTGTATCTGTACTTGTATCTGTACTTGTATATGTACTTCTATCTGTTCTTGTATCTGTACATGTATCTGTACTTGTATCTGTACTTGCATCGGTTTTTGTATCAGTACTTGTATCTGTATTTGTGCTATATATATGACTGCTCAGATGTGATGTCGAAACATCTCGCTGTATTACGTAAAACGGTGAACAAAAGCGACAAGATTGTATTTCTCACGTATTGCTTACTTACCATGTTGACCTACATCCACAGTCAATCGGAGACAACTACTTTTAAGCCGAAGAGGGTACTAACTACTAACGGTATCCGGATAAAGGCTAAGGCGTTTTTATTAAGCAAGCTTACAGACAACCAGCCGCCTGGCCTGAGAGTAGATTTAAGTGACAACTTTAAGTTAAGTGAATGGGACAAAGGCGTACCGCTAATGTTTTGTATTACTCCACAACACGACATCACTGAACATTATGATTTTGTGAACGGAATCAGGAACTGTTTTGTTCTATTGCCCGGCAGTCCTGTGAAAGTAGTGGCGTACTTGATGATGATGATGATGATTTATATACTTGACCAGTGCATTGTTGTCTTATATCCCGATGACCCCATATGTGTTTAGTCATGTTTTTAAAGTGCATTAATGAATTGTATGATGTAGTTAATTTGTTTAGTTTGTTTGTCGAATGTAGGTTTATCTTAAAATTCGCCATTTTTGGGTTTAAAGGGCGAATTATTAAGTTTAGTAGGGGGGGGGGATGTGTCATGTACGCGCTATCATTAGTTTTGGTGGTTGCGCCAGTGTGGAACGGAAGTGCATGAAAAGTGCAGAGAGTACTTATGTTGACGGTTTTGTAGTGAGTTTTGATTCTTTATGTCTTGAATGGTGGTTCTTTTGTATATATTATCCTAACTTGTGTTTTCATTCTTACTTTATTAAACTGGTTGTATAATTAACGGTGTTCATGTCCACATATAATAGGACTTAACGAGCCTAAGCATATTTATTTGCTTATTACAATGGGTAATTTACTTTGTAGAGGGCAAATACAAAATTCCTTCACGTTAAAATTCGTGTCGAATACGATATATAAACTATGTAGTTGTTGCGGGCAATCTCATTATAACTGCTTGAGCAGTAAGAGTGTATGTTGCAAAAAAAGCAAAACAAAAAAACATAATGTGTCAAGCATAATCTATATAAAACCCGTTCGGAGAATCGGGCTCATATCTGCTATTTAATTTGTGTCGTAATTTGGAGCGGGCTCTGTTTAAATTATTAAGACTATGTTTTAATTGGTAATTAACTATGTAGCGGGCAAATATAAAATTCCTTCACGTTTAAATTCGTATCATATTCGAAATATAAACTTTGTAGTTGTACTTTAAGCCGATTCGGAGGACCGGGCACATACCTGCTAGTATATATATATATAAATCTCAAGAGGTGTATGTATGTATGTATATATGTGGGTATGTATGTATGTACATACCGTATAATCTTTTAAATACTGGACATAATGACGTGAAATTTGCCACAAATATTCTTTGTGTTACTGCGGTGGACACTGTCAAGGTTTGAAAAAAAATTAAATGTCCCCAGTGGTCAGTTTGGTTAAAAGAAAAAATAATAAAAAGGCCAATTTCGGTTTCACGTTGAAAATGCCAGTCCAACTTGTAATAGTTTTTCATCACAAAGTTAGAAAAAAAGGAAGCGCTTAGATTATTTTTATGACGTCATCAAACTTTGCACTCTAGCTTTGTGAATGAAGGGAACCAATTTTATTCATGTTTAAATTGACGTCATCAAACTATGTGCATGGATTTTTTATCAATGAAGAGGGACATTTTCATTCATGTTTAAATTGCCTACGACTTAAATTATATTTTTAGCGAGAAATGTTTCTATTTCCGGTGACGAAATTTCATTCACGTTTTAATTCGTGTCGTATACAGGAAATAAACTTTGTAGTGGGAATTTGTTATTTGCCGGGCAATGTTTAAATTGCCAGCAACAACTTTCTATAGTTTTAATTCGTGTCGTTCAAGTTTTATAATTTTTGTTTCATATGGGTTTCATTTGTTATTGTTTTTCCTGTTTAATTTAAAATGAAATTCTAAGTTTGCTTCCAAAGCAACAATAAATAAAAAGCAAATAACACCAACAAAAAACAAGAACATAGGTCTACGATTTGATGTTGTCGAAAAAAATATATCAAACAATCATTTTTAAATTAAAAGTACTGTCAAAATGACATGTGAGTTCAGTTTTACAGAAATAGTTTAATTACCCAATAAACTCACACAATTGGATAACAGTTGTCAAGAAAAAAAACAAAAACTTAAATTAACTTTGTAGCGGGAAATTTTTCAATTGCCGGTGACAAAATTTCATTTACGTTTTAATTCGTGTCGTAAAAGTCTTATAAACTTCGTAGCTGGAAATTTTTCAATTAACGGGCAATGTTTAAATTGCCAGGATCAACTTTCTAATGTTTTAATTCGTGTCGTATATGATTTAGAAATTTTGTAGCGGGCAATGTTTATATTGCCAGTTCCAACTTTTCAAAGTTTTAATTCATATCGTATACGTCATATAAATTTTGCAGAGCGGCAATGTTTATATTGCCAGGATCAACTTTCTAAACTTTTAATTCGTGTCATATACGTTTTAAAAACTTTGTTTTTTATGGGTTTCATTTGTCATTGTTCTTCCTGTTTTAATTTAACATATAATTCTTCTAAGTTTGCTTCCGAAACAACAATAAATAAATAAATAGCAAATATCCAAAAAAAAAAAAAAAAAAAAAAAAAAAAAAAAAAATTCTATGACTTACTGTTGTCGGAAAAAATATATCAAAAAATCATTTTTAAATTAAAAGTACTGTCAAAATGGCATGTGAGTTCTGTTTTTACAGAAGGAGTTTAAGTACCCTATAAACTCACACAATTAGATAACAGTGGTCAAGAAAAACAACTTATTTTCTTCCTTTTTAGTTGTATATTGAACTGGTGTATATTTAAGTCTGCAAAACAACAATAAATAAATAAACACTGACTATAAAAAAGACACATGAAAAAACATACTACTGTATTTAGGTTGCAAAATAAAAATATATAATGTGTCAAGCACTTTGTATACAAAGCCTGTTCGGAGAATCGGGCACATAACTGCTAGTACTAAATAAAGTTCGAAGGCAATCTTTAACACCAAAATATTTCAGTACTAAGAAAATAAACTTTGCATATATATATGTAGACTATACTTCATCGCATAAGAACGATTCATATGTCGCACGGGGACCTTGGGATTGTTTTAGTTGAAGTTTGGGCGTTGTAGCGTGAGTACCTTGTGTTAGATTCTCTTGAAGATCATAATATTGAGGGATTTTGAATCAATTAACTAATAAAACTCTTCACTTTTATCCTCTATAATTGATGATATTCAAGGATGACTTTATAAGTTACTTGCAGGTAAGTGCCCGGTCCTGAACCGGCTAAAAGTTATGTTTACATACACTCTAAATACTCAAGCAGTTATAATGAGATTGCCCGCAATAACTACACATTTTATAATTCGTATACGACACGAATTTAATCGTGAAGGAGTTTTTTATTTGCCGCTACAAAATAAATTACCCATTAAGACCATTAATCATTACCCATTATAACAATTAAAAAATTGCCCGCTACAAATCAGGACACAAATTAAAACTTAATAAAACGTTAATATATTTTGTTCTATTCATTCATAAAGTACATTAGCAAACATTGAAACCTGAATACGCGAAATTTGACGACATCATTAAAAAAAAGCCAGCCTTCTTTTCCTACGCAACTTCGCCGCACCTTTTTATCCTCTATAATTGATGATATTCGAGGATGACTTAATTGATTATTTCTCGTCATAGAACATTAATCTATATACACGTGACAAAAGATATTGTATAATACATGTTTGTATATGTATGTGCGTAAATGTATGTGTGTATATGTATGTGTGTATAATACATGTGTGTATATGTTTGTGTATATGTATCTGTGTATATGTATGTGTGTATATTTATGTGTGTATATGTATGTGTGTATAATACATGTGTGTATATGTATGTTTGCATATGTATGTTTGTATATGTGTGGGTGTATAATACATGTGTGTATACGTATGTGTGTATAATGCATGTGTGTATATGTATGTGTGTGTATATATATATATATATATATATATATATATATATGTATATGTATGGGTGTATAATGCTTGTGTGTATATGTATGTGTGTATATGTATGGGTGTATAATACATGTGTGTATATGTATGTTTGTATATGTATGGGTGTATAATACATGTGAGTATATGTATGTTTGTATATGTGTGGGTGTATAATGTATGTGTGTATATGTATGGGTGTATAATACATGTGTGTATATGTATACGTGTATATGTATGGGTGTATAATACATGTGTGTATATGTATGTGAATTTTTTACGACCACGATCTCCTAGTGGTCGTAGTAGTGTAAATCTTGTTATTAAATCTCGTACGTCCTAGATTGACTTTATTTCATATTATATCAGCATTACACATACTCCTTTGTGCCCTGGAAACAAACTCAGGATTTGCTGTTCGACAGTTTCGTTACTTGACGTTGTAGTTGTAAATATATATGATATTGTAAATAATGAAACAGTAACTTGACAAAAGAAGCTTTAGTGTAAATTGTTCAAACAGGAAGATATTTAATTCAGATAATAAATCCAATACTTGTAAGTATGGACAATATCCTATACTATAATACGAGTTAAAATTGTATGTATATATATCCTATACTATAATACGAGTTAAAATTGTATGTATATATGTGTATATGTGGAAATTTTCTTCAAAAGCGCTCTAACGATTATCTTCATGTTTTAATGCACGACTTGTTTCACCTAAAAAAAAATCTACAGCTTTTCGGCCACATAAATAAAAATCGGAAATGATCGTTAGACAAAAATACACAAAAGATTTATCGTAGATAATTGATTTTGGCCGTGAAAACATGCCATTGCACGATCCACATGTAGCGCGGCATTCAAGAGCGTTGTTTTGTTGCGTCGCAATTATGAATTGAATTGAATTGAATTGTTGAATTTCCGGCTTATCAACATCGAAGGTTATATAGGGCCTTTTTGATAACGTTGTTGTCATTTTTCTCTTGTATCCATTTTATTGTTCTTATATCTTTAGATTTTGTTGTACAGTTGTATGTCTTTAATATAGTTTATTATATGTTTTGGTTTAATTTTGCTGAAAAGTTCATGAAGAGTTCTACAGTAATAAAATTTACGTCGAATGTCATCAAATGTGTTACATTCCAACAAAATGTGAGACACTGTTAAGTTGGCATTGCAGAAAGCACACATTGGGGCCATTTCTCGTTTTAAGATAAACGAATGTGTTAGTTTCGTATGTCCTGTATGTAGTCTGCAGAGAATAACTGCGTCCTTTCGAACAAGTTGGCCTGTATCATGCCAGGTTTTTGAATTTTCCAAATACTGCAGTTTATTGCATTCGATTTTCAAGAAGTTAGTCCATGTTTGTCTTTCATGTTTAATTATTAAAGGTTTCAAGTCTCGATATGGTATTGGGATAATACTCTCTGATAACAACAGGGCGGCTTTAGCCTCTCTGTCAGCTTTTTCATTTCCATCTATCCCTGCATGACCAGGAACCCAACAGAAAACGACACGTTTGCCTCTTTCATATATTGATTGGTATTTTGTCAAAATGTCCAAGGCAGATATATTCCTGGTATTACAGTTTCTGGAATTATATTTTCTTTTTTTACTTGTATTTGAGGTAAGAGCAACCGAAGATGTCGCTGTATCATTTTTCGATCCGTCTGTGTATATTTGTACATAATTTGGGTATTTTTGTAGCACTTCTTGGAACATATCCATGCAAGGATCCTTTTTATTTCTATGGTTTAATTCTAAGTTTATAGGCGGGATTTCAAAAAGCCATGGTGGAGTTTTTGATATATAATATCTTTTTATAAATCTAAATTCAATTTTAGTTTCGATCATTTCTTTTTCAATTCTAAGTCCAAAAGTTGGTATATATTTTGAGTTTTCAGTAAAGCTGTTTTTTTCTTGTGGGTGAAAAACACATAAATACGCTGGATTATTCGGTAAGGATTTTAGTTTTAGTGCATATTGTAATGATAGCTTGAGTCTTCTATTTTGTACTGGTGATTCATTTGCTTCTATTTGCAAACTGGTACATGGAGTAGTTCTAAATGCTCCTAGACATAGACGTAGACATTGATTTTGTACAGGATCAAGCATTTTTAGATATGATGTTCTTGCTGATCCGTATACTAAACATCCATAATCTAATTTTGATCGAATGTGTGATCTATATATTTTCAGTAGACTTTTTTTCTCTCCTCCCCAATCTGTATTTGCTAAAGTTTTCAGTAGATTTGTGGATTTTTGACACTTGGATTTTAGTTCCTTTATATGTAGCAGGAAATTTAATTTACTATCAAATGTTACTCCGAGAAATTTGACGTTAGTAGTTACAGGAATCTGTTTTTTATAAAGGTATAGTTCAGGATCGGGGTGTTTTTTGTGCATCTGACAGAAATGCACTACTTTTGTTTTTTGAGCGGAAAATTTAAATCCATTCTTTTCGGTCCATTCTTGAATTTTATTGATTTGAAGTTGTAGATGATTCTGTATTTCTATCATACAATTAGCTCTATAATAGATCACAAAGTCATCGACGTATAGAGAACATTTTGTATTCTGTAATAAGCATTCAGTGATATTGTTTATTTTTATATTAAATAGTGTAGGCGACAATACGCTTCCTTGAGGGACACCTTCTTCTTGAATAAATGTATCTGATAAATAATTTCCAATATTTACTTGGAATGTTCGGTTGCTTAGAAAGTTTGATATAAATTTGGGTAAATTTCCTCTTAAACCTAAGGAATATAGATCTTTTAAAATTCCATATTTCCATGTAGTGTCAAACGCCTTTTCTAAATCGAAAAAAACAGCTATCACATGTTCTTTCCTAACAAAAGCTTCTCTAATAAATGTTTCTAATCTAATGAGATGATCTGTTGTTGAATGATTTATTCTAAATCCACATTGAGTCTTTGATATTAAGTTATTACTTTCTAGAAAATATATTAAGCGTTTATTTACAATTTTTTCCATAATTTTACAGAAACAATTTGTGAGGGCTATTGGTCTGTAATTTATTGGATCTGTGTGATCTTTTTTCTCTTTAGGTATTGGAATGGTAATTGCTTTGCTCCATTCCGTAGGAAATATATTTTGTTGCCAAAGATCATTAACAATTTTTAATAGAGTTTTCAGTGTTAACGTTGGTAGCTGTCTTATAATCTCATTATGAATTGTATCTGGGCCTGGTGCAGTATTTTTGGTTTCTTTAATACATTGCGTAAGCTCGTTTATTGATATTGGGGAGTTGTAGTATTCAAATATATTTGTTTCAAAATTTATAGCTTCTTTTTCTAATTCTCTTTTTATTTTTTAAAGGAGTCTGTATAATTTTCAGACGATGAATTTTTTGAAAAGGTCTTTCCAATTTCATTTGCAATATCTTGTGTAGTTTCTGCATAAGTGCCATCAGCCAGTTTGATTTGTTTAATTTGACTTTTTTTTGTATTTCCTTTAATTTTTCGAATCATTTTCCAAATATTAGTTATGGGTGTGTTTGAATTTATTTTGTTAATATAATTTTGCCATGTAAGCTGTTTCTGTTCTCTGATTACTTGTCGGGTTTTTGCTCGTTCAATTTTAAAGGCTTTCAAGTTTTCTGGAGATGGGTTGGTCTTGAAAATTCTAAGCTGTTTATTTCTAGTTTTAATACTATCTTTACAAATGTTTGTGAACCATGGTCTATTTTTTTTAGTTTTATATGTTGTTTTAGGTATAGTCCGTTCACAAATTTGATATAATGATTTTAAAAATGTTGAATACTGTTCTTGAGCATTAGAATGTATATTTATTTGACAGAGTATTCTGTCGCATTCTAATTTGAATGTATTCCAATCTGCTCTTTTAAAGTTCCAAGTTAATGGTTGTTGAGTTGGTATTTTGGAGTTGGTAGTAAGCAGAATAGGCTGATGATCTGAACCATAATTATTTTCTAAAACACTCCAGGTTAAGTCCGTAAATAGAGTTGAATCTGCCATTGTTAAATCGAGATAAGATGGAGATAAATACGTAGAACTATAAAAAGTCGGAGTACCATCATTAAAAATGCATATATTTCTTTCCTCTAGTAATCTTTCAATTAATTTTCCTCTTTGGTTTGTATTATGACTTCCCCATATAGGGTTATGGGCATTAAAGTCTCCCATAAGTATAATTGGAGGTGGGAGTTGTTTAATTAGATCATCTAGTTGAGAATATAGTATTGTATGATCTGGTGGAATATAAATTGAGCATATGGTTAATGGTTTTGTTAATGTAAATCTTACTGCCACAGCTTGAATGCAGGTATTTATTTTGATTCTCCTATGTAAAATATTGGATGCTATAAATATGGAAGTACCTCCGCATGCAATTTTTTTAGAATGAATTTGGTGATAAGCGGTATAGCCACGCAATTCAAATGATTCTGTGTTTAATTTTATTTCCTGTAGACAAATTACTATAGGATTTGTCTCAGTTATAATAAGTTGTAGTTCTGGAATATTATATTTTAGTCCTCTACAGTTCCATTGTAAAATATTCTTATATTCTGAATTCATATCCAAGAGTGTATATTTGTAATATTAATTTCTTTCTTTCCTTATTTTTTTTTATTTGGTTTTTGAAGGGTTTTTATTATAATATTACATTGAGCTTGATGTGGAGACTTGTTTGTTTTCCGATTACTGTTTTTTGAAATTGTGTCATTTTCTATTTCATTTTCTTCTATAATTTCCATGTCGTTCTCCCGTGTACTACTATCCGTTTCTTGTTGTGTCCTAGTTTCTAAATTTAAAGGTTGAGACATTGTTTCTTTTTTGTATTTTTAAATCAGTTATTGAATCATCCTTTTCACATGCCTGTCCCAAAATGTCCATAGTTTTATTTCCTTTAGATTTTAAGTCCTTACCCTGATTTATTTCTTTCATGTTTTTTTTCATATAATTCTTATTTGATATGTTTTCTGTGTTAACTTTTTCTGGAAGCATTTCTTCTATATTTGATTGTGTTGAGTTTTCTTTAGTGCATATTATTTCATTTATTTCCCATTTTTTGAATGTTCCATCTTGGTCTTTGTAGTACAATTCTGGTAAAGTGGGTGTCTGGGTTTCAGCGTGTTTGACTTTCTTTATGTCTGTTTTAAGAGCTCCAGCATAATTCTTTTCACTTATTAAAGATTTTTGTGTTAGAATAAATTTCTTTGCATCTTGATAAGTTATATTTTTTTGAGCTTTTAATTTTTGTATATCCTTTTCTTCAATCCATCTTGGACACGTTTTTGAGAATGATAGATGTTTTCCTTCACAATTTACACATTTCATTTCTGCACTGCATGTTTCCAAGCTGTGTCCTTCATTTCCACAACGTGGACAGACAGCATTTCTTTTGCAGTGTTTTTTCAAGTGACCTAATTTTTGACAGTTAAAACATCTCATAGGGTTTGGTATGTAGTCTTCAATTTTGATGTTTTAGAAACCTGCTCTAATTTCCTTTGGAGGAGTTGGTTTATTAAAAGTTAAAATTATTGTGTTAGTTGCAATTTCTTTTTTATCTCTTTTTATTTTTATTCTATAAGCTGAGATAACTCCTTGATTTTTTAGTTCTTGTGTTAATTCATCTTCCGTACAGCATTCCAACTCTTTTGATTTTATAACTCCCTTTGAGCTGTTTAGGAAGGCATGGGCTTTTGTTTCTATGGCTATTCCTGCCATACTAGTTGTTCTTAATAAATTGGTTGAGTGCGCTTTTTTTTCGCAAGCCACCAGAATCTGTCCAGATCGTAATTTCTTTACAGATTTAGGTGCTCCTGCCATCCCAGTTATGGCTTTTTCTATCACAAAGGGTGATAATTTAGTTAGTGGTTTTTCTGTTTCTTTAGATGAAATTGTAATAAATCTTGGCCATATTTCTGTATTTTCATAGTTGTTTGAATCTTCACCTCTTTTTCGTTTTGTCTCTCTGCCTTCCATGTTTTCAAGAGTTTGGGTTTGTATATACCCGCGGCTCCAGCCGCTTTTCAACGTTTTAGTAGCTAGTTTTAGTTTGTTTACTGTTTCGTTAAATTTAAAAAAAATTAATAATAATTAAAATCACAAAAAAATACTTCCTAATAAGTTTCAAACTTTAAATAAGTACGTATTTTCAATAAAAATCTCAAGGACGTAAACATTGAGGTCATAACATCACCGCCATCTTGGTGCCCTCTCGCAATTATGACGTTGCGTGAATACCCGTTCAACATTAACAAGAAGTTTAATTTCTTGTTTATGCTGGCTGTGTTGCGCACCGATGATAGATATAATTTAAAGCAAGACCAAGTGTAATAATTTATGTAATGCAGGGTGTGCAAACTACAGCCAGTGGTTGACTCGCGGGCTGACAAATAATAGTATGCGGCCCTTGAGGCTTATTTAGATTAAAACGTCCTCAATATATTTTAGATTAAATTAAAAATAAAATAAAAAATAAAATATTTACGCATTAATTACTAGTGAGATAATAGTTTGCCGTTTAAATAATAACAGAATTAGATGAGATTTCTCCAAACTATATGCCTATTTGTAAATTTTGTTTATTAAACATTATTTTGGAAAAAAACACGTCGAAAATAATAATAGGAACTACTTTTTATACAGACATGTGTTCACGAATGTGTTATTAAATATACTTATGATTTGCTTATTTAGGCCTACCCAAGTAATCGAAGTAAACTGGAAAAGATGTATTCAATTCATAACAATAACATAGTTATTTGCCTGTCATTGTTATCATCGTCTGTAATTGTTAAGCGCATAGAACTGATTGCGGAATATGCGCTATATAAGCTTCATTTATTATTATTATTATTGTTAGTTTTATTGAGGGGGAGGGAAAATTAAATAATTCATCTGACTTTCATTTGCAGTCTTTTAAATGAATGAGATCATTACATCATTGGCATATTTCTGTTGGACTTAATACTGACAAGTTTAGCCTAGGCCTACATATTTGGCTATGTAGGCTGTATAATAAAAAAATATTTTTAGTTAAATATGTGAAGTAATTAAAAAAAAAACTCTCTGGTTGCTTGATATAAAGATTTTGTGAACTTATTTTTTTTAAACAAGACAACACTAAGACACCTGTTTTAAACAAGGTTTCGGCCGATGGAGGCACGAAACGACAATAACATTTTAAAATAGTTTCAAACAAGTTTTTTGCTGATGGATGTGTATTTGATCAATTTAGTTAAAAAGAAAAGTCTTCAAATTCTTCTTAAAAGCCTTTTTTGACACAGAGTTTTTCAGTGTCTCAGGTAAGCCGTTCCACAGTGAAGGCGCCACAGATTCAAACGAGCGTACACCTATAGGGGAAGGGGTAGAAGAACTAAAAATTGTAACGTAATTTACGATATTTTAAATTTAAACTTTTCATTTTCAGTCTTTTAAATAATAATAATAATAATAATATTTGTATAGCGCTGCCAACAAACATAATGTAAGCTCAGAGCGCGTTTAACATACAACTAAGAATGATATTACACTAGGCCAGGTGACAGAGCTAAATTGATGATTAAAAAAAATACAAAACAAATAAATGTAGCATTAACCGACCCAACCCATAAATAAGACAGTAAGTTTCTAAAGCATGTTAACAATTTTAACTCGTATTATAGTATAGGAAATATATATATATATGTCTGGAAATTTTCTTCAAAAGCGCTCTAACGATTATCTTCATGTTTTAATGCACGACTTGTTTCACCTAAAAAAAAATCTACACCTTTTCGGCCACACAAAAAAAATCGGAAATGAACGTTAGACAAAAATACGCTTTAGATTTATCGTAGATAATAGAATTTGGCCGTGAAAACATGCCATTGCTTGACCCACGTGTAGTGCTGCTTTCAAGAGCGGTGTTTTGTTGCGTCGCAGTTTTGACGTTTCGGGAAAACCCGTAGGCTTACTACAGCAGAAAGAAGTTTAATTTCTTGTTTAAACTACTGTTGCGCACCGATGATAGAAATAATTTAAAGCAAGACCAAGTGTAATTTATGCAGGGGTGTGCAAACTAAGGCCAGTGGGTAACGCGCGGGTGGACAAATGATAGTATGCGGCCCTCGCGGCTTATTTAGATTAGAACGTCTAAAATATATTGTAGATTAAACTTCTATAAATTTTAGATTAAATTAAAAAAAAAAAAGAAAAACCAATACATATTTACGAATTATCTAATAGTCAGATAATAGTTTGCCGTTTAAATAATAACAGAATTAGATGAAGTTTCACCAAACTAAAGGTCTATTTTTAACTTTCTTTTATCTGACATTTTTTGTAAAAAAAACACCTCTAAAACTTTTTTTGTGTTTAAACAATGAATAGCTGTATATAGTGTACACTGTAGCAGATTACACTACACTGTATATAGTGTTCACTGTAGCAGTATACACTACGCTGTATATTATTATAGCATACAATGTAGCAGTATACTCTACACTGTAAATAATAAACACTGTATTAGTATCCACTTTTTAAAAAATTCAATGAACGTTTCATTAAAAATAGGTATGATTTGCTTATAAAGGCCTACCAAATTAAGATATATAAGAATATATTAACATTGTCAATTCGAAATCTGGTAAACTAGAAAAGATGTAAATTCAGTATATTCGTATTTTCCTTATAACAATAGTCAGAAGTGTAATATACTGTTAGTTTTATTGAGGCAGGGGGGGGGGGGGAGAAATTAAACACATCATCTAACCATAGACTATAATATACATGGACCGCTTGCTTTAGTTTTTTATGCTATTATCTTCTGTTTTTTGCAATTCCCGATTCTGAATGAAGTAATTGTAATACAAGTTCCGTTTTATTCAATCGCATTTTTTTCGACTTTAAATGAATACTTGTAGGCATATTAATATATCATTGACTATAAAAAGATGGACCGCCTGCTCTATTTGTAGAGCTTATTTTCTTTTTTACGTGCGCACACCACACTGATCTATAAATGTTTCCGCTCTTTACTACTTTCGATTTTAATTTTTCATTGAGAAAATCATGGAACTTGTATATCAATAACTTCATTTCCGGTATAGCAATTACGTTATTTAGAATCGGGAATTCCGATCATCAGTGTTTCAAGTCATCATATAGCAGAAATAGCATAGACTATAATATACACCGAACATGAGTCTAACAGATAAACTCCATACTTCTTCAATAAGTAATTATTTAATTTTAACATTTACCTCCAGTATGCCTTTCAATTCATCAACAAAAACTTCCTCATCCATAGCGTCCATATCTTAATCATAGATTGACGCACACAATTTCTAAAAAAAATGGTGCGATTCAATAAAACGGAATTTGTATTACAATGACTTCATTTAGAATCGGGAACTCCGAAATAAGCAGTCTTTCGAGTCATCATATAGCAGAAAAACTAAATCAAGCGGTCCATGTATATTATAGTCTAGGATCTAACGAAGCCTATATATATTATGATCTTTTCATTTGCAGTCTTTTCAATGAATAACATAATTTCACCTTTAATTATTTAGTATTTAAGTTTAATGCTCAAAATTAAAAAAAAAAATGTTTATCATACCATTGTTTTAATTAATCTATATAAATTTTTTACCGCGATAGTTTATTATAAATAGTAAAACAAATGGAGGATATTAGATAATGTTAACACCAAACTATATTTTTTTACTTTTTTTGTCAAACAATGTTTGGAATAATACATTGAAAACATTGAAAATCTCTATATATAAAAAGATCGTGTTTGTGTCCCCACAGATCCCTATTGTGTCACTGACTTATTTAGGCCTAGTCCTATATACAGTCTAATAGCTTTTCACATCTGACATGTGCCTTCTCTAGTTAAGTTGTTAACGTAGAGGACTGCTGTGCTTGCGACCCGGATTCGATTCTCCAGTTGGACTATGCCTATTTATTTTTACCCGATTTAGCCTACATTTATTCGTAGACCTTTTTAATTCCTATCAAACATATTTGCCGGCCGTAACTCATTGTTAGCTTGAATGGGTTGAGGGAGGGAGTTTAAAAAATTGACATAATTTTATAGGAAAGTTTGACAGTTGTTAAAGTTAATTAATTAATTAATTAATTGGTCATTTATATAGCGCCTCATTCCATGCTAATAAAAGCATGCTCAGCGCGCTCACAAAATTGAAACGACAATAACACTATAAAATAGTTTTAAACAAGGTTTCGGCCGATGGAGGCACGAAACGACAATAACATTTTAAAATAGTTTCAAACAAGTTTTTTGCTAATGGATGTGTATTTGATCAATTTAGTTGAAAAGAAAAGTCTTCAAATTCTTCTTAAATGCCTTTTTTGACACAAAGTTTTTCAGTGTCTCAGGTAAGCCATTCCACAGTGAAGGCGCCACAGATTCAAACGAGCGTACACCAATAGGGGAAGGGGTAGAAGAACAAAAAATTGTAACGTAATTCACGATATTTTAAATTTAAACTTTTCATTTTCAGTCTTTTAAATAATAATAATAATAATAATATTTGTATAGCGCTGCCAACAAACATAATGTAAGCTCAGAGCGCGTTTAACATACAACTAAGAATACGGATATCACACTAGGCCAGGTGAAAGAGCTAAATTGATGATTAAAAAAAAGACAAAACAAATAAATGTAGCATTAACCGACCCAACCCATAAATAAGACAGTAATTTTCTAAAGCATGTTAAATGTTATCCAAGGTAAATATTGAAATAATGAGTTTTAAGTTCTTTTTGAAAGTAACAGTAGAGCTTGTTCGCCTCAGTTGAATGGGAAGTTGATTCCACACCTTCGGACCGGATACTGAGAAGGCTCTAAGGCCAACGGTCGTCAGAGAGAAACGGGGCTCTTCCAGAAGCGATGAGTTTGCAGAACGAAGTGTTCTTTGCGGGACATAAGGTCTGATTAGTGCCTTGAGATAGGACGGAAACTCGTTATTAAAAATGAACTGATGGCAAAGTAGCGCCACTTTATACTTAATTCTGGATTTCACGGGGAGCCAGTGGAGCGAGCGTAGAAGGGCAGTTCCCGAGTCTCTTTTAGACTTGCACATAAACAAACGCGCAGTACTTTTATGTATTCGTTGTTGCCTGGCGATTTAATGACATAAATGACATATATTTATGTTGGATTTAAAACTGACAACTCTAGCCTGCATGTTTTTTTTTGGTTTAAAATGAGATTACGCTGTTGTTTTGGTTTCTTTTTTATTTTTTTATTTTTTTTTTATTTTTTCGGGGGGGGGGGGGGGGGGGAGGGTTATCGGGCAAAATCTAGATATTAGACTGCACAAATAAAAATCTGCTTCGACTGTTAGAATTTAAAGCCCATGTTATTCATAGTTGAAAAAAAAGAAAAAAGACAAATACAATTTATTGGTCTGGTAAAGAAGTATTTTTAAAATTTATGCACTGTTGTTTTACATACACATGATGTTAAGGTACAAGCGCCTGCTCTTTATTACCGATCGATTGATCGGTCACCTGGTACTAATTATTAAATACAGCAACAGTGAAGCAGAGCCAACACAAACGTCATCTAACAGACTGCCTAAAACCAGTTCTAGAACTAGTTAGGAAAAACAACTCAAAAGACTACAGGAAGACTACGCGAAGTGCCTTAAATACTAGCGAGGGGGAGCGGGGAACAGACCTATTAAGAGATGGGTAAAATGTTGGTACCATTTACGTAACCCATAATAAAACGATAGTTTTAACATGATCTCCCCTGTACGTAAAATGATAAACTCTTCCCAGAACAAGAGTGGATTTAATAGAAAGTTTGCACTCGTTACTAAAGTAAAAAGAAATGATTGCCCTATATGGCAATGAAAATTAGATATTTATTTTAGTCACTCCTACCAAAAAAGCGGGAGTGCGGTGTCTATAATACTGTTCACTTTTAATATGGGTCAATATGTGTGTATAATATGCTTGTGTGTATATTTATTATGTATGGGTGTATAATACATGTGTGTATATGTATGTGTTTTTATGTAATGAAAAGTACCCGTCTGACCGAATTGATTTATAGGTCCGATCAAGCAGCGTTCACCAGTTTATGTGGCCTCGGCACACTAGGGGAATATGTGGCCAGAACTATACACAGCCACCTTTACATTACCCCAACTAAGGTCAGGTACCCATCAGTGCTGGGTAGGCTCAGGGACACCTCCAGACCCGTGGAAAAATTCTTGCATGCACCAGGATTCGAACCCGGGACCCTCGGCTCACCAGTCGAACGCGCTGCCACTCGGCTACCGTGCCCCATGTATGGGTGTATAATACATGTGTGTATTTGTATGTGGTATATGTATGGGTGTATAATATATGTATGTATTTGTGTCTGTGAGTGAATTTGTTTATCATTGACTTGTTCGTCACGTTAAAGTTATTGAGTTTTTCCCTTCTTTCAACTCGAAGTTGGCATGAGTCAAGGTTGCGATTTCGAGGATGGTCTTTGCGGGTGGAGCGATGACCTGACGGATGATTTCAACTGGGAGAGGTACAACGGGGAGACGCCCACTTTTGAGTCATGGCCAAGCTTTGACCACACTAAGAATGACTCCACTGGTGAGTTGGTGACTAGGGTTTGAAGGTAGCAACAAATTGTCTTTAGTTGAGTCCAAACTGGCCTTTTGGGCTATTTATTTAAGTTAGAAGAATCTAGTCTTTGGGCTTTCAAAACTGGCCTTATGGCTATAGGTTCCAGTTAGAAGAATCTAGTCTTTTAGCTTTCAAAACTGGCCTTTTCGTGTATAGGTTCAAGTTAAGGGGAGGGATTACAGTGAAATTGATCTAAATGTCAGAAAATTGAATTTGTAAGCTTTTGCCTATTTTATAATTTAACTATTCCTGGATCTAAAATATTTAGTTCGGAAATTTTACTAACATTATTTTAATGTAAAAATTGCATTTGAAATGTGTATACATCATAATTTTATTATATATTTTTAAACATATTTACACTACAGTAATATACAAAAATGAGTTTAATTATATATTAATATACATCAAATAAGATGTTAACATCTTGTCTTTGTAGGGAAAAAATCTTACAACAAACCATTTTGAAATAGATGAGGAAATTTAATTTTTCAATTTTCCTCCCTAAAAGTTTTTTTTTCCTAGAATTGTCAGTTTCTCCGTTTTTTCTCAAAATACTACTTTTTCTTCTTCTTTTTATATTAACTTCCTTATTTATGAACCAATGAATTATGAATTTTTTACATACATTTATTACATGTTAGTATAATCAAAGTTACATGATTAATTTTTTGTATGAGTTTTTGTTTTTCTTAAGTTAAATTTTAATTAAAATGTTTGGCTATTAAATTATATTTTTTTGTCTTACTAAAAAATTCTTACAAATTTTATTAATCAATTGAACCAAATTTCATCTTCAAATTTTTTAAACATAAAGCTTTTAAATATGTCCACCAAGTTGCAATACGTTATCTTGATAAATAATCAAGGCGATACATTTTTTTTGTGCGTTTTAAATCGTTAACTCCAAAATCCAAAATGACCGCCATTTCCATCGCAACCATCAAAAATAGAATTTTTAACGTATGCTTACTCGGACCAATTTATACTATCCATATACCAACAACTATAACCATAACCACCCAACTATATACCATAACATGGTGCGTGGACAAAAAAAAAGGTCTCTACTGGCTTTATAGCCCTTAAAAGAATATAGTCTTTTAGCTTTCCAGACTGGCCTTTAAGTTAGATTCCAGTTAGTAGAATCTAGTCTTTTAGCTTTCCGAACTGGCCTTTTAGCTAGATTCCAGTTAGTAGAATCTAGTCTTTTAGCTTTCCGAACTGGCCTTTTAGCTAGATTCCAGTTAGTAGAATCTAGTCTTTTAGCTTTCAAAACTGGTTTTTTGGCTATAGGTTCCCGTTAAAAAAATATAGTCTTTTAGATTTCCAAACTGGCCTTTTAGCTATAGGTTCCAGTTAGAAGAATCTAGTCTTTTAGCTTTTAAAACTGGCATTTCAGCTAGATTCCAGTTAGAAGAATCTATTCTTTTAGCTTTCAAAACTGGCCGTTTGGCTATATGTTCTATTTAGAAGGAACTAGTCTTTTAGCTTTCCAGACTGGCCTTTTAGTTAGATTCCAGTTAGTAGAATCTAGTCTTTTAGCTTTCCGAACTGGCCTTTTAGCTAGATTCCAGTTAGTAGAATCTAGTCTTTTAGCTTTCAAAACTGGTTTTTTGGCTATAGGTTCCCGTTAAAAAAATATAGTCTTTTAGATTTCCAAACTGGCCTTTTAGCTATAGGTTCCAGTTAGAAGAATCTATTCTTTTAGCTTTCAAAACTGGCCGTTTGGCTATATGTTCTATTTAGAAGGAACTAGTCTTTTAGCTTTCCAAACTGGCTTTTTGTCTAGATTCCAGTTAGAAGATTATAGGCTATTAGCTTTCAAAGCAGAGGAGTGGACGATGATCTTCTGGCCAAGGCGTGCAGATTGCTGAGCTATCCTGTTGCTCGTTAGTTCACCTTGATTATAGCGGACGTGCGTATATCATCAACGCGGGATAAAGTTGCAGACGACGGCGATGTTACAGTTGCTGGGTTACTCTTCTTCCCACAGAGACACTTTGTGTAAAAAATTTTTCGGAAATGTATTCTAACACAAGATATCGCTACTCAGTACCTGTCACAATGCGAATGTATAAAATCCAAACGGATAATAAATTATACACAAAAGGATACGTATGTAATATGATGATGGGATATTAAAGAATATTATGATCAGTATGTAATGTTGTGATTGTTAAATATTATATTTTGATTAGTATGTAAAAATAGCGATTCGTATAAAATATTGATAACTTATATAATGTAATAAAAGATATATAATATAACAGTGCGTTATACGATTGAATGTAGTAATAGGCTTAGGTATATAATAATGAACTGATATGAAGGTGTGATAGTTATATAATATATTGGTGTATAGGCTATAAAATAGGCCCTAATATGAGACGACTGAAATAAAATAGAGTATGATTATTTAAGGAGAGCGAGAACCCACGTCGTTCTGAGCGCGATAAATAGTATGCAGCGATTCCTCAAGTTGGTTAATTTAGCCTGGCATTATCCAAATGATCTCAACAGTAATTCTTATTGAAAACAAACTCCTTGACTTGTTATTTAAATGCAGAAACTTTTATTTAACCTTGAATGAACTGTATTAGTTGAAAAAAGCAAATGTGGACAATAAAGGTATCATAATCAGTCCAAACAAACAATATGTCTGTCCTGTCGAAAGCTTAGCTAGCAAACGAGACCCGTCCGCCGGTAGTTTGACCGTTCATACCCTTTCACCCCTCCCCCCCCCCCCCCCAAAGCAAGCGGCGCTAAGTTGTAAGCGGCGCTATAGGAACAATGAATAAAAAACTAAATATGACGTCAGAGGCTACCCTTGCAGACGACCAATCAGAAGTTTGCATTTAAGCAGACAGCTTGATTCTAGAAAAAATATTAATAACTTTCGCGGGCGATATTGGAGTATCTATTGGCCTATTGGTTGTAAAATAGCAGACGATGTCTAGGATTTTACTTGTCTGGACTGGTTTAATGAATGAAGCGTTGATAGCCTAACTTAATGCACAAGTCAAAAGCAGTCGTGTTATTAAGTAGAAAACCATGTCGAGGGGAAAATTAGTAAATGGGTGTTTTAAACTATGATGTTATACACCATAACATATCAATATGAATTTAGTATAGTGATGTGTATATTGTTATACTAAATACTACGTGCATAATACATGTATATTAATACAGATACAGTTCAGATACTATATTTCAAAACAACCCATTGTATTTATTGTTATGGTGATGTTCACTGGTCTCTCTTCCTTTTCTCCTCTATTACAGGCCACTACATTTTTGTCGAGCCTTCAGCACCAAAAGCAGAGGGCCATGTGGCGAGGTTCATATCTCCCTTTTACACCACTGGGTCGATAGACGGCAAATGTTTGCAGTTTTACTACCACATGTTTGGGGAACACTCTTACATTGAAAGTAAGTCATTGTGTTACTGTTTTTATTCCTGGTAACAAAATTTCGACCTTCTCATCGTGAATAGAAAGAGATCGGGTTTACCCAAACAAGTTTTAAAATAGCAATTAAACGAACTAAGTAAAAGTCTAGTTTGTGAACAACTGACAAATTCAAACTTTTAGGTAAAAGATCATTATGGCTTTAGTCCAAAATAACTGCTGGGTGGCAAAGATTAGATGGCAGGAGAGCTAGAACCAGTGACATTTGATACCGCGAAATTTTATACCGCGACAGTTGATCCCTGACATTTAGTCCACGACAGATAGTCCCATTAACACTTAATCCCTCCCTCGGACATGTACACTAAGAAGAAATAAAACAAATGTATTTAAAAAGCACATTTATATTTATTAATCAGTAAATTTATATTTATTACACAGTACATTTAACGCAATTTAATAAAAGGAAACCAATTGATACAGGAGAGTTTACAATAACCCAATTCATTATCTAACCTAGTCTTTGGGGTCACAAGGAGCGGTCATTACAAATAAGCAAAGCCGACATATCCTTCTCACAATCTCTTTGTCTACCAATCAAAGCAAGTCTCGCTCAACCTCAGATCATCACTCGCGGGTCCTTCTTTGACAACCATCTGGGTGAGCATTGTCCTCAGATAACAAAGGGAGGTGAGCGGACCGAGTCGCACGGGCTAGTCACTTGAACATTACGCATAAGGGTTACCCTTAAGTGGCTAAAATAAGAAAACAAATGTTATTAGTAATTATTATTCCTACCAATTAGTGAGTACTTTTGTGACAACTAGTTCTCCAAATACATTTGTTTTATTTCTTCTTTTTGTACATGTCCAAGGGAGGGATTAAGTGTCACCGGGACTAACGGGACTATCTGTCGTGTCCGGGATTAACTGTCGCGGTATCAAATGTCGCGGTATCAAATGTCGCGGTATCAAATGTCGCGGTATCAAATGTCGCGGTATCAAATGTCACGGTATCAAATATCGCGGTATCAAATGTCGTGGTATCAAATGTCGCGGTATCAAATGTCGTGGTATCAAATGTCGCGGTATCAAATATCGCGGTATCAAATGTCACGGTATCAAATGTCGCGGTATCAAATGTCGCGGTATCAAATGTCACGGTATCAAATGTCACGGTATCAAATGTCGCGGTATCAAATGTCGCGGTATCAAATGTCGCGGTATCAAATGTCGCGGTATCAAATGTCGCGGTATCAAATGTCACGGTATCAAATGTCGTGGTATCAAATGTCGCGGTATCAAATATCGCGGTATCAAATGTCGCGGTATCAAATGTCGCGGTATCAAATGTCGCGGTTTCAAATGTCGCGGTATTAAATGTCGCGGTATCAAATGTCGTGGTATTAAATGTCGCGTTATCAAATGTCGCGATATCAAATGTCGCGGTATTAAATGTCGCGGTATCAAATGTCGCGGTATCAAATGTCGCGGTATCAAATGTCGTGGTATTAAATGTCGTGGTATTAAATGTCGCGGTATCAAATGTCGCGGCATCAAATGTCGCGGTATCAAATGTCGCGGTATCAAATGTCGCGTATCAAATGTCCGTACACCTTATCGTTAACAGTCTGGAGTGCTAAACACAAGACAGGCTGGTCTCTCAATGGACTAATTCAACAAAAAGCATTTTAAATTTGAAAGCCTTAATCTTCTAGGCGATGCAAAAAAAATACTTTAAATAGTTATATACAAACATAATTGCATCATATTTGAATGTCGTATTGGAGTTATTGTTTACATTTATTTTAAGTAAACCGTCCATGTTTGTAAAAAAACTGCTTTATCTTCGAAACAAGCAGCCCCCCCCTTCATTGGCCTATGGATCCAAACCAATAGGAAATATATATATATATATATATGATTGTGTGTATTTGTATAACTAGTGGAAGAAAGTAGCAACCATTAGGTAAAATATTGTAGATTGTCAATTTTGTTGACCTTGTTATTACAATACAATATAAATCTTGTTAGTTGTAATACAATATAAATCTTGTTATTTGTAATACAATATAAATCTTGTTATTACAATACAATATAAATCTTGTTATTTGTAATACAATATAAATCTTGTTATTTGTAATACAATATAAATCTTGTTATTTGTAATACAATATAAATCTTGTTATTTGTAATACAATATAAATCTTGTTATTTGTAATCATATCATATATATATATCATATCATATATATATATAAATCTCAAAAGGAATATGTGGCTGGCTGGCTGGCTGGCTGGCTGGCTGGCTGGCTGGCTGGCTGGCTGGCTGGCTGGCTGGCTGGCTGGCTGGCTGGCTGGCTGGCTGGCTGGCTGGCTGGCTGGCTGGCTGGCTGGCTGGCTGGCTGGCTGGCTGGCTGGCTGGCTGGCTGGCTGGCTGGCTGGCTGGCTGGCTGGCTGGCTGGCTGGCTGGCTGGCTGGCTGGCTGGCTGGCTGGCTGGCTGGCTGGCTGGCTGGCTGGCTGGCTGGCTGGCTGGCTGGCTGGCTGGGTATGTACATACCGCATAATCTTTTTAAATACTGGACATAAAAACGTGAAATTTGCTACAAATATTCTTTGCGTTACGGCGGTGAACACTGTCAAGGTTTTAAAAAAATTAAAATGACCGCAGTGGTCAGTTTGGTCAAAAAACGCGAATAAAACGACATATTTTGGGTTCATGTTGAATTTGCCGTTCCAACTTTTTATAGTTTTTCGATCGATCGCGCTAAAAAAATTAAAAAAAGGATGGCGTTGAGATTTTTTTTAGGATGACGTCATCAAAGTTTGCGCAGAGATAGATAGCCGGCTTTTCGTAATGACGTCATCAAATTTTGCGTATTCATTTAAAATTAACTTTGCTTCAATGTTTGCTAATGTATTTTATGAATGAATAGAACAAAATATATTCACGTTTTAATTCGTGTCGTATACGAAATATAAACTTTGTAGTTGTTGCGTGCAATCTCATTATAACTGCTTGAGTAGTAAGAGTGTATGTAAACATAACTTTTAGCTTTTTCAATTCGTTTGAAGCGGGCGTATACGCATTAAAATCTTTCTAGCGGGAAATATTTCACTCAATTCGTTTCTAGCGGGAAATATTTCACGTTTCAGTTCGTTTCGGTTGTAGCGGGCGTACAAAATGTCATTCACATTTAAATTTGTGACGTATACATCGATAAACTTTTTAACGGGCAGGGTTTTATTAATTGCCGAATATATTAACTGTGTAGCGGGCAATCTCATTATAACTCCATGGGTAGATAAAGTGTATGTAAAATATCATTATGCGATTAAATTGAACACAATTTTTTTTTTTTATAGTTTCTTCTTTGTTTCTTATTGGTTTCATTTGTTATTGTTTTACATGTTGAATAGAAAAAATAATTCTAAGTTTGCTTCCAAAGCAACAATAAATAAATAAACAGCAAATAAACAAAAACAACACAACATAGGTCTGCGACTTAATGTTTGTCGTAAAAAAATATATCAAACAATCATTAAAAAAAAAAGTACTGTCGAATGCTCTTTATCAATGAATAGAACAAAATATATTCATGTTTTAATTTGCGTCGTAATTTATAGCGGGCAATTTTGTAATTGTTATAATGGGTGATGAGTAATGATTTTAACGGGTAATTCATGTTGTAGCGGGCAAATAAAAAATTACCTTTAATTGCCTTATATATTAACTGTGTAGCGGGCAATCTCATTATAACTCCATGGATATGTAAAGTATATGTAAAAGATCATTATGCGATTACATTGAACACAATGTAACAAAAAAAATATTTCTTCTTTGTTTCTTATGGGTTTCATTTGTTATTGTTTTACATGTTAAATAGAAAATTTAATTATAAGTTTGCTTCCAAAGCTACAATAAATAAATAAATAGTAAATAACAAAAACAACACAACATAGGTCTGCGACTTAATGTTTGTCGTAAAAAAAATATATCAAACAATCATTAAAAAAAAATAAAAGTACTGTCGAATGTTCTTAATCAATGAATAGAACAAAATATATTCATGTTTTAATTTGCGTCGTAATTTATAGCGGGCAATTTTGTAATTGTTATAATGGGTGATGAGTAATGATTTTAACGGGTAATTCATGTTGTAGCGGGCAAATAAAAAATTACCTCACGTTTAAATTCGTGTCGTAGGTCATGCGGGCAATCTCATTATAACTGCCTGAGTAGTTAGAGTGTATGTAAACATAACGTTTAGCCGGTTCGTAGGACCGGGCACATAACGGCTTGTATATATATAAATCTCAAAAGGAATATGTGGCTGGCTGGCTGGCTGGCTGGCTGGCTGGCTGGCTGGGTATGTACATACCGCATAATCTTTTTAAATACTGGACATAAAAACGTGAAATTTGCTACAAATATTCTTTGCATTACGGCGGTGAACACTGTCAAGGTTTAAAAAAAATTAAAATGACCGCAGTGGTCAGTTTTGTCAAAAAACGCGAAAAAAACACAACTTTTGATTCACATTGTCTTTGCCAGTACAACTTTTTATAGTTTTTCGTCACAAAGTTAGAAAAAAAAGGATGCGCTGAGATTATTTTTATGACGTCATCAAAGTTTGCGCATGGATTTTATAGCAATGAAGGGACATTTTTCATTCATGTTTAAATTGACGTCATCAAACTATGTGCATGGATTTTATTATCTCAACTCAATGACGGGAACAAATTTTCTTCATGTTTAAATTGTCTACGTGCCGTAAACAACATAAGATCTTTACACTACCAATACTGTAGTTGATTTTCTTAATCTATCACTACTTTAATACTTTACACTGTGAATACATGACTTAAAGCTAATTAATAATTTAAAACTTTACAAACATAGGACAAAGCAAATAGATTTAGCATTATTTTTTCTGTTTCGGGAAGTAATACCGACGCCTTACTAAGCTTATTTAAACGCAGTGGTCCTGGTTACACTCTATATTTAAGCTTATAATTATATGGCGTCATCAAATTTTGCGTATTTATGCGTTTAAGGAGGGAACAAAATTTTGTTTTAATTTGCGTCGTTATTTGTGGAATGCAATATTTAAATGGTATAAGTTACCGGAAAATACTTTATCCCCGCTTAAGACTATTGTTTATAACTCCATGGGTTATTTTATCCAGTTCCGAGAACTGGGCACCTTTAGGCTTATCGCCTAGGTAACGGCCATTGTTTAAATTACCGGGCAATGTTTAAATTACCGGGCAATGTTTATAATACCGGGCAATGTTTATAATACCGGGCAATGTTTAAATTACCGGGCAATGTTTAAATTACCGGGCAATGTTTATAATACCGGGCAATGTTTATAATACCGGGCAATGTTTAAATTACCGGGCAATGTTTAAATTACCGGGCAATGTTTAAATTACCGGGCAATGTTTATAATACCGGGCAATGTTTTAATACCGGGCAATGTTTAAATTACCGGGCAATGTTTAAATTACCGGGCAATGTTTAAATTACCGGGCAATGTTTAAATTACCGGGCAATGTTTATAATACCGGGCAATGTTTAAATTACCGGGCAATGTTTATATTACCGGGCAATGTTTACTTTGCCGGGCAATGTTCAAATTGCTGGAAATAACTTTTTAAAGTTTTAATTCGTGTCGTATACGTTTTATAAACATTATTTCATATGGGTTTCATTTGTTATTGTTTTACATGTTGAATAGAAAATTTAATTCTAAGTTTTCTTCCAAAGCAACAATAAATAAATAAATAGCAAATAAACAAAAACAACACAACATAGGTCTGCGACTTAATGTTTGTCGTAAAAACAATATATCAAACAATCATTAAAAAAAAAAAAAGTACTGTCGAATGTTCTTAATCAATGAATAGAACAAAATATATTCATGTTTTAATTTGCGTCGTAATTTATAGCGGGCAATTTTGTAATTGTTATAATGGGTGATGAGCAATGATTTTAACGGGTAATTCATGTTGTAGCGGGCAAATAAAAAATTACCTCACGTTTAAATTCGTGTCGTAGGTCATGCGGGCAATCTCATTATAACTGCCTGAGTAGTTAGAGTGCATGTAAACATAACTTTTAGCCGGTTCGGAGGACCGGGCACATAACGGCTTGTACAATATAAATCTTGTTATTTGTAATACAATATAAATCTTGTTATTTGTAATACAATATAAATCTTGTTAGTTGTGATATAATGTAAATCTTGCTAGTTGTAATAGAATATACATATTGTCATTTGTAATATAAATCAAATTTATTTTTTGCTTACAGTGGTAGGAGGACATCTGGACGTGTATTTAAGGCCATATCTTTTGCCCACAAAGGATCTGGACTCTGACCATCGGATATTTCACAGAAGGGGAAATCATAATCATAATCAATGGTTTAAGGAAACGGTTTCGATTCCAAAATTGACTGATCCTACACAGGTAAAGCTTTAACATTTAATACAGACACTACTTCATTTACGGTAAAGAACTAACTCAAACTATCAATGCCAAGTATCTAGGAGTACTAATAAATGATAAGTTATCTTGGAACCCTCATATTGCTAAAGTAATTAAACAATGAAAAAAAACATTAGGATTCATAAAAGGAACTTTTACAGATAAAATAATAATATAAAACTAAAATGCTATTTTACATTAGCTAGGCCCTTTTTTAGAATATGCAGCATCAGTATGGGACCCATCAACTAAAGAAAACATTACAAAGTTAGAACAAATTCTAAAAAGAGCTGCAAGGTTCATAACTAGTGAATATTTCCAATTAACAGCTTAGTTCTAAATTTCAAGAGCAGAACAAATATACAGATTTTGTGATTTTTCAATCGTTTAAATCTCCAATGATGGGCTAACAAATTCCAAGGATCTCCGGTATGCCAGTCGAACGCGCTGACGCCCGGACACCATGCCGAGTAACTGTCTTCTTGTGCCCAACAGAATGTTTTCTGACAATTTAAACTTTTGAGACCTATTTTTCTATAATACAACGCTATAGTTTTCTTAGATTTCAACAAAATATCATAGAATACAATTTACATTCTCAACGTTTTATAAGCCAATAAATCCCCTTTCCCCCACCCCACGGGGCACCGAGGCCGAGTGGTAGCGCGATCGACTGGCGTACCGAAGGTCCTGGGTTCAAATCCTCTTGAAGACTAGGATGTTCCCTGGTCTCAGGGTGGTCCCTGAGTCTATCCAGCTCTGATGGGTACCAGACATTAGTTGGGGTAAAGTAAAGGCGGCTGGGCGTTGTGCTGGCCCTTGAATGCCGTAGCCACTGAGATTGGTCAACGCTGCTTCACCGGCCCTATGATCAATTCGGTCCGAAGGGTGCTTTACTTGTACCCCCCCCCCACCCCCCAAAAAGGCACAGATTCAAAGCTCGACTATCATTGTGGGAACCTATTGCATTGAGAACAAAGCTAGATATTGTTGGTAGTCTGTATTTCAAGCTTGAAAAGGCTTAAAGTTGTGTTTGTTAATTTGTTTGTGTATTTGTTTGTTTATTTGTTTGTTTATTTGTTTGTTTATTTCTTTGTTTATTTCTTTGTTTATTTCTTTTTTTATTGGTTTGTTAATTTGTTTGTGCATTTGTTTGTTTATTTGTTTCTTTATTTGTTTGTTTATTTGTTTGTTTATTTCTTTGTTTATTTCTTTGTTTATTGGTTTGTTAATTTGTTTATGTATTTGTTTGTTTATTTGTTTCTTTGTTTTTTTATTTGTTTGTTTCTTTATTTCTTTGTTTATTTCTTTGTTTATTGGTTTGTTTATTTCTTTGTTTATTGGTTTGTTAATTTGTTTGTGTATTTGTTTGTTTATTTGTTTGTTTATTTGTTTGTTTATTTCTTTGTTTATTTCTTTGTTTATTTCTTTGTTTATTGGTTTGTTAATTTGTTTGTGTATTTGTTGGTTTATTTGTTTGTTTATTTGTTTGTTTATTTGTTTCTTTATTTGTTTCTTTATTTGTTTGTTGTTGTGTTTGTTGGAATAACAATGTTGATATTTTCAGATAGTGTTTCAAGCTACGATAACGAATAAAAAGCTTTACGATATTGCATTGGATGATATTTTGATCACAGACTGTGATAATAGTAAGATTTTGGATTCTCGTTTTTTTAAATTTAAACAAAATATTTAAATGTCATATGTCATATTTTTTATTCTTAAATAGTAGATACTAGAAAGATAAAGCGCTAAAATATAGACCTGTAATTTATAATTAAATCCATTAAATCTCATTTTTGTTAATCAATTAATCAGCCTAATCATCAATATTCTAGTACTTTCAGTCTTCATTAATCTACTAATCTATTAACTCACTTAAAATAATCACTTTTTCATTCCTAGTTCTGCTCATCAATAAAATATCAACACATGCATTCATCGAATAAAACCGCGCCAATTGACAATTCTTAATTAGACCTTTGCAAATGAAAGAGATCATGCACTTCCGGTTCTTTTTTTTTAAATTGTTAATTATTTAAGGCATTTCCGAAAACAAAACAAAACATGATTTTGCTGGTGTTTGACAATTGCTTTCAACCTCGTCGGCCAGTTCTAGTCTTTTACAACTATACAAGGATATAAGTTAGTTATTAGGAATCCGTTTTTAACATCAAAATTGAGTAAGCGATAATAAATACCCAAGTGTTAGTCGCTTTAGGTTAAATTTAGCTTTCTTTATAAAATAAATTAGTCAAGAGTTGCGTTTCTTTGTTATTAAAAAACACAATGCGTAGATTCATAAAAACAAAAAACGAAAAGTATTCAAGCAATAAGTTTGATATTATAAAAAGGTAAAATTTCACTTTTCACTTTCACAATCCATCGTTTTCTTTTGGCAACATCTTATGGAAATGAAATACATTTTAATCTTCTACAACTTTTGGTACAACCAGTAACATGTTTTTTTTTAAATTAAATGATCGAATAAGACCGGAAATGTCTTTCTCTACAACATTTTATGCCTGCATATTTATTAAATTGTTTGTTTCCAATATTCATTAATTTTTTTTCCATGGGAGGGATTACATTTGTTTGTTTCCAAAATTCATTTATTTTTTTACCGATGGAAGGTATTACATTTTGTGGCCGTTGGTTTCGGATATTTGTATAAAATTCACGAATCTCAGGGCAGACCACACTTAAACTAAGTATATCAAATCAAATGCCGACTTGAATTAATTAACAATTAAACTGTTTAATTAATCATGAAATATAACTCTGCAACTCATCCACATTATGAAACTCACTATTGCAAATCAAGAATCTAGAGCCTACTCTAAACACGTCCTATCGTTCTCTAAGTCTAAGGTCGTCTAACGTTTATGCAATCTCTTCACATCGTTGAATCTAACTCACGCGTCATAGATTTTATCGTCCTATGTCACGCGTTTATTTATTAATATTGCATCGTGTTAGAGATTATAAGAATGAGTCCAACAAAATAATAATATGTATTTTAAACTCTAACATTCCCCCATTGCCCCTTTAAATTTGTCATACAAATTTAACAAATTACATCTTAGTCTCAACGTCTCTAAGCATATACTGTCTCTAGTCATTTAATCATATAATTAATTAAAACATACATAATAATCACTATCATATAAGATATAGATTATTCAACAAAGTCCATCATGTTCCGAATTTCATCCTTTGCTGTCGTGATTGAAATTACACAAATTCATCAAAGTTCATTGAGTCCATTTAAATTGAACAAATAATAGTCCATAAAATTCCTTATAAGGAGGTTAGTACCACCTTCCTCATCATAAAATCCTTTGTAAAGTCTATAGCACATTTTACATTATAAAGTCCATTGTCTGTAGTTTTTTTAAACACATTGATAAAAAAAGTCCACATAATGCTATAATGATAAGTCTACAATACAATATTCACATCCAAAACTTGCTGTTCTAAACATTCCAAACATTCTGTATATAAACAAGATAGTGTTGACATGGTCACGAACTGTTAAATGTACAATGTTAGTTTAATCACTTTAGCATGGTACAGTGTATCTTCCATATGGCGGTGACATGACCACAATTCAATGTTGACAAAGTAAAATGTATCTCAATATGGCTGTGACATGATCATAGTTAAGTTCAGTGTTGACATGGTATACTGTATCTTTCATATGATGTCGTCCTGTTGGCGCTTGATATGGTGTCCTTTAGATATGTTCACGATAGTGTGAGGACATGATAGAACATCTCTCACTAACAGATGGTGCGTTGTGCTTTGAAAACGGTGCTTCATGTGTAGAGTCTTTAACATTTTATTTATACATCAAATTCAAATGAAATTTTTTTTAGAACGCGTTCTAAACTGGTGACCACGTATTGAATACAACACTACTAATCACCACAACTAGATAACAAATCTGCCAATATTTTGTCAACCAATTAAAAAACCATAAGTGTTTCCCATTTACTATTTACAATATTCCAAAAATGTATAGTACTGTATCAACACAAAAATATTTTCAATTCCTGTTCTTCACCAATATAGAACAAAAGTATGTTTTTAAAAGTTTTAAGAATGACACAAATTCATTCACCATAAACCACTCTAATGCATAATCAAACAAAACCAAGTCAAACCTCTCAAATAATAATTCAAGAATTAACTTTTTTTCTTACAAAGACCCTGGGTATATCAGATTTTACAAAATACTCCTCACCACCTCTTTTTCCAGTATAACATACTCCTGTTTTGCTCCAGAAAAACATTACGGTATAACAATCTGATATTACAAGATCCAAATCTATCCAGTTCCTGAATCACCTTCATTCTTCCACAGCCCTTCATTGACATAATTCTAATTACACTCCCACAATTACTTTCCAGCACACCACTTACATTGTTTTTCTCTTTCCAATAAAACCAATATGCATTAAATCTTTTTCTTACATTTAGTCTTCTCCGTCACTTTCTGCTTTTTACCATTCTCCATCACCACAAACTCCACTTCATTGTCTACACAACAACTTAAAAATCTCTTTCTCCTCCTGAAAATGTCAAATCAACATATCAGACCCCTCTGTATTCTCCTCCTGATTAGTTCCACTCAACATATCATTATCTTCTTTCTTCTTCTCATGATTATCTTTATTTACCATAATGTCATTCTGACAAACTTTTAGTACACTGTCCTGTACTCTCTTACCATTTAATACCATTGTATTAACTTTATCAAATGGACACCCATCACTAGATCCATTATGCACATCACTTACTTCTAAGTGTTTCTCTTTCTCAATCATTGCATGAACTATTTTCTTATTTATAACTTCCAGTGACTCTTTCATTGTAATCATTGACTCTTCATTGATGATTATAGCTCCTCTTACAACCTTTAAGCCTAATGTTTCAAATATGACCTCTTCTTCTTAAATAATCTTCTTTGGTTCTTCAATAATAATCTTTGGTTATTCCAATATACTCGTAGAGTCTTTATTTAAACTCTTAGGTTCTTCCAATATACTCGTAGAATCTTCATTTAAACTCTTTGGTTCATCCAATATACTCGTAGAATCTTCTAGCCACGGTATACTAGAGGATGTGTGGCAAGAACAAGCCGCCTTTAATTTACCCAAATAGTGTCAGGTACTCATCACAGCTGGGTAGACTCAGGGACACCCACAAGTCCCGGGGAAACAATCCTAGGCTGCACCAGCTTTCGAACCCACGACTACTTCGGATCGCCAGTCAAACGCGCTGCCGCTCGGGCACTGTGACCCATGTATTTTTCCCGCAAACATTTCTCTAATACAATGTCTAGTGGTCAAGATTTAAGAAAAATTCCTTTGTGTACACGTGTGAACAACAGTGGAACGGATTAAGTTTCCTATATATAGATATTTGTTTTGACCTTCTACGTAAACTGCCTATCGAACTACAGTAACATCTTTCCACCGAAAAGGTTAAAGTATATAAATAATATTCTAACGTCAATTTCAACTGGAGCTATTTATATATTTATACATAAGGTCATGACATTGCCTAAGTACATCCATGTACCATAACATAGCTACCATAATTAATTTCTTTACATGATATTTTTATGACAACTTTGAACTTTCCGTTTACAATGTCAACAGAGTCGCCAACTACTACTCCTTTAACAACAACAACAAGTACAACTTCTTTAACAACAACAAGCCCAACTCATTCCAAAACAAGTACCAATTCTTTAACAACAACAACTATCACAACCCCATTAACAACAACAAAAAGCATAACCCCTTCAACAACAACTATTCAAACTCCTTCAACGACAACAAAAAGCACAACCCCTTCAACAACAACTATTAAAACTCATTCAACGACAACAAAAAGCACAACCCCTTCAACAACAACTATTAAAACTCCTTCAACGACAACAAAAAGCACAACCCCTTCAACAACAACTATTAAAACTCCTTCAACGACAACAAAAAGCACAACCCCTTCAACAACAACTATTAAAACTCCTTCAACGACAACAAAAAGCACAACTCTTTCAACTACAACAAGTACAGCTACTGCAACTTCTACAAGTGCAACCCCTTCAACATCAAGTACAACTCCTACACCTACTACAAGTACAAGCCCTTTAACTACAACAAGCACAACTTCTTTGACATCAACAAGCACAACTCCTTCAATGTTAACAAGCACGTCGCCGATTCTTTATAACGCCACACAATCAGAAGGTAAGCTCAATTTATTTTTTGTATTGCACTGCCCGTTATAAAGTTGTATTTCTTATGGCATTGTAATTTTAAGATGTTTGTCCCATTATATTATTCTTTAAACTTTAAACCATGCATCGGTTGTAACAGTCTGAAACTGTCACTTATCCACTTGGCGATGTCATCAGGCCTTTCAACATTTCATACCACTTCTACGCGGATGATTCGCAGTTGCTTGATTCTGCTGTTCCCGCTGAAGTCTCCCGTATAGCCACCAACCTCAGTCTTGCTATTGCTAGTGATTGCTCCTGGTTGATGGAAAACAGACTTAAGATAAACGAAGACAAGACGGAGGCAATTCTAATTGGAACTCAGAGTGAGAATCGCCAAAGTTGAGGACTTGGAATCATTGGTGGTCTTAAACTACCATATCCTCTTTGCAGACAACGTAAAAAACCTGGGTGTCATCCTCGATTCACAGTTGTCTTTCGATGCCCACATTAGAAATCTATGCAGAGGCCTTTATTTACAGCTGCGTAGACTTGGTCAGATACGGACCTATTTGTCACTTGAGTCAGCAAAGAAGCTTGCAGCTGTCCTTATACTCTTGCGCCTCGACTACTGTAATGCTCTACTAATCGGGATACCTGACGATACGGTCACCAAATTACAGCGTATACAAGACAGTGCCGCTCGCCTAGTCATGCGTAAGTCAAGGCGAGATTCTGTGACAGTTCTCCTATGTCAGCTCCATTGGCTCCCTGTGAAAGCCAGAATCGAATATAAAGTTGCGCTACTTTGCCACCAGTGCCTTTATAATAATGAGATGCCGTCCTATCTCAAGGAACTAACTAAACCGTATGTTCCGGAAAGAACACTTAGTTCTGCCGACTCCTCGCTTCTGGAAGTGCCCCGCTTCTCTCTGAAGACCGTTGGCCTTAGAGCCTTGTCAATATCCGGTCCGAAAGTGTGGAATCTACTTTACATTAAACTGAGGCAAACAAGCTCCATTGATACCTTCAAAAAGATCTTAAAAACTCATTATTTCAATATTTATCTTAGTTAACATGCTTTAGTGCCCCACTGTCTTACCAATATGTTAGGTCGGTCATTTTTGTTTTGTTTTAATTGTTTGATTTGTTCTATGTTTGTAAAGTTTTGAATCATCAGTTAGTTTTGTACCTCTTGGCCTAAAGATTGTATCCGTGTTCTTAGTTGTTATGTTAAATGCGCTCTGAGCGTGTATTATGTTTGTTGGTAGCGCTATACAAATGTCATTATTATTATTATTATTATTATTAAATAAAGCATGTACCGCAAATTAGAACCAGTAAAATGTGGCCCTTTTGAACATCACCTGAAAATGCAAAATATGTCACTGTACTTGCGACCGTTTCCTTATAATTTTCTACCTTGTTAAAAATATAAACTTCTTTAAGTGAAAACTATATTCACGTGCAATGCATCTAACAGCCTCTGCGCAGTTCATCACAAGAAATGAACTTGTCTAGACCCCACAACATACACTTGAGAAACAAGAAGAAGAAAAAGGTTCCACTAGTGAAATAAGATTGATCATTCAGGCCATTTTATGCTTCACTTATATACATATACTTAGGCGCTTCAACAAACGTAAATTTCCGATTTTCGAATGTGTGTCATGGCGGAATTTTTTCGTTCTCCAGGCCTTTACGGTCTGCTACGAGGATCCGCGATAGTGACGTCATGCTATAACCGCCATTTATTTTAAGCCACATGCTTTGCGCCGACAAGGACGGCGAAGAATTCGGCATATTTTGTTTTTTTGTGCCGTACATGTGAAAAATACTCAAAACAAGCAAATAAAAGGTAATTTTCGCTTATGCACTTCTAATATTTAAAATTAGGCTACCACATTCTTTTTTCTCTTACTCATTCTTCAGCCAAGTCTTGAAACTAAAATACCATTGAATTTTAGCCAAGATAAAGCCCCTAAATACTGCAGATGGTACCAATTTGTCACTCAAATCGAAAGTAGACATTTTAATTTTGTATATTTAGCGGAAGTTGAAATTAATACAAAAATAAGCTATAATTTCGCATTTTAATCTTTTATAATAATAATTATTTTTATAATTATGCTAATGAAACATTATAATGGCCTTTAATCCTTTGGAGTTATCCTATAATAATTTAGGCGATTCTATAGGCCTAGTAATAGTAGGGCCTACTATTGAATTGATACTCCCTAATGATTAGTAATGATTCTAATCTTAGGCCACAGCTAGGCCTCTATATTCTCTAAATTAATATAACATTAGGCCTAGACTATATAAACTATATTAGCATCTTGTTAATAGGCTACACCTAGACCTATGCTATGCTACTATCGTCTATGCACTATGGACTATGTCACTATGTATAACCTTAGGGCAGTTACTGCCTTAGGCCTTAGCCTTTGATTATTAATTATTATTATCATTAATAATAATTATTATAATTATAATTATAATTATAATAGTATATACAGGGCCTACTAACCTATTATTTAAAATACTTAATACTATTATTAATATGTGTAATATTCTTTGTATGTTAGGCCTATACTATAACTATAATTATTAACAATTTTTTAAATAATTTTAGCAAATGGAAAACACATATCTTAGATGTTTTGTATTATAAGTAATAATTTAACATAAATTATAAAGTAGCCTACATAGAGTATATATAATGGTGTGATATAGGTCTGCTTCTTTTTATTACACATTTTTTTTTAATAAATGCTATTAAACATTTATTTAATATCTATTATAAACAACAATGCAATACTAAATAAAAAAATTATGAAATAGGAGGCCTACTATTGCCTATTTCTACAATATAACATAACATACATTAAATATAGTCTTTATATTAAGTTTATATTTCATGACTTTTATGGTAATTATATTTTTTCATTGTTCATTTTCAAGGTGATGGCAGCTATAACGAAAGAGGACTTTGAAAGTTTTGTTGCAAGTTTTGAAGGTGATGCAACCTCTGGTATTTTTAGAAATGGATTTGCTCTTTATCTAATGCATAAAAAGTCGCACAATTTGAGCTGCCTATGAACTGGATATGTATTTTAAAAGTTCTGACAGCAAATATCAAATCAAATAGCAGTATTCAAGAACATAAAGTCATTGATCACCAAAGTTTCTACCTATAAGAAGAGGTTTGTTGGATAACATTTTTTAAAGCGTAAGATGAATGTGCATATCTATTGAGAATCTTGGTAAGAGTCATATTCTTTGGAGAAATTTCTTTTGTATCACTTTTGGACAAAGTTTACCCTTTTGTTTAAATAAAAGGCTTAACACTAATTGGCCTCGCATTCAACACCTGCCGAGGGAGCCTGCTATTGTGCCACTAAAAAGAAAACGACCATCACCAGCACTTGAAAGTTTCCCAGGGACATCACATCAAGATAAGGAGCTCTAACCCCCGAAAGCCAAAAAAAAAACAATTTGATTGTGACAAGTGCTTCTCAACTAGAGGAGAATGGAGTTCCAAGTACCAAAACTTGGAGAGTAAGTTAAAAGAGGTAAAGGTAATGCTCAATATTGTGTCAAGGGAATATAAGGTAAAGTCTGTAAATAGATGTAACAAAAGAATGCACGAAAGAATTGCAAAACTAAAGAATGAGAATAGTGAATTGAAGAATCAGTGAGATGCAAAAGTCTGACAATAAAGTTGATGTCCGCACAAAAAAGAAGCATGTCACATTAAATAACGTAATAGAAAGGTTACATGAACAGATGAAAAAGAGTTAAAAATAAGATGAGGGCTTGTGGGGAAGAGAAGGGAGAGTTAAAAGCTGAGATTGAAAGACTGACAATGGAATTGTCTGGAATTGTCACATTACACATGTGGATAGTAAAACTTTTTCTCCTGTCATGAGAAAATGTATATACAATTGCATATTACATCAGGTGCCAGTTGAAAAAGCTGGTATAATAATTAAGTTTATTATAAAAGAGTTGACAGGATTAACATTGTTAAAGGTGCCCTGCCAATCCGCTATAGCTAATATGGCTTATGAGATGGATATTTTTTCAGACTTACAAGTTGGCGATGTAATGTTTAATAGTAAAAATCTAACATTGTCCTGGGATTCTACACCTCTTGATGGTGTATGTGTAAATTCTTGCCATATTTCAACAGATAAGGAGAATTTTACTTTACAAATAGCTGAAATGCCCTGAGGAAAAACTAAAGATTACCTTCAGCATTTATTAAATGCTATCCGCGATATAGCGGCCAATTATTCCATGCGTTACAGAATCCAACACCACATGGTATTGTTTAATTTTTTTCAATCTTTACAGGCAACCCTCACTGACAGAGCGAATGCCAACAAATGTGTTTCCGAACAGCTTGGTGAAATGATTGGCAAGCAGCTGATTGATTTGAAATGCTACTTAGACCCCTGGATGGAATGGCTTCAGAAGCAAACAAAAATTTAAAGGAGTTGGATGAGTCCTAGAATGTCAAGGGCAAATTTTTAGGAAAAGTAGGGAGTGCAGCCAATCTTGTTCATGCCATTTCAAAACTAAGTTCATTTTATATTTTATTTTCAACAATATATTACTTACATTTTCTATGATGATCATACACTATTATAAATATAATAGAATTTTATTTTATATTTTTTTAAAAATATTTACAGATATAAAAAGAACACAGGAGACCCTGCAGGATTTAAGTTTTTTTTGTCAAGAGAATGCCTCTGGAAAAAGTCCATTCCTCGATATGTGGGAAATAGGCAAAATATTCTATTTTTGATTGCTGGAATTGTTTTTAAACTAAATGACAAGCTTATTTTATATTTGAATAGGTTTTGCTCTTCACAGAAGTTAAGGAAAGCAATTGCACAGGACATGAGCAACCCAGACATTTTAAGTCAAATAAGAGCTTTAGGTATTGTATTTGTATGCTTCCATTTAAAATTACTTAGTTTATTAGCTTCATGGCACCAATATGAAATAATACATTATAGGTACTTCATTCGTCATAAATAAATATTATATCAATATTATTATAATAAATTATTATTTTATTGACACTTTGGCAGGTCTCTTTGGGAAGCTCTTGACTTGTCCTTGGATGAAACTGTTTTTTCCCAAATCTGATGGACTTAAGAATTTGGATATTGTAAGTATTGATGATGTAATAAAGATATATGATAATATATATGTGTGTAAAAAAAAATAACATAATTCACAAATTGGATATATATATAATATATAATAATATCTTATATATATATATAAAGTAATTTAAATACACATAGGTTATTACTTTTTCACAGATACCATATGTGGAAAAATGTGTTACCAAACTCAAAGAAATTGAAGCTAACCCCCAGATGGTCATCACTATGGACACAGATGTTTTCAACAGCCCTTTGAGCACTGATGATATTCTTCAGGATCTCAGGAACCCTGCTCATCAGACAACAGACCCATTTTTCCAAATTGTTTCTATTTTATCCTCATGTTTTTTGGGGCAGTTCTAGAAAGACAGTTGACAGACTATAAGAAAGGGGGACGACTGGCAAATCTGACACCTGAAGAAGTTGAAAAAACTTCTTCAGCCCCAATACATAACATCCACAGTGAGAGGGTTTTGGGTATGGTAGACAGCCAGTTCCACAGGGCCTCTAATGCTACAATGGGCTTCATTGATGTCAAAGTCAAGTGTCTGGCAAACAAGACTTTGAGCTGGTTGTTGGAAAAACCAAAGATAGAGCAAAATAATCTGATTAGATTTGCTATAAAGACAGCTAGAAAGTATAGAAATACCTTAGAGGGAATGGCTACTGATATGAGAAAGACAGTAGTAGACAGACAGATACAATATGGACAGCATAGGGACAAGACTGAAAGAAATCAGCTTAAGAAAAAGATCATACTTTGTTTAGAATTAATACTGTATCAGTATTAGTAAATAACTGAATTAATCATGACTGATAAATTCTTTTGTATCCAGTTATGATCAGTTTATGAGTTATAATCTAGTAGGCTTGGCCTAGCCTATCCACTATCATTTATATTATAATCTAGTATCATATTACTAATTTCTGCTGTTTCTGCGAAAATAGTAGGCTTTAGGCTTAGGCATATACTTTACTATACTGCTATGGCTATAGCCATCCTGTAATGACATAGCCTAGCATATGCCTATAGCAGATAGCATACATCATATAGCATTATAGTAGGTAGGCATATGGCCTATAGGATATGCTATAGTAAATATATATATATATTTGATAATATGTAGTGTAGGCCTAGGTCTATGCCTATTGTTTGAGTTGGTTTATTAGTTGACCTATGTTTAAACTTTAATGTTAGGACCTACTATGTTAGGCCTCTATATTTTTATCTGATATACATATTTGTAGGCCCTAACAAATTGGCCTAATACGTAATCATAGCAGGTTGGGAATCGCATATTGTTGTTCGTCCCTCATTTCCGAGGATGACCACGTCTACCAGTCGCTTTGTGGCTTCTTTGGTGGCATATCAGTCCTATGCGGGCCCTGAAGGATCTCTTATCTTTGTGTTGTAATTTTTAATTTGATCTGTAAGCTTCTTTCCTGAATCGTTTCTAGATAAGATAATAATAAATTAGATGTTGAACGTTACATACATTAAGTTATTTAAATGAGTACAAATATGTTGTATGAATGGTAAAACAGTATTAGGAAACTGTATAGTGATAACCACAGATCCCCACAGCTTTCTAAAGTGGCACAATATTTGCGTAACATTTGTCCAAAATATGACTATTGTCCAATCCAATATTGGACCAAAATAGCATGTTATTAAGCTTCTAGGAATAGACAATTAATTAGGAAGTGGAAAGGTGTGGTGGTATATTTTTCGTCTATATTATATTACGATGTTCCAGTGTTTGTTTTATAATATTATGTTTTAAAATTGTTTATTGGCCTCGCCATTCCAAAAAGGAATTTTATTCCAGCAAATAATAATAATGGTAATTTCTTATAGCGCTTCTATCCATGCTATTAGCGTTCTCAGTGTGCTCTTGGTGTGAATTGCAGTGGCAGATGTATTAGCCAAATAGAAAGGTCTCTAAGTTCTTTTTGAAATACTCTCTTGTCTCAGTTTCTTTCAGTGTCTGAGGTAAACTGTTCCATAAACAAAGCGCCACAGATTCAAATGAGCGCACTCCCTGGTACTTCTTTTTGTGTCAAGCCACACTGGGAATTTTAAGAAGTGATTGTGATGAAAAGCGCAGGTCCCTTGATGCCTCATGCTTTGTTATAAGCTCTCGAAGATAGAAAGACCCATTTACCCATTTACTTTCCACAAAGAAACTTGAGGAAAAGGAAACCGTTGACATTTTGAACTTTAACGCTCATTTGCTAGACCACGAAAGCAATATATTTAAATATATCCTTGTCAGAATTAAATAGCTCGCTATCAGACCGATTATTGCGTGCAGCGAAATGCACTAATGAAACCTGGTAGCTGAAAGAGCTTTGGTGACCTTAACCTTACCTGTGCCCAAGTTCGTGGGCCCCGGTCAAGATAGCGAAGTAGTCGCCTTTGTCTTGTATAGTGGAAGAACTCATACCGTCCGTACTGCAAATTGTCTCGAGGTATGGTAATGGTAATTTATATAGCGCTTCTATCCATGCTATTTTAGCATGCTCAGTGCGCTCTAGAAGGCTATTAATCTGTGAGAGGTTTCACTGCTGCCGGTTAAGCGCTCGTGATAACAACTCAATATTAACGTCATCTAGTCCCAAAACTCCTGTAGGGCGACAGGGATCTGCCGGTGGCGGGGCACGAACTCGCGACGTGTATGCCAAACCTGATCAAGTAAATGTGATAAAAGAACAACACTTATTTATGTCCAGGTATAGTTGTTTTTTAATATACCTAGTTCTGTCTCAATTCACACATATACGAGATAACAACGTACAAATGGGCCATTGTAAATCAGCATTTATGATTTCAATCTTCTTGTGCTTGTAAGTTTTCAGATCGCGTTATTTTTGTTTATATTTTGCATTGACAATCGCACGCCAATTGTTTCTATCCGTTCTGAAACCTTAGAGATTATGCATTATTTTGCATTGACTACACCTCTCACAAAGCGGACTGGATTGGATCTTGGATCTAGGCAAGTACTGGGTGCTCTTGCAAAGTTCCAGGTTATTAGTAGGCTATTAGAGAACATTCTTTCGGAGAGCTTAAGGTGGGGCGGAGTCTAGTCTTAAGCGGTCAATCAATAGGCGAACGTATGAATAGGCTAGTAAACCTAATGTTGCAAATAGTTAGACGGGCGAAAAAAACACATGCGTAGCTGCTGAAACCAGAAGGCCCTAAATATTTGAAGAATATTTCCATGACAATACGCATTGACAAGTCTTAATGAGGCGTAAACTTTTGAACCCGAATGTTCGTGAACTTCCTGTTCTATTTTTAAACTAATAAACAAAAAAGCATGCTTTTGCTGGTGTTTGACAATTGATTTCAACCTCGACGGCCAGTTCTAGTCTTTTAGAATTAAACAAAGGATACAATATTAGTTATGAGGAATCCGTTTTTAACATCAAAAGTGAACAGGCGATAATTAATACTCAAGTGTTAGTCGCGAGAGGTTAAAATTTTATTTGTTTACAAAAAAAATGAGTCAAGAGTTGCGTTTCTTGGTTATTGAAAAACAAAATGCGTAAATTCATAAAAACGAATAACAAAAATTATTTGGCATTAAGCAATAAGTTTGATATTTTAAAAAGGTGATTATTCCCTTCTGACTTTCACAATACATTGTTTTGCTTTGTAAACATCTATTGGAAATGAAATAAATTTTAATCCCCAACAAATTTGAGTACAACCAGTAAAGTAGCACACATACATTGTTTCCAAGAAAATGATCGAATAAGAACGGAAATGTTTTTGCACGTGAACTTTTATGCATGCATACACGTTAAGACTTGTCCATTCACACATTTTGTATGGATACAATCTAAACGTATAGTACATCGTGAAAAGTCAGAAGGAGGAAAGTCCCATTGCACCACCTGAACAAAAGACGGTAAAGAATCTATTAATTAATAAATAGTGAATTAATTTAAAAGCAAGAAATGATCAACCAACCTAATATATCTATAAATTTTGTTGAACTTGCCATATCAAAGCTATTAGAAAATTACAAAAGAAATAAAAATAATTATCTAAGTATATTATTCATGTTTACATCTATGTGGAATGCACTTTTGAATTCACGTTCTATGTTGTCAGTCTAAGTAAACTACAAACATTCCTATGAATACATGTAGATCAAATTATAAGAAAAGCAATCCCATCTGACCAAGGTTAAGAAAAGTTAACTAAGTAAAAAAAAGTAAGTCGTATTTTATAATTATATTGCCATTGGTTGGCGGATGTATTGGAATTACAAACCATGTATGGAATTTTAATATGTATTGTGTTTTACTAAATGTAAAAAAAATAGACATCTGGAGAGAGACAGAAGTGTTGTAATTGTTTTAAAATTACTGCGTATTGCTCTCAGGTTAAGAAATAAAATACTCTCCAACCCAATCCACGGAGTTTTTCACAAGCTGGTGACCAATAGTCAAGTTTACGAGTTGTGATCTGTTAGAAAGCAATCAATAGATGGCATTTCAGATAAGTGTCCGGGACCAGAGTAGTACGCTCCGTATCCCCCATCCCTTCCAGGGTAGAGCTATCTTATGTCAGGTGTGTATGAAAGCGCGGCTTGCATTTCTATGGTTTAGGTAATTCATTTCCCCCAACCCTCAACGTGTATTATCTCAGGCGTCGATTTATACTTCTCCTGATAGACAGATGGTGGCCGAGCGGCAACGTGGTCATATGGCGTACCGAAGGTCCTGGTTTTGAATCGTAGTGAAAGCTAGGATTTTTTTCCCGGGCCTGTACGGCGTCCCCGAATCTACCTAGCTTTGATGGGTACCTGGCCATAGTTGGGGTAAAGTAAAGGCGGCTGTGCATAGTGCTAGCCACACAATCACATAGTTCGCTTCACCGGCTATAGGATCGATTTGGTCCAACGGGATACTTTTTTTTCGATATACACAAATCGGTCTTGCCATTTTAATATCATAGTTTTCGGACCTAAGGGAATTGCCCCAAGTACTGTAGTTTTTTTTAAAACCAGGGAGATTCTTAGAAGATCTAAAAATGTTGTACTGGTGTCAAGCCGAGTGATATAAATGTATCTTTCTCTACAACTCTCTGCGCTTGTATACAATTAACTAATAATTTTTATTTTTTTTTAAATATGCTGAAGGACAAAACAATTGTAATCAAGACAAATTTCCATTTGTTTTGATCAATAAAGAAATCTTATCTTATCTTATCTTATATAATGTAAGTGTAAGGCTTTTCTCTGTGTTGAGTCCAGTGCCAGCCTTGCTTTGAAGCAGAAGAGACGGACATGCACTTGTGGATCTGGAAAGGTAAAAAGACCAATTTTTATGTGATTGATTTTTCTTCTTCTGTTGTCTGACTAAACATTTATGGTTTAGTCTGGTTTAGTCTCCTTTAATAACGACTTCACCTTCACCTATCCCATAACAAGAGTGAGGGTCGTTGGGGCACCATTTTATTTGACAGTTGGATGATTTTATGACATTCGTCTCGGTCCTGCACCGCCATTTGGGAATATGCTAGAAACAAAAAGGTCTAATCCATGATGTCATCATCCCATCGTCTCTTCTGCCTGTCTCTTTTTCTTACGACTTACTCACACCCAAATTACGACCTAATTGCGATATACCCATACCCGAATTACGACCTAATCAAGATCAATTAATATCTGTTAACGACACATTACAAACGATTAAACAACGAAATAAGTCCTAAATACGACTTCAACGCGAGCTTTACACGACGTTTTTACGACCTATTCAAGTACTACGTACGGCGTAATAGCTACTTAACAACGATCTAGTCACGATCTAATAACGACCTAATCACACTCATATATTTTTGTTACTTCTGGAATAACATTGGTCAAATTGTTCATACTTTAAATATGTAGTGTGTATATAGTGTTTATGTCAGAAGCCTTTAATCTGAATTAAATATAGGCGTTTAATAGTTTCGTAAAGTTTTAAAACCTATTTCAATTGTTTGAAAATTCTCAAAAAAATTTGTCAATACAAGTTTCCGTGTTTAAAATTGTTTAACTAAAGATTTATTATTGAAATAAAATAGTCTAGAATCTTGTATATATTGAATTATGCTATATGACAAATAACATTGCGTAAGGTATAATGTTATAGTCACGATGAAGTTGTTTTATGAATGATGTTGTATACTGTATTGATTTGTGTAAAGTAGGGGTCGGCAAACTTTTGCTTATAGAGTGCCAAAATAGGATTTCTAAATTTTTCGACGTGCTAACAGCCTTGTTACAAAGACAACTCTTAAGCTAGGCTACAACTACTCGCGTGATAATAAGGGGGGTGGGAAGTGGTAAGAAGGACATCTAGATAGCCTATCCGATTGGGGAGGGGACTAAATGTACACGTTTTCATAGTCTGATTGACAAAAAGGGAGAGGGATTAGATTCATTTACTATCATTTAGGGAGAGGGCGGGGTTCTCTCACGCCTCGAATCATAGGTTGTTTTGTTTGTTGTTTTTTTTTTTTTTTTGGGTATAGGCCTACATAAATGTGGACATAACAGCAACGACAATAACAACTATATAAGTAAGATGTGATATTTTTGGGTATTCATATATATATATATATCCTTAGAGGTGGTGAATTGATAGTAACTATAATATTGATTTACATTGAAAAAGGACTGGCAATATAATTTAGAAGTTATTAATTACTTCAATGCAAACGTCATTCCGTAGAGTCGACCTACAAATAATCTAAAAAATTGATAGAAATGTATTTGAAACTCAAGTAGATCTAAATAAAACGAGGTACGGTGGACGAGCGCAGCGCGTTCAGCTGGCGTATCAAGGTTTGGGTTCGAATTATGGCTACAGCTAGGATTTTTTCACGGGTCTGGAGGGTGTCCCTAGTCTGCAGTGACCACAGAAACTGGTGAACGCTGCACTTCTGTACCCATGGGCCTTAAAGCTGCGAAGTGTGGAAACCACCGATACACTCCGTTTAAGAGTGTGATGTACGTCTGTCTTGTTCGACGATGACCTTCTTCTTAAGCATTCCATTTTGCTTTCCTTTGCTAGGTCAGACTGGCAGCCCTGTTTCTCTGATGAACCGGGTATTTATTTGTAAGAATGGCTTTTCTTCCATGGTGACTCCTTCACATGCTTGGTAAAGAAAGCCTACTTAACCGAGGATTAAAACCTAACGGTTACCCTCAAATGATTTAGCCATCCAGCTGAGGCCGTTTCCTGTAGTGTGGTCTCAGTGCATGCTACGGCTACGTGAAGCCACAGATGACAGCTGTGTGCCAGGTGGGGACCAAATTTAGAAGAGAAACCCCGAAAGAGTACATCAGCTCACCCAACCAGATGCACTATAGTAGTATAGTGTGTAGTTTTCGAGTCGTATTTGAGGCGCGCGCCTCTGCGCCTCAGTTGACCTTTGACCTTTGACCCGGAAGTGCCCTTTGACCCCGTCACCGGAAGTGACCCCAACCGGAAGTGACGTCATCCAAGATGGCGTCTTGTCGTGTCGTTACACGACCGACCGTGACCTAGTGACCCCTACTGGAAGTGACGTCATCCAAGATGGCGTCTCGTCGTGTGTTACACGTTCGGCCGTGACCTAGTGCCCTTTTGACCTAGTGACCTTTTGACCGCGCGGTTATTTTGTGGTATTACACGTGCTTTGAGCACGTGCTTTAATTAAAGATGGCGGAACCAAGATGGCGTCTTGTCGTGTTGTTAACACGTGTTATTAAATTATTATTTTGTGTGATTTTATCACATGTTTTAAGTATTACATGTGATTAATTATAGTGTGTAGTGTTATTACACGTGGTTTTATCACACGTGGTTTAATTATTACACGTGATTTGTTCACGTGCTTTCATTATAGTATTACACGTGGTTTTATCACGTGGTTTAATTATTACACTAACTAAAGATATTGACAACAGTACGACATATAGAAAAAACAAAAATAGGTTTAACGTTATATATTATTTTATTGACATTCTTCAAAATCACTTCCCAGTTAAATTATTAACCAATCAGAGCGTCCTGTAGGCGGCGCCAGATTATCTCGATATTTCGTTGATTGATCATGGTTCTATGAGAGATAGAAAAACATATTAGCAAAATATAAAAAATAGAATCACACTGCTTAAAACATACCAGTTCTCACAATGGATCCAAGGTGGAAACATCCCTTCACAGCGCTTATAGCCGGACCAACCGGTAGCGGTAAAACAGTATTTGTAAACAAATTACTGACACAGCTATCTGATATGGTGGACCCTGTACCAGAAGAGATCATTTGGTGTTATGGCGAATGGCAACCGATATACGAGACCATGAAAGGTGTTCATTTTGTGGAAGGTCTTCCTGATATGGAACAGTGGGGGGTCGGAGATAAGAAACGTCGTCTGGTTGTCATAGATGATTTAATGGCCGAAACCGATGATCGGATTACTAAATTGTTTACTAAAGGGAGTCATCACCGAGATATCAGTGTTTTATACATTGTACAAAACCTGTTTGGAAAAAACAAAGAACAAAGAACCATCAGTTTAAATTCACATTACATAGTGCTCTTTAAAAATCCTCGCGACGGAGCACAGATTACAAATTTGGCAAAACAAATGTACCCTGGGCGTGTTTCTTATGTACAAGAAAGTTTTAAAGATGCAACAGCGACCCCTCATGGTTATTTACTGCTCGACCTTCGACAAGACACACCGGATCACTTGCGCTTACGGAGTAATATATTTCCTTACGAGAAACAAGTTGTCTACGTACCTAAATAAATGTCTGAAAAGACGAAACGACAGGGAGAACTATTAAGGTGTTTATGTCGGGCTAAGCCACCTGCCATAAAGGCAATTTTGAAAAATGCCACACCCCAACTCATACACACACTGTGCGAGTGTTGTCACAATGTATTAAAAGGGAACGTTCCACTTACAAAACATCAGAAGCTTCGTTTACGTCGACACAAAACCAGTCTAAGAGAACTTACCAAAAAGAAACTATCCGTAAAAAAGCGGAAGCAAATACTTCAACGCGGTGGTTTCATAGGTGCGTTACTCGGACCGGTTCTAAGTGTTCTTAAAGGTGTTCTAGGTTTCTAAAAGATGGCCAAGAAAATGGTTTTGATTGACCCACGACTATTGGAATCTATGAATCAAAAAACATATGTACCACCAGATACACTTAACGATAATTTAAGAGACTTGGATAACCAAATGCAACAGATCTTAGAGCGGGAAGATTTATCACCGCGCGACAAAGTCAAACAGTACCAACAAATTCTACAACGCTATACATTTCGTCTTGGCGAGTACAAACAAAAACCACTAGGATTATTAGATATGAAACCTCAGCCTCAAGCAACGCTACAGTCAAATACACCAACAGCGTCGGACCAACAACAACAAAAATTAGACGTTGAACCTAAAAAAGTAGACGTTGAACCTAAAAAAGAAGAAACACCAATCGTGATTCCCGAATCAACAAAGAAAAGTAAGAAACAGAAAAACGCAGAGAAAGACAAAACAACCCCAACTCAACCTAAACGAACTAGGAAAGCTAAAAGTACAAAACAAGGTCAATGGGAGGAGTGGTAAACTTACGCAGATATTATTTTGAACCGGCTCGTCCTGGCGCTTTCGGTGGTGTTTTTAAACATCCAAAATTTAAAACAAAGGAAATTAAAGAATGGTTAAGTCACCAGGACACGTATACATTACACAAACCGATTCGTCGGCGTTTTCAAAGACGAACAACTATAACAGGTGGTATGAACCAACAATTTCAAGCTGATCTCATAGATATGCAAGGGCTACGAAAATATAATAATGGGATTTCGTACATACTGACATGTGTGGATGTATTTAGTAAATTCGCTTGGGCCATCCCGATAAAGACAAAAACAGCTAAAGCACTAGTCGAGGCAACACGACAAATTTTTGAAAAGCGGAAGCCACTTCAGATTCAAACCGATAAAGGGAGCGAGTTTACCAACAAGACTTATCAAAAATTTCTCAAAGATGAGGGTGTGCATTTCTTCACCACGGAGAACGAAGATATTAAGGCCGCTATCGTAGAACGATTCAATCGCACCTTAAAAGAAAAAATGTGGCGCTATTTTACGAAAACAAATAGTCTTCGTTACATTGATGTACTAGATCAATTGCTTCAAAATTATAATAGCTCATTCCACAGAAGCATTAAAATGGCGCCCGTGAATGTTACTTTAGAAAATCAAGAACAAGTGTGGAATACCTTATACGCCCCTGTTAATACCCCACGTCGAAAAGGGTTTGAAGAAGGTGACCGGGTCAGAATCGCACAAGCCCGACAAAATTTTAAAAAGGGTTACACACCTGCGTGGACAGAGGAGCTGTTTACAATCAGTCGGCTCAAGTCAACAACAAAGCCAATAGTTTACATTTTGAAAGATGATGCCGGTGAAGAACTAAAAGGTTCTTTTTATAGAGAAGAACTACAAAAAGTAGGAGACAAACAAATATACATGATCGAAAACATATTACAAGAACGACAACGCGCCGGCGGTGGAAAAGAGTATTTAGTCAAGTGGTTTGGTTACAACTCGTCATTCGATAGCTGGATCTCAGACAAAAACATTTCGAAATATAAAGACTAGCGATGGAACCAGCCATATATCGCGATGCAACAATTGAATCTGACAGACCCGTCTCCTCTACGTCCGGATCATCATTCGCATCCACCCTCGTGACCTGGTTGGGTAAAATAAAAGTAAGACCAGGTGCCGTATTCATTTCACAAATGATCGTTATATACACAGTCATCTTCGTGGCGTTGTTCAATCTCTCACGTGGTGTCGGAAACGAACAGGAGGAAAAATTGTGGGTCGTCTTATTATCCAGCTGCTTAGGATACATACTACCTAACCCCAAGCTTTCAAGAATAAAAGATTCACAATGAGTTTTTATATAACACTACCAAGCAACTCTTCCCCAAAACTTTTTCCAAATAACAAGGCAGATCACTTTTTTGTCAAACTACCACAGACGATTGATATCACAGCGAATTATGAAGTTGGTTTGGTCGAGATACAATTTCCGAACCGTTATTGTCTTATCGAAGAAAATGAATTGTGGGTACAGTATGACTCGAACAAGGACGGCGAAGAACCGAAATCACGTTTAATCCTTACCATTCCACCTGGGAAATTTCACTCTGTAGACAAAATTATCGAAACATTGGAAAAACTAACATTAAAAGAAGAAATACGGGATGGAAAAGTCAGAATTATTACGACTGACTGTGACAAGCCTTTAAAGAAAGTTGTTATAAAAGTAAACGAACCAGGGGATGTAATTATCCTTAGTGATAAATTGACTAATTTTCTTGGATATTTTAACGGAGCACAAAAACTAACCAGTAATATTGGTGATCAAGAGATCGATACCAATATAAAGACGGTATTCGTCTATTGTGATTTAGTCGCCTCGAGAGTGGTGGGAGATGTGTTAGTCCCATTACTACGAACTGTACCTATCATCGATAAAAGACCGCTTTCTGTTTTTCGGATTTACGACAAACCACACTACATACCCCTGAGTCGTTTTTCCTTCGACACAGTGGAAATACTTTTAACGGATGCGCTAGGACAACCTATTCCATTTACGAGTGGGACGTCGGTGTTGACACTCCATTTTAGAACACGGAGACATTTTGACCTAGAATAATCATGGTGAGACATACAGTATTACAGCGCAATCCCAAATTATACGAAGATTTTTATTGTAATCAAGGCGGACAAGGACTTCCTGTTTTTATTGGAGGTCGGAATCAGGGAGGACATGGGATTGGCTCTTTTTTTAGTGGACTAGGACGAATGGTGCTTCCATGGTTAAAGACAGGCGGCAAAGCCCTACTTAAAGAGGGTGTAAACACGGGCTTGCAAGTCGCGAACGACGCATTATCTGGTAGAAACGTGGGAGAGTCATTTAGAGAACACTCGAAAGAAGCGGGTAAGCGTTTACTACAAGGCGCAGTCAATCATATTAGTCAGTCCGGAAGTGGTTTTAGAAAGAGACGACGCGGTGCACCGCCGGGCCAACCTCGCAGTAAACAGATAAAAACAGCTCACAGACCAGGCACGTCTCATAAGAAGACCCAGCGCAAGAACAATCAACACCGTAAACATTTTGATATTTTTGACTAAACAATGTCTTTGCTACACCCCAGTTCTTGTGAATGTTTACATTCTGGTTTGGATTTGTTTAGCGTACCACCAACACAAACAGCTGTGGAAGATGGTCAGTTTGTTGAGATACATCCTCTAGCCTCACTGGCAGGAGGGGCCCCTATAGAATTTTCAATCTCTGGAAACAGTGAGGATTATTTAGATTTGTTCAACACCTTTATTCATATCCGTGTCAAAATAACATTACCAGACGGCACTAATTTACCTGACGACGCTAACGTAGGTCCTGTAAATTATTTTTTACACGGTTTATTTAGTCAAGTTGACATAGCGCTCAATGACACACTTATTTCACCATCTGAAAATACGTATCCCTACCGTGCTTATATCGAAGCAACGTTAAATCACGGACTAGATGCCAAACAAGGACCTCTAACGGCAGCGCTGTACTACAAAGATTCACCCTCTTTTTTCAACGATTTCAACGATACTAATAGTGGTTTCAAAACCCGTAAGGAAATTGTCGCAAACAGTACTGAAATTGACTTAATGGGTCGTCTACATACAGATATTTGTGTTCAAGACCGTTACATTTTAAATGGTGTCGATGTAAAAATAAAACTGTCCCCATCAAAAGACACATTTAACCTTTTGACTTCCAAACCTGAACTTGGCTACAAATCGGTAATCACGTATGCCAAATTATTGGTCAGAAAAGCTAAATTAAACCCAGCCATTTCATTAGCACATGAAAAAGCGTTACAAAGAATGAATGCCAAATATCCATTTAAACGAGTTGTGATAAAGACCTGTTGTATTCCAAAAGGAATGTTATCGCATCATCAAGATAATCTGTTTCTTAGTCAGACACCCACCCGGATAGTTATTGGACTAGTTAAGGCTTCAGCGTTCAATGGCGCTTATGGCTTAAACCCCTTTAATTTCGAACATTTTGATTTATCTTATTTGAACGTAACAGTGGATGGTAAATCTTTTTCCAAACCATTGGTGATGTCATTCAACAAAAATCAAGTTGTGCGCGCCTTTTTCGAAACCAATTTAGCCCTGGGCTATATAGGAAGAGATGCAGGTAACTCAATATCAATAAATGACTTCCGGAACGGTAATAGCCTCATGGCATTCGACTTAACTCCCAGTCTATTAGATGGGAATCAACTTGAGATGGTTAAAAGTGGCCCTATATCCATTGAATTAAAGTTTGCAACAGTTACAAAGGAACCGATTCAACTCATCATATATGCCGAACAAGATTCTATACTTGAAATCTCTAAAACGAGGCAAATATTAACAGACTATACAGCCTAAACACTGTTATTAACCCGCCAACCCTTCAGAATGAACACACACCACCTACAAGCCATACTTGATTCTGATACCTTTGCACGCCGACTCTCACTCACCCTCGTCTTAGCATGTGATCAACTTCCAGCCTGCCTCGCTGCTGACAATGCCTCGGGATTTATCATAAACCTAGACAAACAAGTCGAAATTGGGTCGCACTGGGTTTCTCTGTTTTACAACGGACTTGGACAATTTACGTACTTCGATAGTTTTGGGTTTGGACCACGGTCTTCTGAGATTGTAGAGTTTATTAACAACAATTCAACAAGACCACTGCTATATAATACCCGGCATTTACAGACAATTGTTTCTAAAACGTGTGGATTGTACGCAGTTTATTTTATACTAGCAAAGGCCCGTGGGTTCAGTCTACAAAGAGTGCTATACCCATTTTCAAATTCAGCACAAAGACAATATCTTAACGACATTATAATTTTAAGAATTGTGAAAAGATTAACTAAACGCTCTGATTTAGACGTTTTATTTCAAGATGGCTGATTCATGGGTTTTGCAACGAGACCGGCTGGGGTAGTCAAGGGAGACAAAAAGACACCTTCAAAGATGGCTTGTGTCTCATTATTCATGAATAAACCAAGGCTACATTTGCGATCTTATCACGGGAAAAGAGATAATTTAATGCCTTCACCGAGCGCCCTGGTGTTAACAAAAGAAGGGTTTTTAAATTTAATTTTGCTAAAAGATGATATTCTTCAAGCATTTGAAAAACTAGAACAATCACACAGAACTTAGTGCTAACATATTTTTTAGTTTAATGTTGTATGTATATGTTTTTTTTTTTTATGTATATTATTAAATGTATATTATTGTATGTATTATATTCACGTAAACATTATATAATTCTGTATATGTATTATTTAAATGTAAACATCAATTTCTATTTAAATGTATATTATTTAAATGTATAATATTGTATGTATTATATTCACGTAAACATTATATAATTCTGTATATGTATTATTTAAATGTAACCAGCAATTTCTATTTAAATGTATATTATTTAAATGTATATTATTGTATGTATTATATTCACTTAAATATATAATTCTGTATATGTACTATTTAAATGTAAACATCAATTTCTATTTAAAAGAGTATTATAAAATGTGTATTATTCGTGAAATAGTTTAAATGTAAACATTGTGTATTATAAGTATTATTATATTTTCAAAAGCGTAAATAAAAGAACTTACACACAAAATTGATTCTGTTATTTTGTTAGTGGTGACAATATCTGAAATAAATACGGTAATAATAGTAATATATATATATATTGTAAGCATGTTAAATCTTCAAGGGTGTACAGTAAGAATAAACTCGATATGTCAGTCTAGCACACACATACACACACACACACACACACGCGCGCGCGCACACACACACACACACACACACACACACACACACACACACACACACAGCAGCCATACGTGCGGGCACTCTCCCTCTCCGCTTTTGTAATTAATAATATTAAAAATATTAAAAATTAATAATAATTATTGTTTTTATTGAAAACTAATGTATGTACTAGCATACGTAGTGCAAGCTGCAACCTAGCATTCTGGAACCAAACACACAACCAGCTCTACACATACATACACACACACACACACACGATCAGACATACGCGCGATGAACAGGTGTTATAGATTGCATTTGTGCTGGGCAGGGGAAAAAATACAGGGCTCTTGTAAAGAGCGGGGAGGGTGGGGGATCTTTGGTTTACCACAGACACGGCTTGCTAATTGCACACACACACACACACAGTCAGGGGAAAAAAAACACACACACATTGTTAAATCCACGGACGCTGGTCAGTGAAAGATTCGCACACACACACACAGTTAGGGGAAAAAAATTACAGACTCTTTAGTGAGCGGGGAGGCTGTGGTGGACTTCCCGCTGCGCGCTTCATTGAATCTCTGGTATACTGGTCTGGGGAAAAAAACACACACACACATTGGCTAAATCCACGGACGATGGTCGGTGAAAGATTCGCACACACACACACACACAGGCAAACACACCTGTGGAGTACACGCGTTGTGTTATAAAGAATGTTTTATTAAGCATTTGTTGGAATCATTTGGCTTAGATTTATAAATAAAGTAAATGCAAACTAAACTATGAACAGAATATATAGTTGAATTAGTATTTATGTAGATAATATATTTATCTATTTGTTTATCTCCCACCCTCGTTCATTCTTTCTCTCTCTCTCTCTCTCTCTCTCTCTCACTCTCTGCCTCTCTCTCTCTCTCTCCCACTCTCTGCCTCTCTCTCTCTCTCTCTCTCTATGTGTAATGTTTTACACTGAGTACAATGATGTTAGAAAAAAATGTATTGAATATATTTTAATGTCTATCTATCCAATTACCTGTCTATTTAGCTGTTTATATACCTGTCTATCTGTTTATATATCTTTTTAGCTATCTAGGCTGTTTATATAGCTTTTTAGCTATCTATATACCTGTCTGTACACCTATCTAGCTATCTAGCTGTTTATATATCTTTTTATCTATCTAGCTGTTTATATATCTAGTTGATTATATACCTTTCTGTACAGCTATCTATATAACGAATTAAGTTAACATGTGATATAAAAACAAAAATACTTACATATTTCTGTATATAGCAACAGGCAATTGAACTAGTTGTAGACTGGAATTCTGGAACAAGGGTTGATTTACGATACTAGAACAAGTGAAATTTAGCAATCTGCCTCGGACTATATATAGCGTATTTTGACCACACCTGTATTTATCAGTATCATCTTAAAAGCCAACACTGTCTAAACCCATTTAAACATTACTTCTGGTTACGTATATTAAGCATCGGCTGAGAGTTTCGGTGTACAGGTAATTGGATTTGACTGGCCCTATGGTCAGTTTCCATTAGTTGCACTTGGCTAAGTGCATTTTACTCGTTGCACTGGTCAAAAATTTACTTATCTACCAACCTGAATCTCGGCTACGGCATCTGGCTCGACACGATGATGTAACAATTCAGACATTTTTAGTTCGCCAGCTGTTGCACTAAGGCACTTAGTGCAGGGCTAAAGGTCAACTTTTAGCACTAATGGGTTTTGTTTATCAATTAAATCTTTTTTTAGTCCACGTGGCTACTGACATTTTTGCACTAATGGGTTTTAGTACACTAAGGTCAACATTGTTCACTAATGGGTTTTAGTGCAGTTAGGTCAATTCTAGGTCAATTCTTTCATGTATATAAAGAGGATTGTATTTTTCCATTATTGAGCAAATTTTAATAAAATTAGGTAGTTTTCCTTATTCAGTTTTGTAAACGTGTTGTGGTTTCTCGTTGAGTAAAACGGTTCTTTTTGTAATTCTTATTAGTTCTCTTGAAAAGAATATGTCTATAGGACATGAAAATACTCGTAGCATTGCGGTGAATTACATAAAATATCGTTTACAATGCAATGGGTATACTTGGGAAAACGATGGTCGACATGAAAGTATTATCAACACTCCGAATTCTGTTCAAAATGCTATGAGAATACTAGGAGATGAATTTGAAGAACGATTTAAGAATAGATTTGATAACCTAATAGATGGTCTAGTCATAACTGATGACAATGCTTATGACACTTTCGCATCGATCGTTAGAGAAATATTTTGTGATGATATAAATTGGGGGCGAATTGTGGGGTTGTTTGGATTTTCAGGTCAATTTGCAGCTCGGTGTTTTCAACTAAAGAAATACCATTTAGTAGATAATCTTCTAGAATGGTTAACAACATATATTGATGTACATCTCTCGAGCTGGCTCAATCGTCATAATAACTGGGTAAGTAATAGGTTTACAAGAGTAACAAAGACAATCTTTAAACAAAAATCATCCTATAGACAGTTAAATATAAAAGCGTATATTAAACTAGCTTCCATCTTTCTTTTCCTTCACACAGGAAGGGTTTTTGGAATTCAAGTCTGGTAGAGGTGAGAATAAAAATTGCAGCTCTTGGCCATCAATTAAGACAATCCTAGGCTGTGCTGCTGCAGGCAATGGAATCTTGACACTTTGTGCACTTTTCGCTCTACAAATCCTGAACACTGAGAATCGAATATTATAAAAATAAATAAACTACCGGTCATGTTGATATTTTATTCCCTGTTTGATGTACTTGAGTGCAAATAAAAAAATGTAAAAATTAAAACGTTCTTTGTTTACTGTTTAAAAAATTATTACACGGTTACTGCCCTTGTATACCACGTGTATTGGACCCTATCTTGTTTTCTGTTTGACCCGCATGTGGAACAGTGGAGTCAACAACTTCAATACACCCCCTCCATCATTTTGTCTACAACCATAAAGTTAACAAAAAATACAAACTTACTTATATGATTATTTTTATTGTTTTTATCATTGTCATACTCCAAATTCCTCACTTAATACAATAAAGGGAGAAATATCTTACAACACACCCTTAAATTTTAAAATGTTCAACCCTAGTAAGTAAAAAATTACACGACAAAAATGAAAAGATACAATCCTTTAAGTATAACAAACTGACTTTTAATAGTTAAAGAGACACTTATTCGACAGTTATAAATAAAAAATATAAACTATTGTGGTATAGTATTTTAAAAGAACTATCTGATTTGAATACACGTTCAAAATACGCATACACTAAAATAATGTACTTTGTGAACGCGCACAACATCTGGACTTTATATTTTGCCTTGGAGTTCTAAAAAAATGTTTAGTGATTAGGCTTTTAAAACAATGATTATCAATTCAAATTTGAAATAAGTATGTTTAGAAGTGATAATGTTTAACTAGTTAAGTAAAATCTATTTACATGTATTATCAATTAACATTGAAAGAAAATTTTAAAGAGACAAATGTAGACTATGTAAGTATAAAGTATGCAAGTAAAAAGGGTGTCTTATTAAAGAACTTAAAAAAAATTATATAATTTAAGCATGAATTAAAGAAATTTACTCCTCTTAGTAAGTTAAAACGGCCCTTTACATGCTAATTATGGCTATAAAAATAATTATTTAATTAATAAAGTATAAACGTAAGAAAAAATTAATGTATCCCAGTAAATAAATGTACCCCTTATTAGAGAATGATTGATTAAAATGTGTTAATTACGACATTTGGGCATTAAAATCGCTCCTTTACGAAATAATTATGTCTATAAAAATTATAATTAGTTAATTAGTTAAGAATAAAATTAAGATAATTACTGTATCGAAGTAAGTAAAAATGTGTAAAAATAAATAATTGGGGATTATTTAGTGATAATTACGGCCCTTAGTAATTAAAATCGTCCCTTTACAAGTATAATGAGTTAATTAGTTAATTATCTCTCAAGAACGTTATTCGCAAAACCTTCATACACAAACAACAAACACCAATATTTTTTCTTCCTTTATTTTTATTTTCTTTTTATAATTTGAGACTCTAAAGCTAGCAATGTCTACTTGTTAACATTTGCCATGCAATAACACTTTGCATTTTCCAAGTTGTAAAAACGAACAATCGCCAGGGCTTCTTTCACGTCTGCTTGCTCATCAATTAGGCGCTGACAAGTTTCCTGCAGAGATTTGATGACATTCGTAGACCTCCCAAGGCTCTGAACTAACCCTTCAGTATCCGCATCCGCAAGTTTCTACACATCGAAAGTAAAGATATATTATATTTTAAACGAATGAGAGTAGGGCGCACTAATATTCTATATAGAATGCGTGTTTGTAATATATAAGATAAGACAAGTAGTATCTTACCTGCATTTCATCTTCTGTCAATAATACAACACAAGTGATGTCTCCTTTGATTTTCTCAATGATTGAAGACAAATCACAGTCTGTGCTGCTACATTCTAAGACAATTCCACTGTCGATAGCGCCTTGGTCAGCAACGCGAGCGGTAAAGGGATGTTTACCCATAGGATCCATGGCACTAAATGCTTTGCTCGTTATAAGGACATAGAAGGGAAGACAAATTTAGAAAGAGAGAAGAAGTTAGTGAGGTAGAGATTGAACACAATAGAAAGAGGGAACGTTAAATGATTACGGTTGGAGTGACTTAATGTTTGTTCGAAAAAGAGACGGAGAGAGAAATAAGTATAGACGGAGCAAGAAAAGGAGTCACAGAGAATGAGAAAGTAGAGGATGGCGCGCGGGAAAGAGAAAAGGAAACATCACAACCCATTAGACATCACACACTTCATGCATGTACTCAACACACAAAAAGCGGGGGGTGGTACAAATATAGGATTCAAAACACATCAAAACGCAGTCTTTACATACACACAACACCGCAGTTCACTTTCATATTTCTATATCAAAAGACAAGTACAAGCAGACGCATTTACAACCATACCACTAGACATTTAATTAGTTTTGGAGTGTCTAGGGCATACACACAGACTACACTTAGGGGCCGACATTGACAGACATTGGACTGGTTTCATAGTTGTAAAATAAAAATTGTCTTCTGATGTACATACATTATACTGTATATATGTATTGCTATTGTGTATACGTATTTGATTATGTATTGTTGTAAAATAAACATCTGGAACATTTATTTGATTATGTATTGTTGAAAAAGGATCATTACGGTGTAAAACTATGAATAAACTCATATATAACGTTAAACCTATTTTTGTTTTTATCTATATGTCGTACTGTTGTCAATATCTTTAGTTAGTGTAATACTTAAACCACGTGATAAAACCACGTGTAATACTATAATGAAAGCACGTGAACAAATCACGTGTAATAATTAAACCACGTGTGATAAAACCACGTGTAATAACACTACACACTATAATTAATCACATGTAATAATTAAAACATGTGATAAAATCACACAAAATAATAATTTAATAACACGTGTTAACAACACGACAAGACGCCATCTTGGTTCCGCCATCTTTAATTAAAGCACGTGCTCAAAGCACGTGTAATACCACAAAATAACCGCGCGTTCAAAAGGTCACTAGGTCAAAAGGGCACTAGGTCACGGCCGAACGTGTAACAACACGACGAGACGCCATCTTGGATGACGTCACTTCCAGTAGGGGTCACTTCCTGTGACGGGGTCACTAGGTCACTAGGTCACGGTCGGTCGTGTAACAACACGACAAGACGCCATCTTGGATGACGTCACTTCCGGTTGGGGTCACTTCCGGTGACGGGGTCAAAGGGCACTTCCGGGTCAAAGGTCAAAGGTCAACTGAGGCGCAGAGGCGCGCGCCTCAAATACGACTCGAAAACTACACACTATACTACTCACTATCTCTTCCATGGACACACCCTTTAAGAGTACGCCGGAGGGCTAAAGCATGTGAGACAGCCCCTGTTGCAAGTCTGAGAATCATGGCACTGCCGAGAGGCTACGAGACTCGGTGGGAAACAGTCCATCTCTACCACAACCTGGTGCCTGGATGTCGACATGTCTATAGTCTGGAATATGTGCTACCTGGCGACAGTGTAGACATACATTAAAAATCTGCGAACGCTGCTACTCCTGTCCTTAAGAACGATTTGCGAAAAAAATTCTGGCTTCGCCCCTGTATATATATATATATAAAGATCTTCAACACATACTACAGGGGCGCTAAAAGATCTTTACAATATTCCACGGAGGCGCTAAAGAGATCTTCACCACATACTACAGGGGCGCTAAAAGATCTTCACAATATTCCACGGGGGCGCTAAAGAGATCTTTACCACATACTACGGGGGCGCTAAAAATAAACATCTTTACCACATAATACCGGGGGCGCTAAAAAATAAAGATACTGTTATGTACTCGTGCGATAATATGTATGTGGCTGTTGTCTAGATGTAGGCTCAATATTCCAAGAGTTGTCTGTTTTAACACAGCAGCTCTCTGCACATGTGTGAGTTTTCAGCATGCATACATTTTGTCGCGATCCCTGTCCCATACATCTGTATTTGTACAAAGAGTATTGGGCGGGAGGGGAGGGGCGACGATGTCATCACGCCGGGTACTCATATGTGGCTGTAGGCCTATCTGTATGTGGGCGAGGCACCTGCAGATGGATAGATGAGCGGTGTCTCGGTCATACAATTGTTATCAGAAGTAATTAGAAAAGCCTTAGGTGTATATGTGTGGTTGGGGGAGGGGGGGGTAGAGATAGAAAAAATATATATTTAGAGGGTCGCGGCGTTCATAAGGTTGGGAGCCTCTGCATTAAAAGATCGGTATGTACACCTCAAGAAAATCTTTATGGTTCACCAGTTTTGTGTGTGGTACAAAAAAAAGTCGTTTCGGATGCGCTCCTTTGGCTTCTACACCATGGATCAGCGTGCCTTTATCAACGGAGACATTCTGAGACGCTTGAAAGACTTTTCTCTTGAGCTAGTGTTTTTGTAACTTCCCCGACCTATCATCTGCAACTGAATTGTGGATAAAAAATAGATATTTGATTTAGCGAAAATAATTATTTTTTTACCAAAGCATATTGTGGACTGTATTGTGTCCTACGCTCGTAAATGGTTTAAATATATTATTGCATTTCTATTAGTGTTTTAAATGATGTTGTTACTGTTTTTCTTGTTTGTTCAGGTAAGACTACTTATATGCATATGTTTAACAGTTGGCAATTTTCTGGATAAAAACACATACGTATAAGATCTATACTAGGATATGCAAGCTAAAACTCGGAATATAATAATAATCAATCACTGCTTACCAGGAACAGAAGAAGCCACACAATATACACATAATGTCTTCAAGACAATAAAAACGAAATAAATACACCAAACGGACAATTTTCTCTCCATGTCAACAGCAATGTAGATAACTGGTTCTTTTGTAAAAAAAAAAATCTTAATGGTTCTTTTCCAAGTCTAAGTTTACTGGCACATATGTAACAAATCACTGAATGATGTGTTTGTATTAAATTTAGAAAATAATTATCAGAAAGTTAAAACGTATATGAAAAGAAAGTTATGTTAGTATTGTTAGAAATATTTTTTTCCATCTAGATTCTATATTTTAAACGACGGGCGATATCAAAAAGCAAGAATAACTGATGATTGTAAAAATGCTTCATTTTATAATAATGGTTTATCCACAGGATAGGCTGGATTAAATTATATTCCTTCCTGGTTTATTTCTGAGAATCTGACATGGATATCAACTCCATTAAAAAAAATAGTCTTAACGTTTTTTTTTCCTTAGTCATAAGCATCGGTGACGCTCATGAATCAAGGGTTATGTTTAGGCAAGCCTGGAAACTGTCAAAAATAAATATGATACTATCCCTATACAGTTGATGTTCATACAAAGCGGTATGATAATTCGCCTGTTTATATTATAATGGCACCTGGAATGGGGAAGTCATAAGTCCTACTCCAGTGTAGTTTTTTTGTTCAAAAGGGCTGAATGGTTGTCATGGGCCGTTCCCTAATTAAAAAAAAAACAGCCAGTGACGGGTGAACGATCACGATAATTTATGTGTTGCTTATATCATTCTGTAATAGAACATCCGTTATCTTGATAACGCACGAAGGCCTACTTACCGATCACTACAGGTTTCGTACTGTGATGACGTCATATGTACTTGAGATGCGAAAAACTGTTTTTTCTCTACAGGCGCTGAACAGAAAACAGACCAATAGATGTTTCTAGACATGTATTTATATTTTATAAATATTTTATTCATCTTGCAACATGCAAAAATGATGTACATCATTATATAATAAGTTGTATCTTCAAATCATGATAATTAAGTTTTAAGTCCACTCAATCAAACTCAACGAGTTTTTTTTAAAGATTTCGTCCCGTTATAAACTTGCAGGGCTTATTTTTACACTTGTAATGACTATTTAAATTTCTTTCCGAATGTGTCATCTATATCAATCAAAGTAGACCTTCTATAGCGCTATTATGTGAGAGTGTGTGTGTTTGTGATGCCAATCATAATGGCTCGATCTAACGGCAAAGGCGCAGTTTGTTTTATCGCTTGATCGGTCACTTTGGTAAGAAACTACTTTGTTTATTTCCCCCCCCCAAAAAAAAAAAAAAAAAAAAGAAATGTCGAAAATTCTTCTTTCTCACTTTTTTTTTTTTTTTGGTGAAGGGGGTGGGGGGTAATAGTACGTGAATGACTAAGTTTATAAGTCTCAAAACAGTTCAGTTTTGTTTGTTTGAAATCCTCTTTGCATTTTACATTGTTTTTATCCTTTGACATAACTTCCGTCTTATAAATGTATTTCTATGTTGCTGCTTTTACTTGGGGCCTATTTCCAACTGTTCGCGGCTGCGATAACTTTGGCTATCCATAGGAATCTTTTACAATCATGCAACCAGGTCCCACGAGAGGGGTGGGTGGGTACAGCCGGTACGCCGTACCGGGTCCCATGAGAGTTTAGGGGGCCCATGAAGCCCATGAATATTAAAATTAAAAATTTAATTGGCAATTACGCAAGTATTTTTTGTAATTGTTGCCTCAAAACCTCCTACAATCTCACGTGACGCAAGGGGCCCTTAATTTTGAGATTCTTTGAATGTGTACTTGAACATTTTGTTAAATATGCAATGAAGCCTTTAGTTGTTATATATAGGGCCTAATTATTTTCGATAGGATTCAAGATCTATTTTTTTTAATTTTTCTCCAGATACACTTACAAATATAGATCTAAGACCTATGAGCCTTAAAGGCTTACAGTTCTCCCTGTTAGCGTAGTAGCCTAGTTCTACATACTCTATATCGCTGCATACTAGTACGGCAGTCAAAGCTAGTTAGTCGATCGTTTTACACTTTAATGTGCGGTAGCCAAGAGGGGAGGTTGACGGTATCATAATTTTAGACAAATGCAAATACACATTATTCAGTTGCAGCCTCAACAGGAAAATACTGTCAAAGCGGTTGAGTTGGCTTTGGGCCACTTGTTAAAGATTAATCTTACTCCGAAAACCGGAAACAAAATCCATGAAATCTATATGTTATGTCGGTTCCTTCACTTGCATCATAATGCCAGTCGTATAGCACAGTATACTAGTCCCTATTGACTTCTGCAACAAAGTCATTGTGATGCGACAATAGATATGGAAGTTGTAAACATAGAAAATATGCACAACTAGGGGCTTTGCTGAACAGTTGAAAAACAATGTGGAATGAAGCTAAGCTTGTTGCAGCCAACCTGCAGATAGAAGTACAATTGCTTAGGAACGACAATACAACTACAACTGCCAGAAAAAGAACATAATTTCATGCTGAGGATACACCTGATGAAAATGTGAATGATATGAATGAAACAGAAGAATGCCCTGAGTAAGCCCACATTAGAAAGCACATATTTTATGTTGTATTGGGTAGTGTTATTGGAGGGCTTACAGTTTACAGTTCGGTTCAATTCAGTCAAAGATATTTCTGACACACCCAGCTTTCTTTGGAACCACCAAGATATGTCAGAAGAAGACATATATTATATAATATAAAGCTGCTAAATTAGCAGAAAAGTATTATAATGACATAAGTAGTGAAGACTTTCTTCAGGAAATAATTCACCTAACAATAGATCTCTATGCAAATTTTGGTAAAGAACAGTTGGGTGCATTGGCACTGTTAAATGCTTTGGCAAATTCCAAATTAGAAAATATTTTTCCTAACATAAGTGTCAGTTCGAGGATGTCCCATACAGCACCAGACAAAGTAGCATTAGCAGAGAGGAGCTTCAAGTTATTAAAGGTGCTCATCAAAAATTACCTTAGGTCCACAATGAGTCTGGATCGCCTGAACAACTTGGCTAGGCTCAGTATTGAGTCTGGCATTGCAAGACAAATAAACTTTGACACTGTAATAAGTAGTTTTGCCAAGAAAAAGGCACGCAAGGCAGTTCTGTTTTAATAAAACTAGTATTTTTCTTCTCCGTTTTTTTTTGTTTATCATTTATGTAGGCCATTTGGTGTATTTTCTGTTGACTATTTGTTTTCACGGAACAGTAAGCATTCAAAAGATGAATGATTTTGGTATATTTGTAAAAATTAATGATTCGATAGACATGCATAAAATGCGATTAAGATGTATATTTATGAACTTTTTTTTGTAATAGTAGGCTTACCGTATTGAAAAATTGTGAAGTTGTTAATCGTTTATACTTTATAGAATTACAATTTAAAACGCATTGAACTTGAAGTCGTTATTGTTGACTTGATATAATATTGCTATTTATTTATTACACAGTAGCTGTGACAACGACAAGTATCCTACCTTAACATGTGTCTCATATCTCAATTTACTCTCTCAATTTTCACATTCAAATAAATCCATATTAAAATTAATTATGACAAGTTAATTGGCCAACTTTAAAACCTCCAAAACTTCTCTTGTTCTTTTCAACCAAATTACTCATCAATCATCAGTGAGAGTCACTTTTCCTATTTTACATATCTTTGTAATATTTGCAAGATCAATTCTGATCAATACAGAAGCGGTGAACAATCAGATCTACAATAATTTAAACTAAGAACTATGTACTTTATTAATGTATTTTTGTAATACACCTGTAAGGCCGTGATTGAAATGATTACACTCTAATGGTAAATGGTAACATTTATGAAAGTTTCACAAAATGATATACAGACCATTTAAAGAGATTCCTGATTCTTCAAACGTATGTAATACAAATAAATCATCTAGATTAGTGTTAGTAAAAAAAGTGTGTTGGGGGGGGGGGGGGGGCTAGAAAAGATCTCGTAAATCTCTCGCAGGCTCTGCATGCAACTATATTGGTTCAGTACATTTTCAGGTATTTTTTTTATTAGTTCTTTACTTAACTGTTTTAGTGCTGTTGTGGGAGAGTTTTCCAATAAAGTATCTTGCTATTATATTTTACTTAGGTCGGGAAGGAAACGAAGATCAATTGCTTTAAACAAACATTATGTAATTATTCCTTAATTAGCAGAACGACACGGTCCACTTAAGATTCTTGCTAACATCGTTCACAACGTTTGAAGCTTTCCTTTATTTTCATATAAACAGCGTGTCGATCTAAATAATTTTATGCCATTTTATATAAACGAATAGTCATAAATTTACAACTTATACCATCAAGCAATATGACGCTGTAAAATATTGCAATCTATATTTATAATGCCATGAAACAAAAACAATTCATATCTTTCCATTTGTACTTGCTAGTGCTTAATATTCGAAAATAGTTCAATCTTGGAAATTTATCGAATCATGGACAATTATTCTTCGTCCGCATGGAATCACCTTCCACTACAGCTTTGCCAGAGCCTTTGCTTTGATACCTTCAGGAGCCGACTGAAGACTCACCTATTCTAGTAGCAGTATTCGCGTGCACATATAAACATTTTCGTCTGTTGTTCGTTGTCTGTACTCTGTAATTGTTGTCATCGCATAGAACTGTCATCAACAAGATATGCGCTATACAAGCACTATTATTATTATTATTATTATACAAACGTATCTATTTATTCTGTAAAATTGTTTATTGCTAGAGATGCACCCAAGTGTGGGAATCGGAGTCCTGGAAGTGGCCAGGAAGAAGAACATGACCCACTGTATAGTTCCGCTTGAATGTCGTAAAAGTGAAGAATAGTGAATTGTGAATAATGTTTTCAACTAGTCACGTAAAAAGTATACCCGATTCTAATGTGGCTTGACATAGGTCGTTATTGCTTATCGCACTAAACTGGACAGAGGTTTGAGCTCTGCCTGTTTGGTAGCTCTATCTTGGGAGCTAAGATTCCTTCTATAGGTAGTGAATTTTTTCAGTGCTAGGTACCGTATCAGGTGTTGCATATAGGTATGAACACTCCGTCGTATGCGTTTGTGGAATCACTCAGGCAAGCAAAACTTTCAGCATTTTGGACGCTAGATCGCAGTACCCTCAGTCTGTACTAACTTTTTCGTCTAGACATCTTTCCTAAAAATGATAGGTGGCAGGGTGGCGAAAATCGGTTGTCATAACTAGGGGCACGGCAAAAGCCTTAATTTGTTCCCAGATCTTAAAGATATCCTAAAGTCAAGCTAGCCCAGTTAGGTTCTTGACACTTGCGTGGACTAAGTAAAGCTACTTGGATTTAAGTATATTTTATTCACCGTAAATAATATAAACAAAACAAAATTCTTGAAAAAAAAGAATTGTTTACTTTTTAAGACTATATTAGTATTAAAACTTCAAATGTATATATAATATGAAACAGTTAAAAAAATTGTAGTTCTAGTTATATTGAAGTTCATTTCCTTGAATATGAATACAAATAAAAACGAAAAATAGTAACAGAAGAATTCGTTATGTGGTTTTGTAATAAGAATTGGCTTTCTTATTGATTGTGTGGTAGTTGATGATGTCATTATTGGCTGTGTTATAGTTAACAATGATGGTTTTATAAAATTGTGCTGTAGTTGATGATGTCTTTATTGGCTGTATTATAGTTAACAATGCTGTTTCTATTTATTGTTACATAATAATGTTGTTGCTATTAATTGTGTTGTGGTATGTGTCAATTGTTTATGTTATCGTTGCTGTTGCAGACGGAGTTGTTTCTTTTTTAGTTGAATTAGTTGTTGATGGTTTTGTGTATGTTGATGTGGTCGCCTACGTTGAATGCACTTTTTGCTGTAGTTAATGTAGGAGATGAAAGCGTTAAGGTAGAAATTAAAATTTGTCTTTGATGGTTTAGCAGCTGATGCTACGGTCGTGACTGGTGTCCCGGTGGATTTTGTTGTAGTTGAAGCTTTCATTCATGGTTTTGTAGTAGACATAATAGTCACTGGTAGCGTGTTAGTAGATGTTGGCGTTGCTTTTGATGTTGAAGTTGATTGCTATAGAGATCAACTAGTTGAGGTTGGTTGTAAATGTCAACGTAGCTTCTGTGGATATCTCTGTTGGTGTTGTAAATGTTGTTAGTGTTGAAAAAATTTGTTTCGAAGTTGATGTAGTTTTTGGTGTTTTTTGTAGTTGAGCCTAAAGGTGTTGTTGCTGGTGTTCTAGTATATGGTGCAGTTAAGGCTTTTAAAGTAGTCATTGATGTCGTAGTCGGTCGTGTTGTAAAATATCAAGTTTATAATTGTGTATTACGACTTAGATGTTGTCTTTTTTGTTGTTAAGATAGTGGTTGGCAACTTAGTTGTTGTTTTAGTTGTTGTTGGGGAAGTGGTTGGCAACTTAGTTGTTGTTTTAGTTGTTGTTGGGATAGTGGTTGGCAGCTTAGTTGTTGTTTTAGTTGTTGTTGGGATAGTGGTTGGCAGCTTAGTTGTTGTTTTAGTTGTTGTTGGGATAGTGGTTGGCAGCTTAGTTGTTGTTTTAGTTGTTGTTGGGATAGTGGTTGGCAGCTTAGTTGTTGTTTTAGTTGTTGTTGGGATAGTGGTTGGCAGCTTAGTGGTTGTTTTAGTTGTTGTTGGGATAGTGGTTGGCAGCTTAGTTGTTGTTTTAGTTGTTGTTGGGGTAGTGGTTGGCAACTTAGTTGTTATTTTAGTTGTTGTTGGGATAGTGGTTGGCAGCTTAGTTGTTGTTTTAGTTGTTGTTGTTGGGGTAGTGGTTGGCAGCTTAGTTGTTGTTTTAGTTGTTGTTGGGATAGTGGTTGTAGAAGTAGTTGGCAGCTTTGTTGACGTACTAAACGCTTTGGTCGAAGCTGCAACAAAAAAATAATAGAAATATTACAACGTTATCTAATAATCTAACTAGATTCAGAATCATTATTGAAAAAAAGTTTTTTTTTTTTAATCTTTAAATTGACTTTAGAGTCACTAAGCACTAAAAGACATTAATATAATTAAAAAAAATCTCTGTAGACAAATTGTTGTTTTAATTAACCTTTATACTTACTTGTCATGAAAGATATTGAATCATTCACGCACGCGCCTTGGAAGCATATCTTTAAAAAGAAAAAAAATAAATTAAAAAATAAACTTCATTGAAAACCTTAGATGTAAGATGAAAAATTGACCCAGGTCGCCCGCATAGCAGTCGAAGAAGCTAACCACTACGCTAGGGAAGACACATTTCAGTAGCGAGTTTGCAAAAGTAAGATATGAGACAATAAGGTCACGTGTCTTTAAATTAGCAAATGGGGATCGGATACAACATACACGAGTTACTTTATATATATAGATATAAAGTAAAATTAAAAATTCGGACCAAACTGATCATATGGCTGTTGAAGCAGCGTTCACCAGTTTCTGTGGACACGGCATACTAGGGGTAGTGTGGCAAGCACAACGCCCATCCGCCGTTATTTTACCCCTGCTAGTGTCAGGAACCCATCAGGGCTAGGTAATCTTAGTGACATCTTTCAAGTCCTTGAAAAAAATCCTAGCCGTCACCAGGATTCGAACCCAGGACCTTCGGGTCGGATATATATGTACTATAAAAACGTTAATCGAATTGCAATATGAATAAATATTGTCAAGCTGTTAGGATTAACTTAACTACTACCTAGCCCACTATATGTTTTATTTATATCTTTAAATACACTATATATATTATGTATATTTATTAATGTATCTACCAGTTTAAATATATACATATTTTAAATATTATACAGAGCCACGTTTACACAAAATAAAAGAAGAATCTCGTCGGACCTAAAGTGATCCCTATTTAATTATAATGGCTATATAAATACCTGTCCAGGCCCACATGATGTCCCGGATAGCGCTGGCTGGCTGTAACAATATTGAGGGTTCGCCGGATCCCAACAATACAGACTTGGGCATATATAGGTATTGGGAATCTGAAATAATAAATCATGAGCACATGAACCCAAGGCCAAAAGTAATCAGTGTAAAAAGATTACATTAAGAGGCAAAGTATTCCAAATGAAGACGTAAACCACTAATAATATGGAATTTTATTGGCATTACTTTGAAAAATTCCAACATCCAGCATCACATAACAAAGACTCTATTTTTAGAACGACCAAGGTCGAGGCGACACGGGGATAGCGGAATTGAATGAATAGAAAGCTGGGATAAAAGATAATAAATAAGAAGAAAATAATTGAGACTACACAAGGTAGCTTGAATGCTAAATAGCATTGTGAGCTATTTTTCGACCATGTTAATATTAAAAAATTGATCATGAGCATTTAAGACACTTGATTTGGAAGAAGCTTCTTAAAATAAGTAGTGCTATAATATATAAAATAGAGGACACTAGTGTCGCCTCTTTTGTCTAATTATGTTAAGTTATACCAAAATTGTTTTCTAGAAGTAGAAAAAGGAAACTAATATAAGTTTGCCTGATTTAAATAAGTATATTAAAATTTGACATTAAGAAATTAAATAGAATATTGCTTTATGATATGAATTCTTAAAATAAAAACGCATTTTATATTTTATATTTAATTAAGGTTTTATAAAAAACACAAAAAAAACAACAAAAAAAAACATTTAAATGAAACATTTAAAAGTTTTTTTTTTTAAAGTAATCTTTTCACTACATTAAAATTGTTCTCAATATGACGCTCTGAATGTAAAGCGACCACAAAGTTTCGTAATTCATATAATGAAACCTGCAATAACCTATGACCTTAATTTACCTGACAGACGTAGGACGAGGGCCCAAGACGAATCTGACATTGTTTTTCTGCTGTAATCTCTTGACCCAACAGACGTTGGCTGACATCCGGGAAGTCACCAATAACATCAAGAGTGTTGGACAAGCACATCTGGCCAGATCTGGAAGCGGAAGACAGCATTTATGTTTTCCTGACAAAACATGATTACTTTATACATCAGTATTTATATAGAAACTAACATTTTCTACTTGACTTAACGACTTCTGTCGATAATAATATGAACTTTGTTATTTAACAAGACACAAACATAAAGCTCAAAACTCACAACACTAGGTTTCAAACAATCGTTTTCAAAGCAAGAACAATGAGATTTTTTTTTAAAAATAAAACACGATTGGATTAGTGCACTAACGATGTGGCTGCGAGTGCAGTGAGGTACGTGCTGAAGTAGTTTGTCGTGCAGTTTGAGAACCTCCACGGGTTTACACTGGTGCTGTTTGTGGGACGTGAATCCTCGGGTGCCATCAAGTAGCGGTCAGCCACTGGGCAAGTGTTGTTGATGCCATCGTGTTGGGAGGACAGGCTAAGATAGACAATAACCCACACAATGTACATTAACAATAACATTGCCAGAGTTTATCAAAACAAACAAAAATCGAGTCTTTTACTTTGTCATGTTGGCTTTACAAAGCTTTAACATTATTGCACAACTTTACTATTTACTATAAAAAAGGTAAACATTTATATTACTGTGGACCGTTGGATGTTTGTAATAAATGGCAACGTTAAAAATGACCAATTTCATTATGCAGATAAATATAAGAAAGGTTAAAAAAGTCAAAGATACAACGTCTACTGTTTAAGCTACTAGCGGAGGTATGGTTATTCTCTCGCCTACTTAAAGTTAAAGGCATTAAACAAAAAAAAATCCCCTGTAGGAGATTGTGTAAGCATGTGTGTACTGAAGACATTAACCTTAGATCAGTTGCATGAACACAATGTGTACTTACTTGCATCTTCTGAACTTGTTGTCTATGTATTATTGGGCTAATACGAACAAAATGTGAGCTATTGTCTGTATGCCAGTTATCAGGCGTTTAAGTATCAACAAAGACTTAATTTTTTTTTTACCTTTGCCATATTTTCCTCACTTAACCAGTATTTAAATGTTGCCAGAGATTTAAACAGAATAAAATGGGAATCAGAGCCTTGACTACCGGAGTGAGAATCGAACGCGCTGCATCTACACCACTATTTGTCGACATTGTCGATCGTTTCTAGGGCAGTTGAAAAAGGTAACTTTGTATTTTCATTGCACACACGTCTTCACCTTCATACGTACGTCATTTTTGTTTATGGATATCAAAGAATAATCTTTTAAAAAAATAGCAAATGCATACGCAAGAATCTAAGCTGTATATTTTCAAATGACTATCTATCTATCTATTAAACTCTCTCTTAGGGAGAAATGTATATATATATATATATCCTCTTGGACCAAATTGATTCGTAGGGCCGTTGAAACATCGTTTACCATTCTGCAACGGCATACTAGGTGACTGTGTAGCCAGTGCAATGCTCAGCCGCCTTTACTTTACCTCCACTACATTCAGGTATCTATCAGCGATGGGTAGACTCAGGGACAAGCCCAAGACCAGGGAAGAGATCCTAGCCTTCTACGGGATTCGAACACTGGACCTTCGGTACGCCAGCTGAATGTGCTGCTGCTCGACCACCGTGCCCATTATAAATATATTATAGCTTCATATGTCTACCTGTGTCCGAGTTCATGAGCACCGGTCAAGATCGCGGAGTAGTCGCCCGTGTCCTCTATCAATGAGGAACTCATACCATCTCTGCGACAAAATGTTTGGACCCAAGCGATACCTAATCAGGAAAATAAAAATAAAAAACAAGCATATTTTAACGATTTATTTATATTAAGAATATTTTCGCAGTTTATCTTTTCCCACCCGCCTCAGACTCACTCAGTTACATGCGAAAAACATGCAATTTTAAAAAGTTTATCAACTTATGGACATCAGTAATGTGTGAAAGTAGAATCAGATAATATAATAATCAACTTAAATTCAATAAATTAATATTATATCATCCACTGACTACTATAATGCTACTACTCATAATGCTTCTAATTTCACGCCCATTAGACCAATCTAAACACTGTTGTGAAAATTTGAAAATTGATTAATAATAATAAATTACTCATAGTACAAAGAAAATTAGTGATATTTTTTTTAAGAAATGAAAAACTAACCTAATAAATTAGACGTAGATGTCCAAAGATCAGCGCTGAAAAAAAAAAGAATTTGCATCATATATAAAGCTATTCAATTAGTTAAGGTTCTATGCTTGCCCATATGGTGTCAAAAAATAAAGAAATATAGAGGATTGGGGTTGGGGCAAAATGTCTTAAATTATGTCTCTCACCTTTTTTTTTTACTTAACAAAGTATCTTTAATTTACATCATTTAATTAGTAGGTTAATTATATTTGTAAAACTTAAATTTGAGAAACATAATCTTGACTAGAGATTTAGATATGCTTGGGAATAAAGAAATAAGGAAAAAGGTTTATGGGCGTTAAAATAATTGCATGCTACGAAAGATTTCCATAAATATATCCCAATAGTTAAGAAGACGTGTGATGGAAATACAAACATTAAATAGCCGTGACGCTCAACATTGATTTTCAGGCACTCTAGGCCTATACATGTTTATACTGACCAGAAAATGAATATTTTATTATTAAACCAATAACTTATTCTATTGACAATTGTTATTTCTTTCATCTATCTAGATTTTGTGTAAATATACAGATACTTAAGGTGCACATTAAATGTACATGCTGTGAAAAAATAAAAATAAAAGATAAATGATGGCATCCAATAGCGTGTCTTAGTGTAAAACTATAACGCCGTTTAGAACTAGATCATATTATGAAAATGAAAATATAAGCCTGACTAAAAACTAGACTAGTCGTAATAGAAAAATGTAAGGCTGACGAAAAAAAACTAGATTTGTCGTATTAGAAAAATATAAGTCAAACTAGAAACTGTAATACATAAAAAAAAATTCCCAACTATAAACACATCCATCCTTTTGGATCAATTTGGTACGATGGGACAATCAACTTTTTTAAAACTGTATAATTATGTCATTAGCCTATACGAACATATAATCTAAGCAAGAACTTTGTCATAATAGGAACATTTTAGCCCGATTATGGCCCTTAACCTGTCGTCATACGGGAATATTAGCCCGACTATAAACTTGTCGTAGTAGGGAAACAATATGCTCATATCATACAAATTAAATTGTTGTAATATAAAAAAGATAGTGATCTTTTCTACGTACCCAACAAACAGCATAGCGTGGTCATAAGGAAAAACCAGATCCTTTCCTTTTGTAGAGTTCAGAAATATGCTGAAGTCGTTTAGAACATACATTGAATTCACATAATTGGACGGATAGCAGTAGATGTTGTTGTAGCAAACTCTAAAATACGACAATGGAAAGTCTAATGTGCTCTGTAAAGAAAGATGAGCAGAATAGTTTGTGTACAAACGTTTCCATCACACAGTATGTAAGTTAACATTACACAGTTTAATAGTTTGCATGCTCCTGTTTGTAAGTTTACATCACACAGTTTGGCTATTTTGTTTTTGTTATTTTTAGACAACATTTTTTTTTACATTTTCTGGTACTAAGATTATACAATTCGAGTGACGACCTCAAAAAGCCACCCAGTTAGTTACTAAGAAGTAATAAATTCAAGCTGCTACACACCACTTATGGTAGTATATACGTTTATTTGTTTACTACGACAACAAATAAAATACATTATGAATCGATATTAAATGGATTAAGCGAAATCTCTTACCTTAAAGATGACGATTTTGGTCAAGCGTACCCGCAGTTGGAATTTGGCGGATTTGAAGTTTTGATAGACCAGATCAATCTACATTTAAAGAAAAACATAAACAATATATGTTACGGTGTTTGGGCACGAGAGAAAACATTAAGCAAGACGTTAAAAGACGAATAGATCCGTAGCTGAGAATTTTGTTACATCAATAGTCAAACTAATAAAAAAAGGTTACAACAATTGTAGAACTGAAGTTTTTGTTACTAAAATGATGTGTCCTCTACCCTGCTACTTTTAAGTACAAATGCACAAATTCTCAAATGGTAATGGTGTAGGCCTACACTTTAAATATCCCAGGAGTCGTCCGAACCTAACAACTGTTACTCAGAATAATAAAATAAGATTTAACATTAAAATAAAAAGCCTTTCTTACCCCAGTAAATATGAAGGCGTAGTATTCTCGTATCTTCGTCAAAGCCGCAGCGGCGTCATTAGAAGATTCCCTGAGAAAACGGCTGTAGCAAGTGCTGTCCAGGAAGGCTGTGACGTCAATGTAGTAGGTCGAGAACGCCTGACGTTTAGGTCGCTTGAACTTTGACCCGAAAGGAAACTGGCTCTCCATATTATTGGAATTTTTAGAAGAACGGTACTCGGGTGCTGATGTTGGCAAAAGTAAAAATATGCATAACAAAAATGATAATTAATGAGTTCTCTCTAAATTAATAAGTCAAATTATTACAGAATTGATATGACTTTCAATAAAAATGTGTAAGTTTTGACCTTAGGTTTCTTAGAAAAAATTAACGATTTGTACTGGCTTATCTTATAGAACGTTAATTAATGAATTTATTTTTAAAGTGCCCTTAATCGTACAATTAATAGTAAATGATATGGTAAGTCAGCGTTGGCAAGTTACCGTGGCCACACAATCAATTAGTCTCTTTGTACAGTATTAGACCCAGCTGACGTCTTCTTTACAAACGGATTATACCTGTCCAAGTGAGGCTGGGCAGACCCGAACTAGACTAATCATGGCATTTTTTTTTAATTTTTTTTTTTTAATACTAACATTTGAAAAACTAAAAATTCGTAATAAATTTACACGCTTTTTCGGTAGACTAAAGCAGGGATCAGCAACCTTCGTCACGCGTATCAGACTTGGCGTTTTTCAATGGCACGCAATGGTCTCTTAATAGACGATTCATGTATTTTTTACACGAAATGTATGGCTTGAACAGTCTACCCAGCACTGATTGATACCAGACATTTAATAACAATAATGATATATGTATAGAGCTGCCGACAACCATAATGTTAGCTCAGAGCGCATTTAACATTGAGCAGTAAACAACAAGAGGATCCTTTGTTCCACAAGGAACTCTTTCTTCTCGAATGGCATTCGAGCATGGAATAGGTTGCCTGAACAAACCAGGAAAACCAGTAATTTAACATCATTTAAAACATTATTAAAGATGCAAGACTAGACTCGGACCACCAATAAGCGTAGGACGCAGTACTCTTTTTTATAGAAGGAGCGTGTGTAATAAAATAATAATATAAGATAAGAAGGAATTCATGGAATTAAGTGAAGTAAGTAAATCAACAACAAGAACATGAACATAGTTATCTAGGCTAAAATAAAAATCAAGCCAATAATAATAATGTAAACTGTAAAAACATAGGATAAATGGAATAAATGTAGCATTAACCGACTTAATATACAAGTAAAAAAAAGTATTATTAGCTTCTAAAGAAACGTTTTACGAAGTAAAATGTTAAGATAATGTGTTTTCAAGTTGGGGATAAGTAACGCGGATGGGCTGGTAGACCGTTGCCATTGAAAGCTACTTAAATCAACTTGGTATTAACGGATTACTTACTAACTGTACTACTACTATGGCCTATTTAGTTGTTTTTTTTTGTATTAACTACGTCTATACAATATTCATAGTTATAACTACTTTTGTTTTTTTTAAATGTGTATTAACAACTTGCAGCTTTGACATATCTTGGTGTTGTTTTTACGACAATTTGCACGTTGTTTTTTGTTTGTTTTTTTTAATTTAGAAAAAAAACAAGTATAATGAATCATGTGAACAAATAAATCAAGAAAAAACGTTGCCAGCGACTTAAATTGTTTTGTTTTTTTCAAAGAAGTGTATTCCTCAAATTTTCATATACAATGAGAAAACCGGTATATCGATAATAAATTAAATTCGAATCTCTTAGTAGAACACAGGATTAATGCGTATGTGTGGGACAGAATATCCTAAAATGCAAGCCCTCAGGATAACATCATGACAACAATCAAAAGGCGCAAACTGACATGGTTCAGTCATGTGTTTGCGCTTAATAGCATGTCAAAAACAATCTTCCAGGGCACGGTAGAAATGTATGTAGAAATTTGATTTAATTATATATTTAATTATTTTTGGCAACTTACGGGGATTTAAAACATCCGACATCGTCATTGGTGGAACTGGAACGTGATTAATGTCATAGATTTGATCTGATTGGCTGTCGTTTTGGAATGCCCCCCTCTTGGGTCTTGATTTCCTTCTTGGTTTGATGGAATATGTGGCATTTCCTTTTCTATAGTGTCCTCTCTTGTGAAAAAGAAAAGTAAGGGATTCAACAAAATTGTTATTATATTGCCTTCCATTTATCAATCAATAATTCCAACATCCATACTTCTATATATCAAGCTATTTAGCTTGTCTACATCCTTTGATTTATCACTCATCCCCCTACCTTTCTTTCTATGATTATATATGTAACAGTTATTTATCCATCATTCATTTATTATTTATCACCAATTTTACCAAGGCTTTGTGAATCAACTTGTATATTGCTTAGGAATCTATGGATAATGGGAGAGGCACCATGTTAACCCATTTCAAGAATGTATCATAGCTTACGTCCAGCAATGTACAATAATAGATTAGTGCAGCTATAGTAAATGGAACAACCCATATTAAATTAAAAATAACGTGCATATTTTTATTATAAGTTTATGATCCATAAAACGGCTTCCAATACCAAATATAAAATATATCATACATATATATAGCGATTGTTAGTCCCATTAATCAATTTAAAGACGTATTGCCAAATATTTCAATTTTGCGATTTCGCTCTCTTTGTTTGACCCCCCCCCCCCCCCGCTTCCCCAACGGGCATGCCCCTGACCTGGATTTATATATATATATATATATATATTGTAACAGGTTCCCAGGTATTGCATCATAGTGTAAAACTGCCGTATTTTCCTTCTACTCAGCATCACTAGAATCGATGTAACTGAATTTTTATAATATTACTAAAAATTGGCAACAGCATCTGCCTCATAGTTCTTATACATATTTTTTCTTCAGTTGAAATTTTCCTTTTTGCTTTTTAGAAAATAGAGCTTTTAGTTCCTTACATCTATAATAAATATTGACTACAGTTTAGTATGCATGATTTTAGTTTATATAAGCTATTACGATGAAGCCATTGACATTTGCTTGCTTCATATTGAATCCTCAGTGTAACTACAAAGCTTAGTGAATTATCTACAATACTATAGAAGGATCTTATACATGATCCAGATCTCCAAGCTTCACTGAAAACGTATACATTTACACCAGTATCCATAGAGTTGTAACAATATGTAAACCCCTTACCGTAATAATGAACTCGTCCAACTGTCCATTGGTTACATTGGCTCTTGATAACTGGAAAACGGCTCCCTTTTTGGTATCTTGGTAAAAGGCCACATTCTAAAAAGTATATTTGTAACGGTATAGGGAGAGAATAAATATCACTATAAACTTTAAACACTACAATGTTGTTTCAAGAACAGTAATATGATGGACCGCTTGCCCTACTTTTAGAGCTTGAGTATTGTGCTCTCCGTTTTGCAACCAATAATAATGTTCTAAACTTGCCTACATACTTCCGCTGTTTACAACTTTCGGAAATTTCCGAAACAGAAGATTTCGAGTTATCAAATAGCACAAAAATCAAAGCATGCGGTCCATCTTTTTAAAGACTTTGGTTGTTTTCATATACCGAAATACAATCACTTAAAAAATTTATAAATTTTTAAGCCATTAGGTAAACTGCCATTAACTATTCCGGTCTTAGCGTGTCGTTTTGTGACAACACAGATAACATACTTCAATTGAACGAGGACACGTCAGAGGAAGTTCTGTGTTGTTCCGTTAACATTTTGCGGAGGTCCGTTTTTGAAATGAATCAAAGTTGGTGCATCTGAGATGCCCATGCTTGATAACTGTAACACTCGATGTGGGGTATTCCTCGAAACGAGACATTAAGTACTCCGAAGGGCACATAACACTGCAGCACGGATTGTATAGCTAGATAAGCTGTCTGAGCATTTAGCCCTTTTTCTTAAGCATCTCCAATGGCGCTATGAATGTGTCTAATCGCATTGATCATACGTTTCTTTCGCTTACGTATAGCTAAATAGATCGCACTGCACTTTCCAATCTTTGGAAGATCGTTTCAATACATGTGCAATCAAAAGGGGCGCTGCACCTCAACACAGTCTTTTTGGGGGGTTAAACAGCGTTTTAATGTTTAGCAAATAAAATTGTTTGGAATGCGCTCTTTTGGCTCCACGCCTGGAACAGCTTGCCTCAGAAACTGAAACATTCTGAGAGCGATGAAAGATATTTCTCTTGTTCTAGTGTTTTTGTGCACTCCCCCCCCCCCCCCATCATCTGCACGTGAAATGTGAAGTTGCTGTTGCTTTTTTAAACGCACTGAGAATGCTAAATACAATAGTACGGTAAGATGCGCTATAGAAAATCTCATTGTATTGTTTTTATTTTGTTTCCCTTTTACTTGGATAAATCTAATAATTAACTATACCTCATTACTGTGGACATTTTCTTTCTTTATCTTCTGTCCGCCTTTATTATTTTCAATGCTGTATATCGGTAAGTTGTCGTAATCAACACGAACCAGGCGGAACTCAGTGGATGAGTTAGTGACTGTCGTAAATGTCACATTGATGTCATCGGGCAGTCCCTGGTCAGTTGGGTCGTTAGAGGTGATGTTGACTTGAACTGTGGAATTAAATCGGATATTTTATTAGTAGAAGCAAAGAGTGGCCTCAAATATATCTCTATATCTCTCTTATTGGAGCTTAACCCTTACAGTCCCGGGCGCGTATATAGCGGAACTGAAGGCAGCATAGATAGAAGTAGGTCGGTACGGGAAGGGTTAAGACAGCAACACATTTCGGCCACGCCTCTCTATCCTGGGCAAGCCATAGATCTCATGTCAATTTTAGTGATGGCCTTAGCTTCTGTGACAATGCGATTATATATAGCAAGGAAATTAATTAGTCAGCCTATTGCTCAACCAAGTCAACTTAATAATTTCGTCGTTTCAAGATAAAAATGTCCCATTGAGATTGTGTTGCGGTATTTAAACATGTGTGCATAGTACGTCACACATAGTAAATAATCCCGTGGGACCAAATTATTCCCTTGGGGCCGTCGAAGCAGCGTTCAATAGTTTACTTTACTAAACAACGTTTTGCTTAGAAATACGGTTTCCTTTCTATTTTCAACCAGGGGAAATGTCATGACTGAATGATGCACTGCAAGTGACAAAATGATCCAGGCATTGGATGTTTCTTACTCTACAATTGTTTAATCCACATGATAGACAGGATTAAGTTTAACTCCTTCAGATGTTTATTTTTTCTAGCAATCGGAGATTAGAACCATGCCAATTCATTTTAACAAGTAAGTCTTAACTGATGTTTTTGTCTATTTGGTTATAACGAAACACATAAGCGTTGCTGATGATTGTAAAACCATGGGTAATACTTTGGCAAGGCTGGGCATTTTTCAAGCCTAAATCTGAGACGATCGTTATAGAATTAAAGTTTACACAAATCGATATGATTATACGGCCATAATATTATATTTTATAGCAGCGCCTGGAATGAGGAAGTAATAAGGGTCTACTTCAGCGCATGTCAAAATATTTTGGGTCAATAGAGTTGAATGGTTGTGTTCGGCCGTTCCTTTAGTTAAAAAAAAAACACCAAAAAAAAAACAACAGACACGCTTGAATGATATGAATATTTAATGTTATTGCTTATATCAGCGGTGATATCACATCGTTAACTTGATAACGCATGAAAGTGTAGGCTACGGGTTTTGTACCACGTATTACGGTCTGTTAGTTGATTTGTATGGTTTGTATATACCTAGTTAACACTCCGTATTCCGTCGTATTCGTACGCCTTTGAGACCAACCGTACGGTGTTACGCACACTTGTAAACAAAAAAATACGGGCAACGAAAAACTAGTCAATTAAAAGAAAATTATTTGCAGCGGAGAGATTAACAACGAAAATTTGGTTTATAAGATGTGTATCTTGTCTAGAGTTTATGTCGTAGCATTACGATTTGGATACACAAATTACAGTGTTAAGTAACCTGTACCGCTTTATGGTCCGATATTTTCATTGTTAAATTTAAAGACAATTTCCGATTAAAAAAAAAAAGTTAATTATCCAGAGGCGTACGTTTCAGTATTCGGATACAGTAAAGGGTAATTTTCCTAAAGCTTCACGCATCGTTTTTTAATGTCACTCTTTCTATATATTATTATAGGCCTATATAATCACGTCGACTCACTTAATCTAGTCTAAGTGTACGTTACGCTCCGCTATCCGGTCAAAGACTCTGTTGAGCCAGTAAGTATACGTCTATTAAAAATTACAGGTACCCAAGTATCTTTGTACAACAAAAATTTTGTTATATCTTTTTTTTTTCCATAGCAACCATAAAAATGGCTAACAAACAGTTTTATAAAAGTTCTTATATAATTTTGTTTTACAAAGAAGATAATTCAATTATGTTTTCTGTTATTGCTTGAATTTACATTATCTATATTTTCCATGAATGATTAATGGGTAAATTTGTAACAATGAGTAGGTACACACACAATTTATTCATAGCCTAGGTAACAATAAAAAAAACAACATCGCTCTGAAGTTTAAATAAAAAATATTCAAACGCTATTAATGTGTCGCGGGCAGTCAATGGTTCACAGTTTACAAGAATGGTTCAGACGCGTATTGATTGAACATAATACCAACGTATGCGGTTAAATTGGCACTAAATTTGAATGGCTGAATACTGCAATCGAACGATAGATTCAAAACTGATGTCCACTTGTTGGTTATAAATGCAAAAACGAAAACCAGATTTAAAAAAAAATACTGTGAGTAATTATTATTAAATTATTAATTAATTTAGCAGCCTTTGAATTTCGATTTCTTGTGTATAAATATTTTTTATGCACAATGCAAGACAATACACTAAAACATAATAATCATTAAAAAGAAAAGCTGACAATAATTTGAAATAATAATGATGAGTCAAAGATTCACTAAAAGCCCAAAGAACACATTAATTGAAAGCATTTTTAAATTGACATCAATGTAAATACTTTTTACAATGACATTGCTGTGTATTAATTTAACATATTTGGACAAACTTTAATAAGTATACAATCAACTAATTTAGCATTCTAGGTTATATTATTACAAATTCTATGTCTGGGCATTTGCAATTTACATATATTCAACATTTGTCCCGATTAGTGAAACGGATTTACTTGTCAAAAGATAACAGCCATATGTATAAAAGTCATAACACTAAGTTAAGTTATGTATATAATATGTTGATGATGTGGATTACCACAAATTAAAAACTCTAGCTTCACTAGAAGAACACCTAATCTTGTGTCATGTATATGTTAAAAAAAAACTGTAAAAAAATTTTCATAATTAAATCTCGTAACTTAGTGTACAAGTATTCAAATATATCAAGTAATACTTACATCATGATGCGGCAGTTTTATATCAGTTGAACATGCTACAGTATTTGTTAGTTTTATCATAACAAAGATAATAATATTAACGAAAACATTTCTAAGACATATAGATACAAAAAAAATAATGTTCACTATATTTCACTTTAAAGAGAAGATTTGCTAGATGTTTGTAGGATACATTAAATGAATGAATTATAAAAAAAAAACCAAACAACAACAACATAATTTGTAAGTGTTGACAATACTATTTTACTGAAAATACATAAATAAAACAATGGCAACCAAAATGGTAAAAAAAAAATTAAAAAAAATTAAAGTAAATTTTTGTCAGTATTACCAGTTTGTGATGATGCGTGGCCTGAAAACAATACCAGTGTAAAAATGCAGATCAGTGGAAATTTGACTTTGACAGAATTGAATTCCATTGTTGATGTACAAGTCACTATATAATTTCAGTGTATCTAGTAAGCATAAAATTCATAAGAAATTAATTTTGAACAAAATTATTTCGTGTCTTGGCTCTGCGCTCTTCTAGCTTTTATAGCAGCCAATGATAAAAGCTTTCATTCTCTGCGGGGGAACTTTTAAAACATCTTCCTGGTTTCATTACAAAAAAAATTATAAAAAAATGTATAACAAAAGACACTTCGTAGAAGAAGATATGACCTGCGGACAAGTCCTGGCCAGACACTTCCTTATCAAACCTTATATATATATATATATATATATATATATATATATATATATACATATAACATTTCTTTGACGATCGTTGATTCGAAGTATAAGTCAAGTATTAGTCAAGTTTGATTTACCAGTTACGTACAGTCAACTTTTGAATAAAATACAAAATTGCATTGACTTTTTCGTCCTGCTGAATACCTTGATTCACAGGGTCAATATATTTTTATATTCGCCGCATGCATAACAAAGAGTCAATTGTCGATCTGATCTAAGCAGCAAAATGTACGGTACAAGTGAGACTTCAAGACCAATATTATTTGCATTCATTACACCACTAAAGGTGGCACTTCTTAGTTCGACTTAAGAAAACAGGTATTGTATCATATTTGAATGATATTCTACTGACTAATATAGGTATTATGTTATATTTGTTGTTGTTGTTTTGTTTGTTGTTGTTGTAATTTCACGTCATACTATTAGCAGTGCCATTGAAACGAGGCAGTCGCTAGCTATAAACAGAGTTTATATTAAAACATTCACATTTCCCTTATATCGAAAAATGGGACACATTGAATTAATTAAGTTGTCAAGTAATATCGATATTTCCACATCTAATAACTGCAATAGTGATTTTAACAAATTATGTTAAAGAGTCAAAATGTGTATTAAATAATGTCAAATGTAACAATTCAATTTCGATTTAAGTAATTTGCTGTATTAAAATGCACAGTATTTGACATAATATAAAGCGATGGGGTTTTAATATAACAAATTATAAATCCGAGACGGTTAAATTCATAAAAGCGATATTAAATTATAATAAAAGAAATACAAATATGCATCTTTCTTTGGAATTCGCACTTACCTGACGTCTTACTGTAATAATGGTTAATTTGTGTAATGTTTTTTGAAAAGTCGAACATAATGCAATTTCTTTAATTAGTACTATCTTATCTTTTACACTGACTCGCTCAATCCTCTCCGAGACGCTAGCGCTTAACGCTAAATCCAGCGATCTCCAACTATCTCGTTCTGTTGCAGTTCGCGGGGATGTTTTTAAGCTCAAGCCTCTAGTCTTCAAGTCCCTATCCATCGTTCTTCTCTTTGATCTTAGGAGGTCTGTTGTCGGGTTAGGACATTCCTCTCGGTTTCATCGCCCCCCCCCCCCGACCGTCAGGGTACAAGTTTCCTGGATCAGATCTCTCCATCTTCTATCTTTTTTTAAATAAATGTTTCCTTTGCCTTTCGATTCTTTAGCAGTGTGATTTTCTATAAGGATCAGGTTGCTAGCCTCATACCCAACCCTCTTGTTTTGAGCCTACAAGGTCACGTCTGTTGTCTTTGGTACGCCCCCAGGTATTTCATTTCCCCGGTACCCTCCAAACATATATGGTGAACGATTTCCAACCCGCCACTGGGGGAGCGGCCCGATGAAAAGACAACTACTCCACACGAGGATCTCATCCTTTAGACTTCAGATTATTACATACGACAGTCTTTAATAGCCTTACTGTTACGTACTTATTACATGTTTCTTAAATATAATCTTCAGTGTTTAATATACTCGTGATGGCAAGGGGAGTCGTGCAATAGACATGACCATTGTCTATTTCATATGAAATTTATTCCGATTTACACGAGGTCTCTACCTTTTTTTCCATATTGTTTATTTCTGCTTGACGTCCACATGTGCCCTCCAGATTTTTAAGTTTGTTATTTCAAATTAGTAACTATTTTCAATGTATCGAACTTTTTGCTGAGGTGGACGACTTTATAAACTATTAGAGAATATATGAAACACCTGGCTGGATACAATATTTGTTCAGGAGAATAAACAATACAATTTTGGAATTATTTAATAAGTGAAAGTTACAATATTAGGTCTTAACTTCTTTTAAATTGCATTTAAGATACATTTTTTACGAGTTACGTTACGACCTGCCGCCGATTACCCAACCCCTACCATTGCCCGTCTAATTTGCATATTTCACTCCTTCTTACCATTGAATCTCTGATACATCAGTTCTAAATATAACAAGTTGACGCAGCTACCTAATTATTATTTAAATGAAAGGGTTTTTTTTTTACGTTACTTTATTGACACGCTATTGAATAAGTCTGTTTATGGGAATTTCCGTTTTCTAAGTACGTAACGATTTTTTTTCTTCCTTTTCACTGTAGACTGGTTCTGACATGTCGTCATGTCTACACGAGACTCAAAACTACTTGAAATTCTAAACATAGAGAACTTCCTCAATTTCACTCAATTGGTGGCAATACAGGATACGATACGGTTTGCAGACAGATGCGTAATAAGGTATGTTTTACATGTTTCTTGGAACAGGGACCTCTACATAAAAGATTCTCCCACACAAATGTTTTTTTTTGGCAATTAAAATAGACCTTTCATGTAGAACCGCACAATGAGACGACTGTCTTCTACGTTGTAAACTTATGTGACTCATGTCTGAATTGTATCGTACCAAACGTTACTTTAATTTAATTCGTGTTTTCATCCGAGTATAGTCATGCCATTTTATATTATGCGTAATTATTATAAATATAAAAGCTTCTCCCATCCAGTAATATTTTGCCGTGAAATATGCAATCTATATTTATAATGCCATTCACATTATTCCATCTGTAATTTCTAGTGCTTGCGTAATTGTCGAAAATAGTTTAATCTTGGAATATTCTACTTAATAAAAATGTCTCTAATTATTCTGTAAAATTGTTTAATGCTAGAGATGCCCCCTAATGTGGGAATCGGAGTCCTGGGAATGACCAGGAATAAGAACAAGACTCACTGTATAGTTCCACTTAAATGTCGTAAAAGTGAAGAATAGTGGACTGTGAATAATGTTCTTAAACTAGTCACGTTAAACGTGTACCCTCTTCTTATGCGGCTAGACAGAGATCATGATTTCACTACGCCAGACAGAGGTTTGATCTCTCTCTGTTGGGTAGCTCTGGCATCGGGAGCTGAGAGACAACGGGTGATTGAATTGGCGTGTACCGGCCTGGAGCCAGAATGTGACAATTCCACATATCATTAACAGTACTAACAAAATAAAAGGGAAAACTACAGTGTATGGCGGAGATTGGTACCACCTCAATTCACAGAAACATTAGTCTAATACAAGCCTGATTCCAGAATGCTTCCGTCAGGTGCTGAGCACAAATTAACTGTTAAATTTATCTCGATTAAAAGCCACAAGAATCCCTCAGAAAAAAACAACATTGCAACTAAATTTGCCTCCCAGGCTTAAAATGCAAGAGGGCCAATAGCTATGCAGCCTGGTTTAGTAAAATGAAAAAAAATAGCAGACTTTGATGAACATAGTTTGGCATCTTTGAACAAAAAAAAGTTTTTAAGGAAAACAAACACGATTAGATAATTAAAAATAGAAAATGTATTTCTTAACAAAATATATTTAAAGCCTATATACACATGAAACGAATAAATACTTGACTTGTATATTATTCTTCTGAAAATCTTAAGATTTTATTCTATAGACAAATAAATTCGATTTCAACAATTTTAGTCATAAGTATAAATATTTGTAATATAAACTCAGTGTGACTCGCTAAACGGTTGTAACGATGTTTGTTTTTTCCGTTTACTTTTTTATGAACTTAGAAACGAGTTATGCTGTTGATTTACCTTTTCTAAGGCGTTACGTTATTTTCCGGAAACAATATTTGGGAATTACCCTTTCTGCACTTAGAACTATATAAGGTGCACAGATGTGTATTTGTGCTTGTTTTTATGTTTTTCTTTTGTGAATTTCGTTCACTAAATTTATTATGTACAATTATTTTATTTAAAAATGTAAATACGCATACATTGGAACATGTGCATAACTGTTCAATGATTGAATAGTGTTATAGTTTTATAAAGTATCTTAATTTATTTATATTGACGGGACCAGACTACACGAGTATAACAAACGGTATCAGAAAATAAATTATCTGTTTTAGAAGAAAACTTTGTTTAAAAATCAGGCGTGAATTGGGAAAACCCGTTAAGACCTCGCGCTCAACTGTAAATGAAAGATGTGAAAGCATTTCAAAGGGATATTATTGGTCATGCAGGGATAGAGGGAAATTAAAATGCTGACAGAGAGGCAAAAGACGCTCTATTGTTATCAGAGACTATTATACCAATACCATATCGAGACTTGAAACCTTTGATAATTAGACACATAAGACAAAAATGGACTAACTTCTTGAGAATCGAATGCAATAAACTGCAATATTTGGAAAACTCAAAAACCTGGCATGATACGGGCCAACTTGTTCGAAAAGACGCAGTTATTCTCTGCAGACTATATACAGGACATACACAACTAACACATTCTTTTCTCTTAAAACGAGAAACGGCTCCAATGTGTGCTTTCAGCAATGTCAACTTAACAGTGTCTCACATTTTGTTGGAGTGTAATACATTTGATGAAATTCGAAGTAGGTTCTATTGCTGTAGAAATCTTCATGATCTTTTCAGCAAAATTAAACCAAAGCATATAATAAACTATATTAAAGACATTCAACTGTACAAAAGAATTTAAAGATATAAGAACAATAAAATGGATACAAGAGAAACATGAAAACAATATTATCAAAAAGGCCCTATATAACCTTCGATCTTGATGGGCCGGAAATTCAACAATTCAAATTCAAATTCAAAAATTATACGCAGAATAAGACCTTATGGGTAGAAATAGAAACTAGAGGCAACAAAATTAATATATAAAAATAAATAGATGTACAAAAACAAAGTAGAGAAAAAAGAAGTTATGCTGTTTTTTTTTACAGAAATAAAATTATGAAACAAACAATAAAAGGTATTTAGACGCAGTCATATACAATACACAAAGTGTGATCGAGTTCCAGACTGCACGATGCGTTTCTTTAAGCGAAATTGCATTAGACCTACAAGTTTCGCAACATTCAACTTCGTGACCTTGACATGAAGAAATGCTGGCACAAAGATTCCTGTCCCAATCTCCAAATTCACAGCCTAAAAAAGAAAGCACACATAATCATGATTGCTAAAATATGTCTAGTATGTAAACTATGTGTTATAAATATAACACGAATTAATAATATTATTTTCCAAAGCGATTACACAGAATCAGGTAGTGAGGACATTTCACATTAGTGTTTGATCTTATAAAATAAAATTCCTAACATATGTTACGCCTTTATTAGTTCCAGTGTTGCATAATATGACAACACAATTGTTTTTCACGTCCTACCATTTTTAGCTATTTCTCCAACTATTTTAGCTCCTCCCAATAATATAAATATAATTTTCTACTTTTTGATTAATGTGTTTTAAGGCAGGTTTCGGCAACCTAGGGTACGCGTGCCAGACTTGGCTATTTCCAGTGGCACGCGGAAGAAGCAATTCATGTCTTTTCTACACGAAAGTGAGTGCTAGATAAGGATGACATTAAGGCTGCTGGCACGTTAAAAGAATTAAAAATAATTCTACTTTGGCACACTATTATTAAAAGGTTACCGACACCTTGTTTTAAGGTCTTCCTGATCCGCCATGTGGATTCCATAGAAAAGCTTGTGCAGTAAAATTTAAAATCTACTTGTTTTCCTGGTTTGTTCCATGCCCAAATGCCACTCGGGATGAAAGAGTACTAATATGCATTTGTTCTCGCATAAGGGATAAGAAAAGTGTTTTGGTCTTTATATTTATCTGAGCACTGCAATAGGCTGTTATTGGGTTGTATTTCTAAAATTAGAAGTTTATGCCTTATGTATTATTACTACTTTACTCTTTGACCTTCTGTCCTCTAGTTACGCAAAAATGTGTTATGTGAGCAAGGTATGTCGTAAAACAATACTTTATTATATGTGCGAAATCATATCAAGCCTTTTTGTGGATTTATATTTGTAATATGTATAACTAGTTATAATTTGACTTCAAATCTATACATTTTAATGGTGCTTACAATACATAATATTCTAACATAAATATTGTAATATATTTTAAACTAAAATATTTGTTTAAAGCTAGAGATGATTAATTTATGCCTTTGAGAGTTACCTGAAATCCGTGTAAATCTTCGAGCACAAGAAGCACAACAAGCTGAGCTGACGCTCGGGTTATAGCAGTAGTTGGTAGAGCTTAGCATAGCAATGTAGCAGCTTTGACCAGATATAGAGAAATTAGGGTCATCTTCACATGTAGCTGATGAAGTAGTCATTCTAGTGGAATAAGCTGCAAAAAAAACCCATTTAAAACAAATAAAAACATTTTTCTAAATGCAGATTAAACAATCTGGGGTCAGTCATATTACTTTTTTTTAAATAAATGAATTATTTGTTTAAGTTTCAACAATGACCAGTCCTAGGGGTTTCGAGCTGTGGCGGATGGGTGTGTTCGCAAGTTACTGATTAAACCAATCGTTGCCCTAAAGGTACGCTTACAGTTTGGGGAGGAGATGGTCGGGGTGAAACCTAACGGTTTTTTATTAAGGTATTATGTTGCTTGCCTCCTGGACTCAGCAGCTCTCGGTTTGTTTCGCATGTAGCTGCCGCCATTCTGGACTAATGAATGGCAGGAGGCTTGGTCCTTGGTAGCTTCCTCCCGGGAGTCGTTTTCAATACTAAAGTTTGTTTCTATAATAGCATCGTGAAATGGAATTGCGCTTAAAAGCCATTGTATCATTACCAAAATAATAAACGGTATCAGTGAGGGATTTGTCTATGAGATTTTAGTTTTCTCTAAATCTTTGCAAATCCATGGTCATGCTAAAAGCAAGAAACAGTTGTTTGTTAAGTCAGATCCTGCTTGACATAGTTGTCATAGTTTGTCTACACATTCTGTAACACTATTGGCCGATTGATAAATAGATGCAGAAGTTTGGAGTCATCGATTGGTAAACTTTCAGCCATCGTATCTACTAAATAGTTAAGCCAGTGATTGTTGGACAAAGATTGTTCGGAGGGAAACTTTCCACATTCAGGGGCACGAATATTCCTAGTGGACGCGCAGGAAACCACAACATCCCTTTATCACACTATGTCTAAGGCGATTGGACATTAAATGCATTCCAATTAAGAAATTAGCAGAAACATAATTAAAGTCAAAATACGCAAAAATATGTATAATTTGTGTGTCTATTTTATTTTCTAAACATTTTAAAATTGTTTTCACATATACGGGGTAACTTTGGACCAGGAAGTAAAACGTTTTTATTTGTATATTTTAAATAATTTGTAATTCTTTTAACTAGATCAAACTTTCTAAGTATATCCATATTTACATTTTCAAATTAAGAAATTGAATGGTTAAGGCTTTATGTGAAGTTTTTAAGTTTTTATTTAACCTAAGAAGAAAAATAGGGGGGGGGGGGTGGCTAAAGTTACCCCGAAATTCTCCCCAAACTTTGGACCATTAAGTATGAACCCAAAAAAATTAAAAATGTGACATCTGATAATGTGAATTAACTTTTTTTAAATTTTAATTATTAAATGTCAATATAAGTAAAAATAAAATATTTAAATTATCTTAACATGCTATAAGATTTTATCCATTTAATAACAAAAGTCTATCTGCAAATTTTAATTTTGACCCTATCTTTTCAGAATAAAAATGCCCCGCACTTACAAACCAAAACCAGGGGCAAGAAAGTTTGGCTCCTGTTACGAAGACATACTAATGATGACTCAGACATAATAAAAGTGGTCAACACATACTCTGACAAACAAGGGAGGTATATTTATATGTTTTAAAACAACTGGCCCGGTTATAGCTGGTTGGACTTCTTTCTTTATCGCTACAAGAACGAAATCAGAAAGAGAATATTGCCGTACACTTAAAAAAAAGCTCCTGCATCTCGACAAGATATTAGTGACTATTTCTCAAATTTATTTTACACCATTCAAAACATGACCGGTGAAAACATCGTCAATTACGGTTCAGATGACAAATGGATACCGCAAATCCACCTACAAAGGCACACAGTCTAAAAATAACTTAGAAAAATGTTCATTTTAAATTGTAATATTTCATTTTCAGTTTGCCATGCAGTTTGTTATTTAATGTTGAATGGCTTGTAATATAATTTTTTTATATTTTTGGCCAATATTTTTTTTTATTGAATTAATATTTTTGGTCTAAAGTAACCCCATGAAGGGGTAACTTTGACCACCCCACAAAACATTAAAATAAAACTTCAATCGCCATAATAATTGTCTTTTACTTATTTATTCCTTTTTAAGTTGTTGTTCCCCCTAGTTAGAGGCTATTAACATCATCAAAATAATTAAAGACTGTGTAAAAATATTATTAAGTATGAAAAAAGTGGTACAAAGTTACCCCGTTTTACCAGTATAAGAAATTCAACAGTTCGTACATTAATTGAAATTCAATGAACTATAAACTAAATATTCTTAAAATTCTGTTTTCCTCACCCATCATCGAATATAACATCTTTACACTAATAATACCCAACTAATAGGTCGTTTACATCCCATGAGTGATAAATACGTTACAAATTAACCATTTTACCCAATATAATTTTTTAGGAGAAGGCTTGAAAGATTGTTTCCTATATAAATCCTAGACATTTCAATTTTTTTTTAAAGTTGTTATAAATTTAAAGTTTAGTGAGTTTTAAAAAAAAAATTTAAAAGAAGGGCTATCCAATTCTATATCGTTATGTAGGTATTTTTTTAATGCCTCTGTCAAGAATGTATTATTATTAGACTATATTATGTCTACTTGTTTGACTACTCAAGTACATTTATTTGCCATAATATTATTTCATTGGGCCACACTATTTCAAATTTCAATTGGAATAAAGTTATTTTATTTTTAGAGTATTACAACCTGGAATTTTATCTATTATATACGAGTACTTAACTTAATTAAACGTAAAGTCCCAATTTTTAATTGTAATTAACGCTTCGTAATCTAAAAACCAATGACTGGAGAAATATTCCACATCTAAGTTTCTATATACGTTAATTGATATTTAGGATAGGGTTCGGCAACCTATGGCACGCGTGCCAAAAAACTTGGCAGGCAGACATATTTTTGATGACACGAAGACTAACCCCCCCCCCCCAAAAGCAATTCAATTCGCATTAAGAAAATTTAGTGCTTCATCAAGTAAACTTTTAGACTTTTGGCACGCTAAATAAATTAGAAATCCTACTTTGGCACAACTATTATCAAAAGCTTGCCGAACCTTGGTTTACACCTGTACGTAACTGATAGCCTAAACTATTTTGTCCCCTTCGCCACACAAACACACACACACACAAGCACTCACGCGCACACACACACAGATGGTTCGTGTGTATCGCTAATTCTTACCTGGTAAAGTAGTCGTCAGAGGCAAATGTGTTGTCTGATCACTATTACACATCTCGCAGCAGGATTGGTTAAAATATGAAATGCTGCAATAGTCAGTAGGGATTGTTTGACAGGTCCAGCCATTATACGTGAATCCATGGTCATCATAGCAACTGTACGCTGCAAAATTATATAAAATTGTAAATTAATGTTTTAATCTTTTTGAAATAGTTCCAATATTATAATTGTCAAGAGGCTAACTTTTCTTTATTTTTTTTTAATGACCTTATTTTTCATATTAATAATATTAGAATGTAGAGTAGAAAAATGTAACATTAAAGTGCACTCTGGGTGTTAAATTTGTTTTTTTAAACTTTAATTAAACTAACTAATGAAAACAGGTAACAACTTCATTGGAAATCTAAACCATATAGTTCTTAGTAGCCTAATATTTTACTATAGAAAGCTGAATGAGAACTAACGTGTAAATAGCTGTGTTTATAACATTGTTAATGTCTATCTAGTCCTACAAGTCCAATCAACTAAAGAGAACATTACAAAATTAGAAAATTATAACACATTTAGAAAATAACTGCAAGGTTCATTACTGGCGAATATTCACAACTGACAAGTGTAACACCGACAGGTAAATCATTAAACCTAGAAACACTAGAGGACAGAAGGGCAAAGAGTAAAGTAGTATTAATACATAAGCCACTAAATTCTAATTTAGAAATACAACACAAAAACCATCTGTTACAATGCTCCGATAAACAGAAGGATTACAAGACTTTCCTTATGCAAGAACACATGCACAAAAGTACTCTTTCTTCCCTAGTGGCTGTCCTGGTTTGTTCAAGCCACCTATTCCATGCCCGAACTCCACTCGGGAAGAAAGAGTACTTATATGCATTTGTTCTGGCATAAGGGATAAGGAAATGATAACTTATGAAATATTAGATCTCCAATTGGACAAACTGCATCACATTTATGAACAAGTTCCTTGTTGTTGGATATTTTTAGGTAAATAATTGCCTAAACTAGCTTGTCCTTTTTTGCCACACCTAGTACAAAGTTATTATGTTCAGCGTTAGTTTTTACCTGGTGAAGTTGTCGTTGTCGTAGGCAAAGTTGTACTTTTATACCTACACGTCTCGCAACACGATTGGTTAATTGACAAATAGGTGCAATAGTTAGGAGGGATTGTTTGGCAGGTCCAGCTATTATACGTGAAATTGTGGTCATCGTGACATCTGTAATCTGCAAATTCGAGATGTCGAATTGATATCTGTTTTTATTTTTACAATTTCCAAAATATTAAGACACAATTATATTATGCTAATGGACATGTTTTTTCATGTCTTTGACCATACAATGCAAAAGAACATTCTAACGCAGCTATAATTGATAATATAGAACAATATGCTTTAGCGAAATAGAAACATATAACAAACATATGAATTAAAAAAAAAATAACGGGATTATAAATGATTCAGTAATACTTTGATTATTGATTTAAGAAATGTAGAGACGTTGAGCTTTTAATTCAAATGTTAATTCTTAAAAAAAAAAATTAGATTTCGTTAGAATTTATGACAATTTATTATGAAGAAAAAGTTTGCATTTATGACCAATTATTACACATTAGTATTGAACTAGTCGGTCTCGAATCATCGTAAACAAAACACCATATCTTTGTTTTTTTAAATATTTTATTTGAATCAACAGATCATTTTGGTATTTTTAATGTTACGACCCTTGTCCTATTTAAGCCATATGGAAGATCCTTTATCGTACGATGTCTTATTTAAATATATATCACAATTTTTTAAAAATTATAGCCGAAAAGATTTAAGTTAGTAGCGAACAAATTTGATCTAGTGTAATCTGTCGTCTTTCGCTCCAAACGAGAAATAATATTAAGCGTAACTTTAGTTCTCACCTGGCACAGTTGTATTCCTGTAATTGCATGTCTTACAACACGATAGGTTAGCAAACCAATAATCGCAGTCGCTTTCCTTGAGCGTTTGGCAAGTCATGCCAATGTAATAAAAGTCTGTGTTATCATAGCACCTGTTGTCTGCAGATTTATATTAGATTATAATTCTTAAAATATAAAGGCAATACAAAAGCATATTTAAATCGACTTATGTCTTCATCGTGATATCAACTGTCTTCTTCTTTACGTGCCAGGTCTGGAACAGACATCGGCGGTCATGACTTTCCATTCTTTCCTGTTGTTAGCTTTTTGCAGAAAGTTATTATTACTTATGTTGATGTTCGTGGCCCATTCGTTCAGGCTTTCTACATATGTTAGCCTTTGTCTTCCTCTGTCTCTCTTACCAGATATTTTCCCACACAATGCCAGTCTTTCTATACCATTTTTCCTATAGATGTGTCCTAGAAATTTCATCTGTCTATTCCTAATGGTGTTAATGAGTTCTATTGAGGTACATGCTGTTTTCAACACCTCTGCATTAGATTTCTTTTCAGTCCATGATATTCTCATCATCCTTCTTAGAAACCACATTTCTACTGCCTCCAATCTTTTCCTTGTTTCATTATCGATAGTCCAACATTCACATATATATAGAAGAACAGACCAAACATACCCCTTCAGTATGCGCATTTTGGTACATATTCTGATATTCCTGTTTTTCATGATACTGCTTAAGCTCATGAAGCTGTTTTTAGCTATTGCGATTCTTCTCTTTATTTCTTTATTATTCTTCTCTTTATTTCCTTATTATCAACTGTAGTCTAGGAATATACATCAAATATGATATTTTTTTAAAATTTATCGGTGTTTCTACAGACATTGGAAAACGTATAACTTATCATATGCACGTGAATGTGTCTGTTTCCGTTTTTTCCAATATAAGAAATTGTCAGATCTAGTCGATGCATACCTAGCAACATACAAACACACACAAATGTAGTTTGTATCGTTAGTTCTTACCTTCCGTATAATTAGCACATGTCTTGCAACACGGTTCGTTAACAAAGCCATAGGTACAGAAACTTGGCGAAATAACAAGACAGGTCATGCCAGCGTATATAAATGTCTCGTTGTCAAAGCAGCCCTTATCTGAAAATTGAGATGAAATTATATTTTTTTAAATTTGCTTGGTAATTTTACAAACTAAAAAGGGGGCTGGGTATTGTGCTGGCCACACCATGTCTAGTAGACCGTGGGTATAGAAACCGGCCATATGTATCAGACTTTAAACCTCACTCACCGGAGTGATCGAATCGAGACTAATCTCTTAGGATTCGGAGGACAAACACACTTGTACTACGTAGCACAGCCAGGTTCCCATAAAGGGATGGTGCAAACTGTTGACCATTCCCATCTACTCTTTCCTCCTGCAAGGCAGGGCAGTCTAAAAGCAAATGCTCGACCGTCTCTTCTGCTTCAAAGCAATGTCGGCACCGCGAATCGAAATTGGGCCTAAATCGTCCGAAATAGGCACCAATAGGGCAGTGCCCTGTACGGAACTGGGCTATCGTAGCCTGTTCTCTCCTGCGGAGCTTCCACCACGGATCAGCTCGATTTGGCCGTTTTAGTTGCTGCCACACACCTCGACCCTTGTCAGACTCGTCCCAACTCTTGTTCCATTGTCTTGTCTCCCACTCACGTATTGATCTGCGGGCACTCGCGAAGGTGGACGGACCCTCCGGAGTGGGTGTCAGGGATCCCTTCTTGGCCAAGGCATCCACTATCTCGTTGCCAGGGACTCCTGCATGACCTGGAATCCACTGCAAGATGACCTTCACCTCGTACCTGAGGATCAGATCGGAAATAGCAGCTAATAGTCGGACAAGCAGTTCGGGCCAACTCCCCAAGCCGTCGATGGCTTGGAGAACTGAAAGTGCATCAGTGAAGATAACCACATCATCACGAGCAGATGGTGTTTCTTCGAACGTTTTCCCAATTGCCTCAACGGCAATTCTGATGGCTTCCATCTCCGCATCAAAGATGCAGATTGCTCCACATGGCCCACTTAGCTCAGCCCGTTTTTCTTCTGCCTTCGGGTACGACACAAGAGCACCATACCCAGAACGCGCTTCGGTACCACTGATCGCGCTCCCATCAGTGTATGCCTCAACGAATCCCGAGTATGCCCGTACCGTCCTTAGAGCAGCTGCGCGCCTCTCAGTCAGGCAAGCGCTGGGTCCGACTGCTTCCATCAGGTTCGCCCGTATCTCTGGTAGGTTGAAAGATAGGTGAGGAGGAGGTTCCACTCCCGTCCGCATGGGCATGCGGTCGACCGGGAGTCCAATCTCTGCGCTGAGCTTCAGTGCGTGGTGCATGAAGGACTGCATTGAGATCCGAGCTCTTCCCACCCAGGAATCCACGAGCATCCTGAGGGGGGAACTTTCCTCCAACCGCTTATACCGCTCGTAAGCAGTAATAACGGCCCTTTTCCTTCTCCCATTCAGAGGCGGCACGTTTGCCATGATTTCAACAGCCGATGTCGGGGCGGTTCGGAACGTTCCACATATTAGTCTGAGGGCTTGATTTTGTACAGAGTCCAACGTCTTCAAAGCAGTATCAGACGCATAGATTTGCACCGTAATCGATCTGAGATCTTACCGCTCCTAGGTAAAGATTTCTGAACACACTCGCCTTCGCACCCCAGCCAGTACTGGCCAGTCTCTTGACAATGTTCAGCTTAGAAGATGCTTTCTCTTGGACTAACCTCACATGGTCATACATCGTTAGCTTTCGGTCCAGTGTCACTCCGAGATAGACCGGCTTCTGGTCGCATGCCAGGGCGCGGCCGTCAATGTTCAGCTCGATCGGATCTTTGAGGATATCGATTCCGAGGGTAAAGAGCGAGTAAACTGTTTTTAGGCAGTTTACTTCCATACCCCATAGCTTGGCGTAACAGGCTACTGCGTTCAAATCCTGCTGGAGGGCCCGCTCGAGAGCACGCGCTTCCCTCCCGGTCGACCAGACCACAAGATCGTCTGCGAAAAGCAGCGACGAGCATCCCAGATAGTTCGGCAGGTCGTTGATAAAAGCCAGGAACAATGTACAGGACAGTGCTGAGCCCTGGGGCAATCCTTGCTCCAGGACGCGCTTCCGAGAAACCGCTTTCCCGTAACGAGTTGCAACTGTTCTTCGGGATAGAAACCCTTTGATCCAATTGTACATGTTAGAGGCTATTCCTAGCCTCTGTAGCTTCAACAACAACCCCGGCCGCCAGACCTTGTCATAGGCCTGTTTAAAATCCAGGAACACTGCTAGTGTAGACTCTTTCCGCTGAAACCCGTCAGCCATTTTCTGGACCAAGAGCGTCACCTGATCCATCGAGCTTCTTCCGCTACGGAAGCCTGCTTGAGTGGGGGTAACCAGTCCATTATCCTCTAGGAACCTCACAAGCCTCCTATTGATTAATCTCTCATATGTATCCATATGTATCTGATTGGTCCGACGAGATCGCTTTCACTACTCGCTTTACAAAATAATCTATTCAATATGTTTTCTTTATCGATATTTTCTTGCATAGGCCCTAAGCCTAATTTTGAATATTTAATATTAGTCTAACGCTTGTTATGTCATCTTATTTTTACAAATAAAATGCATTTTGAAAAAATTATACCAAAACTTTCATGCCCTATACTATTTTGTTTCAATCATTACGAAGAATTACTTAAAAGTTAATCGAGAAGCACTTATAAAAAAAACATAACGAGTAGGTTTATCATTGACATAACTTTCTTATGTATAACTTGAGACCAACATATTCATATTGTAAGTGAAACAACATTCACCAGTGTTTAAAGAAGGGACTTGCGGTGCCTCATACTATGGTGCTACTACTAGTAGTCAGGTTTGATTGTTAGATGTTAGTCGAGCTTATATTATACTGTAAGTGATAACTTCATGGAGATTTTAGAAAATAAATTGAAGTCTCGAATATCTCTCTCTATATAAAGTAGCCTATGTGTATGGATTCTCATCCCCATTGGTGAATTTCAACACACGTGACTTATATTTAACTTTGGCACTAATATTACTTTTGTTTTTTTACGACCAGGGGTTCGAGCAGAGGCATTTTTTTAATTTCTTATCCACTATGTTTTATAGTTGGGCCATGTATAGTACTATTGACAAAACTTATACAAATAAAAATACATTTTAAAACACATTGGGTTCAATCCGAACTTCTATATGTTAGCACATTTCAAGAAGAGAAGTTGGCAAAAACTTTTATTTGCCAGTTTGGCCTGGGAAATTATAATAATAATCAAAGACAGCACAAATCTATATATATTAAATTTAATTAATAAAAGACAGTCCTAACCTATATATAATAAGTTTAATTAAACTTGTTTTTTCATAGACTTTAAATAGTAAAAAACATTGATGGCCATGGAGATGGCGGCCATTTTTGTAAATATTATTTTTACATCAACAAAAGGCCAAACTACGATTTTATTTATCAATAGAATTTATTTACATTTAGCATAAATGGAGACTAACTACATAATTTATGCAAATTGCAAAGAGGAATTTCAGATTAAACTAAAAATAATTTATATTTTATTTTTTAGTGAGAAATATGATATAAACATATAAATGAGATGTAATGTATTTCATGCCTTAAAGCTTTTCTAAAATGTTTTTAGTTAATAAAATCTAATAATTATATTTTAGACTCATGCGGGAGACGGGTGTTTGATTCTCAGCCAGGGATAGTCCAATATATATATTATATATTAAATGCATACATGTATACAATAGTTAAAGTATGTGTCAATTTGTATTAAAATACTAGCACTATGTGCAAGGTTCATTGGACGGCATAAATTTTAATTTCAAATTCCATTTTGATAAATCATTCATTATGACTATGCTTGACACCGTTTAGATATTGTTTTTATAGCAACATACATAAATCCAAGGGGGTATTTTGTTGTTGTTAGTATTTTCTAATTTATTGTTTTGATCTTTGCATGCTTAGAGGTCAACACACAACTCAAGAGACAAAAAAGGAACTAATAAGAATCATTTCTTCAATGTTGTGAATATAAAGATAGCGTGATATCTTAGATATATTGGTGCCTAAACTAGCTCGTCCTGTTTTGCCACAACCTTGTTACGAGTAGCCTAAAGTTAATTCTTACCTGCCGAGGTTGTCGTCATTGGCAATGTGGTCGACTTATAATTATTACACGTCTCGCAACATGATTGGTTAATAAATGATTGGATGCAGTGGATAGGAGCGATCGTTTGGCAGGTCATGCCAATATACCCGAATTCTGGGTCATCGTGACATAGAAAATCTGCAAATTTAAATTACAATTTTATTGTTTGATTATTTTTTGGGTTAATATTTCCAAAAATTCAAAGTTAAGATTATTCACTGTTAAACACATATTGTTTTGCCTCCCCATGTTTTCTGGTTCATTAGCGTCATGTTGTAGATTCGAAAAAAAAGAATACAAGTCGTGCTTGGTGTGCGCTGGAATATTGTGCATGTACCAAAACTGAAAAACGGTAATCGTTTTATAACAGACATGCCTACGACCACACATGAACCAATTAACGCAGATATACAGTTCATTAACAGTTGCTAAAGTACAACAGAGTGAATGTTATCAACGTTGGCCGACTTCTCGTTGGCATAAATCTATAAATGTTATACCAATTCACTGACTCTGGGTTGGCATACATCTAGAAATGTTAGTCCAATTCACATAATTTTGGTTGGATATACATCTAGAAATGTTAGATCAATTCATTGACTCTTTGTTGGCATATATCTAGAAATGTTAGTTTTATTTACTGAATTGTGGTTGGCATACATCTAGAAATGTTAGATCAATTCACTCAATTTTGGTTGGCATACAACTAGAAATGTTAGGTCAATTCACTGAATTTAGGTTGGCATACATCTAAAAATGTTAGTCCAATTTTTTATTATTTTGGTTGGCATACATCTAGAAATGTTAGGTCAATTCACTGAATTTAGGTTGGCATACATCTAGAAATGTTAGGTCAATTCACTGAATTTAGGTTGGCATACATCTAGAAATGTTAGTCCAATTCACTGCATTTTAGTTGCCATGCATCTAGAAATGTTAAACCAATTCACTGACTCTTGATTTGCATACATTTAGAAATTTTAGTCCAATTCATTGAATTTTGGTCGGCATACATCTAGAAATTTTAGACCAATTCACCGAATTTCGGTAGACAAACTTGCTGACTTTTAGTTGGCATACATCTACGGATGTAAAACCTTTCTTACTGCTAGTCAGCATTCATCTATACATTTTAGACGAACTTGCTGATTTCTAGTCTGAACACAATCAGGAATGCTACACCAACTAACTGTTTTACGTCGGAGAAAAATCTCCAGCGATTAATTACGAAGTACTTTGTAATACGATCGAGGTAGGTTTTCTTGTCTTGACAATGCTCATCATAGCTTCCCTGTTATTTATACAGTTGAGTTTGTATGAAATAACAGCACTAGCGTGATACTAATAGCCAGTCTTCTATTAGTCTTAAACTATTTATAAGATAAGATTGATTTATCGAATCAAATGAAAATTTGACTTGATTACATGTGATCCGACTTTCAATATATTTTAAAACAATTATGCAAGCATATTATCATTGCATTTATCATACATGAAAAAGTATCATTGGGAGTTAGCTATTGTATTGAAAATTATCGCTGACAGTGGAATAAAAGACTTTCCAAATCTCTCTCTTCTTGCTCTCTTTGAAAGAAGCCGACAATTTCGATCAGATCTTATGTAGTTGTCGTGAAGTGGGTGTCAAGGTAATGGATAATTGTGAAGCCGGCTGGCCTAGCGGTTAGCTCACCAGACTGTCAACCAAAAAACCACTTGACACGTCGCGGGTTCGAGCCCCGCCACCGGCAGATCCCTGTCGCCCTACAGGAGTTTTGGGACTAGATGACGTTAATATTGAGTTGTTATCACATGCGCTTAACCGGCAGCAGTGAAACCTCTCACAGATTAATATTCTTCTAGAGCGCACTGAGCATGCTAAAATAGCATGGATAGAAGCGCTATATAAATTACCGTTATCATAATCATTATCATAATTTTATGAATCATAGATAGACACCTTGAATGGAACAGTTCTCAAAAGATGGTAGTTTTTTTTAAAGTACCCGTCGGACCGAATTGATCCATAGGTTCATAGGTCCGGTGAAGCAGCGTTCACCAGTTTCTGTGGCCAGGGCATACTAGGTGATTGTGTGGCCAGCACTGTGCACATCCGCCTTTACTTTACCCCAACTAAGGTCAGGTATCCATCAGAGCTGGATAGACTCAGGGACACCCTCAAGTCCTGGGAAAAAATCCCGGCTCCACCAGTATTCGAACACAGGACCTTCGGATCGCCAGTCGAACGCGCTGCCACTCGGCTACCTTGCCCCATAGATGATAGTTGTGTCTGCGTTATACGAGAGGCTTTGTTTATTAGGCGGTATTTCCGGTGTTAGTTCAATGTAGTGGCGTTACCATACCAGTAGGTGATTGAGAAGGTGATGATGCTAACAATGCAAAGAAGAAAAAAGATGTTACGTGTAACGTTAGTTCTTACCTGCTGAAGTTGTCGTGGTAGGCACAGTTGTTGTCATAGAACTACACGTCTCACAACACGATTGGTTGACTAAGGAACGGTTGCAGAGGCTCGGAGTGACCGTTTGGCAGGTGAAGCCACAATGCATAAAGGTCGGGTCATCTTGGCATATGTAATCTGTAAAGGTATATATGTATGTACATATATCTGTCTAAAAATTGTTTTGGTTAATAGGGTTACCAAACAATTTAAAATTACTACTATATATTATATTATATATTATATTATATTATATTTGGTTTTAAGTTTTATGAATTATATGGGTGAATAGCTGACATCATGGGTAAATAGCTCAACATCATGGGTTCGACCCACGATACAGACAATCAGAAATAACAATCCCACCGCTGATTTGCTGGGTGCCTTCAAAACTACCAAGACCACTGAAAAGACCAATAGTCTCGCAGCGACCGTTATGGTAAAAAAATAAATGGGTGAAAACAAAGTTGAAAAATAGGTTTATTGCCAAGGCAACCGTAAAAATGGCCTATAACATTTGATTAAAGTCTACAACTTATTCTACAGTGAAGTCGTGTATGTTTATATTTGTGTTTATTTTATTTTTTATACAATCTTAAACTGTTTGCATGCTTTTACTAAAAGCTTAAAAAAAGGTTTATACCACACTTTTTATTAAAATGTTATAATAAAATTTCGTGGTAGCTTCTTACGGTTAAAAATAAGTTTGACACTCATCCATATCTGTATATATTGTTACGTATATTGTTTTTCCAAGAATTGGAACACACAATGTTTATTCTTCCCCCCCCCCTCTCTTTTTTTTCTCACTACACACGATTTTGTGGGCGGGGCTTATGCTTTCCGATTGCCTGACGTTTAGTACGAAGACAAAATATTCTAGGTAATGTTGGGATTCTGTGTTGATCTAAAATTCTCAGAGTGTCTGGGAACGACTCATTATTTAATAGGGAAGTTCCTATAGTTTTTGTTATGGGTTTTGTAATGATACTATGATTTTCACACCTACTGGTAATGGGTCTATCCCTTGAACCACTTGAATAGTATTTAATGATTTGTTTGTCGGAAAGACAGAGAGTTTCAAAATATGCTCCTTTGAGGACGCTTGTGTTTGCACTATTGTATTCTAACTGTACATAATACAAATATTGTATATATTGAACATATCACCTGAATTATACTATCAACAACATTTACACTGAAGCTTCCTCGTCAAGTTACTATTCTACTGTCTACAATACTATAATATTTATCTACTACTCTAACGTCAAGGAAAGGAACTGTTAGAACACAAATTCTGAGTTTGTACCCAGGACTATAAGAAGAGTTCGTGTAATACTGAAACATAAATAATAATAACTAAAGTCTCCCCTAGGACTAACGAGAATTATCAACAATATCTACACAGCACTGGCCACAAGGGGATTGTGGATGTAACAATATACTAATAAGCTTCTCTACCTATCTCCAAACCTTGCTTTTGAAAAGTTAACTAGAATCAATAGTATCAATGTAATTGGTAAAATAGTGCAATATAAGCGAAACTGAAAGAATGAGGACCATAAATGAGTCTAACTTGGCATTCAAAAAAAGTCAAGTAGCCTTCGGACAAAACAGTCATAGCTGCGTTCATCAGTGTATGTAGGCAATCGCATACTAGGGGATTGTGTGGCCAGCACAATGCCAAGCCGCTTTTACTTTACCTTAACTGAGGACTAATCACCGCCAATACAAGTGCGAGAAAGATGTGCCTCCACGGTGAGGTCCAAATCCTTCTTCGGAGGGTTGTAGACGTTGGTCAGGGTATAAGCCTTTCCATTCTTCAACACCTCCATGGTTAGGATATCGGTCTTGCAACTGCCCGTTCTGCGGTTCACCACTCGAGCTTGTAGTGAACTTCGGACAAGGGTTGCCAACCCTCCACTGCCTCCCAAGCAGCAGGTGCATCGGAAGATCGTATATCCCGAAAAGGATGCCACCAACTTCTTACCAATTTTGCACTCCTGGAACATTGCCACGTCAATATCATACTCATGCAAGAGTTTTAGGATCTCTAGAGACTTGGGGATCAGGCCGAACACGTTCAGGTGCATCACCCGGAGCTGGGCGCTCTTTTGGTGCGAGCCTTTGCCTAGGTCATGTCTACCGTCGGGCTTCCTATCGTGTTACGCCTCTCAGCTCGGGATACCCGCGCACGAGCACCCCTAAACCGGGAACACGAAACCCCTAAGGGCTTGTTGGATCTGTGCGCCGTATCACTAGTCGCACTTGGGGGATAGTCCCGAAAAGAAATCCTAGCCCTAACAAGGATTTGAACCCAGAACCTTCGGAACGCCAGCCAAACGCGCTGGCGCTCAGCCACCGTGCATATTTAAGTTTAAATTTTACTAATTCATTAAAACTTGAGAATTGTTTAGCTTTACAACCGATTTATTGCGCACTAGAAATGTATTTAGTCTTGTCTTTGATCGAATTCAGGAAATCAAACAACGGTACACTACCTGCATACCATTGATTTAGATTTTTATTCTTTTGGCGATTTTATCATCTATTAAACACCTTAAACTCAATATCTCATTTTGCCGACTTCAGTACCATTCTGTGGGGTTGCATCACATATGTGCGTACATAATATAGCAATGACGCTGATCTTTACATTTCAATTATATAAACAAAAAAAAACGTATGTGTGTTTATAGACTAACTAATTGACTAACTAATTACTATAACTATTTAACAAAATTTTGTTACGCGTAAATTTAACTCTCACCTGCCTCAGGTGTCTTCTTGTGATTGCATGTCTCGCAACACGACAGGTTTACAAAGGCATGGTCGCAGAAGCTTTTCTGGATTGTTTGGCAGGTGTAGTTGGCATAAGTAAATGCCTCATTATCATAGCACCAGTTAGCTGAAAATTTATATTACAATCAGTAAGTAATTAAAATACCCGTCGGACCAAAATAATCTTTAGGCCTGTGAGGCAGCATTCACAGTTTTTGTAGCCACGGCATTCTAGGGGATGTATTGCCAGCACAATGCCTATACGCTTTGAATTTATCCCATTTAACATCAGGTACCCATCAGAGCTGGGTAGACTCAAGGACACGCTCCAGTCCCTGGAACAGCCCCTAGCCTTCACCAGGAGTCTAACCTAAGACCTTCGGTACGCCAACAGAAACTGAGCTCCCTATACATTTTATCTTAACTGTTTAACTATTTTCGGCAATAGAAAGGCTAAATTAAATGTTTCAAGGCCATCTTCGTAAAACTAGCTACATTACACGTGTCGCAATCTGATTGTCTGACAGACGAATACATTCTGATTTTTGACATCATTGAACATTGTAATTTGCTAGATCAGCATTCGCCTTATACCTGATCGCCACCCATCGCCGGGAAACAAAGCTAAAATGACCTGGTCGGAAAAAAAAATAGATACATAAGTATAATGTTTCCCCAAAACAGACCTTTTGTGACGGTTGAATCGAATTTATCGTTGAGTACTCTGGCACGAGGTCAGTTGTCTAAACAAACAACAACATTATAATGGAATCCATAATAACATTATTTAAGGTGGTCCTGGATCTATTTCTCTAGATAACTATATAAGTAAGTAAAGTACACGTCGGACCTGATAGATCCATAGGGCTGCAGTGAAGCAGCGGTCACCAATTACTGTTGCAAAGACTAACTAGGTGATTGTGTTGCCAACACTAAGCACAGCTGCCGCTACATTACCCCAACTAAGGTCAGGTAACCATCAGAGCTGGGTAGACTCAGGGACACCCTCATGACCCGGTCACTATGACCCCCAGATACCTATCTTAAAGGCTTAACTTGCTTCATATCCATTCCCCCTAATAATTGATGTTCATCCAGTTCACACATTAGACGTATAGGCCCTAAAATAATTATCCTTCAATGTTTTGTTGCTATATAATTTATCCATGATGTTGCGCATCAGTGGATTCAAGACTTTCTTATAGGCAGAGAACAAACCGTGATAATAAATGGCTTTCAGTCATCACCAATAACTGTAAACTCAGGATTTCCACAAGGAACTGTTCTAGGACCCTTATTAGTTCTAATTTATATTAATGATCTACCCAATTGCATCAACACGGGAACAAAAGTAAGATTATTTGCTGATGATTTCATAATTTATAGAATAATAAAGACAGGAAAAGATAGTGAACTTTGTTCAAAAAGACCTAGATGAAATACAAAAATGGTAATCTAACTGGAGTATGTCTTTTTCAACCCAGAAAAATACGAACTGATAAGGGTATCCAAGAAAAATAAACAAATAATAGCAAACTACTTCATTCATGGTAAAGAACTAACTCAAACTAACAATGCTAAGTATCTAGGAGTAATAATAAATGATAAGTTAACTTGGAACCCTCATTTGATGAAGTAATAAAAAATCAAACAAAATATTAGGATTTATAAAAGGAACTTTTACAAATGTAAAAAGAATATAAAACTAAAATGCTATCTCACATTAGTTAGGCCTATATTAAAATATGCAGCATGTGTATAGGACCCATCAACTAAAGAAAACGTAAAAAAATTAGAACCAGTTAAAAACATATCGGACAGGTCCATAACTAGTGAACATTCCCAACTAACATGAGTAACACCATTAGTCAATTCATTAAACCTAGAAACACTAGAGGACAGAAGGGCAAAGAGTAAAGTAGTAATAATACATAAGGCATTAAACTCTAATTTAGAAATATAACCCAATAACAACCTGTTGCAAAGTTCAGATAAACATAAAGACAAAAACACTTTCCTTATCCCTTTTGCGAGAACAAATGCTTATAAGTAGCCTACTCTCGAGTGGCATTCTGGCATGAAATGGATTACCTGAAAAAAGAACCCAGGAAAACCAGTAACTTAGCATCATTTAAAACATTAAAATAAAAACAAGACTAGACTCGGACCACGCATGAGTGTATGACGCAATAGTCTTCTTTATAAAAGGAGTTACTGGTTGCCCTGGTTTGTACAGGCAAACCATTCCCTGCTTGAATGCCAATCGGAAAGAACTAAATTGGAATTGGCCATGTTACATACACACAAACTCTCACAACAATGTAATGTTAGTTCCTACCTGGCAAAGTTGATATAAAATTATCACATAACGCACAGCATACTGAGTAAATAAAATCAAAGACACAGAAGATTTTCGAAATTGTGTCACATGTCATGCCAGCAAACGTATATGTTTTGTCATTGTAGCAGCCGTCATCTGCAAAAATTAGATCACATTTTGTACATTGATTTATTTCAGTAATTTTGAGTGACATTACCAAAAACAACTAAAAAAAAAAATACAAAACAATTAAAACAGGTACTTTACAAAATGTTTATTTCCTAAACTGTTTTATTCAATCGATAAGTAAATTACACCGTAAGTGACTCGGTTTTACACACACACACACACACGCACAAAAACACACAAAATACCTTCTGTGACATTTAGGTTTGATAATATCAATTACATTTCTATAGTATCTGTTCTGACTGTCACGTGGCGGGGGGTGATTAGACCACTTAATCACCACGTAAACTTTATAAGTTGGGGTTAGATCTGCACCTGAGCCTCCTGTGTGTCGTGCCTTCTGTATGATTAAGTAAACGTGACTGAATTATGTCACGCGGTGTGGCAGGCAGGCTCGTATGTGTATTCTTTCCTTCTTATAAGAGTGGTCTGCATAAATAGATAAGAGATGAATTATTCTCTTTCTATTCTTGTTGGCTGCGTTTTTGTCTTAAGGGATGAGCCGGAGTACTGTGCTAGAGGTTACGTATTGATGATCAAATTTATAATTGTGTGTGTAGAATTCCGTGGCTCGTCTGAGGTAGTTATGCAGAGGTTTGGCTATACTAAACACATATAGACTTCACAACATCGATTATAGTCACTAGAGAACACGAGCGAAAACATTATTCTGAAGTTTATTCACATTAAGACTGAGTATACCGTTGCACATATATATCATACATAATATCAATATCCTAGATACTTAGTCCAATAATATAAACATCAAGGATACAAAATGGACTTAGGGTCGGAGCCTTCACAAAGGCCCGGAGGGGCCCAGATGGGACCCACTCCGCTTTCCGATCTCCTAAAACTAGACTGTCCGTAAAACTCTACCCCTTCAATCTATAACTAAAACTAAAAGCATTAATAGTAATAGTCACGTGGTATAAAATTGGAGGATAGGGGGAAATGTACACGTTTTCTTAGTCTGATTGACAGGAGTAGGGAAAGCATGAGGAGAGGGGTGGGGGATGGTGGGTGCGAGTGGCGGTGAGGGGGGAGGGGCGAAGAGGCGAAGAGGCGGTCAGCCATCCAAGGTAATTCTTATCTTCCGGCGGCGCCTTTGTTTAAGCAACTAAGCGGTTTTGACCAGGGAACGAGCCCTTAGAGGTCTATTTTCATATACATGTTATAAGTGAGGAGGGACGGGGGGGGGAGCGAAGGTCAGAGACGGTGGGTTCAGGAATGACCTTGACCTGTTTCTTGATCGTCCGTGGTACGGGGGGGCGAGACGTAACCATGTTACACAATTTAGAATGGTGGGCATGATGTAGACTTAGTAACAATGACAACATACATGAATGGAAACTAAAGTCAATATAAGTAATATACTTATGGGCATGCCGAACATATACATATATGTAAATAAAATTCAATTCAAGCAAAATACTTTAATGTTAAATATAGGAGATAGAAAGGAAAGACACATTCTTACTCCAATCAGACATGCAAGATTGTGGCACTTAATGTCAGTGGTTTGTACGTACAGATGATATGATTATAGTATCTTATAAGAGCGGATTACATCTAAGACCTTTCTTAGTTGCGTGTGACGTTAATCTTCTCCCAAAACGCCACACCTGCCCCGCCATGTTTTAAAGCTTTCATACAATGAAAGATTTGACCCATTAGAGGTAGGCCTACTGCACTTACTATTTACACTATGAGAGTTCAGGACCATCGACGCGAAGCGGGTGGTTATCCCTACGGGGAAGGGGGCGGGGGGTCGAGACAAGGCGGTAAGGGGTGACGGGGCGAATGTTTACGTTTTCCTCTTGAGGGCGGAGGAGAAAAGCATGCTTTAGCGTTTCTTACAGTACTTTAAATCTATTCCGGCATAATGCTTAGTCTAGGTTCGTCCCATTTATTTGCGAGCTATTGGCACGGTTTATTCATTTTATCGTTTGTCTGTGACTGTCTTAGGTCCTTACTTTTTCATATATTGATAGGCACTAGCTAGGAAATCTATTTATTTCATGCTTTCTATGTGCTATAAATGCGGGATTCACTTTATTATAATAATTATAAGCATAATAATAATAATAATTCGACCTCGGCAGTAGGGTCCACGAAATTGGAGGAAGTCCGAGACGGGATGCCAAAACTGGGTGATAGGGATCGAATTGCTGATCGAACTATCAGGTCCCCCAGTTCACTCCCTGGCTCGCGCTAAAGCGGACAGGTGAGGGGATCTGGCTCACACGTAAATATCAGGGGATCTATGACGGAGTCATAGAGGGTGGGGCAGCGGAGTCCTTTGCTTAACGTATTGGTACATGCATTATTGGCCTAGTGAACATTCTTCAGGGGGGGGGGGCGGCGGGCGTTGTGTGGGCGCGTGCAGCTGACCCCAACACAAGCCTAAACACTAGTGTTTCTGATCACGTGGATTCTGATTTCTCACGCGCGAGTGACTTCTAGTGGGGGGGGGGCGGAGTAAGGCGGTAGTCAAGTCACCTCTGGCGCGATAGGCCAGGAAATTGTATCAATGTTGTCGTTTGTTTGCAATTATTGGGCCCTAGAGCTAAAACACGGACATAGCTTCACTTTAATTGTTACACTATTCGCTTCTCTTCTTTTCTCAAGCAACACATTTCTCCTTGTTTAACAGTGTTTAAGCAGCGGCGGAAAGGGGGGGGGGGGGCTGGCAGTGGGAGTACATTACTTTGGCTATAGTAAAGATTAAATCGTTCTACTTTCTCAATTCCCGTTTTATAAATTTGTAAAATCGGTAAAGAAGCAATTATTTAATTCGCTACCAATAATATCTCTGTACGTACATTTGACCACTACATATATGCCACTCACCGTTTTATCTAAACACATTCATTTTCTTTCACGCTAGACCGCGGTTCTTGAGTCTTGACGTCAGAGTGGGTCTGGCACATCAGATGACAGCGGATGACATCGGCCGTGTAGCGCTTGAGAACAGTCAATTGGCCCGTAGGCAGTCTTTAAATCTAACACATTTATTATCCAACGCGTTGTGTAAGGAACACGGTTCATCAAAAGTTAATATATACACATGGTAATCCGATAACAGTTAATATACTCCAATCTAAAGGCAATAATGTCAGCTTTCAGGAAAGTACTGCTGACGACAGTTTAATCCAGTGCGACCGTGGCTGTAAGTATCCAAGAATTATAGCTGAATGGCCGAACATATGCAATGTTGAAGATTGCAGGCTGGATTGCGGCCCGGTGGGCGCAAATATTTCCAGTGTTTCTCAGGGCGGGTACTGGTTCACAGTATTAAGCGGACATAGTTATGCCGATCTGGCAAATAATTTCGTTACGCATGAGCTAATCCAAAGCAGAAATTGCGCTATGCCTATTGACTATCGGCATTCGGCAACATATACAGTGTACAGAGTTGTACAGGAGCTAATCCAAAGCAGGAAAACGACGTTGTTATTGGTGGCGCTCTGGCCGACATATAACATTTTGCAGCAGCTAATCCAAACAGAAACAAAGTTATCGGTGGCGCTTCTGGCCGACACATAACATTTGACAGCAGATAATCCAAACAGAACAGAGTTATCGGTGGCGCTTCGGCCGACACATAACATTAGGAAGCAACTAAACATTGGCGGGCATTCCAGCGACTTCACTTTGGCGCATTGCAGGTTGATAGTGCAAGTGTGCACTGTGGTTGACATACAATGATGATTAGTGATAGTTATAGTGAAAATATAATTCTACATTTCTCTCACCTCGATGTGGAATTCATTAAGAGCCCCCAGATCATTCAATAGTTATATTTCTTGCATGGTCCAATGTAATCCAAGAGTAGTACGAGAAATTTAACTTCAACAGTGAAGAGTTTTGCAGGTACGATACGAAGAACATTTGAACTACTCACGACTGGTTCCGGGTGTGCACGATGGTATTTGCATATCCTTCAGACGGGGCACCAAGTGTCACGTGGCGGGGGGTGATTAGACCACTTAATCACCACGTAAACTTTATAAGTTGGGGTTAGATCTGCACCTGAGCCTCCTGTGTGTCGTGCCTATCAATATATGAAAAAGTAAGGACCTAAGACAGTCACAGACAAACGATAAAATGAATAAACCGTGCCAATAGCTCGCAAATAAATGGGACGAACCTAGACTAAGCATTATGCCGGAATAGATTTAAAGTACTGTAAGAAACGCTAAAGCATGCTTTTCTCCTCCGCCCTCAAGAGGAAAACGTAAACATTCGCGCCGTCACCCCTTACCGCCTTGTCTCGACCCCCCCCTCTTCCCCGTAGGGATAACCACCCGCTTCGCGTCGATGGTCCAGAACTCTCATAGTGTAAATAGTAAGTGCAGTAGGCCTACCTCTAATGGGTCAAATCTTTCATTATATGAAAGCTTTAAAACATGGCGGGGCAGGTGTGGCGTTTTGGGAGAAGATTAACGTCACACGCAACTAAGAAAGGTCTTAGATGTAATCCGCTCTTATAAGATACTATAATCATATCATCTGTACGTACAAACCACTGACATTAAGTGCCACAATCTTGCATGTCTGATTGGAGTAAGAATGTGTCTTTCCTTTCTATCTCCTATATTTAACATTAAAGTATTTTGCTTGAATTGAATTTTATTTACATATATGTATATGTTCGGCATGCCCATAAGTATATTACTTATATTGACTTTAGTTTCCATTCATGTATGTTGTCATTGTTACTAAGTCTACATCATGCCCACCATTCTAAATTGTGTAACATGGTTACGTCTCGCCCCCCCCCCGTACCACGGACGATCAAGAAACAGGTCAAGGTCATTCCTGAACCCACCGTCTCTGACCTTCGCCTCCCCCCGTCCCTCCTCACTTATAACATGTATATGAAAATAGACCTCTAAGGGCTCGTTCCCTGGTCAAAACCCCTTTGTTGCTTAAACAAAGGCGCCGCCGGAAGATAAGAATTACCTTGGATGGCTGACCGCCTCTTCGCCCCTCCCCCTCACCGCCACTCGCACCCACCATCCCCCACCCCTCTCACCATGCTTTCCCTACTCCTGTCAATCAGACTAATAAAACGTGTACATTTCCCCCTATCATCCCATTTTATACCACTTGACTATTACTATTAATGCTTTTAGTTTTAGTTATAGATTGAAGGGGTAGAGTTTTACAGACAGTCTAGTTTTAGGAGATCGGAAAGCGGAGTGGGTCCCACCTGGGCCCCTCCGGGCCTTTGTGAAGGCTCCGACCCTAAGTCCATTTTGTATCCTTGATGTTTATATTATTGGACTAAGTATCTAGGTGTGACCGTTATTTTGTAATTACTATGTATACAACTCTTAGGGAGATCACATTATATAATAATAAACAATGAACAAACTGCCGGCTTTTAGTAGAAATGAGAACTCAATATTTAATGTAATTTATGTACAAGATGAATTCAAATACATCACAGTTTATATAGCCTAGTCCAAAACACGTCCAGCCACTACCAAATTCTAAGGTCGTCTCCCTTTACTCCCCAAATCTACGCTACGTTTTATCTTACTCCTACGTCATTGTTTCTATCGTAAAACGTCACTCGTTTATTCCATACATTAACACCGGGCTAGAGATTATAAAAATTGTCCCATAAAACAACTATCTATATTTTAAATCCTCACATTCCCCCATCGACCCTTTAAATTTGTCATACAAATTTCTTAAAATAAAATCCCTATCTCCGTCAAATACTTTGATAAAATTAAATATATATATCCTTAATCCCCTGTCTTTAATCATATAATTATATAAATAATCATAATTATCATGCATATTAAAATAATTTATGCAACACAAATAACCTTTAACAAAACCAACAATTTCATCAATATATTAATATATTAACCAATAACTTTCACTAATATCTATGTCCATAATGTTTCAAAGTATATCCTGTCCTGTATCACTGAAATACACAAACCAACATTATAAATATCAAATCCGAACACAACAGTTCATACTGGTCCATGTAATATCATTGCAACCTTCCTCTTCTGAACGTCCAACAATACATTTATTGAATATTTCATAGGTCCTTTGTAGATTATCCATCCTGTAGAGTTTCAACACCTTGATAAAATAGTTCCAATAATATCACAACAATAATTACAATGCATTGTTCACAGATACATCTCAAGAATTTATCATTGAATACTTAACCACGAGCTGTCTGTCTGTAAGCAATATAGTGTTGAATTGGTCATAAACCAAAAAAAATGTATAATGTTATCAATAACGTGTTGATCTGTTGATTCCTCCATATGTTGATGACATGACCTTCATTCTGCGTTGACAATGTAAATGTATCTTAATCATGCAACGACATGACCTTGATTCTATGTTGATTATGTCAATATACCTTGATATAGCGATGACATGACCTCGATTCCATGTTGATAATGTCAATATACCTTGATATAGCGATGACAAGACCTCGATTCCATGTTGATAATGTCAATATACCTTGATATAGCGATGACAAGACCTCGATTCCATGTCAGCACCATAAATGTACTCTTCATATGATGTCTTCATGTTTGCGTTTGATATGGTGTCCATAAAAACCGTTCACGATAATGTGAGGACGTGATAGAACATCTCTCACTTACAAATGGTACGTTGTGCTTGAATCACCGTGCTTCCGTTGTAGAACCATTTCTCGTCCAGAACCTTTGGAAAAAATCAATATTTCATTAACACCGTATCTATACTTTATATTTACATGAAAAATAATTTTTAACCGCGTTTCAAACTGGTGATTACGTATCAAACAACACACCTTAAACACCACATCTAGACAACAAATCAGCCAATATATTATCCACCCCAGGTATATTTTCCACAGTAAAACTGTATGCCTGCAGGATAAGTGACCATCTTGCTATCCTACTATTGTTTAGCTTGTTCTGATTTATAAAGGACAAAGGCTTATGGTCAGTCATAAGAACAAACTTTGTACCCATCAAGTACCTTGCCAATTTAGTAATACACCAAACCACACCAAGAGCTTCCCGTTCTACTGTTGCATACCTAACCTCAGCCTCACTTAATTTCCTGCTAATATACTGAATCGGGTGTAAGACATTGTCATGATATTGTCCCAAAATTCCTCCCAAACCAACCAAACTCGCATCAGTCAAAACCACAAATCTTTTTTTAATGTCTGGTAGTCTTAATATAGGTTGTCCAGAAAAAGCAACCTTTATCCTATTTAATGCCATTTCACACTCCTGAGACCAAATTATTTTAATTGGGCTTTTCTTTTTAATAAGTTCAGTCAATGGAGCTACCATCTCTGAAAAATTAGGAATAAATTTCCTATAAAAATTACATACACCTAGAAGACTCCTCACTTCTTTTTTATTTCTTGGAATGTCAATTTTTAGAATTTTAGTAATATTCTCCTCCAATGGCTTAATGGTGTTATTGGATATCTTGTGTCCCAAAAAAGTAATTTCTTTCATGCCTATTTCTAATTTGTTATGTTTAATTGTCAAATTATGTTTTTCTATAATTTCAAAGATATCATTAAGACTTTTTAAATGATTTTCCCAAGTATCATTAAAAACACATATGTTACCCAAATAAAATATAGTATCCTTCCTATGTCCTAAAATCATACCCATCATCCTATTAAAAGTTGCAGGAGCATTCACCAATCCAAAACTCATCACCTTCCATTGATATAACCCCAATGGAGTAACAAAACTTGTAAATGGTTTAGCTCTATCAGTTAAACCTACTTGATAGTACCCTTTAGCCATATCCAATTTAGAAAAAATAGTTGCATTAGATAGCTGAGCCATAATATCTTCAGCATTGTTCATTGGATATGGGTCAAAGAGAGTAACATTATTCAGCTTCCTATAGTCCACACACAACCTTATAGTTTTATCTTTTTTCTTAACTAATACTATTGGAGATGCATATGCTGAATTGGATGGCTCTATCAACCCCATACTCACAAGCTCATCTATCTCTTTTTGCAAGTTATCCCTCAAATGAATAGGGATTGTGTATGGTTTTAGTCTCACCGGCTTATCATCTGTTACAATAATGTCATGTTGTATGACATTGGTCTTACCAGGCAAATCAGAAAATATACCCTTATGCCTGTGTATTATTTTTGCCATCTCATATGCCTGTTCATGTGTCAATTTCTCTAAATTCACATCTTTATATGTTTGCTGACCCTGTGTATTCACTGTTGCTATCTCTTCAATATTCTCTTTATTTTCTTCTGATATTATACTACAGCATATATTGCTTTCCACTGATTGATCATTATACTTTTTTTAAATTATTAATATGAAAAACTTTAAGTTGATCCTTAATTCTTATCTCATAATCCACATCTGTGACCTTTTTAACCACATCATATGGCCCTAGCCATTCAGTAAATAGTTTGTTATTTTGATTTTTTAATTTTAGCAAAGCTTTATCTCCTGGTTCCAAGGTTCTTAGTTTCCTATCCTGATTTACTCTATTTATTTTTTTTTCCTTATTATTGTCTGAATTCTTTCTAGCCTCTTCCAAAGCAATTTCTAATTGTTGTTTCTTATTTGTAACTAACTCATAATTAGTCATTTCCTTGTTTTCACTAGAACCTACCAATGGTTCTTTAAGAATACTAAGTGGATTTCTTGGATTATTTCCATATATCAATTGAAATGGTGAGAAACCTGTACTATCATGAGTAGTTTCTCTATATGCAAATAAAATTGACGGAATTGCCAAATCCCAATTCTTTGGATCCTCATTACTAACTTTTGACAACATTTCCTTGAGAGTTTTGTTAAATCTCTCACACATTCCATTACATTGAGGATGATAAGGTGTTGTAAATTTCTGCTTTATTCCAAATGTTTCCATGAACTCTTTAGTCAATTTTGATGTAAATTGAGTTCCTCTATCTGATATTATCTCTTCAGGAAATCCAATTCTAGTAAATATTAAATATAATGCTTGCACTATATCTGTAGATTCAATTTTCTTTAATGGTACTGCCTCTGCATACCTTGAACATATATCAATCAATGTAAGAATATATCTATGTCCTCTGTTAGACATAATAGGCATCAAACCAATGATATCTATGGCTACCTTCTGAAATGGTCTAGCTGCAGTCACTCCTTTTTGTATTGGTGCTTTGGTAAAGTTACTTCCAGATCCTTTCATCTGACACACTTTGCATTGTTTAACAAATCTTTTCACATCTTTTGACATTTTAGGCCAAAAGTAATGTTGTATTATTCTGTTTTTGGTTTTGCCAACTCCCATATGACCAGCCAATGGTATAGAATGAGCATTAGTCATTATTTCTGTTCTATATTTATATGGTACCACTATTTGTTCCACTTGTCTGCCATTTATGAGTATCTCTCTGACTAATAGTTGTGTATCATTTTTCACTTTGCATACACTATTTTTATTAATATTTCCTTTCTCTGTAGATTTGAATAGTCTATTCAATGTAGTATCCTCTCTTTGTTCCTTTTTGAATTTTTCCAAATTAAAGTTTTCATTCAGTAATGATTCACTATCAACTGATGTGTCTTTTTCATTATTCACCATTGTCTGACTTTCTTCAGTATTGCTTGCTTTACATTCATTAATCACATTACATTGTTCTTGCTTATTATTAAATTCCCATGTTTCTATTTCCTCTCTAGTACATTCTTTAACTGATTCAACATTTCCAATAATTAAATCAATTAGTGCATCATTTAAAACATGATCCAGTTCTCTACCTGTAATATATGGTGTCCTAATATCAATGTAGGCCAACCTCAATTTAATCACTCTTCCATCAAATGATGTACAATCTGCTACCTCACCAGTGTATTGATTTGACTGAACATATTTGCTGTTTATTGCAATGACAGAGGCTCCTGTGTCACGAACTGCGAAAACTGGTATTAATCCCACATATCCTGGAAAAAACTTTATTCCTTTGCTTCTTGATAACACAGCTCCACAATGATTCCTGTTCTGATTAAATCTGGAGTTGTGATCTCTCTGTTGTGTATATCCCTGAGATCTATTATTATTATTATTGTTTCCAGCAGAATTTGACCTTCTGAAGCAATTTCTTGCTATATGTCCTTTCTTTTTACATATAAAACATGTCAATGTGTTATCTCTCTTATCTTTACAATCCTTAGTAACATGGTTATTTCTTCCGCAATTACCACACTTCATCTTGCTCCTTGATAATTGTCTTCCTCTTTGAAAATTATCATTGCCTTTAGCAAAGCATATTATATCCTGGTAATCCTCTCCTTTAGAAGTAGGTGCCATGGGATGAGCTAATTTATAGTTCCTAATCAGGTCAACTATTTCTTCTATAGTCTTGGGAGATCTCTCCTGAATGAATGCTTTGAGAGTCTTATCAAGTGAATATATTGCCTTATCTCTAATAATAAAATTCTTCAGTTCCTCAAATGATTTTTCTATTTTAGCACATTTTAACCATTTGTCCATAGCACTTGTCAATGAGTCAAAATAACTTTTTGGATCTTCTTCCTTTGATAAAGTCATTTCAAAAAATTTCTTTCTATAAGCCTCCTCTGTACTTCCAAAATGTCTTAACAATTGTTCCTTGACAGATGCATAATCTGATTGTTCCATACAAATTTTTGATGGAATATCTCCTGTAAAGGATTTTCCCAGTAGTCCAGACCAATAACATGAAGAAAAATTTTGTCTCTCCATTTCCATTTCAAATTTTTTTAGAAATGTATCAATAGAACCATCTTTTTCGTTAAATAATTGGAAAGTAAATCTGCACATGTTATTTCTAATAGCCATTTCCTGGTCAACAACAGGTCTAGTGACTCCAATGTTTACATTTGCAGTGTTATTTTTAGCTTCTAATTCTAACTTTTTTAGCTGAAAAATTCTATCTTTCTCCTTTTCCTCCCTCTCTAATCTCTTTAGTTCCATCTCATCAGATCTAGCTTTTTCTTTATCAATTTGTTTTAATCTCTCTAGCTCTATCTCATCAGCTCTCACCTTATCTTCTCTTTCTTTATCTTTATCTTCTCTTTCTTTAGCCTTATCTTTAGCCCTTTCTACTCTTTCTAAATGCTCTTTATATTTTCTCTCCGCCCACTCATCCAATTCCTTACCAGCATATCCCAACTCCTTACCACAACTTATATAATTTGCTAATATGTCCACTGAGGACCCCTCCATTTTCAATTAATAAATATATACCTACAACAAACTAATATAATTTAAAATGTAATCAATATTACAATATTCATAAAATAAATATCAATATAATAATCAATATATATATAAAAATAAGAACACCACAGATAGTAGATGAGACTCGAGATTCACAAAAAATTTACTATGACAAATATATAAAGATAAGATAAGATAAGATTGCTTTATTGATCCAAATGAATGGAAAATTGACTTGATTACATAAATTCCGTTTTTTCAGCATACCTAAAACAATATTAAAGAACCATTTGTACTCAAACACAATAGACATTCACGCACACTATCATACCATTTATCATACAAGAAAAAAGTAGGCCTGTTATTTAGGAGTCAGCTATTGAGCCATCGTATTTCCTGGCTGAAAGGTGATTCTTTTGAAAGAGTCTTACTGACAGTGGAACAAAAGAGTTCTTAAATCTCTCTGTTCTTGCCCTTATAGAAAGAAGCCGACCACTTCGACTAGATATTATGTAGCTATCATGAAGCGGGTGTGCATGATCTTGGAGGATTTTATCAATCATAGACAGGCACCTTGAACTGAAAATATCCGCAAGAGATGGTAATTCTGTCTGTGTAGTACGAGAGGCTTTGTTTATTAGGCGGTCTATCCGATGTTTGTTCAATATGGTGGTATTACCATACCAGCAGGTGATTGCAAAGGTTATGATGCTACCAACAGTCGCCGAGTAAAATAGATTCATAATGGTTTTCTCTATGTGAAATATTTTTAGTTTATTAAGACAGAAAAGTCGTTGGTGCATTTTCTTACAAAGGATTTGGCAGTGGTCAGACCAAGTCAGTTTGTCAGTAATTGTGACGCCAAGATATTTATATTGCGAGACTTGATCTATTATTTGGTTGTTTATGTGCAAATCAGTCAGCTTGCATTTTTCTTTCCGGAAGTCTACAATCATTTCTTTCGTTTTTGTGATGTTCAATATCAGGTAGTTCTCTTCGCACCATTTGTAGAAATCTGAGGTCGTACTGTGATAGAGACTGTCGTCACTGGAAACAAGGCCGACAATGGCTGTATCATCGGCGTATTTGATTACAGATACTGTATCGATTGCTGAACTTTGAATGTCATTGGTGTAAATTGTGTATAGAACGGGAGAGAGGACACACCCTTGAGGCGCTCCAGTGCTTATTTCTCTTATTTGTGAGGTACATCCCTCTACTCTGACAAATTGAGGGCGGTTTATCAGAAATTGCATGATCCAGGCTTGGATGCGTTGACTGACATTTAAAGCAGATAGTTTCTGTATCATAAGGTGTGGTTGGATGGTATTGAATGCAGATGAAAAGTCAACGAAGAGTATTCGAGCGTAATTCTTCGGCGTATCCAGATGGTGGTACAGTCTATCTAACATTAATGCTATAGCATCCTCTGCGCTTCTGCCTTTTTTGTAAGCAAATTGGTAGGGATCAAGGCTTTTGTGCACCTTATTTAGTATACGTCTGAGAATAATTTTCTCAAAACATTTCATGATAATAGATGTTAAAGCGACAGGACGTAGGTCATTGTTGCAAAGGACTTTTTCTTTCTTTGGTACGGGCACAATCTCTGAGGTTTTCCAGATAATAGGAATAGTATGGTTTTCCCAAGATTGATTAAAAATGTAGCAAAAAATAAAGGACAGCTGTTCCGCACAAAGCTTTACTAGTCGCCCACTTATTCTGTCTGGTCCTGACGCTTTGGATATGTTTACTTGTTTAAACAGTGACGTCACAACATCTACACTGAAACCTTCCTGACTTTCATCTAGAATTAAATTTAAATTGTTAAAAGATGACATTATGTCTTGGTGAATAGATCTAAAATCGTGACAGTCAAAACGGCAGTAAAAATTATTTAGTTGGTTGATAAAAGTATTAATATCTTCATTCACACTCAGAGTGTTACGCTTGGGTACATAGCCCGTGATTTTCTTTAGGCCATCCCAACATGCTTTTGAATTGTTCATACGAAAGAAACCTTCAATTTTTTGTTTATACTGTTTTTTGCCTTCATGTATTTTCTTTTTAAGTTCTTTTTTTGCGGAAATAAATTCTGATGTAGGCCTACCATTCTTAAAAGCATTTTTCTTGTTCAATATTGCTTCTTTAATTTCTTTAGTCATCCAAGGTTTGTTGTTTTTAAATACCCTAATTTTCCTTCGAGGGATAATTTGGTCTTCACAAAAAATAATATAGGAGTTGACAGTATCTGTTAGTTGATCAATGTCGGGACAATTATTTATAAAGACATTCCAATCAGTCTGTTCTAGACAGCTTTGTAGTCTTCCCACCGCCTCCTCTGTCCATATCTGAATACATTTAGTTTCAGGTTTTGACAACTTTAAGACTGGTTTGTAACGAGGGGTAAGGTGTATCATTGTGTGATCCGATTCTCCAAGAGGAAATAAACTGTGAGAGACATAAGCACTTGTTATATTACCGTAACACATGTCAAGTGTTCTTTCAAGTCTTGTAGGACAGGACACATACTGGGAGTAGGTTGGTAATGACTGACTTAGTGATAGTTGATTAAAGTCCCCTAGGACAAGACGAACAGAGTCAGGGCTTGTTGATTCCTGTTCAGTTATGATGTCCAGTAACTGGATGATAGCGATGTCTGTGTTGGCTGTGGGTGGGATGTAAACAAGTGTTACGTATATTTGTGCGAATTCTCTCGGTAGATAGTATGGCCTGAGGTTGACGCACAATACCTCTATGTCTGGTGTGCATATTCTTGTTTTAATTGTAATGCTGTTGATACTGCAATATTGCTTGTTTATATATATTGCCAGTCCTCCACCTTTACTTTTGCCACTATTGATGGTTCTGTCTGACCGAAGCAGATAAAATGCTCCTAGGTTCACAGAGGTATCTGGGACAGTTTCGTGGAGCCAGGTTTCTGTTAAGCATATTAAAGAGCTTTCACGGAACTGAAACAGATGTTTGCTACAGCAATCCAGCTCATCTATTTTATTATTTAACGACCTTACATTGCCAAACACAATAGGTGGAAGATAACCCCTCTGTCCTCTCTTCCTGCTTTTAACACGTATTCCTCCCCTTCTGCCACGTTTCTTTAGTTTTGTTCGTGTTGAGACGTGTTTGCTTGTTGTACTTGTTATCATTTATTTTCAAGATGGCGATTAGTTCATTCAATAGTGCGGACACCACTGGATTAAAATAGTTATGTAGGCGATTCTTCACATATAAACGTAGAGAAACATTAGTTTCAGGTATACATACCACTAAGATACTTCGAGAATATATAATAAATAAATTCTGGTTTGAAAATGAAGTAAAAACGCTGAAAATAACGGCACATAGTAATCAGGTCGCCTGCAGTGCAGCGCCCCGGAAGTATATAAACAATATGATAACACTGTGCATACAAGACTATACAATCTAACATATATTATGTAATATACACTTATGAAAAGTCTTTTTCAACTAACCTGACTTACAGGGACTTTTCAATAAGTGTATACACAAAATTCCTAAAAGAAACTAATACATGCCAGTGATTTCACAAGAAAAATCTAGGCATATACTATACTACAACATAACGTATACACCAGTTTACTTATCTTAATAAACGCGTTCCTTTTCCTTCCGTCTCCGAATCCAGGGTTCCAGATCCGAAACGATTCTCCACCACACAGGTTCTTTCAGCACGAAGTATGTTCATTAATTCCTTAAGGATTACAATCCTTTCACTTTGTTGAAGTTTCTTTTTACTTCCAATTTCACTTGACTTCTGCTACTGTACTGCACTGAATTCTAGTTCCGTGACTATTCTAAAGTATTCTTCTTTTCTCGAACCATTCACTAGTTCTACGGAGATTCTTTTTTAATCTCTTCACTTGACAAACTTAGCATGTCCTATTAACCACAGCTTCACTATTGTTTCAATAATTGTTACCACTTTCGATACTTTTAAAATGTATCCGAGACGCCTTTCAACTTAAGATTATCTAGTGTCCTTTTTAACCGACTTGCTTGGTAACATACATAAACTTCCGTTTCTATCTTCATGTACACCGTTATGTACTGGTAGCGCTTTTTTCCCAGACGTGCTATGCTATACTGTTAAACCGTCAAATTTTCTTTCTCGTCGATATTTCTTCACATTGAATTTTAGTCTTCTTTTAGTCGTAAGAAACGTTCATTTGCGGTATTCTTTAAGCTGTGCTTCACAATATATTGTAGGCTTTCTTTCAAATTGATTTTCAATAATATTCACCTTGACTCTCCTTCAACATTCTCCGTTGATTTTCAATATTCCACATTGGGCTTCCGAATTCACCTTGAGCTTCCAAATTTTCGTTGGGCGCCAAATAATGTGACCGTTATTTTGTAATTACTATGTATACAACTCTCAGGGAGATCACATTATATAATAATAAACAATGAACAAACTGCCGGCTTTTAGTAGAAATGAGAACTCAATATTTAATGTAATTTATGTACAAGATGAATTCAAATACATCACAGTTTATATAGCCTAGTCCAAAACACGTCCAGCCACTACCAAATTCTAAGGTCGTCTCCCTTTACTCCCCAAATCTACGCTACGTTTTATCTAACTCCTACGTCATTGTTTCTATCGTAAAACGTCACTCGTTTATTCCATACATTAACACCGGGTTAGAGATTATAAAAATTGTCCCATAAAACAACTATCTATATTTTAAATCCTCACACTAGGATATTGATATTATGTATGATATATATGTGCAACGGTATACTCAGTCTTAATGTGAATAAACTTCAGAATAATGTTTTCGCTCGTGTTCTCTAGTGACTATAATCGATGTTGTGAAGTCTATATGTGTTTAGTATAGCCAAACCTCTGCATAACTACCTCAGACGAGCCACGGAATTCTACACACACAATTATAAATTTGATCATCAATACGTAACCTCTAGCTAGCAGAGTACTCCGGCTCATCCCTTAAGACAAAAACGCAGCCAACAAGAATAGAAAGAGAATAATTAATCTCTTATCTATTTATGCAGACCACTCTTATAAGAAGGAAAGAATACACATACGAGCCTGCCTGCCACACCGCGTGACATAATTCAGTCACGTTTACTTAATCATACAGAAGGCACGACACACAGGAGGCTCAGGTGCAGATCTAACCCCAACTTATAAAGTTTACGTGGTGATTAAGTGGTCTAATCACCCCCGCCACGTGACACTGACCAATCTTATTAATTAGGTTAAGTAATGCAGCGTGATACTATAAGGGCACACGCAACCCCAGCGCCCTGTCAATAGGTCACCCTGCCCCCCCCCAAAAAAAAAAAATAATATATGTATGTAGGTCGCTTAATGCCAAGACACATAATCCCCTGGGTATTCAAGAAATTCCGGTTTCTTTCCGGAAATACTAATACATTTTCTCTTCGCTTTTTGTTGGTGTTCTACAATTTATTTCAACCTCGTCGTCCCGTTTTGGTCTTAAAGAAATATATACTAAGGCTACAATATTAGTTACAAGCTTAAGTCCCCGGCGTATAGACGCCAGGCCTGTATGAGCTATACAAATTAACATTTTATAAACTACAATGAAGAAAAAAGCTATAAATCTAACAGTTTTAAACGCATAATAATTTGTTCACAATAAACGTTTAGGAAAGTAATTTAAAATAAATATTGTAATCGGGTTAAAAATATGCAAGTCTTTCTATTCAACGAAAATCTAAATTACCCGATTTTATCCTGGGTAAAAATAAATAGTTACATAGGCCTATACCGGACATGTTGGTACACGATGATGTTTTTAATTTCACCATGCATGACAAACATTAGGACGTGTCAATTATGCCAACAATGTAAAACAAATTTCGCTTTTACCATTGTAATTTGTTAAATTTGTGAGCTTTCCAAAATTTATGTATATTTGTTAACTCTACAGAACAAAATGAGGATATATATATATTAACAGACAAATGATTCTTAGTAAAACTTAGCTTGATGGAAAAAGAAAAAAAAACCTTTTGGAGTTTCTACAATAGAAGGTGCTAGCGTTGTGATGACATCTGCACAAGTCCTGGAACAATTGGACCTTGAAACTGCCTCATAGCAATAATCCATAGTGCAGTTGGACCAATTATCTACCAGAGTGCAGTCTGTTTGGGACAAAAAAAATAACAGCAACGTTCTTTAAATTTCGGTATGATAACATTCGAAAAGGTGATAGTATGATGATGATTGGTGTAAGAATGTGGGATAATAAACAACGTCAAGGTGGTACTCGCAAAGATTAATTACTAATACTTTAATAATCTTTCTATTATAGCCAAGTCTTCTGTCTTCCGTTTCAAATTACTCTATTTCTTACTATAATGGCCCTGATCTTTGTTCTTCTTTCTTGCAATTACTTTATTAATCTTATTATCGTGGCCTTGGTCTTGGATCTTCTGTCTTATGATTACTTTATTAATCTTACTACATGTATAATTGCCCTGGTCTTGGGTCTGTCTTCCAATTACTTTAATACTCTTACTTTTAAGGCCCGGGTCTTGGATCTTCTGTTTTATGATTACTTTATTAATCTTACTATTATAGCCCTGGTCTTGGATCTTCCGTGTTCTAATTAATTTATCATTCTTACTATTATGGTCTTGGTGTAGGGTCTTCCGTGTTCCAATTACTTTATTAATCTTACTACCATGGCTTGGGTCTTGCAGCTTCCGTCTTCCAATTACTTTATTACGCTTACTATTAAGGCCCGGGTCTTGGGTCTTCTGTCTTACGATTATTTTATTAATATTACTATTATGGCCCTGTTCTTGGTTCTTTCCGTGTTCTAATTAATTTATCATTCTTACTATTATGGTCTTGGTGTAGACTGTAGGGTCTTCCGTCTTCCAATTACTTTATTAATATTACTATTATGGCCCAGGTCTTGGTTCTACCGTCTTACGATTACTTTTATAGTTCTCTTGCTAGTGCTTTTTAAGATGGATTCGCAGATGTCACAAACGGTTCGAAATATAATTAATGGAACCTACCCACGCTCCGAAGCGTGGATTTACAGTGCGAACACATCACATTCAGTGTACAAGGTAACTAAGAAAATAATAATAACAGTAATATTAATGTTGATTTTTAAAGCGCTTCTATGCATGCTTTTGAATTTAGCATGCAGTTTACGCTCTCGGTGAGAATTGTAGTGGCAGATATATTAAAAGGCACAGCCACTAGCCAAAGATAAATGCTCTTTTTTAAAAATACTCAGATTCACTTAGAGTCTGAGGTAAGCTGTTCCATAAAGAAAGCGCCATTGATTTAAATGAGCGCACTCCTATGTAGGCCTACTTCTTTTTGTGTCCAGTCACACTGGGATTTTTAAGGAGTGACTGTGATGAAGTGCGCAGTTCCTTTGATGGCTCATGCTTTGATATCAGTTCTTGAAGATAGGAAGGAGCAGTGTCATTTATACGTCCTTTCGTAAGGGAAGTTTTGTGATTTATTCGCTTTATCACCGGAAGCCAGTGGAGATCTCTTAGAATTTGCGACGTATTTTGCTTATCAGTTTACAGACGTTCCTTCTAGATAGAAGATTATTACGTCCACTAGGCCCAAAACCCGTGCAGGGCAACAGGGATCCGCCGGTGGCAGGGCTTGAACCCGTGACCTGTCAGTTGGGTTTTTGGTTGACAGTCCGGTGAACTAACCACTCTATAAGCCGTATGATCAAGTCTCCTCATACGTAAGCTTACCTCGTTTCGATTACACTTACCGGGTGCCAATGGATCTGTAATACACGCTCCTTGATTACATATCTGTTGAAAAAGGTAAGCAAAAGAGCTAGAGTGTAGGTTTAACCCTTCCTGTACCGACTTACTTCTATCTATGCTGCCTTCAGTTCCGCTATATACGCGCTCGGGACTGTAAGGGTTAATACAATTATTTAATAATAATACTTCTAGTTGTATAGCGCTGCCAACAAACTTTAACTAAGCATCATTTTGCTTAGAGCGCATTTAACATTGTACAACAAACAACCAAGAACATGGATATAATTATCTGGGCTAAAAGAAATATAAAGTTAATTAATAATTTAAAACTTTACAAACGTAGTAAAAAGCAATACACACAAAAAAGCAGCGGGCCTTTACAATATCCCATGCCGTCTCCTCAAGGAATTGGCCTCATAATTCATACACTCATTGACCCTTCTCTTTAATAAATCACTGGCCACTGGCGAAATTCCTACAATCTGGAAACATGCCAATGCGCAGCCTGTCTTCAAAAAAGGTGACAGAAGCCAGCCAGCCAACTACAGGTCAATCTCATTGACTTGTGTGTGTTACAAGCTTCTTGAACACATTGTCAGATCAGGGATCCCCAGCCACTTGAACAGGAACTACATTATTACTGATGCCCAGCACGTATTCAGAAAAAAAGAGGTCTTGCGAATCCCAGATTCCAAGACTGGCCAATCGACACCATTTTACTGAATTTTTCAAAGGCCTTTGATAGGGTTCCTCTCCAGCGTCTCCTCCTCAAGCTGAAATACTACGGAATAAAGAGGTCAGTCCAAGAAATGGATTGAAAACTTCATTTTCGGCCGTAACCAAGGGGTCGTCGTAGAGGGTGATAACTCCTGCATTGGTACGGTCATGTCTGGAGTTTCTCAGGGTTCGTTGCATTGGCCCACACTATTCCTAATCTTCATCAATAACCTGGGAGACGAAATCTAATCCAGGATATCCAGATGACACCATCCTGTATTCTCACATCGAGAGCCCAAATGATGCATTATATCTATAGGACGACCTCAATAAGTTGGAGACCTGGGAATCAAATAGGCAAATGGCGTTCAACGTCGATAAGTGCAACCTCCTCTCTATTTCAAGGAAGAGGACTAGGATCCCCACCAGCTATACCATGCATGGTCACACTCTTGAGAGGGTACCAGATGCAAAGTACTTTGGAGTGTACATTACAGAAAACGTCCACTGTGGCAAATATGTCCAATATAGTGAGGCCAAAACAAAAAGAGCATACGCCTTCGTCATTAGGAACCTCAAGGGATGCTCTACCAGGATCCAGACCCATTGTTATAAAAACTTTCTCGACACATCCTGGAGTACGCATCGACGGTATATGATTCCCACCAACAACATCCGATATCCACGTTGGAGATGACCCAACGTCGATCAACACGTCGTGTCCTACAGGATTACGCCTTCAAACAAGCCCCTCTGCTTTGGTGGCAAAACTCTAACTTGAGCCCCTACAACACCGAAGATGGGTAAACAAAGTCACCACTATGTACAATGTCATGAACAATGTACAATGTCATGAACCGGCAGGTGGAAATGTCCACACAGCCAGATCGCACCCAACATGTGTCCCGCTCTACACGAGGTCATCAATTCAAATTGCATGTCCTACACGCACGCACCGACTTCTACAAATATTCCTTTTTCCGTCGGCCATTCGACTGTGTAACACGCTGGACCAGGCCTCCATCACTGCCACTTCTGTGTCGGATTTCAAATCTTCACTCAAGGGCTGGACTAAATACCTCAAGTGAAACTCTGTTATTTATTTGTAATTCTTGTTTGTTATATCATAAAATAGAGTATGTAGTTAAATTGTGGACTTTTTCCTCGGTACTAGCGGGGTCTCCACAATAATTTGAACAAGAAGCAAATAAATGAAACATTAACCGTCCTTATATATAAAGGTAAAACAGTAAGGGTATAAACATTGTCTAGTAGGGTATAAACATTGTCTAGTAGTGTGTAAACATTGTCTAGTAGGGTGTAAACATTGTCTAGTACGGTGTAAACATTGTCTAGTAGGGTATAAACATTGTCTAGTAGGGTATAAACATTGTCTAGTAGGGTATAAACATTGTCTAGTAGGGTATAAACATTGTCTAGTAGGGTATAAACATTGTCTAGTAGGGTATAAACATTGTCTAGTAGGGTATAAACATTGTCTAGTAGGGTATAAACAGTGTCTAGTAGGGTATAAACATTGTCTAGTAGGGTATAAACATTGTCTAGTACGGTGTAAACATTGTCTAGTAGGGTATAAACATTGTCTAGTAGGGTATAAACATTGTCTAGTAGGGTATAAACATTGTCTAGTAGGGTATAAACATTGTCTAGTAGGGTGGAAAAAAAAGGAGAAGGGGAATCCAAATCTAGAGACGCTATTAATAAGGGAGGAGATAATCCAAATATAAAGACGCTGTTAATGAAGGGGGAGATAATCCAAATATAAAGACGCTATTAATGAAGTGGAAGATAATCCAAATCTAGAGACGCTATTAATGAGGGAGGAGATAATCCAATTCGGGAGATACTATTAATGAGGGGATAGATAATCCAAATCTAGATACGCTATTCATGATGGGGGAGATAATCCAAATATAGGGACGCTATTAATGAGGGGGGAGATAATCCAAATATAGGGACGCTATTAATGAGGGGATAGATAATCCAAATCTAGAGACGCTATTGATGAGGGAGGAGATAATCCAAATATAGGGACGCTATTAATGAGGGGATAGATAATCCAAATCTAGAGACGCTATTGATGAGGGAGGAGATAATCCAAATATAGGGACGCCATTAATGAGGGGGGAGATAATCCAAATCTAGAGACGCTATTAATGATGGAGGAGATAATCCAATTCTAGAGATGCTATTAATGAGGGGATAGATAATCCAAATTTAGAGACGCTATTAATGAGGGGGGGGAGACAACCCGAATCTAGAGACGCTATTAATGAGGGAGGAGATAATCCAATTCTAGAGACGCTATTAATGAGGGAGGAGATAATCCAATTCTAGACACGCTATTAATGAGCGGTCCAAAAAATGCTGATCAGAGACCAATGTATTTATTTGGTGACTTTATGGCGACGATGTAGTAAAAAGCAAAATCATCCATGGACTCATAACAAAATCCACTTGTCTATAAGGAGACCTGATTATGTTGCAGATATCTAGTCTAGTCGCAAATAGTAGGCACGTTGGCTAACACAACAATGGCTAGGAGTAAATTACCGTAGACCAAATGTTCTTCTTGTATTATATTACCTTTCCGCAGCCGCAGGTGGTTCCAGACAAAGCTGGTTCATCGTAACATGTGGTATAGCCGTAACTGCTTGTTTTGAAACAATAAAGCCCAGAACAAATATCTGAAACGTCCACATTCTAAAGGTATAGAGAAAAAGTGTATAACCATAACATAATCAGATTATGTTAAAAGTGGATAAAGGACAAAAAAATAAGATTTAATAGACCTTTGTATAGAACACTTGTCTAAATAAATGTCTATTGCCTAAGTCTGCTTTAAGAAAATTTCACACAACTTTATTTTAAATTAAATAGACCAAAGAATATTAACTTACAAAATCAAAATTTATTGTAAACTAAGGCACTTTCTAAAATGTATCTTTGATAAAGAAAAGTGTTGGAAAAGTATCTAGTTTAATTATAATTTAGTAGAAGTTTTAATTTACAATAGCCGCATAAAATATTTTCGCTAATTAGAATTAGATGTTCTTCTTTAAATTTTTTAGGACAATTTTTAAGCGAAATTCTCATTTATATTTTATTTCATTAGCATAAGCATTTAAAATGAAAATTTGAGTAACCAATTGTTTGCAAGAATAAAATTTAAATGATAAGAATAAACAACTAGACTAACACTAATAAATAAACATTTATACTGGAAATAGACATTTTTTTTTTAAAAGCAAAGTTCAATTAATTCAAAATACATTTTGATAGAGTTGTAATAAGTTTCTGTCACAGAAATGATTACTTATTTAAATGCTGATACGTTTTTTTTTAAAAGTATATTCTGAAAGTGAAACTGTTTAGGCCATAATCTTTTCATTATTTGACGCTTTACCTTTTTTGTGTTACAATTTTTGAACCAACAAAAGAATTACCTTACACACGTACGACCACGATCCGTATCGAAGCTGACATTGTTTTTCTGGTGGAATCTCTTGACCCAACAGCCGGTGGCTGACATCCGGGAAGTCACCAATAACGTCCAGCGTGTTGGACAAACACATTCGGCCGGATCTAAACCAATTTGCCAGATACAAAACCATAATAAAGAAAATACCAATGTTTTTTTTTTTTTTTTTTTTTTTTTCAAACCAATTAACTAATTGTGGGATAATGGGATAAGATAGCACTGTTAGAAAAAGAGAAAGCGGTTTAATTTGTATTTACATTATAGAGAATTCTAGTTGGCTAAAAGAAGTAGTACACTTACAAAAAGTTCACTTAAAAAAATTAGACTTATCACTACTATCGTCGGCGTTATTTGTTTTTATATTGTTTTGGAATAAAGCTATTGCCGAACCGCAATCACATTTCCCGCTTTAAATCCCTATATAGACACGTTAAGTGCGTAAGCCTAATTGAAAACGACCACGAGGATTACAAGTTTAATGTCACACATTAATTTGCATACTCCCTTTTAACCCACCAACGATAATAAACAGGTTTGTCTAATAAATTTTGAGTGCGTTAAACTTTCTAATCGCTAGAGTTAATAGGTCAATGTCACGAGCTAATTTACATACACTCTTTGAAGCACCAATCATTAGTATAGATTTCAGCGCACAAGGGGGCACGGCGGCAGAGTTGCGGCGTACTGAAGGTCGTGGGTTCAAATCCTTGTAAAGGCTACGATTTGTTTCCGGGTCTGGAGTGTGTCCCTGAGTCTTTCCAGCTCTGACGGGTACCTGACTTAGTTAAGGTAAAGTAAAGGTGGTTGGGCATTGTACTGGTCACACAATTCCCTTCTATGCCGTGGCCAAAGAAACTGGTGAAAGCAGCTTCATCGGCCCAATGGATTAAGTTGGTCCAGCGAGATAGGTTGGGTTTTTTTTCAGCTCAAAGCTATTAGGTAGTTTAGGCGGCGACGCGAACAAGGCAGTCTCTTTCCAACATTTGACGAGATAACACGGTTTAGGGAACTAGTAATTATGTCCTTCATTAGACAAGCTTTTATAATAACTTAAATGTATTTTTGCCATTTTGTATTTTCACATACAAGTTTACTTATATACAAAAATATCAAGTTTTATAAAGCAGCTAAGGTTCTTTTGATTTAAACATCGCATAAGATTCATTTGTTGACTTGTACGGTGCTACATAGTTGCCTATTGTTGGGCCAATAGAGTACGTAAGTTGAACATCATAAGTGAAAACCAAGATACAATTGCGAAATTGTATAATAATAATAATGTTCATTTTTTTAGCGCTTCTATCCAAACTAGTAAATTTAGCATGCTCAGTTTTCTCTGGGTGTGAATTAGTATTAGCAGATGTATTAGTATGTAAGGTACACATCCACTAGCCAAAGAGAAAGGTCTTTAAGATCTTTTTCAAAGATTCTTTTGTCTCAGATTCTGACAGTGTCTGAGTTATGCTGTTTCACAAAGAAGGCGACACAGATTCAAATGAGCGCAATCGTAGGTACTTCTTTTTGTGTCCAGCCACTGGGGAGTTTTAAGGAGAGAAATTACCCACGGGCAACCATTGGACCATACTTTTAACTCATGGTCAAGTTAAGACTTTAAGAAATATATTATACAACAAGGTATACATTATCTATTGCTGATGTGATCTAACAATAAGCTGATCTTTAAAACAACCTCTAAAAATGTCAAAAGACTTTTATATTTGATAGAAAAACTGATCCAAATCTCAAATGAGTCAATTTCTATAAAATTCAGTATCTTACTTTTTGAAAGTTAATTACTCAAACTCAAATATAAAATTGGTATAAGGTCAAGCGGAATAGTTGCAAATAGTAAGAAGAAAAAGTGTTTATGTTCAGTGTGAATCTTGGCTCGATTAAACAAGAGTTCATTTGACGTAAAAAATCTTATGACAAAAACGTATTAATTGTAACTGACCCTATATAACGTCGATACGTTATAAAAACAACAACAACCCAACAGCAAAAACCGCAGCATTGAAGAGAAAGCGCTATAACTATTCTAATCCGAACGATTTCTATATCTGTCGTGATGGTCAAATAAAAAGACGAGACGGCAGATAAAAAGCAAAAAAAAAAAACATTTCTATAATAGAAAAATATTCTGATTCCAATAACTGTAAGTGTTATGTTGATGTTCATGGCATCCGTCCGTCTCAAGAGACGATGGTGTAGCTTCATGGGTGAGGTGTCCAACTGCACCGCCGAGAATGGCTGTCAGTGTTATGAAACATTTCTAAATGTATGAGGAAGAAATAAGTGGACATATTCACTAAGCTCTATGTGTTCAATTTAAAATAGTTCTGTTTTAATCAAACTTCATCGACGCATTTCAGTAAAGTGTTTACATTGTATGTATGTTTGGGTCAAATCGGCCATCTTACCAAGATTCACTAATTAATATATAAACGTCTACATTTTGTACACATTTTTTATGCTTTATTTTAGGTGCTCGAGCACTCCATGTATATTTAGATCAGTGGACATAATCTTATGAAACATTCAAATGCCAAAATAGCGAAAATATCAATATATTGCGAAAGATAGGAATGAACAAATAGATTCAAGTAATACTGTAAAAGCAATGATAGTTGACATTTGATAATAGTGTGCCAAAAGAGGATTTCTAAGCCACTAAAAGTGCCAAAAGTATAATAGTCATCATGTTCAAGCACTCCTTTTCTTGGAGTGAAGACTTGAATTGCCTTTTTGGGGTCTTACGCCTGCCATTGAAAAGTAAAATTGATCTAAGGGCAAAGTCTGGCACGCTTGTGTAGGTTGCTGACCGCTGCTGTAAAATAAAATCATACAAGACTTACACCAAAGTAAGACGACTAAACCATAGAGATCACGTGATGGTGTACAGAATTCATACAGCAGAAACATTCAAGTATATAAATTGTAGAGACGGCTTCATTACAAGTCCTTTCTGTGACAAGCCCATTTAGTTAGAGAATAACAATAATTTCATTTGGATCGACTTGGGATATGAGGAAACGGGATATGAGGAAACGGGATATGAGGGAACGGGATATGAGGAAACGGGATATGAGGAAACGGGATATGAGGAAACGGGATATGAGGAAACGGGATATGAAGAAACGGGATATGAGGAAACGGGATATGAGGAAACGGGATATGAGGAAACGGGATATGAGGAAACGGGATCTGAGGAAACGGGATATGAGGAAACGGGATATGAGGAAACGGAATATGAGGAAACGGGATATGAGGAAACGGTATATGAGGAAACGGTATATGAGGAAACGGTATATGAGGAAACGGTATATGAGGAAACGGTATATGAGGAAACGGTACATGAGGAAACGGTATATGGTTTGAAGCCCATTACCTACCACATACATAATAAAAAAAATAGTTTTTTTCTACTCACGGGGTGTTAGCGAGATTATTGAGGAACGAGGTGATGTAGTCCACTGTGCAGCTTGACAACCTCCACGGGTTTTGTTTGGTGCCGTTTGTGGGATCGGATATCGAGGGTGCCATCACGTAACGGTCATCCGCAGAGCACTTGTTTTGGCTACCATCGTGTTCGGCCGACAGGCTGCATCCGTAGGCGTAATATAAGAACATTAGCTTTGAACATTAATAAGCAACAATTAAAATATAGTGGAGAAATGCCTGTAGTGTCCATTATTCTTGATTTAATTGACGGCCATAAGTTTCTAGTATTATCTTTAGAAATTACATTGTTTACATATTCATTCTGCAGCTGTCTGCTTAGTTTCTGTGCTAAAAGTTTAATTTTTAGGTATTTTTTATGTAGTCTAATTGAATTAGTTGGCTGAATTTTTTTTTAAAGATTTTCATTTTGTTTACAGAGTTTTCTTAGTTTAGTATTAAACCAACATTTGTTAATTTTATGTGATGTTTGTTTTGTTGGCACAAAATGAACAATTATAGCTTTTAAGTTCATTTTTATGGATTGTCAAATGTCTTCGACTGGGCTAGTTGTACTTTATTTAGTAAGAAAATTGATGTGGTATTTTATTGCTGCTTGATGTAGTTCTGTTGTGTTACATTTATTCCAGAGATAAATTATTCTTTTAGATTTCTTGCATATTTGGGGTTTTATTTTGTTATTTACTCTTACAATATCATGATCTGAAAGTCCAGGGATTAGTTCATAATCTTTTACTAGTCCTGGTCTGTTAAGAATAAATGTAGTATATTATGGTTTCTTGTTTAATTTGATCTAAGTTTAGAATTTGGATAATAGTGATAAACAGTTTATTTATTTATTTTATGTTTCGGTGTTTTTCTATACAGTAACTATTCCAATTAATGTCAGGAAGGTTCAAGTCCCCCATTAACCAAATTACAGCATTTTATATTTAGTTTCAATGCTTACACAGATCAGTCATGTACTCTTTTGTTGAGTTTGGTGGTATGTAAACACTGCCTACAATTATTGGTATTGAATTAGGTTTACTTATTATACAAGAGACTGGCTCTATGTTATTTTTAGATTCTATTTTAATTTCTTCAGCTATTAGGGTAGATGTTATGGCTAGCAAGACTCCTCCATGACTGTCTAACCTATCTTTCCTAAAAATTTCATAATAATTATTACTATTGAATATCTCTGTGTTGTATATATCTGGATTAAGCCATGTTTCGGAACCTGCAATTATGTATGGTTCTTCTATATTTATTATGAGTTCCAAATCAGCAGTTTTATTTTTAATGCTTTGGAAGTTTATAGTTAGTGTTTTAAGGTTATGCTGATTCAGGGTTTTATGGGTTTTAGTGTTAAAGAGTGTCTTTTTAATTATTTTGATTGGTGTTGATCTAGCTAATTTTGTTTTAGTTCTAAGCTATTAACTTCTGGGCTTGTCAAGGCACTGTAGGGGTTAGTGGTGTCCATGTCATGAGAATTAAACAGACCTTAACTAAATTGCGGCAACCCACACTGTACACAGTGCCAAGATGCGTTGTTATTTCCTCAAGCTATATAAACTGGGGTGTTCATAAGCAAGCATGCAGTATGGTACCATTCATCACAGGTGTCACATTGAATGGTTCGTTGTGTTGCTGTACATAACTTACTGCAAATGTTACATCTATGTTGTAATGCTCTCACTCAATAATATAATAAAAAGTAGTCTATACCTATAATTGGAACTGGACTCCACTATCTGGACATTATATAAGATAGACACTTATAGTAGTATGTGTGTTTATGCATATTATGTATATCTGTCTATATTATTGCTTTCACCATTGCTGCTATGTTAAATTTTGTTGTAAACATGTCCCTCATAAATCGTACAACCCCCCCCTCCCTCAACCTTATCTCTCAGTACTTGGCCGCTCTTGTAGCTAGGCCCACGGCTATCGGATGATATGCCAATTACCCCTCGGTCGTTTAAATACAAATGTCCATCCACTGCCTCCTTCCCTTTTCCTTCATTCAGCTCGTCTCTGGGTCAAACTCTCCCATGGGACATAAAACATTAAATCAGTGTCTTGCCTTTGTAGGGAAACGCTTTTGCCCGCAACCCCCCCCCCCCTTTCCACACATCTCGCCCCCCCCCCTCTCTCTCCAATCAATTAGATCGCACCTGTCTTTCCCTCCGCCTCCCTTCCTTACCCCCACCCCTCGCATTCCCTTCTAGAACTTCATGTTAGTTTTCAATCATTATACGCACGGTTGACCACATAGGAAGACGTGTGGTTCTTCTGGCATGTGTGCCATTGCACACAGCCCAAGTGACTATTGCAATAAAAGTCTATAACAAATGCCAGCTTCAACTCATTGATTGGTGTTATCTGTGTGTGTGTGTTACTTGTGTAATTGTCAAGAGAGTTACCAGCCAGTTTATCTACCTATCACGAGCCAATCGGATTCATCATCAAATAAATTTAAATAATTGATTGTCGAATACATTGAATCTGCGCGCAAGATCCAAGGGACCAACCATACCCTGCAGACAACGATGCCAAATCCTCTATCCCATTTCCCTTGTGTCACCAGGTAGACGGTATATAATTAGCCTGCAGTCCAATACCTGTTATCTTGCATAACTGGATGGGTGCCGGGAAACGAGTTTTTATACGTCCAAATCAACCCAACTCACGACATATGTCTAACTGTCTTGACTGGGCCTGGGTTAGATTCTACATCGCCAGCCAAAAGCAACAATAATATTAAAGGATTTTGTCTCTACCTGCAAATTGTGTGCTTAAAATGGTTTAGGGAGATCTTTTTTAGGATGATATAAACATGTGTGTTGTCAATATATTTAATGTTGTAGTGGTTAATTATTATCTTTTTATGGACAATTTCATGTTTTGGTAGTTTTAGTGCCCTTACCAGAAATAGGGCTAAGACAAGGATTACAAGTTTAATTCCCTTAAGACTTTATAGTTTAGTGTATTTTATAATTAAATATAGTAATTGATTTTTATTGTTCTTTTGTTATTATTTATAATTTGATCTAGGCTAAGATTTAATTTTAACATATTTTATATATTACGACATAAGCAATAAATAACATGATTACACACATTGACAATCACTAGCTGAAACATTTAAAAAAAAAACTATAACATTTATCTCACATCACACTTTATTGAAAAATTATAAATAATAACGTATCATTAAAAACAGACTTAAACCTTTACAGTTTTACATCGGGTAACTTACATTGAACATTTTTTGTCGCTGGTAACAATCAGTGCCTCGGTTTAAGAACCAAGTTGAGAGAGAGAGATAGAGAAAAAAGAGAGAGAGAGCGAGAGAGAGAGAGAGCGAGAGAGAGAGCGAGAGAGAGAGAGAATGAGATAGATATAACTAGAGATATTCTTATCTTAGATTGGAGACTTATGATCCGACACAATACAAACGAAGGCCAAGCAGTATTAAATTGCTTAGCGCTAGCGTATCAGCCTAGTTTAAACGTTTGTGAATCCTCGCTTTCATTGGCCTTACTACACAACTATATAACCACCAATTTTTAGTTTGAAGAACGGTTCTAGTGTTGTTAACGCGACTGTCCAATTGGGAAAATTTATCTCTCAAAGAACGCGACCAATTCTCCTTTACTGCAGAAAACAGTTCACCGGCTGCCAAAAACAACAAAAAAAAAACTCCTGAAACAAATGACTTATATATGCATAGAATGAGCCAAGAATAATGATCGTTGTCTTGGTAAGAAAGATAGACATTTTTTTTTTTTTTACAATTAATTATTTGGTTGTTTACTTTCTCTTTTTTTTAATAGGTGAAATATGCATTTTGTCTGGAAAACGACCGTATATTTACTCAAATGAAAACTAAAATCATGCAGAACATGGTCGACATTCTCAAAAATATTCTGACGTATTTTATTTTTCATGCATACATATTTAATTTACTGACACAGGTCATATGGAAAACCGCAAGATGTGCTATTCCAGTAACGCCAAGCGTGTCTCACCAATGGCAAAAAGAAAAATGTTCAAATTGAACTTCAATTATCAACCATTTTTTTTTATCGGGTAGCATTTTATTTTTTCTTACAGTACCGTTTATCTGGTTAATGAAATGCCATAAAATAAATGTGATTTTTTCCTCACACAGAATTACAAGGCAGTGAGTGCTCTATGAAATCTCCTTCACTGTTAGATTTTCAGACCATAAACTTAATTCGAGTTCATAGTGTCATGTATATTGTTTTTCCAAGAATTGGAACACGCAATGTTTATTCTCCTCTCTCTCTCTTTTCTTACTACACACAATATTAGGACGTTTAGTGGGAAAACGAAAGGTTCTAGGTAATGCTGGGATTCTGTGTTGATCTCAAATTCTCAGAGTCTGGGAACGACTCATTATTTAATAGGGGAAGTTCCTATCGTTTTTGTTATGAGTTTTGTAATGATACCATGATTTTCACCCCTACTGGTAATGGGTCTATCCCTTGCACCACTCGGATAGTATTTAATGATTTGTTTTGTCTGAAAGACAGAGAGTTTCAAAATATGTTCTTTTGAGAACGTTTGTGTTTGCACTATTCTAACTGTACATAATAGATATATTGTATATATTGAACATACCACCTGAAATAAACTATCAACAACAGTTACACTGAAGCTTCTTTGTCAAGTTACTATCCTATTGTGTTGTATACATTACTATAAGATTTATCTACTACCATAATTTACAAGAAAGGAACTGTTGGAATACAAATACTGAATTTGTGCCCAGGACTATAAGAAGAGTTCGTGTAATACTGAAACATAAATACTAATAATTAAAGTCTCCCCTAGGACTAACGAGAATTATCAGCAAGATCTACACAGCTCTGGCTACAAGGGGATTGTGGACGTAACAAAATTTGGGGGCTCGTCCGGGATATTTGAGTTCTACTTTTCCTGACCTAGGATTGACAAGATTTGGTGGTCTCGTTCGGTAGATTTGAGTTCTACTTTTCTTGATCTAGGATTGGAAAAAAATTTGTTGATCTCGTCTGGAAAATTTGAGTTATATTTTTTCCTGACCTATAAATATTTTGTGACATTAGTAGTACTGAGAGCGGCATATTTGTGTTTCGTTTTCAGGACTGTGAAACTATTCTTTTTAAAAAGAGGAGAGAACTGGTTTGCGTTTTTATTCCTTGGGAAGTGTGAAGATTCCACGAAGTGTTTAATATTATATTGTGCAAATTTCTGGACAAATCGTAAGTTGGAACTTTATATTTTATTATACAATATATACTACTCTACTATAACAAATATTTCGAACGCTATACTATGGCTTCGAATATATCAAGTGAGGAACTTAATGCCATGTCATTTGCTGAACTAAAAGAATTAGCTGAGTCCTTTGGGATTGAGGCAGGACAGGCAAGACCTAATCGTAATCGTTTGACCAAAGAAATTATGACATGTTTGAACGGGCAGAATGCCATGAACACTGGTAGTGTAGTTGAAGTGGGACAGAACGATATCAATGAAGGTTATGTAGCTCCCAGTGGGGGCGAGGTAATTGCCCACGGAGACGAGGTAAGAAATATGTCATCTAGATCATCAAACAATAATGAAGATGAAGGGTTGAGTGAAAACCTAAAATTCCAATTAGCTATGAAGAGAATGGAATTGGAAAGATTTAGGATAGAAAATGAAAGAATTAGGATAGAAACTGAAAGGGAAAATGAAAGAATTAGGATAGAAACTGAAAGCAGAGAAAGGATAGAGATGGCACGCATGAATAGACCTGACCATCGTAGGGACAGCAATGGTATGGATATTAGCGCAATGAAGCAACACTTGCCTATATTCAGAGAAGAAGATGTTCAAGATTTCTTTTTGCTTTTTGAGAGGATAGCTGTAGATTATCAGTTCCCTGATGATAAGATGGCTTTATTGTTAAGGTCAACTCTCAACAAAGGAAAGGCATTGGACGTAGTATTGAGTTTAACACCCGAGGAAATAAATGACTATAAAGTAATCAAAGATAGAGTGCTAAAAAGTTATTCCCTGACACCAGAAAAATATAGAAAGCTATTTAGAGACAGAAAGAAGGCATATGATCAAACTCATGTAGACTTTTTGAGACAAAAGGAGAAAATGTTAGAACAGTGGCTAAGGTCACAGAATGTAAGTGAGTTTGATAAACTCAAGAACCTAATATTGTTTGAGGAATTCAATGATTGTATTCGAGTGGATATTAAAACCCACATCTCAGACCGAGGGGTTGAAGATGTGCATGAAGCTGCTAGATTGGCAGATAACTATGCCATAATTCACGCCGGCATAAAGCCATATTATGCTGACAAACCCAAAGTGCACAAACCAGAGCCCAATGAGGCTAGTAAACCAAAAGAGACAAGTGAAAACAATAATAAGAACAGTGGTGTAAATAATAATAGTAACTTAGTTCATTTCAGGAAGCAGACAGATGTAAATAAAGCAAAGGTGGTATGTTTCAATTGCAAGAAAGAGGGCCACATGAAGAAAGATTGTTGGATCCTTACCAAGAAGCAAGGTGCTATTCTACACTGTGCCAGAGTGCAGAAAGATAGCAAGCAGACAGAAGAAGTGTGCAACACAGGGTCAAGAAACTCAAAAGAAATGCGGCCGGCATCGCCCATAGTTGTGGAGTCGATGGTTTTTGAGAACAGTCTATCTAAGGTAAAAGAGAATAGCTGTACTCAATCTATTATGCTTTCAGAAGGCCGTGAGGAACAGATGGTTCCTGAAGTCCCGGAAGAGGACGACCTATCCGATTTTCGACCCTTTGTCTACGAGGGGACAGTGTCGACAGAAGTCGATGTACTCAGCAAGAAGAAAATACAGATATTACGTGACACGGGTTCTGCTGTCAGCGTGATCCTGGAGGGCAGTGTGCCGTTAACGGATGCCACCAGTACCGGTGAGTCTGTTGTGCTGAGAGGTGCTAGTATGGAGGCTGTGGAAGCTCCACTGCACAGAATAAAACTCGAGTCGGATATTTTTACAGGTAACATCGTAGTGGGAGTGTGGCGCGCACTACCCGTCAAAGGCGTTTCCATGATATTAGGAAATGACATTATGGGCGGCAGAGTCACTGTCGAGCCCATGGTTAAAGTGTTGGAGACAAAGATGGCGGAGGACAAAAACCTACGTCCTGCCAATGAACGCCCAACATGTGCACTGACAAGAGCAATGCAGAAAAAGAAGTCGGTAAAGACTCCTGCTACGCCGTGTAGTGCAACGAAAGATGTGCTTGTCTGTTCTGAAGACACACATGCGAATGAAACAGTGATAACAGAAACACCTGACATCGATTTAAGTGCTACGTTCTTTGCTGAACTAACAACTGGTGATGCAACCGAGAACGATAACATTTTGTCACCAAAGCAGAAATTGGTGAAAGAACAATTGAATGACGAAGTAATAATGCAACTCAGAATGAAAGCTGTTGATGAAAAGACTGCAGATGCAATGGCGGAATGTTTCTACATAAAAGATGAAGTGTTGATGAGAAAGTCGAAACCGCTCAACTCAGGTACAAACGAGTGGGACAGTATTCACCAGATTGTAATACCTAAGTGCTATCGTCAAGATATACTGCGTATGGCGCATGATCTTCCTTTCGCTGTTCACATGGGAGTCCGAAAAACGCACCACCGTATCCTCCCTTACTTCTACTGGCCAGGACTGAGAAGAGATGTCGAACAATACTGCAAGACTTGCCACGTATGCCAAATGGTAGGACGTCCTAACCAACGAATTCATGTCGCTCCACTCCAGCCGATACCAGCGTTCGACGAACCATTCAGTCATATACTCATTGATTGCGTGGGCCCGTTGCCGAAAACAAAAGCCGGTTTTCAATACCTGCTCACAGTCATGTGTTCATCCACTCGCTTCCCGGAAGCCATTCCGTTGCGGAACATAACAACAGTGAAGGTGGTAGACGCCCTGACAAATTTCTTCACACGTTATGGCCTACCGAAGACAGTACAGTCCGACCAGGGGACTAACTTTACTTCGAACATTTTCAAACAAGTCATGGAACAATTAGGGATAAGCCATAGGCTATCAAGTGCCTATCATCCTGAGAGCCAGGGAGCTCTGGAAAGGTTTCATCAGACATTAAAATCGATGCTTAAAAAGTACTGTTATGAAAACGAGAAAGACTGGGATAAGGGTGTGCCTTATGTACTGTTCGCTGCAAGGGAGGCCACTCAGGAATCCCTGGGGTTTAGCCCATTCGAACTTGTGTATGGACACTCAGTCAGAGGTCCGTTGAAACTTCTACATGAAACTTGGCTAACGGACAGTGAACCGATTGGACTTTTGTCATATGTAGATAAATTTAAAAATAGGCTTTATCATGCTTTTAACCATGTGAAGATTTATTTTCCACAGATGCAGGAGCGTATGAGACAGAACTATGACCGTAAAGCTACAGCTAGAACTTTTGCACCAGGTGACAAAGTTCTTGTGTTTCTACCTTTGCAAAATCAGCCTTTAAGTGCAAAGTTTAGTGGACCCTATGAGATAGAGTCAAAGCTTGGCGAGGTCAATTATTTGATAAAGACTCCTGACCGGAGACAAAAACAGAGGGTATGCCATATTAAATTACTGAAGCCCTATGTTTCCAGGGAAAAGAGTAAACCACGGGAGGTACCCATGATTTCATTAGCTAGAATCCCGACGGATTTATCTAGGATAGAATATAAGTTTGCAGAAAGTAAACTTAATAATACAGATGCCCTTAAGAGTTTAGATACAAGGCTAGAACATCTTCCGGTAGAAGATAAGGAGAAGATTATTAAGCTGGTACATGAAAATAAGTCAATGTTTACAAATGTTCCCAGTAAGACACATGTCATAGAGCACGATGTAGTGTTAACCAATAGTGCCAGGTCTATTAAACAGCATCCATTTGACCCCATCAGACCTGAGCATATTAAATTAGATGTAAAGTATATGTTAGAAGATGACATAGGAGAAAAATATTATAGCAAATGGTCTACACCCTGTGTGATGGTACCAAAAGCCGACCACACACTGCAGTTTTATAGAGACCTTGGGAAATTAAGTAATTTGACAAAGACCGACTGGTATCCCATTCCCCGTATCATCGACAAGATAGAGACAAGGTCATAGCTGATACTCTATCTCGGGTGCTACATGATTGACTGAATAACCCTATACTACTTTTTCAGATCATCTCATTTATTCATTAAGAATGTGTCATGATAACCTATCATTCGTTTGAATTTTGATTATGGAATACCTATAGAATACTTGTATCATGCAGAAGTCAAGTCTTCTGAAAGTATTAATAATTTTTATAATCATGTATAATATTGATGTTCTGATATATTTTAAATTCATTTGATTATGGAAAAGAAATTCCATTTAAATGTTGATGCATGATGCAACAAATATATAATATGCACGTATTTACTTGATATGGATGGATAAAAGTAATTGTCATCACATGCAATTAAGTGGGAAAACTTTGAGCTAGTTGATTTATTATCTTGTTTTATTTTAGTTAATGAATGGAACTAAATAATAATATGTACAATTTTTATCTTAGAAAGAGATGTAATATCAATTGGTATAAATTAATAGATAATATTGGAAATCTATTGCTAAATTGTTATATCATGGCAATAGAATGGGAAAAAAACTAGTGGATATTCACTATGTTGTATATAGGTTGTTATATATTCCATATATCCGGGAATGGAGGGAAACAAAGGTACCTAAAGGTGGGCACTCATTCAACCCTGAACAATCTTTTATATTAAACTTTCAAATTTGCCAAAAACGCATAATAGTGGATTACATTTTAATATTGAGATTACTGTAGTAATCGTAACTAGAGCGTATTTTCTCCTCATATTTGAGAAAAGGGGAAGTATCATCATCTTAGGTATGCACCCTGTTAATGTCAAGTTGACACTGTAATTTAAAGGGGAAGTAACCTATAGTTTGATTCGAGTTATGTATTACTTATCTTTTGGTTTGTATATTAGAAGTAAACTGTTGGAAATTGACAGAGTTTGAGCAATGTTATATTTGTTTAATAGATTTAAACTTTTTGCAAATTTTTGGTGGAAATCCACACAACTGTACATAGTTAAAATAGGAATGACTAGAATTTTTTGGAATTATTTGTACTTGTTGAGACATTAGTTAATATTAACGGGGAAATATTTGTCCATCACGTTATAATCACAATTACCATTGGGTAGTGACACTTTTTATAATTTAGTTGTGCCAGTGAGCCATGTTTGCTTAAATTGTCTTATAATCTTCCATTGATTGTTGGTTGTTAAAACGATAGTGTTAAGTACGAAAAATGTACCATGTTGAGTATTACTTGGGTAATTATGGTACATTATTTCTTTCATTGGGTGGGGGCGTGTCATGTATATTGTTTTTCCAAGAATTGGAACACGCAATGTTTATTCTCCTCTCTCTCTCTTTTCTTACTACACACAATATTAGGACGTTTAGTGGGAAAACGAAAGGTTCTAGGTAATGCTGGGATTCTGTGTTGATCTCAAATTCTCAGAGTCTGGGAACGACTCATTATTTAATAGGGGAAGTTCCTATCGTTTTTGTTATGAGTTTTGTAATGATACCATGATTTTCACCCCTACTGGTAATGGGTCTATCCCTTGCACCACTCGGATAGTATTTAATGATTTGTTTTGTCTGAAAGACAGAGAGTTTCAAAATATGTTCTTTTGAGAACGTTTGTGTTTGCACTATTCTAACTGTACATAATAGATATATTGTATATATTGAACATACCACCTGAAATAAACTATCAACAACAGTTACACTGAAGCTTCTTTGTCAAGTTACTATCCTATTGTGTTGTATACATTACTATAAGATTTATCTACTACCATAATTTACAAGAAAGGAACTGTTGGAATACAAATACTGAATTTGTGCCCAGGACTATAAGAAGAGTTCGTGTAATACTGAAACATAAATACTAATAATTAAAGTCTCCCCTAGGACTAACGAGAATTATCAGCAAGATCTACACAGCTCTGGCTACAAGGGGATTGTGGACGTAACAATAGCTTGTTTTCACAAAAGCAATATTTGCAGTATACATTATCATAAAAAGGTTTCCTTGTCTAGTTGATCTTCTATTCCACGATCCTTGAAACACCAAATGGCCTTAATATTAGAGTGCGAATCAAACCGGACTCGAACCGAACACACTGAACTCGAACTCTGGTAACCCACGAACCGAACCCGAACTTCTAAATGTGTGTTCGATTTCCATCTCTACTTAATATCTATCGTAAATTAGTTGATTCGTTTTATAGTGTCTTTAAAAATTTGTAATTTTTAGGCATGGCAGTGCTGTTGTTGATAACTAAATAATGTTTCTATCCCTTCGCCATTGCACAATGTAATTCATTGTTCTGGGACTACTTGTTTTTCTGACTCGAGTTTTCTTAGCTAGAACGGCACTTGTCGTTTTAAACCATGCAATGCTTTAAACATAAACAGTTTTTTTTTTACTTTTGGGGAGTATACCCAAATTAGAATTTTCATACTTCATGTCCGAAATCCCAAATTTCAAATCTAATTTCAAGGTATTATTGTAACTAGAAAACATGTCAATTTGTATATATTCCTGATTGTTGACTGTCACTGTTTGTGGAATGTGCTAGCTGATTTTTTTTAAAATCACATGATAAGTGATGTCATTCACCATCACACGTTGACATTTTTTTCTTAAAATAGAATTACAATCCGGCATTTTTAAAAATATGCGACATGTCATACTTTTCACCAGTATATTTTTTTAGTTTTACAAGCATACCAAAGGCATGCGAGCCACACGTGTTCTGGCAATAGGCTTCACGAGGTTGACATGCCTGGCATGCTCGATACAGAGCTGTGCATTTGACACTGTTATTCGCTGTCAGAATGTTCTTTATATCAGGTGTCGGCAATCTTTTTATTGCAGTGTGCCAATGTAGGATTTCTAATTCATTCAGCGTGCCGAAAACCCAAAAGTCATTCTGCTCTTTACTTGTAAAAGAGACTTGAATTGTCTTTAGGGGGGTCATTAAAAATTGCTCTGCGTGCCAAGTTTGGCACGCGTGTCTTAGGATTGCCGTCTCCTTGTTTAGAACGTTTACAAGTTAACTTTGATTTTCCACTTCATAAACACATTGTCAACTTAAAGAATTATTTTCTACAGATTTGTCACCGATACAGATAAAGCAAATTTATAAAGCGCGCATTGTTTTTGACGTTTAAGTGGTAGAGGCACAGTTTTAAGTTCCATAGATATATCCCTACCTGTGACCAAGCTCGTGGGCCGCAGTATAAAACTCAGAGTAATCGCCCATGCTCTCCACCATGGAAGAACTCGTACCATCTGTGCGGCACAACGTCCCAGTGTAAGCCAGACCTGGTTATAAAAACAGCATGAGGTAAACATTTTCGTCGAGATGCTTTTCTTTTAATTTCGCGTCCTTATCCTCGAAAACAAATGTATCAATTGGGCCGATAGGTGTTGCAACGCTTATACACAAAATTTACATTTATCAACTAAATATAAAAAAACTTGCGCTCAACAAAAACTGGTATTACAGACGTCGATGTTTTACGATGCAATTAATATATTATCTGCTTTTCATGGGCTAGTCATATTTTCTAGGTAATATTTAACAGCGCTTGAATTTTTTAGATTTAACTGAAGTAACCTTAGGCCAGTATAATTATATAAAAAAAATATTCATGAAGGCAGTGACGATGATTTACGTTTTAAATAAAAAGTGATTAGCACTTTTTTAAAAGGTATTACTCAAAATTTTTTTATGCTAAAAGTTTTTAAAAAAATCACTCGAATTTTTTTTTTATAATCACGATGTTATTAACTGAAATTAACTTTTAACATTCCCTTCATGTGGACGAAATAACAGCTCATGGATATTGGAATGTTCGAATCAAGTAGAAATAGTTAATGTTTTTTTTTATAGTCCAGTAACGTTAAGGTTTAGTGACCTTCAAATTTTCAATGGCTCGTGGAAAACAGAAACAAAGAGGCAATTCAAATCTTTTCGACAAAAAAAAATTGATTGCTAGATCAGAATGACTTTTATGTTGTTGACACGCTCAATGAATTAGAAATCCTATTTCGGCACACTGTTATCAATAGGTTGCCGTCTCCTGAGCTATAAAATCCCCCGCCCTCTCTATAATGGCAATTGATATGGAACGAAAACAGAAATACTTTGAAAACAAGAAGGTTTATTTTAATTATAGATAACTAACCTTTTACATAGCCAAGATAAACATAACTCCACAAATCCATGCTAAAAATAAAAAAAATTTCAAAATCATAAAAAAATGGTACATACAGTGGTAACTATTGTTACTCCTCAGCTCACGAACAATTCAGGTTTCGAGCATTTAACAACATTACGAATGTTTCGGGCTACAAACCGAGTTCTGGAAGATTTAAGCTCATAAATGGAGACATCAGTGTAATATGTTTATAAATGCTTAAATTCTTCAAAGTGTTGAATGTTATATAAGTATAGCATAATAATAATAGTATCGATATTGACTTTGGAATAGTCTCGCTAGTTCATTTACATTTAAATTTAGGGAAGAGTGTATTTGTGTCAATTGTTATTTATTACGACTTTTAACATCAACATTTTTTTCTTGTTGTCTCTACCACTTTCTGATACGCCTTTTATTCGGAAAGCTTAAAGAAAATCCATTTTAGTACTTTCTGCACACAAATCTATAAAGAGCACGCAGAGGTTTCAGTTAGGATTTTTGTTGAATAAGATATATATAATATAGAGGAAGCTACTCATTATTAACCAGTGAAGTTAAATGTTATTATTTTACATAAGTTCAAGCATCAAATTATTTCTTGAACATTTATCGAGTGGCTTGAGTGTATTATTTCATACTGAACAACATCCTAGATAGACCACAAAAGACCCGGTTTTGTTACCCTGAAATGAATAACAAAAATGGTGTCGTTTTTGGTAAGCACAAAAGATTCCATTTAATTAAGTAAGTAATTTAGCCCAAGCTGATCTATCGGACAAGTGAAGATGCGTTCACAATTTTCTGTGGCCGTTGCCCACAGGATGATTGTGTGGCAAGTATAATGCCTAACCGAAAATTATCCAAACTACTGGTCAGGTACTTATCGAACCTGGGCCGCCTGGACCTGTGGTTGGTTCATCGGACTGTCTACCGACACGTCGCGGGTTCTATCCCTGCCGCCGACCGATCCCTGTCGCCTTGCAGGAGTTTTGGGCCTAGTAGACGTAATAATCTTCTATCTAGAAAGAACGTCTGTAAAACTTATAAGATAAGATAAACCTGGATAGACTTATAAGATAAGATAAACCTGGATAGACTTATAATATAAGATAAACCTGGATAGACTTATACGATAAGATAAACCTGGATAGAATTACAAGATAAGATAAACCTGGTTAGAATTATAAGATAAGATAAACCTGGTTAGAATTATAAGATAAGATAAACCTGGATAGACTTATAAGATAAGATAAACCTGGTAGAATTATAAGATAAGATAAACTTGGATAGACTTAGTGACACTCGATGACATGAGTACAAAGCTTAGATTTTGCCAGGATTTGAGCCAGGGATCTTTGCTACGCTACTTTTGTGCGCTTCAGCTAGGCCACCGGGCCCCCATACAAATGATTCCCATGCTGTAGGCTTTGTCACAATAATTTTGGGGGCGTGTCGATGAAACAGCATCCCCCATCCCACGCATCTATCACCAGAGGCCTACCAATGATCAAAGATGATTCTGAACAGTGTAAAATTAATACTGGCCAAAAAGTGACAATTATTGTAATTGAACCATTTATGTGTTCGCAAAGTTTCATTTAACATCTTTTTGAAATTATTTTATTCCTACGCGTTCGTTTATTAAAAAAATATCCATTTTTCAAATTAAACTTGTCGTCATTTCATTTATTTATCTCATTCGCCCCCCCCCCCCCGCTTTCCACCCCCGGGCTACAAAAACACACTTTCTAATAGTAAGTAAAAAGGAAAAAAATGGTTGACCAACGTGTTGTTTTTTTTTTGCCCGAAATGATTTAGGTAATGGAACAATTCACATAAAATTCACACAAACATAAAACCAAACGCATGTCGCAAAAAAATTATTATTAATGTTGAATAAAGGCAAATGTCGTAACACACAAATGTTTCTCAGGAAATTAAATATAAACTATTTCTAATATACACTGAACACACAAGGATTAAACTTACTAACCCAGAAAACAGCATTGCGTGATCGTAAGGGAAAACAAGGTCCTTTCCTCTGGTTGAGTTTAGAAAATTGGTGAAAGTATTCATGGCCATTTCGCCAAATACAGAATTGCAGCTATCTGCATACATCAAATGAAAGTCTGCGGGCAACTGCAAAAAATAAAAAGCCCAATTATTTACTGTTTACTGTGCATATATTATAAGTTAAAACCATATCATTTGTAATTTACATCATATACTTTGCAGATTTACACCATATAGTTTGTAGGTTTACACCATATAGTTTGTAGGTTTACACCATATAGTTTGTAGGTTTACATCATATAGTTTGTAGGTTTACACCATATAGTTTGTAGGTTTACACCATATAGTTTGTAGGTTTACACCATATATTTTGTAGGTTTACACCATATAGTTTGTAGGTTTACACAATATAGTTTGAAGGTTTACACCATATAGTTTGTAGGTTTACAACATATATTTTGTAGGTTTACACCATATAGTTTGTAGGTTTACGCCATATAGTTTGTAGGTTTACACCATACAGTTTGTAGGTTTACACCATACAGTTTGTGGGTTTACACCAAATAGTTTTTAGGTTTACACCATATAGTTTGTAGGTTTACACCGTATAGTTTGTAGGTTTACACCATATAGTTTGTAGGTGTACACCATACAGTTTGTAGGTTTGCACCATATAGTTTGTAGGTTTACACCGTATAGATTGTAGGTTTACACCGTATAGTTTGTAGGTTTACACAATATAGTTTGTAGGTTTACACCATATAGTTTGTAGGTTTACACGATATAGTTTGTAAATTTACACCATATAGTTTGTAGGTTTACACCATATAGTTTGTAGGTTTACACCGTATAGTTTGTAGGTTTACACCGTATAGTTTGTAGGTTTACACAATATAGTTTGTAGGTTTACACCATATAGTTTGTAGGTTTACACGATATAGTTTGTAGGTTTACACCATATAGTTTGTAGGTTTACACCATATAGCTTGTAGGTTGGACTCTATATTTTGTAGGTTAACACCATATAGTTTGTAGGTTTACACCATATATTTTGTAGGTTTACACCATATAGTTTGTAGGTTTACACAATATAGTTTGTAGGTTTACACCATATAGTTTGTAGGTTTACACCATATAGTTTGTAGGTTTGCACCATACAGTTTGTGGGTTTACACCAAACAGTTTGTAGGTTTACACCACATAGTTTGTAGGTTTACACCATATAGTTTTGTAGGTATACGCCATATATTTTGTAGGATTACACCCTATAATTTGTAGGTTTACAACATATAGTTTGTAGGATTACACCATATAGTTTGTAGGTTTAAAACATATAGTTTGTAGGTTTACAACATATAGTTTGTAGGTTTACACCATACAGTGTGTGGGTTTACACCATAGAGTTTGTAGGTTTACACCATATAGTTTGTAGGTTTACACCATATAGTTTGTAGGTTGACACCATATAGTTTGTAGGTTTACAACATATAGTTTGTAGGTTTACACAAACAGTGTGTGGGTTTACACCATATAGTTTGTAGGTTTACACCATATAATTTGTAGGTTTACACCATATAGTTTGTAGGTTTACACCATATAGTTTGAAGGTATACACCATATAGTTTGTAGGTTTACACAATATAGTTTGTAGGTTTACAACTGCTATGGAGCAAGAATAATAAAAGGGAAATGACTTATGTCTTTTGGGTATATTTGTGCCTATGAATTTTTTTTATTTATTTTTTTTTGTTTGTACATATATTAAATGAATTTTTGTATGTATTATTGAATGAATTATTATATGCATTAATTAACATTAAGATACTTAACATTAAGATAATTTTTTTTCAATTTGTAAACATTTTTCGTATCAAAAATAATAATAAATTATTATTTTTTCTCTGTGTATTGGGGGTATGCTATGGAGCAAGAATAATAAAAGGGAAATGACTCGTGTAAAACAATTATAATATTAAGTAAGAATTAAAAAACTCGGAATAAATTCCATTTTTGTATATTAATAAAACCTATATAGGAAGTGGATAGTCACATAACTGACCATGCTCATTCTTCAGTCTCCCTCTCGATTTTATAATGAACGCACGTACAAATATATATAGACTCAGAGACAATTATTGAAATGTGTTATATCGCTACTATAATCTATAATTATTTTCATGGATGCGAAAGTGTAAAGTGTAATAATAATTAAATGATATGTGCTGCAACAAGGCGTTCTTTTATTTCATTTCAAGTTAAAATATATATTGTGGTGAAGTCGTCTGTTTCAATGTTTGATAGCTGGAGACCAATATTTCAGAAACTGTAGCAGAAACACTCTAAAGAGACTGATTGTATTAATTGATGTACTAAAAATAATTAAGAACATCAACAGAATGGTGGCAGTATGCGGAGCTAACAGAAAACGAACCTGAAATATGCAATATATTCGATTTTCGAGACTTTTCGAACAACAAGACATTCTAAAAAACCACATGGAATATTATGTGAGTATACCGGTTTTTGAATATTTCAAAACTGAAGTCTGAGTCTATTAATTTACATCCATAACAACATAATCTGATTGAGCAACATACTAGCTCTTAGAAGATATAAAATTTGTCCACCGATGACAAAAAAAACATTATTATAAAATTCGATAAAAAAAATCGAATAAAGTGACTATTTATAGGTCATTATTTTACATCATTGCTGCAACCGGAAAAAGTTCGTTACCACATGTTGTCAACAATGAACCTACACTATATATTGAAGTCTGATGTGATATTTTCTATATGTCGAAGTCCGATGTGACATATCCTATATGTTGAAGCCTGATGTGACATTTTCTATATGTTGAAATCTGATGTGACATGTTATTACATTTTGAAGTCCAATGTGCTTACCGAATATTATTAAATAACAATAAAAACTTTAAATAATTAAATAATTAATATGTATACCAAAGACATTTGACATTAATATTAATTAGTGGTATACATTTTTTTTCTTGTGCTATTTCTAAACTTGGATTACACCATACTGAATTGGAAACTTGTTACAACTCAGGATATAAACAGTGTAAACATGTATTGGATTATTAAATAATTAATTAAGTCTCTACTGGATTAACTACTCTGGATTGTACAATGAAGTGATTTCATGCAGTGAAGAATATGTGTATTCATTTGGATTATTAGTTAATCTTATTAATATTAATAATTTCTTTTCTCTCATTTTTCTGAATGATTAATTCTGATTCTAATTAATTATTATACATATTCTTTATTTGTATGATATATATATATATATATATATATATATGTATAAAGTGGGCTTGGTTGGAGGTAATTTTAATCAAATCTCTTGTCTAAACTTATTCTGTCTATAATATATTTCTGTTTCTTAAAAGAGATTGATTAGAAATGATTCTTTGTTAGGGTTATTTCTGTTAGTTGTCTTGACTTTGTTTGTTTTTGTTAAGAATTATTGAAGTAAAATTACTATAGTGTTGTCAATGTTATACATGTTGTGATTCTTTGTCAAAAATTCCTCTTTTATTGTGGTCCAAGCAGCATTAGTGTGTTTAAATATTGTGATTGTGTTTTTTATTGTTACTTGATATAATTTTTTTTTTTTTTTTTAAATATCATTGATATTGCTAGTTTTTCAGATATTCAATATGATCTCTGAGTTTAATTGTCTATGGTATAAACAATAACAATAATAGTAAGTTATTTACCAATGTAATAATAATATGAATAATCAATAGTGCAACTATATGATTTAAGTAGTGCCCAAATACATGTAACTACAATTAACAATATAATAATTGATATCTAATACATGTAACTACAATATATTCACAATATAACAGGTCAAACAGACTATATAAAAATAATATTGTGCTTTGCAGTTCTAATAAAATAGTATTGTTTAAGATTGATATTGCAATAAATAATAATAGAATACTGGCTAATTGATATTGCAATAAATAATAATGGAATACTTGCTTATAATAACATTTAGTTTAATTGTTATGTGCCATCATTTCTGCTAATGGTATTGTGTGCTACCATTAATGATAATAGTATTGTATGTTGCTTTACGAACAATAATTGTTGCAACCTATGTAGTAATAATAAGAAATAATAAGTCATAATAGCAAAAGTGACTTGGCATAGCTAGTATTTGTTGCATTCAACTCTACTATAAAATTGCTAATAATAATAAAATAAGCAAGCCATAATAGAAAAAGTGTCTTACTATAGATAATATTTGTTGACATTCTAGCATCTTACTATACCATAGGATTATAAGAGTGCTGTACAATAAAACAGTGCCTTATAAAAATTGTACTGTACCAGAGGATCATAAATCTTGACATTCACAATAAGTAAAAAATGGATTCCAAAGTTAAATTACTTTATGATGAAGCTGAACTATTAGCACAAAAGTTTGATATAACTGATAAAAAAGAATATCAGGAATTTGTTGAAAATAAAGTTAAACAATTGAAAAAAGAATTAGCAGATAAGGAAAGAGATGAGCGTGCAGAGTTAAGAGCTCATGAAATTAAACAAAAAGAACTAGAAATAAATAAAGAAAAAGAATTGAAAGCACTAGAATTGAACAAAGAAAAAGAAAAAAAGAGTTAAGAGAAACTCAGTTGAAAGAAACTCAATTAAAATTAGACCATGAATTGGAATTGGCTAAATTACAAAGTACTAAAGTTGATCAAACAAATAATGAAAAATCTAAACATAGTATTAGATTCAAAATGCCTCCTTTTGATGGAAAAGAAAAAAATTGTAGATTTTTAATATCTTTTTGAAGCAACATGTAAAGGATATGGGATTCCCATTTCAGAATATTACATTCACCTTATCCCACAATTGAAAGACAAGGGTAGGGAAGCTCTATCTCATATTGATAAAGAAATAACTGACTATGCCATTATCAAAGAACAGTTAATTAAATTCTTTATTCACTCTGAGGATTACTATAAACAAAAGTTTCATAACTTTATCTTAACAGATAAGAAAGAACCTAGAGCTTTTGTGTCTGAAGTGAAAACATTTTTACTTACATGGTTGGACTTAGTAAAAATAGATACCAAAAATCCTAATGAGATTATAGAAATCATGGTTGTTGATAAAGTATTAGAACAAGCTTCTAAACCATTGTTTACTCACATTATGGAAAGAAAAGTAAAGAATGTTGAAAATTTGATAGATGCCATCTCAAATTTTAAAGATAGTCACCCTAATGTAGAACTGACTAAACAAAATCAAACATTAAATACAATTCAGCATAGAAGAAGATGTTATTCACCGCCTAGATCAAGGCATAATCAATTTATCAATAGAAAAAAGTTTAGTAATCAAACAAAATCTAATAATTATAGGTGTATTTTTTGCAATGGTACAAACCATTCATCAGAATATTGTTACAGAAATAACAATACAAGAGGTAGAAATTTCAATTCAAACTTCAATAGATCAAATATTGATCATAGAAATTTTTCAAATCAAAATTTTTCTAATTTTGATAATAGAAACTTTCCAAATCAGAATTTTTCTAATTTTGAAAACAGAAATTTGCCAAATCAGAATTTTTCAAATCACAATGTGCCAAACCAAATACTCAAAATAGACCTACATCAAATTTTCAAAATAGAAGAAAAAGAGGAAAACCAAACAATTCCTCATCTCAAACAAATAATGTAATATTTGAAAATAGGGGTCAATTAATAATTTTTCCTGCTTTTGTGGAAGGAAAGACTACTTACTGTTTGAGGGATAGAGGGTACAGTATAATATGCGTAGATGAAAGCTTAATTCCCAATCAGAAACCCACCAATATTATAAGAGTGGATACTATAAAACTGGGAAATGGTTCTACTGTAAATTGTCCTGTCACTATAATAGAGATTGATTGTCCTTGGCTTACAGGAGAAACAGAGGCAGTCATTTTAAAAAACTGTGTTGCATCTATTAATTATTGGTAATTCTTTCAATGTCAAACATGATAATAGTTTTGACATTTTTCAAAAATGGATGAATGAAAAATCCAATGATGTAAATTTGAAACCTGTTCTATTGCAAAATGAAAAGTTAGTAGATTTACCAGAACAAGAATTTTACCCTGCTCTACAAACTTTTAATTTTTTACAAACAATAGGAAAATCAGAAAATAATATTCTCCATGAGACACAAAACATAGACTTATCCATAAATAATGAAAAGGATAATCCTATTCCCAAATGGAATGGAACAGAAAAACTACAACAATATGTACACAAATTTGAGAGTCAATGTGAAATAAACAATGTACCAAAAGAATTACATGCTATTTTACTATGTAAACATTTAGAAGGTCATAAACAAATATTCAACATTGCTAAAAATCAAATATCTGATTTTACTAAAATGAAGACTAAAATATTAGCATACATTGATAGTCCTCATAAAAAGGAAACTCAAATGAAAAAAAAACAGAAAATATCAGTTTAGTAAACATGTCTTTTGATGAGCCAACTCTCAAAAGAGAACAGAAAGAAGATTAATACATAATTAAAATGGTATCAGAAATTGAAAAAGGTCATGCTAAAAACAGGAACATACAAGTAATAAATGGTATTCTTTGTAGACAAGATAACAAATTAGATGTAACTCAAATAGTTATACCTAAATCACTAACTGTCAAAGTTATGCAAATTTCGCACAATAATGCATTGTCAGGTCATTTGAGTAGTAAGAAAACATGTTGTAAAGTTAAAAAGAATTTTTGGTGGCCAAAACTAGAAAAAGATCTGAAAACTTTTATTAAAAGTTGTACTACCTGTCTTAAACATAATAAGAAAGATTCTAAACATAAGGCTCCATTACAAATGACTGATACAATAGATAAGCCATTCTATAAAATTGCAGTTGACATAATTGGTCCAATGAAACAAACTAAAACTTCTAAAGCAAAGTTTGCCTTAACCATAATAGACATGGGAAGTAGATGGATTGAGGTTGTTCCTTTAAGAGAAATAACTGCAGAAATGGTATGTAATGCTCTTTTACCTATCTTTTGTCGTTTCGGGTTTCCAAAGTTCATATTGAGTGACAATGGAACTTAATTCAAAGCAAACCTTACTCAAGCTTTTACAAAAATGTTTAAAATCACTCAAATTTTTAGTTCTATATACCATCCTGAATCTAATGGTATGATTGAGAGAGCTAATCAAACAATAAAACAAATGATAGCTAAAGTGTGTGAGGAGCATCCATTTGAATGGGATAATTACCTTCCTGCTATTTTGTTTGCTTATAGACAATCTATTCATGAAAGCACAGGTTTTTCACCATTTGAATTAGTGCTTGGTAAAAATCCTAATGGACCATTGGATAATTTTTAATCAGAATTGTTAGGAATTAAAGAAAAAAAAATTTCTCCATTTGACTTAATCAATAAAACAGAAGAACATATGAAAACAGCTTATGAATTTGCTGTAAAAAAAAATCAAGAAATCAAATCTAAAACTTTAATCACAGAAAATATTCATAAGAACATGAGAAAATTAGAAGTTGGTAATAAAGTACTTGTTTATTTGCCAATTGGGAATACTATGGAATGGAAGGGTCCTTTTGAAATAGTACATAAGTTATCTGATGTAACTTACAAAGTAAACATTAATGACAAAGAGAAAATTGTTCACATAAACAATTTGAGAGCTTATAATGAAAACGAAATAAATGACACTCAATCAGGAAATAAAAGCAAAATAGAAAATAACAATATAATAATTTTTTGAAGATAAGAATGTTCAAAACATTCCAAACATTGACTATTTTTGTGGTATAACCACACCATCCAATGATGAAATAGATCAAATACAGTTAGACCATATTGAAAATGAAATGGTTAAAAACAATATTTTAAATTTATTGAATAAATTTAAAACAACAATAACAGAGAAACCAGGATTAACAAATGTCATTGAACATAAAATAGAACTAACTGATCTAAAACAATTTAGATCAAAAGCATATAATATTCCTCAAATACTTGTTGAAAAAGTAGAAAAGGAATTAGACCAACTCATAGAAAGTAAAATTATAGAAAAATCTATGTCTCAGTACTAATCACCCATGGTGATTGTTAGGAAAAAAAATGGTTCTATCAGATTATGTTGTGATTATCGCAAACTTAATAAAGTAACTAAAATTGATCAAGAGGGTTTGCCTAATATAGAACATATCATTAACACTACGGCCACAGGTAAAATATTTACTACCATAGATTTAACAAGAGGATTTTGGCAAGTGCCTCTTGATAAACAATCAAAGGATTATACAGCTTTTATTACACATAAAGGCGTATTTAATTGGAACGTGATGCCCTTCGGTTTGGTAAATAGTACTGCAATATTCACTAAACTAATGAGACATATTTTACCCCACAATAAAAATATAGTTCACTATGTGGATGATAATTGTATCTTCACAAATACTTGGGATAAAAACTTAATTCTATTAGAAGAAGTGTTGCAAATATTACAGGACAATAACTTAACAGTATCTCCTTCAAAATAAAAAATAGGAAAAACTGAAATTGAATTTCTAGGACATAAATTTGAAAATGGCCAAGTAAAACCAACACAGCACTTACATAAGAAAATTCTAGAAATACAAACGCCTAAAACAAAAAAAGCATGTAAGGGCATTACTTGGATTGTTTAACTATTACAGTAAATTTATTCCAAACTATAGTCAAATAGTCAGACCTATTATAGATCTAACAAAAAAGTATCAACCCAATATTGTACATTGGACTGACCAATGTGAAAAATCATTTAAAATCCTGATAGATGCATTTTCTAAGGAACCAATATTAGAAACAATTGAAAAAGATGATGACATCTTTCTAGCTTGTGATGCCTCAAAGTCAGGTTTGGGGGCTTGTATTTACAAAAAGGTCATTGTAGACTCTGAAATAGTATATAAACCTGCCTTTTATGTAAGTCGTGCACTGACTAAAAGTGAAAGGAATTATTTTAGTGTCATAGAATTAGAGGGTTTGTGTATAGTCTATGCTGTACTTAAGTTTCAATACTATTTGTTGGGTCGTCAATTCACAATTCTCACAGACCATAAATCACTTGTGAATTTTAATGTCTCTAATGTAAAAAACAAAAGAATAAACAAATATGCTTTACTTCTATCAGATTACAAATTTCAGATGAAAAGTATTATAGGAAAAGATAACCATTTACCTGATGTGCTGTCAAGACTGTCGATACACATCACTGACATACAATAGTTTATCTCAGTATTACTGAAGTTGATTAGACAATACAAAAAGATAATTGTCTATGACTAGTTGTCAATATAAATATTAGACATTATTCTTTATGTCTTTTGGGTATATTTGTGCCTATGATTTTTTATTTTTTTTTGTTGTTTGTACATATATTAAATGAATTTTTGTATGTATTATTGAATGAATTATTATATGCATTAATTAACATTAAGATACTTAACATTAAAATAAATTTTTTTCAATTTTGTAAACATTTTTCGTATCAAAAATAATAATAAATTATTATTTTTTCTCTGTGTATTGGGGGTATGCTATGGAGCAAGAATAATAAAAGGGAAATGACTCGTGTAAAACAATTATAATATTAAGTAAGAATTAATAAACTCGGAATAAAACCCATTTTTGTATATTAATAAAACCTATATAGGAAGTGGATAGTCACATGACTGACCATGCTCATTCTTCAGTCTCCCTCTCGATTTTATAATGAACGCACGTACAAATATATATAGACTCAGAGACAATTATTGAAATGTGTTATATCGCTACTATAATCTATAATTATTTTCATGGATGTGAAAGTGTAAAGTGTAATAATAATTAAATGATATGTGCTGCAACAAGGCGTTCTTTTATTTGATTACAAGTTAAAATATATATTGTGGTGAAGTCGTCTGTTTCAATGTTTGATAGCTGGAGACCAATATTTCCGAAACTGTAGCAGAAACACTCTAAAGAGACTGATTGTATTAATTGATGTACTAAGAATAATTAAGAACATCAACAACAACATATAGTTTGTAGGTTTACACCATATAGTTTGAAGGTTTACACCATATAGTTTGTAGGTTTACACCATATATTTTGTATGTTTACACCATATAGTTTATAGGTTTACACCATATAGTTTGAAGGTTTACACCATATAGTTTGTAGGTTTACACCATATAGTTTGTAGGTTTACACCATATAGTTTGTAGGTTTACACCATATAGTTTGTAGGTTTACACCATATAGTTTGTAGGTTTACACCATATAGTTTGTAGGTTTACACCATATAGTTTGTAGGTTTACACCATATAGTTTGTAGGTTTACACCATATAGTTTGTAGGTTTACACCATATAGTTTGTAGGTTTACACCATATAGTTTGTAGGTTTACACCATATAGTTTGTAGGTTTACACCATATAGTTTGTAGGTTTACACCATATAGTTTGTAGGTTTACACCATATAGTTTGAAGGTTTACACCATATTGTTTGTAGGTTTACACCATATAGTTTGTAGGTTTACACCAAATAGTTTGTAGGTTTACACCATATAGTTTGTAGGTTTACACCATATAGTTTGTAGGTTTACACCATATAGTTTGTAGGTTTACACCATATAGTTTGTAGGTTTACACCATATAGTTTGTAGGTTTACACCATATAGTTTGTAGGTTTACACCGTATAGTTTGTAGGTTTACACCATATAGTTTGTAGGTTTACACCATATAGTTTGTAGGTTTAAGCCATATAAGTTGTAGGTTTACAACATATAGTTTGTACTTTTAATCCATTTTTATTTCCCGGCACTCTTACTAAGCACCTACTCTAGACATATCAAAGAAAATACATGAATGAGCTGTACCCTAATGTTTGAATCCGAATCAGACTTACCTTGAAGATGACAATTTTTGTCAAGCGTATCCGCAGTTGAAATGTCGTGGAATGAATGGTTTGGTAGATCAGGTCAATCTACATAGAGAAAAAGAGAGAAAAAAATAGTACTGCGGTGTTTTAGCACGAGGAAAACAGGAGCAAATAAATAATTTAAAAAAAAGACTAGACTATCGTTTTGAAATACCTTAGAAATGCTGATTAGACTAAAAGCCCTAGGTTTGAAAAGGGGGACAAAGACGGACAAATAGCTGCAAGGTTCATTGCTAGCGAACAAGAGGCTGACCGAAACCTAAATTTTGGTTTTAGCCAAAAGCGAAACCACACCGAAAGTTTTAAATTGACTTTTGGCCGAAACTGAAAGTTTTACTCAATTTCGGCCGAAATCGAAAGATAATCCGAAATCGCCTAACAACAGCTTTATCTAGACTACATTTATGTGCAATATTAGCCAGTTTATGGATACTTCATTTAAGTAAACTATAGAACACATAATACACAGTTGTATATACATGTATTAGATATAATTTTATGTAGAATTGAATACTCTTTAAGATTTAATACCCAAAAAGCAATATAAACTATTTTTTGTTTCTTAATATTATGACGCAATTGTATATAGACTAATTGGAAAAAAAAACAACACAAAAAATGACAAATGCAGTAAAAAACAATGGTGGTGACCAAGGCAAATAAATTCAAGCCATTTTATCAAGCCACAGTCCACTTTTTCACATTCTTTTAAAAAATCCGTTTATTATAAACTTACATTTTTTATTTCACACAGATAAATTCTCAACAGTTTAACTAATTGAATTTTAAATGAAATTATCGATAAGCAGAGTAATAGATGCAGCACTAGCGTTGCACTCTGAATGTTGAAAGTTGAAATAGATATTCGGATGATGACCGAAAGTTAATTTCAGTTTTGGTGGAAACCGAAAGCTTTTTTTCAGGCAAAACCGAAATTATGCCAAAATTGGCCATTTGCTTACTTTTGGCGCCGAAACACTCGGTCGACCTCTATAGCAAATGAAGATTAACATCAATAGTTTAATCACTGTAACTTAAAACACTATTGGCTAGAAGGACAGAGAGCGCAGTAGTAACAAGACATCAAGCATTCAATTCTAACGTATAAATACAACACAATAATATATGAATTGCATTAGTCATAGATATAATATAGTCTTGCCCCGAAACAGAATTGATTGTTGTTTTTTTTGGCTAATTAATGGATCGCTGTAATAAATTACTTCACATTATGACAAGCCCTTATTAAAATAAACTCTTTGGCCAAAAGGGCAAATCCAGACAGATTAAAATGTTATTGACAAGTCTTAATGAGGCGTGAACTTTTGAACCCGAATGTTCGTGAACTTCCTGTTCTATTTTTAAACTAATAAACAAAAAAAGCATGATTTTGCTGGTGTTTCACAATTGATTTCAACCTCGACGGCCAGTTCTAGTCTTTTAGAATTATACAAAGGAATCCTTTGTAAGGATACAATATTAGTTATGAGGAATCCGTTTTTAACATCAAAAGTGAACAGGCCATAAATAATACTCAAGTGTTAGTCGCGTGAGGTAAAAGTTTTATTTGTTTACAAAATAAATGAGTCAAGAGTTGCGTTTTCTTGGTTATTGAAAAAAAAAATGCGTAAATTCATAAAAACGAATAACAAAAATTATTTTGCATTAAGCAATAAGTTTGATATTTTTAAAAAGTGATTTTTCACTTCTGACTTTCACAATACATTGTTTTGTTTTGTAAACATCTATTGGAAATGAAATAAATTTAAATCCCCAACAAATTTGAGTACAACCAGTAAAGTAGCACACATACATTGTTTCGAAAAAAATGATCGAATAAGAACAGAAATGTTTTTGAACGTGACCTTTTATGCATGCATACACGTTAAGACTTGTCCATTACAGAAAACATACTTACAGCCCTCGCCTTGGACAAGTCAGTGTACGTAGCAATGTATATTATCGCATTTAGTTTTTAGGTCTTTGTACTTAAAATCAGCCTGTGAGTCCATGTTTTGTGGTATTTGTTTTGTGGTATTTGTTTTGTGGTATCTGTTTTGTGGTATTTGTTTTTTGTGATTTGTTTTGTGGTATCTGTTTTGTGGTATTTGTTTTGTGGTATTTGTTTTGTGGTATTTGTTTTGTGGTATTTGTTTTGTGGTATTTGTTTTGTGGTATTTGTTTTGTGGTATTTGTTTTGTGGTATTAGTTTTGTTTTCTAGGAACTATTGGACGCATATCTGGGTACAAAATTTGAAAAAAAAATGTAAATATACCCCAGTAAATATAAAAGCGTAGTATTCTCGAATCTTTGTTAAAGCCTCAGTTTCGTTGTAGAAAGCTTCCTTGAGGAAACGTCTGAAGCAAGTGCTGTCCAGGAAGGCTGTGACGTCGATGTAGTAGGTCGAGAATGCCTGACGTCTTCGTCGGTGGAACTTTGACCAGAATGGAAAAAAGCTCCCAGTGTTTGTTGGTATAGAAGAGTGGTGCTCGGGTGCTAATGTTTAGAAAAATAAAATATTCATTTAAAAATTACAAACAGGCTTACTATGCTATGTTTAGAAATATAAAATATTCATTTAAAAATTACAAACAGGCTTACTATGCTAAACGCTAAAAGAAAGAATGTGAATTAGTTAACATTATGGCAAAATACAAATATTATAATATTTAACATTCACAAATTAAACTAAAAGATATTGGGTGTGGAGAATATAGAAAAAAATATATATTCGTCGTGTAGAGTGTAGACTATTAGGTTTCGAACATTCACAATATTGAAACTACAAAAGTATTGCACGTGCAAAGTGACCTAATATGTATTGTACATGTGAACTATTAAATATTCAAGATATATGTCAAGTAATGAGGAATAAAAATAGCTCCAGTAATGTTTTACGTAAAAAAATCTGCAAACTATATTTGTCCATATTATTTATTATAATTCTACTTGGATAGCGCTGCCAATGAACACTGAGCATGCTAATTTAATAGCATGGACAGAAGCGCTATAAGACACGCCCATACTTATCTTATCATAGCGCATTTAAAATTGTGCAACAATTAAGCAAGAACACGAACATAATTCTCTAGGCCAAAAAGGATATAAAGCTAATTAATAAAATTATCAAACTAAATGTATAATCACAATTGCAACTTATTTCTTATTAGTGCATTGACATACTTTTGAAAACAAGTCATATTCTTATTTCTTTGATATATAAAGACTGAAACAATGTTAACTATAGGATTACAAATTTCTTAACACATAATTATTTTTTAAGTCAAGATAACAATAAATAAGTTAACTATAGGATTTTTTTCACTGCACTCAAGCAGTTCTTAAAAAACTATTTTATCTATTGATAAATACTTTAAAAAATAACCCATTTAATAATATATATTGTCACATGTTAGTAGCACCCACAGTTCCTCTCAAAGCAGATTTTGTGGGCGTTACTAAGAAGCCTGGACTGTTCTAGAAATCACTCTCGTGCAGACCTCAAATTCTCGGAATGGCTAGGAATAGTTTATTATTTCTCGTACATGGAGTTTATTATAGAACTATCGTTTTTATTATGAATTTAGTATTGATACCATTATTTTCACCCCTCCTAGTAATAGGTCTGTTCCACGCTCTCCTCCGCTAGTATTTAAGGCTAGGCAGCTAGTAGTTTACACAGACGGAGTCTTGTGCAGAGTTTTGTACAGAGTTGGCACTATTTTATTCTAACTACATGTAATCTTCACATTGTATATATTTGCACATTTCATCTGAATTAAATTATCAACAACATCTACACTGAAGCTTCCTCGTCAAGTTACTATTTTTGTTTCATTTTTTACAATACGGGGCAGCGCGTTCGACTGGCGATCCAAGGGTCCTGGGTTCGAATCCTGGTGGAGGCTAGGATTTTTTCCCAGGATTTGAGGGTGTCCCTGAGACTACCCAGCTCTGTTGGGTACCTGACCTTAGTTGGGGTAAAGTAAAGGCGGCTGTGCATAGTGCTGGCCACACAATCACCTAGTATGCCGTGGCCACGGAAACTGGTGAACGCTGCTTCACCGGCCCTATGGATCAATTCAGTCCGACGGGATACTTTGTTTACAATACGATAATATATTTATTTACAACTACAACGCCAAGGAAAGGAACTGTTAGAACGCAATACCTGAGTTTGTGCCCAGGACAATAAAGAGAGTTCGTGTAATACTGAAATATAAGTAATAATAATCAAAGTCTACCCTAGGACGAACGAGAATTATCAACAACATTTACACGGCTCTGACCACAAGGGGATTGTGGTCGTTACATTAACGATATTAAAAAAATCATGTATTATCAAACTAGAACTAAAAAAAAACAATGTACGGCAGATAACATAAACACTTTTATCTACTGTGACTTAATTTAGCAGCTTACGAGGAACTAAAAAATCAGACTTCATGGTTGGCGGAACTGTTACTTGCTTAATTGTGTATCTTTGATCTGATTGGCTGTCGTTTCGCGACGCTTTCCTCTTGGTTCTAAGCAGTGGTTGAATGGAATATGTAGCACTTCCTTGTCGATATTGTCCTCTCTTGGAAAAACAATGTATGTATTAGTATAATGTGATGTTATAATCCGTTTTGTTAAAATCAGTAATTCGTCTGTTTATATCATTTATCTAACTATCTGTCTTTTTAATCTTGTATCTATCGATATATCGATTTATCTATCTCACATCTATCTATGTACCGATTTATCAATTAATCAATCGATCTATATATCTATGCATCCATATATCAAGCATCAAACCTCTGTGGATCGAAATTTATTCACAATTATGCCACACTTACTCATGAACTAAGGTTATTAACCAAACAAGGAACGCAGTTCATATGGGAAAACAAACATGAACGTGCTTTTGAAAAATTAAAAGAGCAACTTCAGAATACAACTCCTCTTGCCTACTACAATCAAAATAAAGAAACACATATTTTTGTGGATGCAGGTCCAGTAGGACTTAGCGCAATCTTAGCTCAACCTGACAGAAATAATGGTTATAAGATAATCCAGTTTGCAAGGCGAGCTTGAACAGAGGTATTCTCAAACTGAACGAGAAGCGCTAGCTGTCGTATGGGCGTGTGAACATTTGCACATATATTTGTATGGCTCTCCTTTTACAGTACATACTGACCACAAACCATTGGTCTCAATCTTTGGAAAGCCTGATGCTCAATTACGTCTTGAAAGATGGGTATTACGCACACAAGCATATAACATGTCTGTGGTATACCGTCCAGGAAAAGACAATCCTGCAGATTATCTAAGTAGACATCCTGCAAAGAATTGTGAAAGTGATAGAGGACTCAAGATTGTCGAAGAATACATACAATACATTATGGAAAATTCTATTCCAAAAGCTATGACAGCAGACCAAGTTGCTTTAGAAACAGCTCAAGATCCAACATGATCATATGTAATAGAGTGTATTTTAAAAGGACTCCGGATGACAAACAAAAATCCAAATGTTGACAACAAACTTTTTGAAACATTGAAATTATGCAGAGAAGAACTTTCTGTAACACAGAACAAGATTATTTTAAAAGGAAGACAAATAGTTTTACCTAAATCATTACATAATCAAGCTGTACAAATTGCACATACTGGTCATCAAGATATTGTCAAAACTATATCATTACTAAGAGAAAAGGTATGGTTTTACAACATGCATCAATCAGTAGAACATTTCATAAGAAAGTGTAAGACTTGTCAAATTGGCACTCCTACTCCTACTCAAGAACCTTTGACTATGTCTCCATTATGAGATGGACCATGGCTAGAATTAAGTGCGGATATTGGACATCTACCAGATGGATCACACATTCTTGTCATAACTGATGAATATTCAAGATATGTAATTGTTGAAATTCTCAATAACATCACTGCAAGAACAGTCATTCCAAAACTAGACAAAGTATTTTCAGAATTTGGAATCCCACAATCCCTTAAAACTGACAATGGACCTCCATTTTCTAGTCATGAATTTGCTGCGTATCTCAATCACATTGGCATCAAACATCACAAGATAACTCTTTTACGGCCCAGAGCTAACGCAGAAACAGAAAGATTTATGCGCATTATCAAAAAGACTATCAAATCAGCTATTGCACAACAGAAGTGTTGGCAACAAGAAATGTATAGATTCTTATTATCTTACAGAGCTACGCCACACTGCACGACAGGAAAATCACCAGCTGAACTTCTTTTTGGAAGAAACATAAAAACAAAACTTCCAGAAATAACTCAAATATTGCCAGATCAAGAAATCAGAAAAAGGGATAGTGAAAGAAAGGAGAAAATGAAACAATATGCTGACAAAAAGCGTTACATCAAAAAGAATTCATTGAAGATTGGTGATTCTGTTCTTATTAAAGACAATTCACTTACTAGGTTAACGCCTTATGAACCTAAACCTTTAACTATAATCAACAAGAAAGGTTCCATGATTACTGCAAGAAGAGGAAGCAAAATCATAACCAGAAACAGTAGTTTCTTCAAACCATCTCCTTTAGGACCTTCACAGGAAGATGAGGACAGTGAAGAAGATTCTCATATTCCCAGTACTGACTTTTCCGAAGACACTTTAGATAATCAAACTAACACTAACAAATCAGAACCTTTAGTCATTCCTGAGAACACAGGAAACCTAAAGCTACAAAGACCAGTTAGAAACCGTGTTCTACACAGGAGATATGATGACTTTGTTTTGATGTAAATAGTTGTGAAACTTATTCAAACCTATTCACTATTGGACTATTATGATAATTAAGTTTGAAATGTTTTCATATTTTATAATTGATGATAATTAAGTTTGAAGTGTTTTCATATTTTATAATTGATGATAATTAAGTTTGAAGTGTTTTCATATTTTATAATTGATGATAATTAAGTTTGAAGTGTTTTCACATTTTATAATTGATGATAATTAAGTTTGAAGTGTTTTCACATTTTATAATTGATGATAATTAAGTTTGAAGTGTTTTCACATTTTATAATTGATGATAATTAAGTTTGAAGTGTTTTCACATTTTATAATTGATGATAATTAAGTTTGAAGTGTTTTCACATTTTATAATTGATGATAATTAAGTTTGAAGTGTTTTCACATTTTATAATTGATGATAATTAAGTTTGAAGTGTTTTCACATTTTATAATTATTATAGTGTTAAACTTAAAACATTAATATTATTCATTTGTTGACCGATTTAAAATAGGTTAGATTTAATCCAAGAAATGGAGGAATGTAGTGTTTCAAGTTAGATAACTTATATTCAACTATAATATTTGTACATCAAACATTATTTGAGTAGCCTGCCCTTGTATTACATACGGGTACTAATTACAACATACTTTTAGTTGTCATGCATCATGAATGGCAGTCAGTCATGTTATTAAAACAGACCATGTTTATTGTTACTCAGTGATGTTCAATAATTGATCCTGTTACTTATATAACCAATAACCCATGCACCTACATAGCATAAGACCACCACATTAGAAACATTATAACACATAGATATAATTTATTTTTATACTACGTTACCTATCATGCATCCCCCCAAGAGCCTATTCACGATTAATAAATAAATACCTTTTTATTTGTATGTATACCTATGTAATTCCCTTACCGTGATTATGAAGTCGTCCAACTTTCCCTCATCTCCATTGGCTCTAGACAACTGGACAACTGCTCTATTTTTTGTATCTTGGTAAAAAGCCACATCCTGAAGAGTATGTGTTCGGTTTGATGTGGAGTGAGAGAAGGACATTCGCATTAAACTAGATACTAAATACAAAATAATTACAGTGCTAAAAATATTGTTGTAAAATATGAATATACGTAGGCTACTTTTAAAAAAAAAAAACTGAATTGAATATTTCGTATGTATGCTTTGTTTGAGTTATAAATATAAATATAAATAAGTGCACTGAACAGTGACCCTTTGTTAGAGTCCAGGGAGTGCTCCTACACATTTTGCTATCTCGGTGCGCCGGTTCCTCGATGCGAACTGCACTGGTCGCTGGATTGTACGTGGATCACAGCATCAATGGCCAGCTCGCAGTCCTGACCTCTCATCATGTGACATTGCCTTGTGGGGCATGATGACAGAAGACACCAGAAAAACACGTTACAACAACACAGAACAACTTAAAGCTGACATTGCCTTGTGGGGCATGATGACAGAAGACACCAGAAAAACACGCTACAACAACACAGAACAACTTAAAGCTGACATTACCTTGTGGGGCATGATGAAAGAAGACACCAGAAAAACACGTTACAACAACACAGAACAACTTAAAGCTGACATTGCCTTGTGGGGTATGATGAAAGAAGACACCAGAAAAACACGTTACAACAACACAGAACAACTTAAAGCTGACATTGCCTTGTGGGGCATGATGAAAGAAGACACCAGAAAAACACGTTACAACAACACATAACAACCTAAAGCTGCAATCCGTGCTTCATTGAACACGATTTCCCCTGATGTTCTGCAATGCATATCATCAGGCACTTAGAGACGCATTCGTCTGTGTGCTGAGAATTACGGTGAACACACAGACACATTGGATCCATGACATTGTGATTATAGACTAGCACATGTTTGTTTCAATAAATTTCATTGATCAGCGAAGATAGCCTCTTTTCCTCTACAAGTACCATGTACAATTTTGTACATTTATACACTGATTTCCTTGGGTAAATGCATACAAGTGGAGTGATCAGGGACTTTGTGGCTACCCTGTATATATATTTTTTATAAATAGCTTTATTGCTTTTCTTATATTCTCGAAGGTCGTCGTATTATAAATAAACCTTGAATAAATTTCCAACTCATTGTCTATATGAAAATCTTATTCAAAACAAAGCATTATTTCCATTCATGGCGACCAAAAAGAACTATGCACTGAACTAGTACATATTTTACCTCGATACTGTGGACATTTTCATTCTTTATCTTCTGTCCGTCTTGATCAGTTTCAATACTGTACATTGGTAACTTGTCGTAATCAACACGAACCAAGCGGAACTGCGTGGACGAGTTTGTGGTAGTCCTCAATGTGACATTTATGTCATTGGGCATTCCATGGTCAGTAGGGTTGTTAGAGGTGATGTTTACTTCAACTGTGGATGTATATAGGTAGTACTTGTTTTTAATGCATTAAAAAAGTATGTATGATGGCTTGAAATAAAGGAAACAGATGATATTATAGACGATATAATTTTTTAAATTATTTAGCTCAAGTAAGGTAAACCAATGAAAGCTTAATCATCTCTGGTACCCAGAAATCATACCAGCAGTTTCGTCTGTAATTCAGCACTATGGCCATCGCAACGCCAGAGAAACATGCAGCCTCTAGACTTCCGTATCACCAATGTATAATAACTTTCTTATGTTATAAACGCTATCTTAAACCCTTACAGTCCCGGGCGCGTATATAGCGGAACTGAAGACAGCATAGATAGAAGTAGGTCGGTACGGGAAGGGTTAACGTACGATTATACTCTCCTACGTCTTTCCATGGTTTGATTCTAGTCGTGCATTGTTTTTAATTTTTGAAATCTGATTTTTAATTTTTTAAACCTGATTCTAGTCGTGCATTGTTTTAATTTTTAATTTATGTATTGTCCATAATAAAAAGTAAAGTAAGACCAAATTGATCCATAGGACCTGTGAAGCAGCGTTCACCAGTTTCTGAAGCCACGGCATACCATGTGATTGTTTGGCCAGCACTATGCACAGCCGCCTCTACTTTACCCCAACTAAGGTCAGGTACCCATCAGAGCTGGGTAGACTCAGGTATACCCACCAGACCCGGAAACAAATCCTAGCCTGCTCCAGCATTTGAACACAGTACTTTCGGTAGGCTACGCCAGCCGAACGCTATGTCGCACGGCCACCATGCCCCTATTGTCCATAATTGCGTGTACAATAATCAGTAATATAAATTAGAATATACATTATATCAATTTTTTAAAATAAATATGCAAACATTAAAGACAGAGATAGAAGCCATAATTTCAAAATTACAAAACCAAAATCAATAGTACATAAAATAACAATGAAAATTGATATGAACAAAAAATAATTCGTTTTTAGAGTAAAAATAAAAAATTGGCAAAATATAAAGAATTTAAAGGATAGAAAAAACAACAAAGACATTACGTACATTTGTTTTCTTACAAGGCTTTATACCTTTGCGGATAATTAACCCTTAAACTTTGTAAACATATCATCGTTCTTATGAAAGACTCTTCCGTCTCGCTGTCTAGGGTGGGCAGCGTAACACAATTACTTCTTGATACCCATGAAAAATCCTTAACTCTCGCCCAAACTTTCATCCAAGCAATTTAGAAACGACGTCAGGAATACTTACTAACAACTTTTAACTCAACGTAACACATAACATCGGAGCTCAAAACAAGTCAATAATAAGAACACGCTTTAAGAAGACCACAAGAAGCATTAAAACACAGCCTAACCAGTCTCTCAATACTACACACTCTCTCTCTAACACTGCACTACACACCACATGGTCCGCAAACTCCCTTCGTGCTCGCTCATGCCAAACGGACAAGGGCCACTCAAGGTCACCAAAAGAATGTGACCACCACTTACAAAGGAAGGTAATCACTAAAAAAAACAAAAACAAGGGAGTTAATTAATTTTATAATCATACATCACAAGACCCCTTTTTAAAAAAAGTCTTAATAACAATACTAACCCTTACAGTCCCGGGCGCGTATGTAGCGGGACTGAAGATCATAGATAGAAAGTAGGTCGGTACAGGAAGGGTTAATACCAATTTAGAAGAAGTAATAGAATCCATTTTATTTCAATAATTTTACAAAATCAAAGGGATGCAAGATATCAATAAAATTTAATGAGCAAAGAATTAACTCAATTATGTCCCCTTCCTGGGATATAGTAAAGGAAAAAATATAAAAAAGTATTATTTTTCCTTTAAGAAAATACACATATTATTAATATTAGTAAGTGGTATTATTTTATCAGCGTTCGTTACTATATTCTCAAGATACAAAATTGACTTATTAATGTTTACTGTGAAAGGATAGAAGATGAGTTGATTCTACACAAATAAGTAGAAAGAAGACATAGCGTGCGCAAGATAAATGCATTCATTCATTTATAATTATGTATTCATTTATTTACTGTTATGTTTATCTCAGACACAGAGAATCTGGGACAAGATAATCTCTCAAAAAGGACTTAAAGATATTTTTCTCTTTGGCTAATACATCTGCCACGGCAAGTCACATCAAGAGCGCACTGAGCATGCTAATTTAATGGCATGGATAAAAGCGCTATAAGAAATGTCCATTCTTATAGTTATTCTTATATTTAATCATAGCTTGGGTGGTTAATCGAACAGATCTACAACGTGTAACTTAGTTGGGTTTGTTGGGTAAAGGTGCCGTCCACCTTTCGGTACTGGCACTGCTAATCGGGATACCTGACGATACGGTCGCCAAATTACAGTGTATTCAAAAAACAGTGCCGCCTGCCTGGTCATGCGTAAGTCAAGGCGTGATTCTGTGGCAGTTCTCCAGCGTCGGCTCCATTGGCTCCCTGTGAAAGCCAGAATTCAATATAAAGTGGCGCTACTTTGCCGTCAATGCCTTTTTAATAACGAGATGCTGTACTATCTCAAGGAACTCATTATGGAGAGGGTTCGAGGATGGTATTGGTATATCACTCTGGACCTCATTTCGCTCCCCTTTCAGCACGTAGTCGATTCCAGAGTTCGAGGACCTGCCCCCTCCCTACGTTTGTCTGGGAGACCATAACTGTGCAGAGGGGTCGGGGTGGGTTTTTATATTTCGTTAAAGGATACAAAAGTTGTATTTTCCTTCAATCTTCTTTGATGTGGTGGGGTTTAAATGTATATATCTATAGTTCACACTAGTTTTTTTTACTTGGATAAGTGTGTAAAAGGGTGTTTACAATTTAAAAGGAAATACATTTGATATTTAGGATTTGATAAATATATTCGATTGTATTATTTTTCTTTTACTTTTAAAGAAAAACAAAGAGGGGGGGGGGGGCAGCAATAGCACGTTGCGAAACCATGGCCACGTAACTGTCTGTAATTGGGGTGTGACCCGGAAGTCGTCACAAAAGGTAAAGAATAAACACTGTGTACTTGTCAAGGAGACAATTTAAAAAATATGCCGTCATATCGTATGGGTTACGATTTTTAAAAAAAAATGGGTGGTAGTAATAGTGGTTACTAATACAAGATTATGTTAAAAAGGTGATCAAGCATAGCATATTTAAAACACATCTTTATATTTACAAACAAACACAAGATTATACTGTAAATGGAAACCATTAAATGAGCGAATTTGATATTGTTTATAATCATTGTAAAGATCAAACATGTGCAAATGATGTAACAAGACTTTATATATTATTGTGTTTAACACTTTGTAAGGAATACAGAGCTATGGTGGGGAGAAGGAAGGGGTTCTCAGTGTGCTCCAAAGTCTCCCCCTCCCGCACGCGACGCACTGGCAACCGATAACATATAACCCAGTCAAGCAGAAAGTCGTCTAGCTGGCTGTGTGGGTCATAGTGGCCCAGTCTCTGTGTGTTTGTTCTGTTACGTGTCGGCTCTTATCAAAGTTAGTGTGTAGGCCTAGTCTAAATATAGTTGTTTAAAGTTAAAAAAAAGTATATTTTAAATGCCTATGTCTTGCGTTGGGTCATTCTTGGTAGTTTAAAGCCGGTTTCTGAACTAAAATTCTTTAGTGTGTTTATGGGGGATCTAAGTGTATAACCGGTTGTTTTTTTTAATTTGTATTTAGACGTAAAATGTTTGAATCACTGTAAATACTGTCCGCAATACTTTACTTAAGGGCCCCCATATTAACTTAAACTTCCACGAAGACAACCTCGTTTCAAGCCTTGAACTTCATTTGGTAGACAAGCGTGTAATCATATCACCATTTTACCGCTTTGCGAGGTTTGTCGAATTTACCTTTGCCGAAATGACGTTTTCGTCAAAATTACCTTTCCGAAAATACCGTGGCCGAATTTACTCTTGCCACATTTACCGAGCCACCAACATTTTTATATCCTACACTTAAAACAGCTGACACATTTCTGGATGAAACAGTTACTAAGACACATATACTAAAACTTCGGTTATAACAAATGTCAATAACGACTTACCGTATATCGAAGAAGCGACACCAGATAGACTTAAAGTTTTCAGTAAGATAAAAACCAAGCACAAACACTCAGTGCACACGTTTGTTTCCATTTGAACACCGCCAATTTTCCGCCAAAAAGAAACTACTAATAACAATCAACGGTTTTACCTAAGTCCTCAGAAAATACTTTTCTAATGGTATTTAAAGCAAAAGTGAAAAGATCATTTTCAAAAATAATAAAAACGTTGGTCTAAACAAGACTTCGTTAGAAATACATTATTTGTCCTTTTTGACAAACTGACACATGATGTTAAGAATGAACAAAGAGCCGATGCTGGAAAAGTTACTGGAAATAATTAAATCAATCCAAAACCAGAAAGTTTGTTCTCCATTCTACAATTGGTATATCAACATGCTCTATGCAGATACTGTTAAAGTGCAGGCCTGCCTAGTGTATTTCTAATAACCAGATACGCGCATACACAATAATTCTTTTTTATCCTTGGGGCATTTTTCGTAATTCAAAACCAACGAAGCGAATCATACGTCCGGTTCAATACTAGTCGGAGCATGTTTCTACGCCTAAATCTAAGCCAATCCATAATATATTTTATTTCTCCTTTGTAACGTAAACATCGATAATAAAAATATTATATATTTAGTCAAAAGCAGACACTTTCAAACCGAGTAATGTGCTTGAATGAACTGCTATAAAATGTATATTATAGTCGTCGCTGAAGCGTGCTGGGAATATAGTCTACCACTCTGAATTCAAAATCCATTATCATTTTACGGCGTTTAACGGCTGTGTTGGGCCAACCCATTATTAAAAAAAAGAGAAACGGTTGAACGCTCTGATTGTTTTCTTCGCTGTTATCAGATGTAATATCAAAATTGTAGGTAATACTTTACCTGCGTTAGCCCACGAGTTTGTTTTCTTTGTTTTCTGTGAAGGCTTTATTAAGATACATGCCAAATTTGCACATATAAAGTAATTAAATGTCATGCTAACGATATTTAGACAAAGAAATAAATTTGAACAAAATAGACGAGATAGGAAATGTAAATGTTGTCACGTGCGAAAACAGCTACTGGCGTATAATATTATTTTTAGGAATGTAATATTTATACATTCTTTTGATTCACATCCCTCTTGGATCCCACAAGGTTGTATAAGAATTAGTATTGATGTTATTGTAGTAGATTTGATATTTATTTGGCTCATAGGATGTGCGTTAAGTTTATGAAGTGAATTAGGTAAACTATACCTTAATATAGAGGAAAACCCACAATCCTGTTTGAATTATTAAACACAATTTTATTCCAACAAGTTGAAATTATGAATATAACAGCAACACAGAATACAGGTACCAATAATATAGGATGAAACTTAATCAGTTGAGATTCTTCTGTATCGTACTAAGCCGAGATAACGTATCTTTTAAGAAAGTGGTAAAGAACAGTCCTCACACACTAGCGCCCAAGCTAGAACTGACTAACGATCTTCAACCCTCGTGCATATGACGTATTTTAATGCTATGACGTAGTGTCTAGACATATACAAGTTTTATTACTAACACGGAAACATTTCGGGTTTAAGATTATTTCTTGTTTACTTTAATTAATAATAATAGAACCAATATAATTATGGAAATAAAACTACTTTCGTAACAATGTGGATAAAAGAGGTATATCTCTATATATTATTATACAAACACCTTGCAAACTTAAACGCACTTAAAGCGTCTGAACCAGAGTGTAGCGGATAGGGGGTAGCTGAGAGGAGTGTGAATGTTTAGCTCAGGGTATACTGTAGTGGACAGTGGAGTGAAGAAGGAGACGTGTGTAGTAACAGTGAGAGAGGTCAGTTAGTTAGTGAGAGAGGTCAGTTAGTTGGTGACGAGAGTATGTAGGCAGAAGTCGGAAGTTTTTGAAGAGCTCTAGAGAAAGTGGTGTGTTCTTTTTATTTTCGATGTTCAGGATTATTCCACGCATTGTTTGTTTTTAATATTTTGAGTTAATAATATATAAAGCAATAAAAATATTGCTAGAAATCAAAAGCCAAAACCCAGAGCGCCAGAAAACCAAATTAGGGGGCCTATATAGAAAAGCATACAACAGAGATGAACTACTTAAAAGACTGCTCAAGAAACTAAAAAACTTTAAAATACTTTTTCAGGCCACTAGCAATTAAATATCAAAGAGAGGGCTACATGAACTAGATAAATTAAATCTGGCTTAGACCAAAGCAAGTCAAAATGAGCAACTAAAACTCGCCAGGAGTAGATATATTTCTAACTATCCGCACGTAGATTTATCGACAGATGCTAGTTAGTTATGCTATGGCAAAGACGATTCTCTAATTTCACATCTACAGGTTTCCAAATGATTTCAATTTCTTTTAAACCAAAAGCAAGTCAAAACGAGCAACTGAAACTCTCCAGGTGTAGATATATTTCTAACTCTCCGCACGTAGATTTATCGACAGATGCTAGTTAGTTATGCTATGGCAAAGACGATTCTCTAATTTCACATCTACAGGTTTCCAAATGATTTCAATTTCTTTTAAACCGAAAGCAAGTCAAAACGAGCAACTGAAACTCTCCAGGTGTAGATATATTTCTAACTCTCCGCACGTAGATTTATCGACAGATGCTAGTTAGTTATGCTATGGCAAAGACGATTCTCTAATTTCACATCTACAGGTTTCCAAATGATTTCAATTTCTTTTAAACCAAAAGCAAGTCAAAACGAGCAACTGAAACTCTCCAGGTGTAGATATATTTCTAACTCTCCGCACGTAGATTTATCGACAGATGCTAGTTAGTTATGCTATGGCAAAGACGATTCTCTAATTTCACATCTACAGGTTTCCAAATGATTTCAATTTCTTTTAAACCAAAAGCAAGTGAAAACGAGCAACTGAAACTCTCCAGGTGTAGATATATTTCTAACTATCCTCACGTAGATTTATCGACAGATGCTAGTTAGTTATGTTATGGCAAAGACGATTCTCTAATTTCACATCTACAGGTTTCCAAATGATTTCAATTTCTTTTAAACCAAAAGCAAGTCAAAACGAGCAACTGAAACTCTCCAGGTGTAGATATATTTCTAACTCTCCGCACGTAGATTTATCGACAGATGCTAGTTAGTTATGCTATGGCAAAGACGATTCTCTAATTTCACATCTACAGGTTTCCAAATGATTTCAATTTCTTTTAAACCAAAAGCAAGTCAAAACGAGCAACTGAAACTCTCCAGGTGTAGATATATTTCTAACTCTCCGCACGTAGATTTATCGAGAGATGCTAGTAAGTTATGCTATGGCAAAGACGATTCTCTAATTTCACATCTACAGGTTTCCAAATGATTTCAATTTCTTTTAAACCAAAAGCAAGTCAAAACGAGCAACTGAAACTCTCCAGGTGTAGATATATTTCTAACTATCCTCACGTAGATTTATCGACAGATGCTAGTTAGTTATGCTATGGCAAAGACGATCATCTAATTTCACATCTACAGGTTTCCAAATGATTTCAATTTCTTTTAAACCAAAAGCAAGTCAAAACGAGGAACTGAAACTCTCCAGGTGTAGATATATTTCTAACTCTCCGCACGTAGATTTATCGACAGATGCTAGTTAGTTATGCTATGGCAAAGACGATTCTCTAATTTCACATCTACAGGTTTCCAAATGATTTCAATGACTTTTAAACCAAAAGCAAGTCAAAACGAGCAACTGAAACTCTCCAGGTGTAGATATATTTCTAACTATCCTCACGTAGATTTATCGACAGATGCTAGTTAGTTATGCTATGGCAAAGACGATCATCTAATTTCACATCTACAGGTTTCCAAATGATTTCAATTTCTTTTAAACCAAAAGCAAGTCAAAACGAGCAACTGAAACTCTCCAGGTGTAGATATATTTCTAACTATCCTCACGTAGATTTATCGACAGATGCTAGTTAGTTATGCTATGGCAAAGACGATCATCTAATTTAACATCTACAGGTTTCCAAATGTTTTCAATTTCTTTTAAACCAAAAGCAAGTCAAAACGAGCAACTGAAACTCTCCAGGTGTAGATATATTTCTAACTATCCTCACGTAGATTTATCGACAGATGCTAGTTAGTTATGCTATGGCAAAGACGATCATCTAATTTAACATCTACAGGTTTCCAAATGTTTTCAATTTCTTTTAAACCAAAAGCAAGTCAAAACGAGCAACTGAAACTCTCCAGGTGTAGATATATTTCTAACTATCCTCACGTAGATTTATCGACAGATGCTAGTTAGTTATGCTATGGCAAAGACGATTCTCTAATTTCACATCTACAGGTTTCCAAATGATTTCAATTTCTTTTAAACCAAAAGCAAGTCAAAACGAGCAACTGAAACTCTCCAGGTGTAGATATATTTCTAACTCTCCGCACGTAGATTTATCGACAGATGCTAGTTAGTTATGCTATGGCAAAGACGATTCTCTAATTTCACATCTACAGGTTTCCAAATGATTTCAATTTCTTTTAAACCAAAAGCAAGTCAAAACGAGCAACTGAAACTCTCCAGGTGTAGATATATTTCTAACTATCCTCACGTAGATTTATCGACAGATGCTAGTTAGTTATGCTATGGCAAAGACGATTCTCTAATTTCACATCTACAGGTTTCCAAATGATTTCAATTTCTTTTAAACCAAAAGCAAGTCAAAACGAGCAACTGAAACTCTCCAGGTGTAGATATATTTCTAACTATCCTCACGTAGATTTATCGACAGATGCTAGTTAGTTATGCTATGGCAAAGACGATCATCTAATTTAACATCTACATGTTTCCAAATGATTTCAATTTCTTTAATACCAAAAGCAAGTCAAAACGAGCAACTGAAACTCTCCAGGTGTAGATATATTTCTAACTATCCTCACGTAGATTTATCGACAGATGCTAGTTAGTTATGCTATGGCAAAGACGATCATCTAATTTCACATCTACAGGTTTCCAAATGATTTCAATTTCTTTTAAACCAAAAGCAAGTCAAAACGAGCAACTAAAACTCTCCAGGTGTAGATATATTTCTAACTCTCCGCACGTAGATTTATCGACAGATGCTAGTTAGTTATGCTATGGCAAAGACGATCATCTAATTTCACATCTACAGGTTTCCAAATGATTTCAATTTCTTTTAAACCAAAAGCAAGTCAAAACGAGCAACTGAAACTCTCCAGGTGTAGATATATTTCTAACTATCCTCACGTAGATTTATCGACAGATGCTAATTAGTTATGCTATGGCAAAGACGATTCTATAATTTCACATCTACAGGTTTCCAAATGATTTCAATTTCTTTTAAACCAAAAGCAAGTCAAAACGAGCAACTGAAACTCTCCAGGTGTAGATATATTTCTAACTATCCTCACGTAGATTTATCGACAGATGCTAGTTAGTTATGCTATAGCAAAGACGATCATCTAATTTAACATCTACAGGTTTCCAAATGATTTCAATTTCTTTTAAACCAAAAGCAAGTCAAAACGAGCAACTGAAACTCTCCAGGTGTAGATATATTTCTAACTATCCTCACGTAGATTTATCGACAGATGCTAATTAGTTATGCTATGGCAAAGACGATTCTCTAATTTCACATCTACAGGTTTCCAAATGATTTCAATTTCTTTTAAACCAAAAGCAAGTCAAAACGAGCAACTGAAACTCTCCAGGTGTAGATATATTTCTAACTCTCCGCACGTAGATTTATCGACAGATGCTAGTTAGTTATGCTATGGCAAAGACGATTCTCTAATTTCACATCTACAGGTTTCCAAATGATTTCAATTTCTTTTAAACCAAAAGCAAGTCAAAACGAGCAACTGAAACTCTCCAGGTGTAGATATATTTCTAACTATCCTCACGTAGATTTATCGACAGATGCTAGTTAGTTATGCTATGGCAAAGACGATTCTCTAATTTCACATCTACAGGTTTCCAAATGATTTCAATTTCTTTTAAACCAAAAGCAAGTCAAAACGAGCAACTGAAACTCTCCAGGTGTAGATATATTTCTAACTCTCCGCACGTAGATTTATCGACAGATGCTAGTTAGTTATGCTATGGCAAAGACGATTCTCTAATTTCACATCTACAGGTTTCCAAATGATTTCAATTTCTTTTAAACCAAAAGCAAGTCAAAACGAGCAACTGAAACTCTCCAGGTGTAGATATATTTCTAACTATCCTCACGTAGATTTATCGACAGATGCTAGTTAGTTATGCTATGGCAAAGACGATTCTCTAATTTCACATCTACAGGTTTCCAAATGATTTCAATTTCTTTTAAACCAAAAGCAAGTCAAAACGAGCAACTGAAACTCTCCAGGTGTAGATATATTTCTAACTATCCTCACGTAGATTTATCGACAGATGCTAGTTAGTTATGCTATGGCAAAGACGATCATCTAATTTCACATCTACAGGTTTCCAAATGATTTCAATTTCTTTTAAACCAAAAGCAAGTCAAAACGAGCAACTGAAACTCTCCAGGTGTAGATATATTTCTAACTATCCTCACGTAGATTTATCGACAGATGCTAGTTAGTTATTCTATGGCAAAGACGATCATCTAATTTAACATCTACAGGTTTCAAAATGATTTCAATTTCTTTAATACCAAAAGCAAGTCAAAACGAGCAACTGAAACTCTCCAGGTGTAGATATATTTCTAACTATCCTCACGTAGATTTATCGACATATGCTAGTTAGTTATGCTATGGCAAAGACGATCATCTAATTTAACATCTACAGGTTTCCAAATGATTTCAATTTCTTTTAAACCAAAAGCAAGTCAAAACGAGCAACTGAAACTCTCCAGGTGTAGATATATTTCTAACTATCCTCACGTAGATTTATCGACAGATGCTAGTTAGTTATGCTATGGCAAAGACGATCATCTAATTTCACATCTACAGGTTTCCAAATGATTTCAATTTCTTTTAAACCAAAAGCAAGTCAAAACGAGCAACTGAAACTCTCCAGGTGTAGATATATTTCTAACTATCCTCACGTAGATTTATCGACAGATGCTAGTTAGTTATGCTATGGCAAAGACGATTCTCTAATTTCACATCTACAGGTTTCCAAATGATTTCAATTTCTTTTAAACCAAAAGCAAGTCAAAACGAGCAACTGAAACTCTCCAGGTGTAGATATATTTCTAACTATCCTCACGTAGATTTATCGACAGATGCTAGTTAGTTATGCTGAGGCAAAGACGAACATCTAATTTCACATCTACAGGTTTCCAAATGATTTCAATTTCTTTTAAACCAAAAGCAAGTCAAAACGAGCAACTGAAACTCTCCAGGTGTAGATATATTTCTAACTATCCTCACGTAGATTTATCGACAGATGCTAGTTAGTTATGCTATGGCAAAGACGATCATCTAATTTAACATCTACAGGTTTCCAAATGATTTCAATTTCTTTAATACCAAAAGCAAGTCAAAACGAGCAACTGAAACTCTCCAGGTGTAGATATATTTCTAACTATCCTCACGTAGATTTATCGACAGATGCTAGTTAGTTATGCTATGGCAAAGACGATCATCTAATTTAACATCTACAGGTTTCCAAATGATTTCAATTTCTTTAATACCAAAAGCAAGTCAAAACGAGCAACTGAAACTCTCCAGGTGTAGATATATTTCTAACTATCCTCACGTAGATTTATCGACAGATGCTAGTTAGTTATGCTATGGCAAAGACGATCATCTAATTTCACATCTACAGGTTTCCAAATGATTTTAATTTCTTTTAAACCAAAAGCAAGTCAAAACGAGCAACTGAAACTCTCCAGGTGTAGATATATTTCTAACTATCCTCACGTAGATTTATCGACAGATGCTAGTTAGTTATGCTATGGCAAAGACGATCATCCATTTGCACATGAATAGGTGGATGCTTTCTACCACATTAATACCAAAACAAGTCGAAACTAACAACTGAAAATCTCCACTAAGTAGACTTTTGACAGATGCTAGTAAGCCTGCGTTGGCAAATACCTACCTTTCGCTTGTGATATAGATGCCATTGGAGAGCCTGTGTTGTGATGTCTTACGCACGTTGGCTTCCTATAAAAGTGTAAAATCCAACTTCAATTCCCCCCATCTATTTCCTGGCTCATAAGGTCTTTTATCATAGGTTGACTAAAGACTGGAATATCTTGGCATGTTGAAAACATATTATATACAAAACAGAACCTCCGAGAGAACAATACATTTTAACAATTTTATAGATCAGTGTGATACCATTATAAGGTCAAGATTCTTAAGGTTAAAGGATTACGTTTTAAACAAACTTCCCGTTATTATGTTTATACTCTGTTCTGTACTACTTGTAAATTTGGGAATTAAGAGTAGGAACTATTTCCATTTCTAAATTGGTGCATTGTAAAATGCATTTTCATTAAAGTGTCATTGGAAAACTGAAAACGAGGATTTCTAAATAAATTTCAACATAATATTTCAGCATAAGTGCCGTAAAGAGACCTGCGTTCAGCTGACTCATCTTTACAGGCTGTGCCGCGTTTTTCGCTGCAGACGTATGGTTTGAGAGCCTTCTCATCATTTGGCCCGAAGGCATGGAACTCGCTCCCCCTCAAGCTCAGACAAACCGCCTGCTACGACACTTTTAAAAAAGAACTTAAAGACTCACTATTTTAAGATTCGTGTTAAGAAATCAGTTATATCGTTTATTTTCGTCTGGTTTTGTATAACCCTAAACATAATATGTTATCACTTGCATGTAAGTTTTGTTCTTCGGTGTTTTTATGCGCTTAGAGGCTTAGAGCCAGCCTACTCTATGTTTGTTGATAGCGCTTTATAAATACTATTATTATTTTTTATTTTTTATTTTAAAAAGTGATAAGTTAAATATAATTTTGAAACAGTTTAGCGAAAACATTTTGGTAATTTTTTACCTGCGTTAGCCCAAGATTTAAAGGTTTCATTGTTAAACAGGCTAGTATATATAATATAATAATGCATTTTGTGACAATTGCTTGTTTTTTTGTTTTTGTCGTTTGAAGTAGAATTATTAACCCCAAGTTTGTAATAGAATTAGTAAATATATAAACTTTATAAAAATGGGGCTTTTATTAGTTATATCACATCGAAGACCTGTTTTTCCCCTAACACCGGCCTTAAATGTGTTACATTTAGTCAACAACTTTTACTCTTTTCTCATCTGTAGTACTTAAAATCTTTATCATAATTATGAATCGCTACGCCTGAATGATCAAAAGGTGAAGGTCACATGTGGTTTTAAGGGTTTTGCTAGAAAGGTTATACATTTGAATTGCAACTGGTCTGTTTGCGTGAGAATCGGCGAGGTGATAAAAACAAATCTCACGCAAGCTGTCGACACGAAAAGGATGTAATAGTTTCAGTAATCCAGTTCAAGGAATCTCAAACTAAAATTTCTCTGAGGGCCACATTAGATCTTGTAAAGTAAACCGAGCATCGCATCATCATACGATGCTTTTATCTTTAAATGATAAAAGTCAATGCAAATTTAATGTATAAGTTGGACTAAATGACCGTAGTCCAATTCATCCGTAAGTTTAGTCAACATTTTATATGTTTATTATGGCGTGTACATAAAAGTTATAACGAGGGCTTGAGCCACAAAAAAAGTAACCTTTTTGCTTGTTTGTTGTAATTGTTTAATGTTATTTACCATTTGTGAATTATCGTTAAATTGTGTAGCGTGTGGTAAATTATTGTAGATCAACTCACCAACTGGGATCCCGTCGATCTGATAGCTAATCACCAAAAATCGTGGACTACTTTCCTCATCAAACGGGGTCTCCACAGGATAGCAACAGAAAAACAACCACCCATAGGCCTACATATTATTAATGGACTTCAACTTGTTATTGACCGGATGTATCTTTTTAAACGTCTATTTAGTCTCTCTCTATTTCTTTATATATATATCTATCTAGCTAGCTAGCTCTATCTATCTATCTATCTATCTATCTAGCTAGCTAGCTCTATCTATCTATCTATCTATCTAGCTAGCTAGCTCTATCTATCTATCTATCTATCTATCTAGCTAGCTAGCTCTATCTATCTATCTATCTATCTATCTAGCTAGCTAGCTCTATCTATCTATCTATCTATCTATCTAGCTAGCTAGCTCTATCTATCTATTTACCTATCAAAATGTACATTAAAAGGGTCACATGATTTTGGTCAGGTGTTTACAAAGGCCCGAGAGACCAACATGGCGTACTACTTTATGTCTAGTTATAACCCATACCGAAAAGTATACTATGTGGCTGTTAAAATCATAAAATATTATTCATTGTCGTTGTATTTGTAAAACATAAAAGTATGTATTATCTTTTTTTACGCAGTATACTTTATTATATTATCGGCATTGTTTGTTTTTTAATATGTGTGTTTTGACTTGTGTATATATCTATCTGTATAATAAACAAGGTCTTTATGTATATCTGTTTCTGGTTGTTCTTGTTTTATGTTATTGTTCTTTTGATGTTGGCTTGTTAATACAGACAGAAACAATAGAAAAATGATGTAATTTTTGTCGCATTCTTGTATATTTGTATGTCTTGTACATTTTGCTTCGCTCTCTAATGAGTTTTCTAATCTTTGGGCACTATACATCAATTAAACAGAAATAGACTTACAAGAACTGAAGAATGTGCGTTTCTCTTGTGCAACTTTTATGATTGCATTTCTTTGGAACTGATTTAATTTTCAAAACAATCTTTATTCATCAAATATATTTTAATGAAATTATTTAACAATAACAAAACAATAATGTATTAATAATCAATTTCTTTTGTATTTTTCTTTCTCATTCTTTTACTCTCTCTCTCTCTCTTTCTCTCTTTCTCTCTCTCTCTCTCTGTATCTTTTTCACACACTTTTTCTCTATATATTTCTATTTATCTCTCCATTTTTCTCTTTCTTTCACTCGTTAACTCTCACTCTTTCTTTCTTTTAGATCTCTAGGTGTGTCTCTTTCTATTGTCCGATCTCCTCTCTCTCTCTATCTCTCTCTCTCGTTCATTGTTTTACAAATCTAATATCACAGATTGCGTCGATGTATAATTGTATATTCTATCCTTTTTCTTTACGTACGACTCTCGTCTCTATTGCGGTAGTTTTGATTGGCTGCTCAGTGTGGCCTTGACTGTCACGTGATTTTCATAAAGCCTCAACAATGACTGTGCAACGGATGGCCGTTACAAGATGGTGTTCTTAGATTTCTAGAGAAAGATAATACAACTGAAAGCTCAAATATGTATGATTTGCTGTAGAGTCTAGTTATGAAATTGATATAAAAAAATAATAATAACAATGGCAAAATGTGTATGAAAATGGGGATACTAACAATTCTAGGGAGACTAGTTTATAAGAACATTACAATGAATTAATTAATAAAGAATATAACCTCTTGAGCGTTGAGTCAGGAAATTATAATAATATTAAATTAGGAATAGTTATATATAGGCCTATATTACGCTCGAATACTCTTCGTTGACTTTTCATCTGCATTCAATACCATCCAACCACACCTTATGATACAGAAACTATCTGCTTTAAATGTCAGTCAACGCATCCAAGCCTGGATCATGCAATTTCTGATAAACCGCCCTCAATTTGTCAGAGTAGAGGGATGTACCTCACAAATAAGAGAAATAAGCACTGGAGCGCCTCAAGGGTGTGTCCTCTCTCCCGTTCTATACACAATTTACACCAATGACATTCAAAGTTCAGCAATCGATACAGTATCTGTAATCAAATACGCCGATGATACAGCCATTGTCGGCCTTGTTTCCAGTGACGACAGTCTCTATCACAGTACGACCTCAGATTTCTACAAATGGTGCGAAGAGAACTACCTGATATTGAACATCACAAAAACGAAAGAAATGATTGTAGACTTCCGGAAAGAAAAATGCAAGCTGACTGATTTGCACATAAACAACCAAATAATAGATCAAGTCTCGCAATATAAATATCTTGGCGTCACAATTACTGACAAACTGACTTGGTCTGACCACTGCCAAATCCTTTGTAAGAAAATGCACCAACGACTTTTCTGTCTTAATAAACTAAAAATATTTCACATAGAGAAAACCATTATGAATCTATTTTACTCGGCGACTGTTGGTAGCATCATAACCTTTGCAATCACCTGCTGGTATGGTAATACCACCATATTGAACAAACATCGGATAGACCGCCTAATAAACAAAGCCTCTCGTACTACACAGACAGAATTACCATCTCTTGCGGATATTTTCAGTTCAAGGTGCCTGTCTATGATTGATAAAATCCTCCAAGATCATGCACACCCGCTTCATGATAGCTACATAATATCTAGTCGAAGTGGTCGGCTTCTTTCTATAAGGGCAAGAACAGAGAGATTTAAGAACTCTTTTGTTCCACTGTCAGTAAGACTCTTTCAAAAGAATCACCTTTCAGCCAGGAAATACGATGGCTCAATAGCTGACTCCTAAATAACAGGCCTACTTTTTTCTTGTATGATAAATGGTATGATAGTGTGCGTGAATGTCTATTGTGTTTGAGTACAAATGGTTCTTTAATATTGTTTTAGGTATGCTGAAAAAACGGAATTTATGTAATCAAGTCAATTTTCCATTCATTTGGATCAATAAAGCAATCTTATCTTATCTTATCTTATCTTATAATATATATATATATATATATCAATAAATATATATATATATATATATATATATATATATATATATGTATATATATATATATATATATATATATATATATATATATATATATATATATATATATATAATACATAATATATATGTATATATATAATTAAAAGAAAAATACTAAAAGTAAATTTTTAAGCTTCTGAACCCTTTAAGTGATACATATTTGGAGTAATCCAAAAAAGCAAAGGATAAATTAATCTGTCAATTAGTAAAGTTTATCATCATTTTTTTATATTTAGAGTCAAAGCATGTAATATAAACATTTCATATAAACATTTAATATATACATTTAAATCTTTAAAAAAACACACTTTTATTTTTTAAATATTATGCAAATGAGATTGTTCTTACGGTTATATACAAAACTTGAAAGCAAATATAAGATAAATAAGAAATATAAATATTTTGAATGTTTATTTTTAAATATAGACCATGTTTTTCACAAGTTTCTTCCCTTGTGTGTCTATTAGCTGTAGTATTTGACGTGTCCATTCGAGGTGTATGTGTGTGTAATCAACTCCTTGCTATGCGAATATTTGTACAGAAAGCCTTATAGCCCGAAAGTCTGGAATCTTTTCAGGCATATTATGAGTACTAAAGTATACTTTTGATTTGCATTCGCAATCAACTTATGCTTACATTGTGGATTTTTTCCTCGGTTATAACGGGGACACCACAGTAAACGGAAGAAGAAGATGAGATGAATCATTAGTTTAAAAAAAAATAATTAAAATCTCATTGTTTTACGATAAACTTTCCTTTTAAATGTTTAGACCTCCAACTGTTTTATAAATACTACATGGTTTTCTCTGTCTTACAGTTTGTTCGTAAATTTTCGACACTATTTATTAGCTCTAGACTATATCCTTTGATGTCATTTAAATAAATTTATTATATTTTTATCTTGCCAAGAGCATTGTATCCGTGCTCTTGCATAAAAAAATTGTCCATGCTTATGTTTATTGCTCAATGTTATATGCGCTCTGTGCTGTTTTTATTTTGGCATCGCAATATTATTTTTGTCCTGTTAATGATAAGTCGACAGAATCATTACATGGTATTTAGTAACGACGCCTTATCAGAATCGATGTATGTTTCATAAAATATATGGCATACTAAGGAATCAATTACTCAATTCTAAACGCCCAAGTTTAAACAGCGTAACATTCCTTAGCAAATCACAAGTGAAAAGTTCGAGCTTTCCTTACCGATGGTTGGGGTCAATAATGAAATCAAAATTGAGCGTCAACTAATCTTACTTCAGGGACACTAGCAGAAATCTACATATACTATGACATCCTACCTACATCCTACATATCCCGTAGTCTGTTGGACCGTTGGGGAGCCACAGATGACGTATAAACCAGCCTCCTCCATTCCTCCCGTCTCTCAGCCGTTCTCATTGCCTCGCACAGTTTGCTACTTGTCCATTCCCTGATATTATCTTCCCAACGTTTCTTTTGTCTTCCTTTCTTTCTGCCTCTTCTGGTGGTACCCTGCAGGATGGTCTTTGCAAGCCCGTTGGTTCTGGTGATATGACCATACCATTCCAGTTTTCTTTTCTTGGCTGTGGCCAGCAGGTTTTCATACTTTCCAATTTCCTATTGTATTATTTTTCTTATCTGTTCGTTGGTGATATGGTCTTTGTAACAGATACCGAGCAGGGTCCTGAAGCATCTCATACTATAAAAAGCGCACTAAAAAAAGACGTCCCGAAAATCCATTTCAAATTAATCCTAAAGTCACAGAATGTACAGTAATATTCCGCATCAAGAATGAAGTTAACAGAGTTTGGCTTTGGCAAATACTGAGAAATCTAACTACAACCCCCTGCTGGATACATCCTATACACACACTACGTTTGACTATATTATCGACAAATTATATAATCAATAACCTACCATATAAACTTATGCTGTATAAATGTATGGTACTTGACTACCTAGTCTTGGATGTTTTGGAATACCAAAAATATTATAATCATATTCTTCTTCTTGCGACGATTCTAATTAGAAAGACAAAAACAAATAAAAAACATCATACACAAACAGCAAAGTCTGGTCAATATCTTGGTTTGAGAAAAGAAAATCAATTTGATCACAGACCATGATGTCATCATTGACTTACATATTTCTTTATACATAGTATATATGAGAACCTTTCTAGTGAAAATGTTATAAAGCACCGGAGCCGGTTTCAGAGTAAAGAGTTTTTGTTTGGATTTTTTTTTTACTTGTAAATAATATTCCTATATTATATGAAGGTATCAAAATAACACTTAAATGCTAATTGGTCTGAACGGGTTATAGAATAGTACTTTTAGTACTTTTAGTATATTGTTTGCGTAAGTGATATTTTACAGGTACTTTTGGATATGCCACTTCTTGGTGCATATCGCGACAAGGTAATGCTCGACTATGTTAATCAGCAATAACTAAAACGCTTCTTGGAAATTTCAAGTACAAAAAAACAACTACTGAAGACGCCTCACCTCCAATAGACTTCATATTTCTTTTTCTTCGATGTAAAATCACTGCTGCCAATAACAGAAGTGTCAATATTAAAACAGACACAATTGCAATCACTATAACTGACACTGCATACGTTGGAAGACTTGTTGCTGATGAAATAAGAGAACATTTCTTACATTTCCGGAGATTAAATAAGATATATAATAATATAATACATAAGATAGAAATAGTAGCGCAAATTTAATAACTCTATTAGTTAACCCTTCCCGTACCGACCTACTTCTATCTATGCTGCCTTCAGTTAGGCTATATACGCGCCCGCGACTGTAAGGGTTAATAATACCAATTGAAAATTTCAGCAAAATCGGAGAAGCCCTTACCTATGGATTTACGAGCAAGAAGTAATAGACGAAGCATTCCGCCATGTCTTAAAAGTATGTTGCATGTTACTTTTATGTCAACACAATTCCCCCTTTCCGTAAGCCCACTCTGCTGGGGATTGTGCTGCCCACACATTTCCTAGTTTGCTGTAGCCACAGAAACTGGTGAATGCTACTTCACCAGCCCTATGATCAGTTTGGTTCCGGAGGGAACTTTACTACGAGCCCATTGCTAACTGCCAGGGTATGATTCGTTTTCCCCGTTATGTCACTTCGAGGCTGTGCAGGGACAAACTTTTCATTCGCAAAGCGAATGTCAGGAGCGTCAAACAATACACTCTACAATTTCATTTTTGACGATTAGCAAAGATTGTGTACCTCTTCTAGTTAAGGAAAGTCAGTAAATAGTAATATGAATCAAGGAATGATCAGCCCCCTTTCCTTAAGAAATTCTTCTTTTTCGTTCTCTAGTGTATGTTGAAGGAGTTAAACAAGTCCAAATTCTTGTTGAAAACGTCGCTGTGCCTGTCAGTTGATCAAGTTAACTATATAATAGTTTTTTTACTTAGAAAAGTTTCGAGTCTTTTTATGATTGACCAAGAAGAATGATATAGTTGTCAGAATGGAATAATATTTTCGGAATTTTCAGGCGCTGTTCTAAAAGAGCATATTTTCATTGATCAGATTTACAGAATATGCATTGTTTCAAACTGTTACGACCTATCTTCAGTTTAAACAATCATATATGGGCACAAGAAAACAAAATTTTTACGGCATTATATACTTTGTAAACAAGTAGCATGATGTATTATTTAAATTGAGCTTACCTGCTGATTGTGTGGCGTTAGCAATGCTCAGCGACGTGCTAGTTAATGTCAAAGGAGTTGTACTTGATGTTAAAGAAGTAGAAGTAGTAGTAATTGTTGTTGTAGGGGTAGTAGTTGTTGTTTTTGTAGGATTAGTTGCTGTTGTTGTTGTAGGAGTAGTATTTATTGTTGTAGGGATATTTGTTGTTGTTTTAAGAGTAGTTGTTGTTGTAGTAGTAGGTGTTGTTGTAGTAGGAGTAGTTGTTATAGGATTAGTTGGTGTTGTTTTAGGAGTAGTAGGTGTTGTAGGAGTAGTAGTTATTGTTGTAGGAGTAGTAGGTGTTGTTGTAGGAGTAGCTGTTGGAGTAGTAGCTGTAGGAGTAGGAGTTGTAGTAGTAGTAGGTGTTGTTGTAGGATTAGTAGGTGTTGTTGTAGGAGTAGTTGTTGTAGGAGTAGTAGTTGTAGGAGTAGTAGTTGTAGGAGTAGTAGTTGTATGAGTGGTAGTTGTAGGAGTAGTAGGTGTTGTTGTAAGAGTAGTAGGTGTTGTTGTAGGAGTAGTAGGTGTTGTTGTAGGAGTAGTTGTTGTCGGAGTAGTAATTGTAGGAGTAGTAGGTGTTGTTGTAGGAGTAGTAGGTGTTGTTGTAGGAGTAGTTGTTGTAGGAGTAGTGGTTGTAGGAATAGAAGGTGTTGTTGTAGGAGTAGTTATTGTAGGAGTAGTAGGTGTTGTTGTAGGAGTAGTTGTTGTAGGAGTAGTTGTTGTAGAAGTAGTAGGTGTTGTTGTAGGAGTAGTTGTTATAGGAGTAGTTGTTGTAGGAGTAGTAGGTGTTGTTGTAGGAGTAGTTGTTGTAGGAGTAGTTGTTGTAGGAGTAGTAGGTGTTGTTGTAGGAGTAGTTGTTGTAGGAGTAGTAGGTGTTGTTGTAGGAGTAGTTGTTGTAGGAGTAGTAGTTGTAGGAGTAGTAGTTGTAGGAGTAGTTGTTGTAGGAGTAGTTGTTGTAGGAGTAGTTGTTGTAGGAGTAGTTGTTGTAGGAGTAGTTGTTGTAGGAGTAGTTGTTGTAGGAGTAGTTGTTGTAGGAGTAGTAGTTGTAGGAGTAGTAGTTGTAGGAGTAGTAGTTGTAGGAGTACTAGTTGTATGAGTAGTAGTTGTAGGAGTAGTAGTTGTAGGAGTAGTAGTTGTAGGAGTAGTAGTTGTAGGAGTAGTAGTTGTAGAAGTAATTGTTGTAGGACTAGTTGTTGTAGGAGTAGTTGTTGTAGGAGTAGTTGTTGTAGGAGTAGTTGTTGAAGGAGTAGTAGGTGTTGTTGTAGGAGTAGTTGTTGTAGGAGTAGTTGTTGTAGGAGTAGTTGTTGTAGGAGTAGTTGTTGTAGGAGTCGTTGTTGTAGGAGTAGTAGGTGTTGTTGTAGGAGTAGTAGTTGTAGGAGTAGTAGGTGTTGTTGTAGGAGTAGTTGTTGTATGAGTAGTAGTTGTAGGAGTAGTAGTTGTAGGAGAAGTAGTTGTAGGAATAATTGTTGTAGGAGTAGTTGTTGTAGGAGTAGTTGTTGTAGGAGTAGTAGGTGTTGTTGTAGGAGTAGTTGTTGTAATAGTAGTTGTTGTAGGAGTATTAGGTGTTGTTGTAGGAGTAGTTGTTGTAGGAGTAGTAGGTGTTGTTGTAGGAGTAGTTGTTGTAGGAGTAGTAGTTGTAGGAGTAGTAGTTGTAGGAGTAGTAGTTGTAGGAGTAGTAGTTGTAGGAGTAGTAGTTGTAGGAGTAGTAGTTGTAGGTGTAATTGTTGTAGGACTAGTTGTTGTAGGAGTAGTTGTTGAAGGAGTAGTAGGTGTTGTTGTAGGAGTAGTTGTTGTAGGAGTAGTAGTTGTAGGAGTAGTAGTTGTAGGAGTAGTAGTTGTAGGAGTAGTAGTTGTAGGAGTAGTAGTTGTAGGTGTAATTGTTGTAGGACTAGTTGTTGTAGGAGTAGTTGTTGTAGGAGTAGTAGTTGTAGGAGTAATTGTTGATGTGGCAGGAGTAGTGGTTGCTATAGGAGTAGTAATTGTTGGAATAGAAGTAAATTTTGTTGTTGTAGGTGTAGTAGTTGTCGTTGTTGAAGATATAGTTACTGTGGATGTTATTGGCGTCTGACTTGTAGAAACTAGGCGGACAAAAAAAAATCAAATTGTTCACTGCATTTACAAACACATTGATATTATCCAATAATACATTTCAAACTTTGAAGATTTCGTGGACATTCAATACTGCTGGTAATATTTCTATTACTTTGGATGTTAGTAAACATTTTGTGTCCTACTATATTCTGACGACTTTAACACGAGTTAATATCGAAATGTAGACTTTTTTTTTTAAATATTAGATGCTATTTTTAATATTTTTCTCAGACACAGTAACATATTATTTTATTGTCTTTATTGTGACATTATTCAAAAATTCGCTAATGTCAGTCAATTACCTGTTGTTGAAAATATTGAAGAATTAACGCATGCACCTTGGTTGCATATCTTGAAAACAAAAATAAAGTTAAAAAACAAACTTAAATGAAGCCAACAAATGCTATTGCGAATAACATTTTAATATTTTATTACAAAGATGTAGTTCATACATTTAGCTTAAAAATACTAACTCGTTGTGCATTTTTTGCTTATGGGAAAACGGATAAAATAATTAATTAATGAATATGATTAGTTTTTTATCACTGTATTCAAATATATTGCTAGTCTCAGACACCGAGAGATTATGAATTTGAAGAGTCTTTTATGAAGAGTTTAAAGACATTTTTCTTCAGCGGGCGGCTGTGTGCCCGACGCATCCATACATTACCCACAGCAGTTTATACCAAGAGTGCACTGAGCATGCTAAATGTAACACAATGTATACAGGCGCTATATACATATCATAATCATTATTATTATATTTCAATGTTGGTATTTATATACCAGCCTTACAACATGTTTATTCATAAAATCACCTTTCATCTCGCTATTCGTGAATTTATCAAAAAGCTTATCATAAAGATGTGACTAAGGTTATAAGTTATTTCCCTATGTAAATAAATGGCGACAACCAAGTGCATTCATCTCTACCTGTCCAGGTCCACAGTATGTGCCTGATAATGCAGTCGTGGCATAACAGAAGCCAGGGTCTGCTGGAATCGAACAGTACATGGCCTCGCATATATCTGACAATAAACCTGTAATCTGTGGAATAATTGGCCAAAAACATTATAAACAAAATGGACAGGCAGTAATGAAATGGGTTACATTAATTGCTTTACAAGGTCAAATAATAGAACATATTTTATATCAATTGAGAAAAAAATCCATGGAAGAATCTCAATCAAATTTCTTTTAGAAAAAAACGGAAAATGTTATATTAAATGATGCAGAAAACAGAAAGGTATGTACATTCAATGCTAGGTGCACCAACTAATATGGGTGAAATCTTATTTCACCGGAACCAATGCAATAAAACAAAGGTCGACAACGTTTTCATTATATTGTGCCAAAGTAAGATTACTAATTCATTCAGCGTGCCAACATCTTATATGTCAACCTGCTATAGCAATTAATTTTCTCTAGAAGATACTTGATCTGTCTTTATGTCGGGTCTTCCGCGTGCCATCGAAAATCGCTCTGCGTGCCAAGTGTGGCACGCGTTATGTAGGTTGCCGACACCTGGAAGAGGAGACTTTCAATCAGAGTTCGGTAAACTTTCGACAATAGTTTGCCAAAGTATGATTTCTAATTCATTCAGCGTGCAAACGGTCAAAGAGTTAACCTGTACTAGCACAATTTATTGTAACAGAGACTTGAATACGTATTTTTTAGTTCTTCCGCGGGCCATATCATATCGCTCTGCGTGCCGTAGGCTGCCGACAGCTACTTTGAATGTTTAAAGAGCTAATGAAATATGTTACATAAGTGCACAAATAATCAAAAAAAGAGATGCTTAAATTAATTAGTTTCTAAATAAGGCAGTGGTTATAGGAAATAGTACATACACCATTAATCAGAAGTTACATTACATAATATACAAAATATAATAAATAATTTACACCAAATGCAACAGAACGTTGTTTGTTTTTTTACAATCTTATAAGTAGTTAAGGCAAAATTATTATCCCAGAGCATTCACAATCAAATTACCCTTTAAATTATGGATATTTCCCTCGGGTCTAACGGGGTCTTCACAGTACAATGAAAAAGATGAAAAAATTAAAGATATTAACCCTTCCCGTACCGACCTACTTCTATCTATGCTGCCTTCAGTTCCGCTATATACGCTCCCGGGACTGTAAGGGTTAAGAAAAGTGGGTTGATAAAATGTTGAAGAAACTGATTGAAGATAGTGGTGTATGATATTATTTATATGCCTACCGATACTAGAATATGAGTCTCCTCCTTGAGAATACTGTTAGAAATAAGATGCAAGGATAATTTCCAATAAATATTCACAATTGACAATAGTAAACCAAAAAAACAGAAAAGAAGAATAAAGAGCAACGCCGCAATAATAGAAAACAGGTTTCTTTTTCTTGCTGTTATTTAAACCAATCAGCGCGTGTATATTCATATTAGTTTAATATGTCCGATTAATAACGCTTGAGTCAAGGTCAAGAAACAGGTCCATTAATATTGAAGTAACGATGAAGGGGGGGGGGGACGCGGTCGCCGAGCCGGGTAGACTCAGGGACACCTGCCAGACCCGGAAAAAAATATACTAGCCTGCAACATGATTCCAGCCCAGGACTTTCGGTACGCCAGTTGAACGTTTTGCCGGAAGGCAACCGTGCCCCTCAAATCATTATCAAAACATATGAATCCTAAGCTCCTAAGCTAACAAAGAAGCGCTCCCCCTCCCCACTCAAACAAAGGCTTTTCTTTGAATACTGATAGCACTATTTATTGACATAGTCGAGGACTCATGGGAGGCGGTTGCAGCTGACCGAGGAGCCTGGTGACAGGCCATCTACAATGGGATGGCCTCCCAGGAAGCAAAAAGGGCCAGGGCTGACATTGACAGAAGGCAGAAAAGGAAGGCAAAAGCATCCTCCATAAAGCCGCCCTCAATGTTCAAATGCGAAGGATGTTTAAGGGACTGCCACTCGAGGATCGGGCTGTTCAGTCACAGCGGGCGCTGCTCCTCATTGAATTCCCAAAACTCCAAGGGCGCATCCATTGTCTTGCGAGACAGATAGGAGCCATATATAGTTGCGATATTTACATCACACCATGAAGCGGTAGGTCCGTATCTTAGTTCACATTGCTGATCCGGTGGAATCTCTTGACCCAGTAGGCGTTGACTGACATCTGGAAAATTTCCCTCAACACCGAAAGTATTGGATAAACAGGATGTGCCATATCTGTGACAAAAGAAACACAAAGATGTATGCTTCAAATATCTATGAACTGATTGTGGGTAAAACAATAATCGTTATGTCCGTCTAATTATCTGTTTAGCTCACTACCTATGTATCTATCTATCTATATAGATGTCTATCTGGCAGCCTGTCTATGTATCATTACATATCTAAACCAGTTTTCTTCCTTTTCATCTTTCCATCTTGATCTATTTATTTATTTATTTATAATGCATTGCAGTCTCTTTTTCTATCATTCTACCTCCCTGTTATATTATCTATCTATTTTTCTAATTACCTTAATCCGTCTGCCTGACTAAACAGACTGACCATTGTAATTGTAACTATAAGTTTAGCTGAACAATCTGCCCATTATATTAGCAACTCTACAACAGCTCATCAGTCTGACCATTGTATTCGACGATGTGTCGATAGACGAAGTGTCTCATTAGACAAAGTTTCGTTAGACAAGTTGTCGGGGTAGACGTAATGTCGGTTGACAAAGTGTTGCAGACGAATAGTCTGTAGACGAGTTGACGTGACACAATGGACAACACAGCCACCCAACTTATTTTCAGCTTATACTAACATCACGAAAGCTTCTAGAGACAATAATACCCACGCTTTTGTCAGCAGGAACGCAACGAAAGAGTTGAGGTAATCCACGGTGCATTTGGAGAACCTCCATGGGTTTAGCCTAGTGGTGTTTGTTGTTCCATGTGGAGACCCCATCAGATAGTGATCGTCCCTGTTACATGTATTCTCGGTCCCATCATGCTGCGCTGACAGGCTACAACAAGAAACAGTTCAAAGTTAGGTTAATATTTACCAGGTTTGAATTTCCGAAAAAAAAAATAATTATCGAAGCATTTTCTAATCAGGTATAGATAAATAATGGCTTGGCCATGTTTCCAGGCAAGATGCCTACTGGCCGCTCCCAAATTTGGTTCAAGTACGTCTGCAAGCGCGACCTAAGGGCTATAGCTGTAGTGGTCGAAAATTGGGAGAACCTAGCTCAGAACAGAAGTAGTTGGAGAAGTACCATACACACCGGTACAAATGCTGCAGATGGCAGATTTCGTCTTATCACGGAGGCTAAAAGAGCAGCGTAGAAATGTAAAGAACTTAGGCTGCCCCTGACCAACTCCAACGGTCCCGCTTTCATGTGCCAAAGATGCGGTAGAGCCTGTCTTTTAATAATAGGTCTCCATAGACACAGACTAAGGAGCCATAAACTATGATGATAGATAAATAATATATTAAAAAATGAAAATATTATATAATACCAGGGGCGAAGTCAGAATTTTTTTCCGGGGTGGTAGGGGGGGGGGGTCTGAACTTTTGCGTGACAAACATTTATCAAATTCCAGGGGGGAGCTGAACTTTCGCGTGACAAACATTTACCTCATTCCCGTGGAGAAGGGCTGAACTTAAAAAAGAATTCCACATTCAAAATCTGTTCAAAATGCCATTCTTAAAAAACAAAATTGACATTGTCTTCCTGGTATCTAGAAAACAGAATGTATAAACTGCATCTATTGATTATAGAAAAGTTGCGCGGTGCAAAGTTTGGTAAACAAAAAAACACTATATCCTAAGGTCTATGACAACAACAAAAAGCACTATATCTTTAGGTCTATGCCAACAAAAAAACAACAACAAGTAGGTCCTGATATTTATGCCAACAAAAAACACTATATCCTGAGGTCTATGCCAACAAAAAACCCACTATATCCTTCGGTCTATGCCAACAAAGAAAAACACTATATCCTGAGGTCTATGCCAACAAAAAAAACACTATATCCTGAGGTCTATGCCAACAAAATAACAACTATAGCTTGAGGTCTATGCCAACATAAAAAAAACACTACATCCTGAGGTATCTGCCAAAAAAAAAACTATATCCTGAGGTCTATGCCAACAAAAAAAACCACTATATCCTGAGGTCTATGCCAACAAAAAAAAACACACTATATCCTGAGGTCTATGGCAACAAAAAAAACACACTATATCCTGAGGTCTATGCCAACAAAAAAAACACACTATATCCTTAGGTCTATGCCAACAAAAAATACCCCACTATATCCTGAGGTCTATGCCAACAAAAAAAAACTATATCCTGAGGTCTATGCCAACAAAAAGAGCAAAAGAAAAACTACAATAACAAGTATTACAGATAAAGTACCATACTAATAGTTATTACAGCTGGGGATCTGTCTGGACAGTTCTGCTAACGGGTATGAAAGCTGAAAGCCGAACAGGGCAACTGGAAGATATAATTCCTCCCCCCTTCCGGATGACACCTTCAAGGATCTCAGTTAAAAAAAAAAAGATGCATGCATGGAAAATGATCGTCAATTTATTTTAACTGTTGAAATGGTCCACCACGTTTAAGGCAGTGAGTCTGTTTAATTTTAGTAGGATCTTATGGGATTTTCTTTACCTGTGACCAAGTTCATGTGCAGCCGTTATGATAGAGTAGTAATCCCCATAGTCTTCTATAGCAGAGGAACTGTAGCCGTCATTCCTACATAGTGTTCTGACCCAAGCTAAACCTGAAAAGTAAAAAAATAGCATACTGACTATAGCTATTACTCTGACATAGTGCTTTGACCCAAGCTAAACCTGCAATTCATTGAAAGAAGCCTACCTAAGAGTCAAGGAAGGAGAGAGAGAGAGAAAGTGAGAAAGAGAGCTGGAGAGAGAAACGGAAGCCGAAGTGATAATAATAAGATAAATAAATATATCGACAGACAGAAACAAGAGTTGGAAAAAAAAAGAGGCAGTGAGACAATTAGAGATGAAAAAGAGACTGAAGACAGAAATAGTCAATGAAAAAAACAATATAGTGATTGAAAGATAGGAATAAACTAGACATAGCTATACATTTTCTCGGAAGAAAGGATATATAAGCTATGTATATATATATATATATATATATATATATATATATATATATATATATATATAATAAAAGTACACGCAAACACACACGAGTGTAGAAAGTTTTGACAAACCTAATATATTAACCGTGTAGCTCCACAAATCGTCCCTTAAAACAAAAGAAAAGTGAATTTATTAAATGTGCAGTTTCTATACAAGGCTAATTAAAAAAAAAAAGAAGAATGAATCGTTTTTATAACGCATTGGGTCAACTCTAAAACATTGTCATGAAATGAGTCTGAGACCAGCTGGAAAGAAAAGTTTTCTAAGTTTTATAATGATCCGTAGAATCACATGGAACATTCGGCTACGATTAGTTGTCTCATCAAACCAATACAACAGACGTTCTGTTTCTTCCAATTAGTTGTCTCATCAAACCAATACAACAGACGTTCTGTTTCTTCCAATTAGTTGTCTCATCAAACCAATACAACAGACGTTCTGTTTCTTCCAATTAGTTGTCTCATCAAACCAATACAATAGACGTTCTGTTTCTTCCAATTAGTTGTCTCATCAAACCAATACAATAGACCTTCTGTTTCTTCCAATTAGTTGTCTCATCAAACCAATACAATAGATGTTCTGTTTCTTCCAATTAGTTGTCTCATCAAACCAATACAATAGATGTTCTGTTTCTTCCAATTAGTTGTCTCATCAAACCAATACTATAGACGTTCTGTTTCTTCCAATTAGTTGTCTCATCAAACCAATACAATAGATGTTCTGTTTCTTCCAATTAGTTGTCTCATCAAACCAATACAATAGATGTTCTGTTTCTTCCAATTAGTTGTCTCATCAAACCAATACAATAGAAGTTCTGTTTCTTCCAATTAGTTGTCTCATCAAACCAATACTATAGACGTTCTGTTTCTTCCAATTAGTTGTCTCATCAAACCAATACAATAGACCTTCTGTTTCTTCCAATTAGTTGTCTCATCAAACCAATACAATAGATGTTCTGTTTCTTCCAATTAGTTGTCTCATCAAACCAATACAATAGATGTTCTGTTTCTTCCAATTAGTTGTCTCATCAAACCAATACTATAGACGTTCTGTTTCTTCCAATTAGTTGTCTCATCAAACCAATACAATAGACCTTCTGTTTCTTCTAATTCTAATAAAAGGTTTGTTATTTTGTCTGCTGGTATCTTTGTTTTGTTTAAATTGTTGCAGGTTTATGCTTTTCATTTTCAATAAATTCAGTTGTAAGCCCAAATTTTGTTTTATTAAGAAATTATCTCATTAAATATATCAATATTGTTACGACCACAATCCCCTTTAGGTCAGAGTCGTGTAAATATTGTTGTTAATCCTCGTTAATCCCAGGGTAGACTTTTGTTGATATTATTTATACTTTAGCATTACACGAACTCCTTATTCTCTGGGAACAAACACGGGATTTGCGTTCTAACAGTTCCTTCATTGACGTTGTAGTTTTCAATACACATATATTATGGCATTGTAAACAATTAAATAGAATATTAACTTGACAAGGAAGCTTCAGTGTAAATAATTCAATCAAGGAGATACTTTATTCAGGTGGTAAATCCAGTATGTTTGAGTATGTACAATAAATATCTTATTTACAGCAATATTGAAGTAGAGCCAACACAAGCGGCAATGTCGCAGACTCAAAAGACATTATCTCGAAACTGCCTATCAAACTGTGCGCGGAACGCTTTAAATACGGCGAGGGACAGACCCATTAATAGAAAGGTATAAATATTGGTACCATTTACTTTAGCCCATAATAAAAAAGATAATTTTAAAATGATCCATGTAAGTATTACTAAACTATTCCAGAATTCGCAGACGCTACAAAAGTGGATTTCCTAGAATCTTTTTGCAGTCGTTACTAAACAGGCAAAATGACAACCATAAAAGGAAATAGAAATCCTAGTCTCGCCTACAAAACTTGCGTTGGGGAGAGAGAAAATAAGCAATGTGTGTTCCAGTATTGGGCACTATTAATTGTGACCGTTATTTAACGGTCACATTAATATATAACAATATACAGAAATATTAATGATATTTTAATAAAGAGATTCATTTCATATCAAATAGTATTCATAAATAATATCATGAAAGAGAAATATATATCATAATAAAATATCGTCACCAAACGAGGACCTATAAATCTGCTCAAAGACTATAATAAGATGGACCTTTTGCTCTATTTTTAGAGCTTATATGTTCTTTTTCCGTGCGAATCCAATAACGCTTTCGAAAATTACTTCTACGATCCTACATTTGCCGAAATTTTTCCTCTGTATACAACTTTCTATTTTAATTTTTATTTTTCATTGAGAAATTCCGAAAAGAAGTCATTCGAGTCATCGAATGGCAGAAATATCAGAGCAAGCAGTCTATCTAATTATAGTCTTTGATCTACTTTATGAGTGAGTGGACATTGCGAAATGTGTTTCCTTAAAAGTAAAAGTAAAGCGGATGATAAACAGCTGACAGCAAGATTATTAAAGAAACTAACCCAACAAAGAGCATGGCGTGGTCGTAAGGAAAACTCAAATCTCTCCCGACGGCCGTATTGAGGAAAGCTGTGAAATTGTCTAAAACTGTATCTGTGTCAACTCTCGAGGCATTAGTGGGCATAAAAGTCAAAGGAAAAGCTTGGGTGTTCTGTGGATAAAATGAAACAACAAAAAAAGCAAGTCATTGAAGAAAGAAATATGTTTAAGCTAAAACAATGTCAAATTATTGGTCTAATCCCAACCTTTTGGTAATAGTGTGTCAAAGTAGGATTTATAATTTATTCAACGTGCCAACAGCCTAAAAGTAATCCTTTTCAACCTCCCAATTTGTTGTAGAAATGACTTAAATTGCCTTTTTATGGGTTTTCCGCATTCCATTGGAAATCGCTCTGCGTGTCAAGTCTGGCACGCGTTACATAGGTTGCCGACGCCTATTCTAGACAATAGCAGATAATTCGCTGATCTCGATATGGAATACTCGTCTAGTTGTAAATATTGTTACAACCACAATCCTCTTGTGGTCAGAGCTGTGTAGATCTTGTTGATAATTCTCGTTAGTCCTAGGGGAGACTTTAGTTATTATTATTTATGTTTCAGTATTACACGAACTCTTCTTATAGTCCTGGGCACAAACTCGGGATTTGTGTTCTAACAGTTCCCTTCCTTTAGAGTAGTAGATAAATATTATAGTATTGTAGACAACACAATAGAATAGTAACTTGACGAGGAAGCTACAGTGTAAATGTTGTTGATAGTTTAATTCAGGTGATATGTTCAATATATACAATATATGTATTATGTACAGTTAGAATAAAATAGTGCAAACACAAGCGTTTTCAAAGGAACATATTTTGAAACTCTCTGTCTGTTAGACAAACAAATCATTAAATACTATTCAAGTAGGGCAAGGGACAGACCCATTACTAGTAGGGGTGAAAATCATGGTATCATTACTTATCTCATAACAAAAACGATAGGAACTTCCCTATGCAGACATAATGAGACGTTCCCAGACACTCTGAGAATTTGGGTCAACACAGAATCCCAACATTACCTAGAATCTTTTGCTTTCGTACTAAACGTCAAGCAATCGGAAAGACTAAGCCCCGCCCACAAAATCGTGTGTATTGAGAAAAAGAGAGGGGGGGGGGGGAAAGAATAAACATTGCGTGTTCAAATACTTGGAAAGACAATATACATGACAATATACAATAAATATTCAGCTAAATCATGCATTCTAGAATATGCATCACATGTATGGGACCCATCATCTAAATAAAACATCAAATAATTAAAACAAATTCAGCAAGATTCATTACTTGCAAATATCCACAACTGACTAGAATCACTAAAGCTAGAAACACTAGAAGACATAAGGGCAAAGAGTAAAGTAGGAATAATACACAAGGCATACAACTCTTATTTAGAAATTCAACACAATAACAACATGTTGCAGTGGTCAGATAAACATAAGGACAAAAACACTTTCCTTATCACTTCTGCGAGAACAAATGCATCTAAGTACAAACCAGAAAAAACACTAACTTAACATCATTTAAAAAACTAATATTAATGCAAGACTAGACTCCGACCACGGCTGCACGTACAATAATCTTCTTCATAGAAGGCAGGTCTGTAGTATATAAGATGACTTAATATAATGAATATTTACACATGTAAACTATATTAGTTTATGTCGAGTCAATGTCGTTTAATTTTGTCTCAGGATCGATATAAATTCATGAAAGTTCCTAGTATAAAAAACACAATAAACATTCACCTTGAATAGTACCACTTTTGTCAACTTGACACGCAAACGGAAATCACTTTGATTAAAATTTTGGTATATGAGATCTACCTGTTGGAATAAATGTATAAAAAAAAGTTAAATATGAGGAGATATAACTCTGATAATGTCAAAGAAACAATAAGGTAAAAACTAATAAAGATGCAGAAACGGTTTGTGTTTTTAGATGCTTGTTTTAAAATAGTTATTTTTCACGGCTCGGGTTCATAATAGCGACTGTCAAAACAGCGACTGTCACTTGAGCGACTTCAAAATAGCGACTGGGCAAAATAGCGGCTGTCAAAGCAGCGACTCTAATTTGAGCGACTACACGGTTGTGTTATCTAGTGTGTTGTTAGATTAATTGCCCAACAATCTTTTCTTTCCCCACCTCACCTCCTCTGGCAGACATACATTAAAATCTACCTATGTAACAGCTTAATTGTTACAAAATATAACAGGCGATATAATCTACGTTAGTGACTCACAATAATATTAATACAATGGCAATGTGGAAAGAGTGTTATCATTGATAAACGCACAATTATCTTATACGTTTACAGAAGTTTCTTTTTAGATAGAAGATTACTACGTCCACTAGGTCCAAAACTCCCGCAGCGCGGTATGGATAGGTCAGCGACAAGGCTAGAACTGTCGTTATTGACAGTCCGGTGAACTAACCGCAGTACCAGGTGGCATCACAAAGCCGGTCTAAATGGACAATCTAAAGAAACAGACTATCAGTTAATAATATATACAAGAGGAAAATGTTCGAATGACATTGAAAATGCTCCTTGCTCTTGCCTTTCTACCTGTGCATGAAGTGAGCGATGCCTTTGATGAACTGGCGGCAGAGTACCCCCCAGAAGTAATGCCTCTTGTACATTACTTCGAAGATAACTAGGTAGGGCGAAGAAACAGACGTGGAGACAGAAGACAGCTATTACTTCCTGTAGATATGTGGAGTGTGAAAGCCCGACAAGATGTAGGAATGCCACGAACTAACAATCAGCTCGAAAGATGGCAAAATGCCTTACGGGTAAAAACAAAATGCGTAGATTCATAAAAACAAAAATTCTTTTGCAATAAGTTTGATATTATAAAAAGGTGATTATTCCCTTCTGACTTTCACAATACATTGTTTTCTTTTGTAAACATCTTTTGGAAATGAAAGAAACCTTAACCCCCAACAAATGTTCGTACAACCAGCAACCCAGCACACAGACATGTTTCGAATAAAATGATCGAATTCGACCGGAAATGTTATTTCTTATGAACTTTTATGCATGCATACACGTTAAGACTTGTCAATGCGCATATGTTTTGGAATATTGTTGGAGGACGAGAACCATGTAGTAAGCTCAGAATTTTCGTCTTTATTGTGTGCTCGGATATGGCTGATAAGTCCAATCCAAGAAAGGATATGTCTGTTGCAGTGGGGTCGTAATGACAAGGGGAAAGTAGAGAAGATGGTTCTCAAATTGTGCATTTGACGCTTTTCAATTTAGTTTTTTTTTGTTTTTGAAGCTGCTGCCTCGGTCTATGTTTGGCTGTGCCAGTAAGTAAGATTGGTGGACATTCTTTGATAGTTCATGGGGTTGACACCAACATTCTGTAGTGAGAACTCCAGATCAGTGGTTGGTAACCTTCAACACGCCTGTCGCAATAGCCTTCTAAGGTTAAATAGCTTTCTTCAAAACGGAAGCTAGGTTTTATTTCCAAATCACTAACCCTGAACTCGCCCATCCACAATGCGGATAACCTAATGCTAAGGGGGATATGATCTAAGACAGGAACTTGCTTCACAGCGCTAGTCACATCCAAGGCTTCAGTTCTTGAGCTTTTGCAGACACATTAAAATTTTCTTTACCATTTCTAGGAATTTTTCAGGACTACAAAAATATATCTTTGTTGATTGACAATACAATTTTTTCAATTTCACCAAAGGGAATTTGATGTTAAAATACGTATCGAATAAACGTCATGTTCAAACAAAAAAAACAATAATCTTAGTCTTTTTCACATTTTGGCACCAAATGATGCAATGTGGTTTGTGCGTGGAAAACGGCCTCTATCGATACTTTATCTAACGTCTAACTAAATGATATGCAGATAAGAATAGATTATAATTTGCAATGTCCTTATAATGTTTTAAAATTAAGCAAACAGCTTAACAATATGAAAGAAAAGTCTTACCCCACTAAAAATGAAAGCATAATATTCTTGGATCTTGGCCAAGGCCTGGGTTGAATTATTTAGAGCTCTTTGAAGAAATATGTCATAGTTGGTCGAGTGTAGAAATGCTGTGATATCTATGTAGTATGTAGAGCTAGACTGACGCTTTCGACGCTTCGACACGTTTGAAAGTCTAAAGCGCATGTTGCGTTCAAGATTTGGAGTCTCGTATTCTTTCACTATACGTCACAAAAAAAATTACATTAAAAAAAATGAACATCCTTCTAGACTAAGTGAAGAGCTTTTTATCAAAATTGAGTTAACATTTGATTTTGATAGTAAATAGTGTATTCAGTATCTGAAGGTTAATGAAATCATTTATCCAAATTATCAAAGATAAATTTTGAGTAATTAGTTCAATATTTGTACTTAAATATTTGTTTTTTTTCCAATTATTTATATATTATGGTTAATTTCCGTCAACATAGGAAAGTGACGTCAGAGAAAGGAATTCGAGTAGGAAAAAATGAATATTGTCACGTGGAACCTATTGTCACGTGTTTTGACACTATTGTCACGTGTTTTGAAACTATTGTCACGTGTTTTGAACCTTTTCCCATTTCTTATATATTATAACAAATTGGAAAAAATATGTTTATAGCTTCAAGTTGTGATTATTTATTTCCGTTCTCAAACGTCACTACCGTATGGGGCTGTTCCGAATCTCGTCCCTTTGAGAAAAACATTATCAGTTTTTCAGTTAGTCTTTAATATTGATGTTGATTATGTTTGTTACTTGTGCGTAATGTCCTGTATTTAGTATTATTATTATTATTTACTTTGTATTTTGTTTAGAAAATACTCGAACCGCTATGTTTTTCAGTGTGTCGTATTACGGAAGTACGTAATAAGATTCTTGTGTTGAAGGTTGAATGTTTTAAATTATCTCTTCGTTTTGAGACTGAGTGGATCTATTTGCTTGAATTATTTATTGTTTCCACAATTATTATTATTAAACTGAGTTTGTAAGTCAAGGCGTCGTGTTTTAAATCAACAAATCATTTGAATTCAACAAGATATCCATTGACAATCATGGATGTTACAATAATATGTCTCTCTGTCGCTTTTAAACTTCTTTCTATATCGAACAGTTTCGCTTTCTTTAAAATAACATTTACCTTTTCCAGAATCTGTCATGTTTGCTTGTGGGGTCGGCACAGGCCTAATGTCGTATCTATGATCTGATTGGCTATCGTCAAGGGACGCCTCCCTCTTAACTCTGAAGCTTGGCTGGATGGAATATCTGACACCGTCGTACAGGTATTCTCCTCTCTGGAACAAAGTCAAAAGTGGGGAACTTATGTATAAGTATAACCACAGTATTAATACTCCCCCCCCCCAACCCACACACTTTTTGTTCTAACTTCCCATGTATTTAAAAGATGGATAGTAAACTATAAGCCTTTCTTTTCTAGCGGGTTGTGGCTAGATGTTATGGAACTTCTTAGAGAATGATCGTTTTTTATTCAGACAAGCGCAATGATGTAGAGTACTTATATCACTGATTGCATTAAAATTGTGAAGATTAAGAAATAGTAACCGATAAAGGCAGTAAAAGCAGGAAGTTTTCGAAATACATTAATGTTTTATGTTATTGTAATATAAAACGCACAATATCAATGACTTGGCAGCCATTACCGGATATAAATGGTTTGCATTCGTGAGATGTTTAATTGACAACAATGAACAATGTACATTTTTATATATAATTAACCCTTACAGTCCCGGGCGCGTATATAGCGGAACTGAAGGCAGCATAGATAGAAGTAGGTCGGTACGGGAAGGGTTAACGATACAAGATTATATATAAAAATGTTTGTACAAAAGTGCCCTTTATAATCCTTTCTAGTATTCTAGCCTAATAGATTTACTTCTGACAAAACATTAATTATTTTAAAGTTATGAATAGAATATTATCAAACCTGAACAAAACAGGAAAACCAGTAACATAACATAATTTAAAACATTATTAAAAATGCATGACTAAACTCCAACTACGGATGAGCGTAGGACGCAATAATCTTATTTATAGAAGGAGCGTCTGTTATGTATAAGATAAGATAAGATAATAAAATGTATTCAAATTCAAACACTTATTGTTTTTTATGTATTATTGTTTTGTTTTGTTATTTTTTTTTTAATTCTATTCTATTTTAACGTTTAAGTTGAATGTTACTTTCACTCAATAGGTGAGCAGGCGAATACAACTTCATAGGTTTAGTTATACAAACGAGGGGGTTACAGAGGCAGTCAAAAAAGCCAGAACGGGCAAAGTAAGAGCAGTCTTTAAACAACTGAAAAAAAAAGGTTTGGAGCTGCAGAACTCTATTCCTGAACACATAATACAGAATTGTGAACAATACTGTTAAGCCCATTTTGATGTATGAATGGAAAACTTAGAGAGTTACTGCTTTAAATGTCTGGAAAATACAGGTACTTGTTACACTTGCCTCTGAAGAATCTTAAGAAATGTTGGCCAGAAGACATTGGCCATGGAGGACTCTGGCAACGAAATAAACAGCGGCCTGCGAAAGAAGAACTTTTCCAAAAGAGATGGAAATGGATTGGCTACACCTTCAGAACAAACGGCACACACTTTGAATAAGTAAACTCTCACTTGGAACCTCCAGGGCAAAAAGCGAACACTTTAAGTTGACGTCTTAGGACGTCACATCGACGTCATAAATAAATAGGTAAAGAAAAGGTAACAATATGCAAAGTCAGCAAATATTTATATTAAAAACCTGCGATTGTAAAAGGGTTAAATGGAGTCAGACAGAGGAACTGGCCCAGGATCGGGATACCTGGAGGACTCTTGTTGGTGGCCTATGTTCCAGGTGGGACGAAAGGCATACGTAAAGTAGTAAGTAATCTTCTTTTTTTGTGTGTGTGTGCTATGAACTGACCGTGATGACGATGTCCGTCTGTCCGTCGCTGGCATTTTCTCTTGTCAACTGAATAACTGCTTCGTTAATTGTATCTTGGTAGAAAGCCACGTTCTGAAGAAATAAAACAAAAACAAAAAAAATAAACTGAAAAGTCAAACCTAAAAACGTATAAGATAATTTAAAAAACAATAAACATTAAAGAAAACACAGTCGATAAATTTAACTTATGAACAAATATATAGTTTTAAGATGCCGGTCTCAAAATTTCTGTAAAACTGCTGCAGAATTGGAGAAACATATTATTATTACCGATGCATCGTTGTGGAAGCCTAGCGATTGGTAGATCAAAAAGATTTTGCGTATTGCTGTGTAGGGCGAGAAAAGCTAGTGTGTGTGTGTGGGGGGGGGGGGGGCTCTTATCTGAAAGTCTACGTATGCACATATTTAAATAAATCCCACGTAACACATCAAGTATAACGTCACACACATTAGATTTGAATAGTCATTTATTTTTTGACCACCAGACATGGTTATACAAAAATCCCGAATGTTAGCCTATTCATTAAGTGGTCGCAAACGGGAGGGGAGGGGTAGGGGGTTACAGTATAATATATAAAACTGTACCTCTCTAAGTTTACACGCCGTAACCGTATAGTCATAGTGGTGCGGTTTTTTGTAAACGATTTGATCAAGGGCCCGCTCAAGTGAATCGTGTATCGGCCCCATAGAAAATAAAAAACGTACTAGAAACATTTTCCAACTATCAAGTGTCAATTTTATCATGTGCATATTGAACACGTTTCTACAAACGAAGCATACAAAAACAAATATTTTAGTTTTAACCAAACCCTATAGAATATACATTGAATGCTTGATTATGTATTATCAATAGACATTTTTTCATGAGCCCAAAGACGGTGGCATGGTTTTAAATACAAACCCGAGATAGAACAGGGTGGTGTAAATAAAATGCATTGGATAACGGTATCGGGCATAGAATGGGTTGCCCAAACAAACCGGGAAAACCAGTAATTTAAAGTCATTTGAAACACTAATATTATAAATGCAAGACTAGACTCAGACACCGGATGAGCGTAGGACGCAATAATCTTTTTATAGACGGAACGTCTGTAATGTATAAGATAAGATAAGTACTTATTTTGAAGTAACTAATTTTAGTGAGACTGAAAGGGAGTCCCTAACGAATGCCTCACATTAGTCAAAACAGCTGGCCATAGGTCTACAGACTTCTTGTGGCCACTGATACAGGTTAACCCCACTTATCTTTTTTTTCATGACCTACCTGGACATTAAGGTATACTAAAGACTTAATGTTTTTTAATAATTGTATTTTTAAATCATATATTATGATATAGGGAACCATTGTCAAGAACAGATGTCGGAAACCTGTGATTATAGTAAGCCCAAGTGTGTTTTCGAAATCTAGCACTCAACATTCTCTTAATAGGGACTTGAATTGTCCTTTCGGGAAACTTACGCGTGCCGTTATAAATTACTCTGCGTTCCAAGTCTGGTATGCGTGCCATAGGTTGCTGACACCTCTTTTAAAAGTTCGAATCTGAAGCTAGATCCATTGGCTTACCTCATTGCTGACATCATTTTCTCTGCGTATCTGCAACCCGTTGAGCCCATGGTCGAGGGTATAAATAGGTATGTTACACTTGATGTGCTCAACTCGAGTCATCTGAAGCTCAACGGTCGAGTTTGTGTCAATAGTGAAAGTGACATTGATGTTACTGGGCAGTTCTCCATCATTAGTCGAGTCAACCGAATTGATACGTACAGACACTGCGAGAAGAATGAAGAGGGTTTCCCTAAATGAATGGGCTAATAAACATGTATTATAATTATATGGTTGTTTTTATTTGCTTATATAGTAAACCCTCGCTTACTTAGCGGTTCGATTTTCGCGGGATTTTGTTTTCATCATATTCTATGGGAAAATGCATAGCGGATTTTCCGGAAATGTCGAAAGTAGTCGCGATATGTAACCCTGTATACTGTATGTACAGATATATGTGCATAACTGTAAAGGGTTGTTTGTTAACAAAACGTAAAGGGCGGGTTTTAAAAGTCCGAATACGCATTAAATAACTACTGTAAATTTGGTGCCCTATTTCGCGGATGTCCACCTCTTGCGGTCGGTCTCGGAACCTTTCTTCAGCGATAAAAGAGAGTTCACTATCTGTATATTTTGTAAGTGTATCATAAACCGGTGGTTTCCTAATAATGGGTCCTCACCCGCTAACAAATTTAGCGGGTTAGCAAAGAGAGGAAGTAAAGTCCAAAAGTATACCATTCTCTTGCATTAGTAGAGAAAGATAGTATGTACGGATCGTCGTGGTAGCTGCATCTGCTATTACCTAAATTTCATAGCTACACATTGGTCTCATCGGGGAACGGTGTTCTAGTGTCAGCACATGCTACTGGCCATCCACAAGGTTCTTGGTTCAAATCCTGGTGCAGGCTAGGAAATTTTCCCAGGACTTGAGGGTGTCCCTAAGTCTACCCAGCTCTAATGTGGTACCTGAGACTAGTTAGGGTAAAGTAAAGGCGGCTCGGCATTGTCCTGGCCACAAATCCCCTAGTATGCCGTGGGCACAGAAATTGGTGAACGCTGCTTCACCAGCCCTATGACCAGTTTGGTCCAAATGGTACTTTACTTACTTACTTTTGCTTCAAACGAAACGTTTTGGGTTTTCCTAATTGCTTTTATAAGTAGAAAAAAATACATAAAATACATACTTTAAATTTTATTTTGTGCACCCTACGGTACGTATATACTCTAGACCATAGGTTCTCAACGGGGACGATATCGCCCTCAGGGGGCGGTGACATTTCCGGGGGCGATTGGGGCGCAGTGAAGGGCAATTATGGGTGGTAAAAACGTACCTGATATATTTTAAAACCTCAGCTATTTGAATCGATTAGTTTTTGGAGGATGAAATTGAGTCATGTAAACGCAAGTGCTGCTAAATATCTGATGTCCCCCAACAGTATGCCAACATTTTATTATATTAATAAGAAATAGGATTCGCAGTGACTTTTTGATGAAGTAGGGGTCAGTTTTTGGCATTATATAGTGTGTGTTTCCGGCTGGTCCTGTGGCTGGTTCACCGGACTGTCAACCTTGCTGACCGATTACTGTCGCCCTAACATCTGCTAATATTAATGATATTTTGATCTCAGTTTAACCGAAATGTCATTAATGTGTTTTTAATTAATAGGAATGAAATTTCAATATTGATAAGCGGTATAGATAAGTAGTAATCATACAAACTGGGTAATTATTGTAATGCTTGAAAATATACATATAAATTCTTTAGTCATAAAATGTTTATATAATTTTCAAATACTTTTTACAGTTTGATCATTTTAAAGTTATAGATTGTAAGACATTAATTTTTTTATAAAAGAAAAAACAAATATTAGCTAAAATAAAACGGACTAATTATCTCTCTTAAACTAAAAAATGTTTCCACATTTGATTCACTAGTGATGCCGATCAAGTTATGTTTTGTAAAATATCAAATATTATTGATTATCAGACCTAAGGCTTTTGCAACCAAAATTGAAAGAAAAATAGACGAATTGCTAACAACACACAAGGCAAACGATTCACATTAATATTGATCTGTTTAAACCTTTTATTAAGGCAATATTTTGATCTATTAACTCTTACAATATGTTTCCTTTCCAGTTTTTTTTAAAGATAATTAATCACAAAAAATTCTAGTCCGCCTAAAAAAATTGCGGAAACTATAGTTCAGATGTGCGGAAGGGGGGGGGAGAGGCGCTAAAAAAAGTTGGGGGGGGGGGTGAGCGGAAAAATATTGTAAAAGGGGGCGGTGAGGCGAAAAAGGATGAGAACCTATGCTCTAGACGCATATGTTAACGGGGCCAACGCCGGGTAATTTCAGCTAGTATGTAGGCCCTACTGCTCAGTGACATCCTGTTAGGAAAAACCGTAAACTAGTTCAATACACTGAATGAAAACAACTCTCGTCTACATCAGGGGTCGGGAACATTTTTGTCTGAGAGAGCCATAGACACCACATATTTTGAAAAGTAATTCTGTGAGAGCCATACATTATGTTTTAAACTAAAAATCAAAGTAAATAATTATGTGCATTTTTGTGCAATTTCAACACTAAAAGTACAATAATTATGTCTCTGAATTCTTTTTAATAACACTGTTATGATGTTGCTAATCAATAGTGAGCATTTCTTACCATTAATGCGACTTCTGGTGCTGCAATGCAATTAATATTTAGATCAAAGGAGTCTAAAGAAATTTTTTTTATAATCGAACTTTTATCTGCGAGCCAGATGCAGCCATCAATAGAGCCACATCTGGCTCCCGAGCCATAGGTTACCGACCCCTGGTCTACATGATGCTAATGTAAAATGATATATAGCATGCTCTAATATAGATTTAATATGTTAAAATAATGAACATTAATATTACAACTAGACCAAACATGATTTATTGCACCTTAAACCAAGTATAGAAGTAATGTAAAATAAATAATAAAGTTATCCCTTCCGACCAATTAGATCATGTGTTCGCAGGTTTCTGTAATCGAAGCATACTGCGAGATTGCGTGGCCTTTTTTTTCTCAACCTAGTGTCGGGTACCCATCAGAGCTGGCTAGCCTCCGGGCAGCCCTACAGGCCGTGGGACAAAACCTAGCCTCCACTAGGATTCGAACCCATGTCCATCGTTAACATGTATTTTGAGAAGTGTAATGTGACTTAAATATTTTTAAATAATATCAATAAAGTGTTAAAAGCTAATAAGCATTATTTTACATTTAATATAACAATTAATTATATTTAATAAATATACCAATTATAATACAGTATAAAATTAAGTATATGTTATTATTATAAGTTTTACCAGATATAGACGCCGTTAAGCCTAAAAGAAACACCAAGCTGAAATAACATATTAAATAAAAGTTGACTTTGACAGAACATATTTCCATTATTTTATTGCGAAGACACAGATTAGCATGAACGTTGAGCAGACGATAATACTTTACTGTAACGCCCCAACCCTTATGTAAACTTCATTTCTCCCCATTGGGCAATTTCAAAGGAACTTCCTGATGTGATTTCTTAAGAACTTAAGATACATTTTTATTTTTTAAAAACACACACACATAAACACAACATGTTTAGAGAGGGGCACCTTAAATCGTAACCCACATAACAGACAGTCCTTAAAAACGAGACAACCCCTCGATGTTACATTATATTATGTGTGCAGTGTGCTTATTGAACTAAAGCTCCTTCTCCCCCCACACCCAAGCCTTTTGCTCAACCAAAATTGTCTGGGACATAAAGGGAACTAACTCGGCATGATTCTTTGTGCTTAACGTCCCACTTATCTAAAGTATTTGTCACAGTTGGCTGATCAGTATGTGCAAGGGGGTTACGTTTGGCTTTAACCTAAATGAAAATCCGTGATCGAATATCAGCGGCGCAGTCCCCAGGTAGAGTGTGTATAAAGAGGGAAGGTATGCGGCAAGAAGTTGTTTATTTACAGGAAAGCAAGAAATGTTTTTTGGGGTGCCCGGGTAGTGGTGGTAGATGTATTTATTAAGTTTATAACTCAAAGACAGCTAATAGGTTTTAATGAGTGGTTTAAAAGTTAAGAATGAAATAATGCACATGTTTAAATTTGCATGCTTTTACCCCCACCCCTCAAAATAATGTGCACTATTTAAACCCATTTATCTTTAAATATTCGCCCACTACCCTCCATCCTTACATTGCAAGCCCTGGATACGCCACTGTAGGGAATCTATTTATATTCTCTGGTATCCTGTTAAGTTTTTCTTTCTTCTTTTTCTTTAACAGACTCAATAGATTTCTTTCTTCATAATTGTAACACACATAGCAGAGATTTCGGCAATACTAAATTTAATGTCACCACTAGAACGGCTGTTACGAAAGTCTGTAGTGCTGTTGAACTAGACATAGTAGTGGTGCACCCTAGACACTATTTAAGCATACTGTCATGTATATTGTTTTTCCAAGAATTGGAACACGCAATGTTTATTCTCCTCTCTCTCTCTTTTCTTACTACACGCGATATTAGGACGTTTAGTAGGAAAACGAAAGGTTCTAGGTAATGCTGGGATTCTGTGTTGATCTCAAATTCTCAGAGTCTGGGAACGACTCATTATTTAATAGGGGAAGTTCCTATCGTTTTTGTTATGAGTTTTGTAATGATACCATGATTTTCACCCCTACTGATAATGGGTCTATCCCTTGCACCACTCGGATAGTATTTAATGATTTGTTTTGTCTGAAAGACAGAGAGTTTCAAAAGATGTTCCTTTGAACGTTTGTGTTTGCACTATTTTATTCTAACTGTACATAATAGATATATTGTATATATTGAACATACCACCTGAAATAAACTATCAACAACAGTTACACTGAAGCTTCTTTGTCAAGTTACTATCCTATTGTGTTGTATACATTACTATAAGATTTATCTACTACCATAATTTACAAGAGAGGAAATGTTGGAATACAAATACTGAATTTGAGCCCAGGACTATAAGAAGAGTTCGTGTAATACTGAAACATAAATACTAATAATTAAAGTCTCCCCTAGGACTAACGAGAATTATCAGCAAGATCTACACAGCTCTGGCCACAAGGGGATTGTGGACGTAACAAAATTTGGTGGTCTCGCCCGGTATATTTGAGTTCTACTTTTCCTGACCTAGGATTGACAAGATTTGGTAGTCTCGTTCGGACTGTGAAACTATTTTTTTTAAAAAGAGGAGAGAACTGGTTTGCGTTTTTATTCCTTGGGAAGTGTGAAGATTCCACGAAGTGTTTAATATTATATTGTGCAAATTTCTGGACAAATCGTAAGTTGGAACTTTATATTTTATTATACAATATATACTACTCTACTATAACAAATATTTCGAACGCTATACTATGGCTTTGAATATATCAAGTGAGGAACTTAATGCCATGTCATTTGCTGAACTAAAAGAATTAGCTGAGTCCTTTGGGATTGAGGCAGGACAGGCAAGACCTAATCGTAATCGTTTGACCAAAGAAATTATGACATGTTTGAACGGGCAGAATGCCATGAACACTGGTAGTGTAGTTGAAGTGGGACAGAACGATATCAATGAAGGTTATGTAGCTCCCAGTGGGGGCGAGGTAATTGCCCACGGAGACGAGGTAAGAAATATGTCATCTAGATCATCAAACAATGATGAAGATGAAGGGTTGAGTGAAAACCTAAAATTCCAATTAGCTATGAAGAGAATGGAATTAGAAAGTATGGAAAGGAGAGAATTGGAAAGAATTAGGATAGAAATTGAAAGCAGAGAAAGGATAGAGATGGCACGCATGAACAGACCTGACCATCGTAGGGACAGCAACGGTATGGATATTAGCGCAATGAAGCAACACTTGCCTATATTCAGAGAAGAAGATGTTCAAGATTTCTTTTTGCTTTTTGAGAGGATAGCTGTAGATTATCAGTTCCCTGATGATAAGATGGCTTTATTGTTAAGGTCAACTCTCAACAAAGGAAAAGCATTGGACGTAGTGTTGAGTTTAACACCCGAGGAAATAAATGACTATGAAGTAATCAAAGATAGGGTGCTGAAAAGTTATTCCCTGACACCAGAAAAATATAGAAAGCTATTTAGAGACAGAAAGAAGGCATATGATCAAACTCATGTAGACTTTTTGAGACAAAAGGAGAAAATGTTAGAACAGTGGCTAAGGTCACAGAATGTAAGTGAGTTTGATAAACTCAAGAACCTAATATTGTTTGAGGAATTCAATGATTGTATTCGAGTGGATATTAAAACTCACATCTCAGACCGAGGGGTTGAAGATGTGCATGAAGCTGCTAGATTGGCAGATAACTATGCCATAATTCACGCCAGCATAAAGCCATATTATGCTGACAAACCCAAAGTGCACAAACCAGAGTCCAAGGAGGCTAGTAAACCAAAAGAGACAAGTGAAAACAATAATAAGAACAGTGGTGTAAATAATAATAGTAACTTAGTTCATTTCAGGAAGCAGACAGATGTAAATAAAGCAAAGGTGGTATGTTTCAATTGCAAGAAAGAGGGCCACATGAAGAAAGATTGTTGGATCCTTACCAAGAAGCAAGGTGCTATTCTACACTGTGCCAGAGTGCAGAAAGATAGCAAGCAGACAGAAGAAGTGTGCAACACAGGGTCAAGAAACTCAAAAGAAATGCGGCCGGCATCGCCCATAGTTGTGGAGTCGATGGTTTTTGAGAACAGTCTATCTAAGGTAAAAGAGAATAGCTGTACTCAATCTATTATGCTTTCAGAAGGCCGTGAGGAACAGATGGTTCCTGAAGTCCCGGAAGAGGACGACCTATCCGATTTTCGACCCTTTGTCTACGAGGGGACAGTGTCGACAGAAGTCGATGTACTCAGCAAGAAGAAAATACAGATATTACGTGACACGGGTTCTGCTGTCAGCGTGATCCTGGAGGGCAGTGTGCCGTTAACAGATGCCACCAGTACCGGTGAGTCTGTTGTGCTGAGAGGTGCTAGTATGGAGGCTGTGGAAGCTCCACTGCACAGAATAAAACTCGAGTCGGATATTTTTACAGGTAACATCGTAGTGGGAGTGTGGCGCGCACTACCCGTCAAAGGCGTTTCCATGATATTAGGAAATGACATTATGGGCGGCAGAGTCACTGTCGAGCCCATGGTTAAAGTGTTGGAGACAAAGATGGCGGAGGACAAAAACCTACGTCCTGCCAATGAACGCCCAACATGTGCACTGACAAGAGCAATGCAGAAAAAGAAGTCGGTAAAGACTCCTGCTACGCCGTGTAGTGCAACGAAAGATGTGTTTGTCTGTTCTGAAGACACACATGCGAATGAAACAGTGATAACAGAAACACCTGACATCGATTTAAGTGCTACGTTCTTTGCTGAACTAACAACTGGTGATGCAACCGAGAACGATAACATTTTGTCACCAAAGCAGAAATTGGTAAAAGAACAATTGAATGACGAAGTAATAATGCATCTCAGAATGAAAGCTGTTGATGAAAAGACTGCAGATGCAATGGCGGAATGTTTCTACATGAAAGATGAAGTGTTGATGAGAAAGTCGAAACCGCTCAACTCAGGTACAAACGAGTGGGACAGTATTCACCAGATTGTAATACCTAAGTGCTATCGTCAAGATATACTGCGTATGGCGCATGATCTTCCTTTCGCTGGTCACATGGGAGTCCGAAAAACGCACCACCGTATCCTCCCTTACTTCTACTGGCCAGGACTGAGAAGAGATGTCGAACAATACTGCAAGACTTGCCACGTATGCCAAATGGTAGGACGTCCTAACCAACGAATTCCTGTCGCTCCACTCCAGCCGATACCAGCGTTCGACGAACCATTCAGTCATATACTCATTGATTGCGTGGGCCCGTTGCCGAAAACAAAAGCCGGTTTTCAATACCTGCTCACAGTCATGTGTTCATCCACTCGCTTCCCGGAAGCCATTCCGTTGCGGAACATAACAACAGTGAAGGTGGTAGACGCCCTGACAAATTTCTTCACACGTTATGGCCTACCGAAGACAGTACAGTCCGACCAGGGGACTAACTTTACTTCGAACATTTTCAAACAAGTCATGGAACAATTAGGGATAAGCCATAGGCTATCAAGTGCCTATCATCCTGAGAGCCAGGGAGCTCTGGAAAGGTTTCATCAGACATTAAAATCGATGCTTAAAAAGTACTGTTATGAAAACGAGAAAGACTGGGATAAGGGTGTGCCTTATGTACTGTTCGCTGCAAGGGAGGCCACTCAGGAATCCCTGGGGTTTAGCCCATTCGAACTTGTGTATGGACACTCAGTCAGAGGTCCGTTGAAACTTCTACATGAAACTTGGCTAACGGACAGTGAACCGATTGGACTTTTGTCATATGTAGATAAATTTAAAAATAGGCTTTATCATGCTTTTAACCATGTGAAGATTCATTTTCCACAGATGCAGGAGCGTATGAGACAGAACTATGACCGTAAAGCTACAGCTAGAACTTTTGCACCAGGTGACAAAGTGCTTGTGTTTCTACCTTTGCAAAATCAGCCTTTAAGTGCAAAGTTTAGTGGACCCTATGAGATAGAGTCAAAGCTTGGCGAGGTCAATTATTTGATAAAGACTCCTGACCGGAGACAAAAACAGAGGGTATGCCATATTAATTTGCTTAAGCCCTATGTTTCCAGGGAAAAGAGTAAACCACGGGAGGTCCCCATGATTTCGTTAGCTAGAGTCCCGACGGATTTATCTAGGATAGAATATAAGTTTGCAGAAAGTAAACTTAATAATACAGATGCCCTTAAGAGTTTAGATACAAGGCTAGAACATCTTCCGGTAGAAGATAAGGAGAAGATTATTGAGCTGGTGCATGAAAATAAGTCAATGTCTACAAATGTTCCCAGTAGGACACATGTCATAGAGCACAATGTAGTGTTAACCGATAGTGCCAGGTCTATTAAACAGCATCCATTTGACCCCATCAGACCTGAGCATATTAAATTAGATGTAAAGTATATGTTAGAAAATGACATAGGAGGAAAATGTGATAGCAAATGGTCTACACCCTGTGTGATGGTACCAAAAGCCGACCACACACTGCAGTTTTATAGAGACTTTGGGAAATTAGGTAATTTGACAGAGACCGACTGGTATCCCATTTCCCGTATCATCGACAAGATAGAGACAAGGTCATAGCTGATACTCTATCTCGGGTGCTACATGAATGACTGAATAACCCATGCTTCTTTTTCAGATCATCTCACTTATTCATTAAGAATGTGTCATGATAACCTATCATTCGTTTGAATTTTGATTATGGAATACCTATAGAATACTTGTATCATACAGAAGTCAAGTCTTTTGAAAGTATTAATAATTCTTATAATCATATATAATATTGATGTTCTGATATATTTTAAATTCATTTGATTATGGAAAAGAAATTCCATTTAAATGTTGATGCATGATGCAATAAATATATAATATGCACGTATTTACTTGATATGGATGGATAAAAGTAATTGTCATCACATGCAATTAAGTGGGAAAACTTTGAGCTAGTTGATTTATTATCTTGTTTTATTTTAGTTAATGAATGGAACTAAATAATAGTATGTACAATTTTTATCTTAGAAAGAGATGTAATATCAATTGGTATAAATTAATAGATAATATTGGAAATCTATTGCTAAATTGTTATATCATGGTAATAGAATGGGAAAAACTAGTGGATATTCACTATGTTGTATATAGGTTGTTATATATTCCATATATCCAGGAACGGAGGGTAACAAAGGTACCTAAAGGTGTACACTCATTCAACCCTGAACAATCTTTTATATTAAACTTTTAAATTTGCCAAAAACGCATAATAGTGGATTACATTTTAATATTTAGATTACTGTAGTAATCGTAACTAGAGTGTATTTTCTCCTCGTATTTGAGAAAAGGGGAAGTATCATCATCTTAGGTATGAACCCTGTTAATGTCAAGTTGACACTGTAATTTAAAGGGGAAGTAACCTATAGTTTGATTCGAGTTATGTATTACTTATCTTTTGGTTTGTATATTAGAAGTAAACTGTTGGAAATTGACAGAGTTTGAGCAATGTTATATTTGTTTAAATAGATTAAGACTTTTTGCAAATTTTTGGTGGAAATCCACACAACTGTACATAGTTAAAATAAGAATGACTAGAATATTTTTGAATTATTTGTACTTGTTGAGACATTAGTTAATATTAATACTAACGGTGAAATATTTGTCCATCACGTTATAATCACAATTACCATTGGGTAGTGACACTTTTTATAATTTAGTTGTGCCAGTGAGCCATGTTTGCTTAAATTGTCTAATAATCTTCCATTGATTGTTGGTTATTAAAACGATAGTGTTAAGTACGAAAAATGTACCATGTTGAGTATTACTTGGGTAATTATGGTACATTATTTCTTTCATTGGGTGGGGGCGTGTCATGTATATTGTTTTTCCAAGAATTGGAACACGCAATGTTTATTCTCCTCTCTCTCTCTTTTCTTACTACACGCGATATTAGGACGTTTAGTAGGAAAACGAAAGGTTCTAGGTAATGCTGGGATTCTGTGTTGATCTCAAATTCTCAGAGTCTGGGAACGACTCATTATTTAATAGGGGAAGTTCCTATCGTTTTTGTTATGAGTTTTGTAATGATACCATGATTTTCACCCCTACTGATAATGGGTCTATCCCTTGCACCACTCGGATAGTATTTAATGATTTGTTTTGTCTGAAAGACAGAGAGTTTCAAAAGATGTTCCTTTGAACGTTTGTGTTTGCACTATTTTATTCTAACTGTACATAATAGATATATTGTATATATTGAACATACCACCTGAAATAAACTATCAACAACAGTTACACTGAAGCTTCTTTGTCAAGTTACTATCCTATTGTGTTGTATACATTACTATAAGATTTATCTACTACCATAATTTACAAGAGAGGAAATGTTGGAATACAAATACTGAATTTGAGCCCAGGACTATAAGAAGAGTTCGTGTAATACTGAAACATAAATACTAATAATTAAAGTCTCCCCTAGGACTAACGAGAATTATCAGCAAGATCTACACAGCTCTGGCCACAAGGGGATTGTGGACGTAACAATACCAAACGTTGTAATTGTTATATATTTTATGATACAATTTTATTATAATATTTTATTTACTCAGTAGAGTTTTTTTTTCTTTGTTTGTTATTACAACCTGTGGTTTGCAATACACAGACTCATTATTCCAAGAAATCCGTGGGAATGAGGAAGTCTCAATTCGATGCATATTAGAATAATAATAATAAATAATTTTACCGTATACAAAAAGCAGACGGGGGAGGGGGTGTTAGAATGTGTGCCCTAGATGTTTGACATTGTCTATGTTTTGCGCACAGAATTGGTATGACTGCGGCATACATCGTTGACAATTAGACGTATTGAGACAGCCCAAGGCAACCTGAAATTAAAATATAAAAAAAACTTAGCCCAAGATTTTTTTCTTTTTCTGTAGAATATTTTTGCATCCAACTCTTAACCGTGGCTTGAATATATGTAATATATTCGTGAACATTAGGACATGTACAAAGCAATGCTAAGTTTTCTTTTTTTATATGAAGTTTTCTGCCCAGTGGGCACACTACGTCGTAACGACGGGGAAAATACGTGGAAACACCGTTTTCACCTCGTCGATAAGACGTGATGTGTCAGCCGGGTGTAGCCCATTCCATTTAAGAATACCACTCGAGTAAGAAAGATAACTATGGGGCTCGCTGGTCGAACCGGCTTACAATTCTGGTGCTTGCTTAGCTTAGTTCCTTTGGTTACTTGTGGAACATAGGGCTTCCGCAACAGCTCTCTAGCGCAGGCATGTCAAACGTGCGGCCCTCGGGACGCATACGGCCCTTTGCAAGCACGTGTGCGGCCCGCACAAAGTCGAGGCCTAATGCAATTGTCTCCTTTATTGGCGAAAATTGCAGTTTTAATACTTTGGTATTAATATAACAGCATTGCCACGACAAAACAGTACAACTTAAAAAGACATTATGAAACCAACCTTCGATCCTGCGATTAATATGAGGGCTTAATGCGGGTTTCAATACTCCACAAATTGAAGGCTAATTTGATACACCAACAGACGTGTCTTACAAAAAATAGATAAAGCCAATGTCGCTTCCTTTACAGCAAGTTATGAACTCAGCATAATGGTCGCCATTAGTGGGAAATCTTAGAGTGAAGGAGATTTCGTAAAGCATTGCCTTATGAAAGCGGCTGACATTGTGTGCCCACAGAAGGCATAGTTATTTAAGGATATTTCGTTAACCAGGAACACTGTTGCTGGACGGATTGATGAAATGGCAGTTGAAGGCTGCATCATCCAAATTTGAAGATTTTTTTATTGCTATTAATGAGACCTTTGACATCTCTGAAATGGCACAGCTTGCAGTTTTTATTAGGGCCTGTGAAAGTGAATTAAATATTTTCGAAGAACTCATTGAACTAATCCCAATGCATGACACTACAGCGAGCGAAGACATCTTTGAAAAAGTCGAGCAGATTCTGCATGACTATGGTTTTGATTTGAGTAAACTTGAATGTTTATCTCCTGACGGTGCTGCGAATATGGTTGGAAGACATAATGGGGTAGCTGCCAAGTTGCGAAGAAAAATTGAGAACTCGTATCCAGATTCATCGTCTGCACATTTTCACTGAATTATTCATCAGCAAAATTTGTGTTCAAAGACTTTAAAATTAAATCACGTGCTTAGTGTGGTCACAAAAACAGTGAACTTTTCAAATGCAATGCTCTCAATCATCGTCAATTCAGTCAGCTGTTAGAAGACATGGATAGTAAGTTCACCGATGTTCCATTCTACACAGCAGTCCGTTGGTTGTCATGTCACAAAGTTCTGAAAAGATTTCATTTGCTGAGACCAGAAATTGCTTTATTTTTGGAGATGAAAGGTGAAAACACAGATTAAATAAAAGATGAAAGTTGGATCCAGGATCTAGTGTTTGCTGTGGACATTACTGCACATTTAAGTTATCTTATTTTACAATTACAAGGCAAAAACTAATTCATCACTGAGTTGTACGACGACATCAAGAGTTTCATTACAAAAATAAGCTTATGGAACACACAGTTGTCACGTGCAAATTTGGTTCATTTTCATTTTCATTTTGCAAAGAAGTAAAAAAACAGGCCAATACTGAATCTGTACTTACCTTTGCTAAAAATGAGAGTCACATAGAGTTATTGTCAAAAGCGTTCCAGGAAAGATTTAGTAATTTCTCATCTTTTGAATACCATTTTGCATTATTCTCGGCACCATTCAACTTTGATGTTGTCAAAGCAGAGGAAAATTTGTAGATGGACTTTTTAGAAATGCAGTTTGATTCTCCACTCAAAGCTACGTATCTAGAAGTCGGGATACCTGGCTTCTATTCATACCTTCCTGAAAAGTTTACAATCATCAGAAAGTTTTCAACTAGGATTATGACAATGTTCGGTTCCACCTATGTGAGTGAACAGTTATTTTCCTTCATGAAATTAACAAAAACGTCTCAACGATCAAGGCTGACCGATGAACACTTGTCATCCCTGATGAAGGTCGGAACTGCAAATACATTTCAGCCAGATATACGAAAAATTGTCATGAAAAAGAGGCATCAATCCTCAGGACAAAACACTGATTAAAGCGTAAAAATGATTGAATGTTCTTAAATAAATATTGCATTACAATTGTTATATTTGGCTTTTTGGGCGTTAGCCTAATAAAGCCGTTGTAGTAGGCGTGCAAATTAATGAAATATAATTCAATTAGATTACAGTGTTTCTCAGATTTGTTGGTGTGGCCCGCTGGTATACTCAAAGTATCTTATGCGGCCCATGTTGCTTTTTTAGTTTGACACGCCTGCTCTGGCGCACTCGATTCTGGGCAGCCTTTTTTAGTTCACCATTTGACAGGTTTCAGTTTGTCATTTCATCTTCGCAGGTGATCTGCGGGCGACAAACCTGTCTTTTTCCCCTGGTTGGTTCCATTGCAGAACCTGTCGGATGATGTCATGTGGGGGTTTCCGTAGGTGAAAGCTATGATTTTTCCTTTGACTCGATGGTGTCCCTGAGTCTGCCCAGCTCAGATGGGTAAGGTAAAGGCGTCTTGGCATTGCGCTAGCAGCACATTCCATAGTATGCCGTGGCCACTGAAACTGGTAAACGCTGCTTCACCGGCACTATGATCAATTTTGTCCTCTGGGACTTTACTTCTTTTTTACTACATAACCTCATATATATATTATATATATATATATATAATACTACCAGTATTTAAAAAAAAACAAATTATCTCAAAATGAGATAATATGCCAACATAATAATGTGTTTATATTTCAATAAATAATAACTTTTTGTTTCAATATGTTCTATAGTCTTTCCTAATTAGTACTGATACAACAAATACCTGTTGTTTATGTGTACTTCTGTATACCTTGTTCGTGTTGGTCTTAACAAAAATCAATATACATAATTACCGTGAGTTTTTTATATGTTTATATATTTGTATATTTAAAATATTTTATATGTTTTTTCGCTATAGGGTCCTAAGCCGTTTGAACGATCGGCACAAAAGTTTAATGTATAAATTGGAAACGTCTTCCAAAATATATTTTTATTATATGAACAATATTGATTAATTCCTCAATTTTCTTAAAATAAGTGTAGGCCTATTACTAATTACGGTATGTTAAGGTTCTAAACTGAGCGCCATTTCAGAATAATGTCCCTTTGAAATGCTTTCACACCGTTCATTTGCTATGTTGAAAGCGAGATCTAATCGACTGTAATCATCCGTTTCTCCATCATTTAGACGGGCATAACCACTAGTAAAGCATAATATTGATTTATATTTGAATACATCATTCATTATAGCTGAAAATGAAGGCAACTCTTAAATGAAAAGAACAGGACAAGCAGACGATCATGTTTTCACGGGAAATAAAATTAAAACATTGTACCGCAAACCGAAATTCCTTGCATCCTTTAACAATTTGTATGCCATTTCGCATCATTTATTTTAAGCGTATATTTTAAGCTTATTTTAGCCTCAATAATAATAATAACAATAGTAATGGTGCTTGTATGGCGCATATCCCGTTGATAACAGTTATATGCGCTGAAATGACAGTTGCATAATACAGCCAACGAAAAACAAACGAAAATGTAAATATGTATACGCAAATACTGCTAACGCTAAGCTAGGGCTCTGGCGAAGCTGTAGTGCAGCGGTTCCCAATCTGTGGGTGGCGACCCCTTTGGGGTTCAAACGACAATGTCATGGGGGTCCCCAAGGACCATCGGAAAACACTTATTTTTGATGGTCTTAGTGAGGTCGATCCACAACAACATATACAGCACAGTTCTCTTCTCTGGCGCCACTTCAGAACCCTCCCCCAGTGTGTAGCGGGATAAAACAGGGATGTGTCCTGGCACCTAAAATTCTTTAGTCTAGACCAGAGAATGGCAACCTTTTGATAAAAGATGATATAATAGTGTTTTTTTTAAGTCTTCTGCGTGCCATTGAAAATCTTTTTGTGTAACAAGTCTGGCATGCTTGCCGTAGGTTGCCGACCCCTGGTCTAGAGTAAACTATTCCTCTTTTCTTCAGTCTTCAAACCTTAAAAAAAGGCTTGTCAAAAAATGAGATAGCTATCACATAGCATATGAATGTTACTATTAAAAGAAGTAAATGCAAACTAATGAAAACAAGCTAGTAGCTATAAGGGTGTTTTAAAAATTACATTTATAATGTAAAAAAAATTAAATACTTGATAGTTTATTTCACGTATTTTTATCAAATTAAGAAGGCTACTGGTATATGCATATATACTATTTGTTTCTTTTAAATGCAAATTGTAAAGTAAAAAAATTGTTTAGTAAAAAAAAAAAATTTCACTAAAATTATTGCCCCAGAGACTTAAAATCGGGACTATTATCTCCCCTGATTAAATTTAGTAAGCATTTTGTTAATTTTTTTTTTATATTTCGGGCTACCTATCGTTGATTTTTTTTTGTAGGAAAATAAAAAAAATATGGTATTAATAATATACCAACATCATATGTCAAATATTTATAGGGGTCAAAGAACCATTTCATGGGGGTTGCTATGGCCACCGGAAAAAAAAATATTTTATCCGTCCACATGCAGATACAGCCACACACGAGCACAGATTTCGAATAAGTATATTTTCTTCTGTGCAAACCCCATCACATACCTACTTCAAACAGTTGCGAAAACACTCGGATGCGCCGAACTACTATACTCTATTTCACACTGAATTCAGATGGTTGACGGGAGGAAAAATTTTAAAACGTGTTTTGAGCTTCGAGATAACTCAGAACTCTTTAACTTTAAAATCAGAAAGCAAGACCGCAGTTCAAAGCACTTTATGGCAATAAAGGTGAACTGCAGAAAATAACATACTTTGTTGACATCTTTGAAATCTTAAATAAGAAAAATAAATCACTGCATGGACCAGTAATGTTTTGCAACAAACCTTTATTTGTCTGAAAAGATCGAATCATTTCAAATAAAACTTTAGCTTTGGCATACAATATTGATGTAAAAAAATGAACATGTTGCTTACCTTATCTGCTTTCTTTGATGAACATGACATTATGACATTAAACCAGATAAAAGGATTACGACAATGATTTTACGATAATGTTTTTTTAAAGAACGCTTGCACATGCTTGCAGACGAAATTTTCATCTTACCTTTCAAATTTTTCTGAACTTAAAAGAAGGTCATGCGCAGTAAAATTTGAAGATGTTCCAGAGACAACTCAAGAGAAGTTCATTTAATGTATTAACAACCAATTTCTCTTCAATGCCAATTACAAAATTCAGGATCAAGTGTGTGCAGTCATATAATATTTTGTCTGAGACTGTGTTGCACCATCTTCTTCCATCTCTTACAACTTATCTTTGTGAAAGAGATTTCCAGTTTGTTGATTATTAAATCTAAATACAGAAGTAGACTTGTTGTGAAAGATGATCTTCGTTGAGTAAGCCGATGAGAAAGACGCAATCTCAATCTTAGCACTGACGTTGTGTTGTAATAAAAAATATATAATTTGACAATATATAATTTCGAATGTATTTTTGTGATTAATCACTGTGCTTTAATTATTTTCAATTTGTAACAATAAAAATACATCCTGTAAATGATATATTTGCATTAAATTTTATGTCAGACAGTAGCACACTATAGTTATAAGGTAGCGACGAAAACAAGTTTATGGTTTGGGGTCGCCATAGCGTGAAAATCTGTATTAAAGGGTCGCGGCATTTAAAAGTTTGGGAACCACTGCTGTAGAGGGAGGTGATTCCAAGCACAGACGGTCCCGCGTAGGAGAAAGCACGTTCACCAGCGAACACTAGCCTTACACGAGGGATCCGCAGAGTAAGTGTTGTTTTTATTACCAAGTTTTTTCATCCAAATAGTAACCTTATTTACTGTACACTGCTTGCTTTATAGAAATTCAGACAATGTCTATTTTATCGAAATATATATTTTAGTTTATTTCTTTTTAACAAACTTTCGTCTTAGTCTAAATACAAAATTACATCTAACGCTACATATCTATATTTATAATACAGATATTAATATTTATGATTCTATTTTATTTTAATTTTTTTTTTTTTTGAAAAACATATTTGTATGATTATTTAAACGTACGTTTTTGTGTCCTTATAGATAGTTTAAAATATACATAGATTGATGAATAATCAACTATATGAATAGTATATATAGAATATAATTAGATAGATAAATAGTATTACGACCACAATCTTCTAGGTACTATTGGTACTATCGTTCCCATGTAGATTTCTTGTAATGGTGTATTTAGGCGATTCGGTAGTGTTGGTCGTTGAGTTGTCATCTAGGATTGTCTTCCAATAGATTGCCTTCCTATAGATTGTCTTCCGATAGATTATTTCATCCGTGTGTCGCCTCCTTCCAATGTCCTTAGATCGGACATTTCCCGTTCAATATTAATTTCTCCGAATATACGATTTAAAACTTATTGTAGATGTTAGATACGACTTATAGTTTTTAATGAAACACACATTTTAATGTTGGTAATTAAAAGTCAATCCGTTGTGCAAAATTCAATAACTTAGTTTATTTATAATATGTACATACTGCTATCATGATACAGATATAGATATATATATACATTGAACAATAATATGGAGAAACTAGAACCTACAAAAATTTTCTGGTTCGGTGACCAACGCAGAACCGACTCATATCGCATTTACAGCGGCATTGTACCAAATTCAAATTTAGAATAGCTGTTATGCGAGGGTGGGTTCATCCCATTATGAAACAAGGGTGAGAAAGACAAAAGGAAGTGCTCGCTTGTCTTTTATTCTGTGGTGTTACGTATTTTAGTCTACCTCGTCACGTACTAATCTCTACCCCGCCCCCCCCACCCATCTATTAAAATGGAGTAATGTGACAGACAAATTAAATTAAAACTTCACGCCAGCTCAGCGTGACGTCACAGCCCTCGCGATAGTGTTCATTTCCTCATAAGGAGACGTGTATCCATTTTGTTGTAATAGCCCTCTCTCGCTTGTCTTCGGCAAGAAATTTGGTTTACAATATGAATTGATTTGATTACATGTAACAACATATATATATATATCTAAATATATAAATATATAGATGCAAATAGGAAAATATAAAGAGATGTTACGGTTGCTGTAGTAAAAATTGAGGTAGACGGTGTAACTGATCTCGTTGCTATAGACGATGACGTCTTTGCTGAAATTGTTGAAGCAGTTGATGTTGCAGATGTTGTAGATGCTGTAGATGTTGTAGATGTTGTCGCTGTGCTAGGTGTAGAAGAAGGCGGTGTCGACTTTGTTGAGACGGTAGTCGAAGCTGTAAACAAATCATATGTAAAGTTAAATTTGGTATTAACCCAGTGTATTTAAATTTTATACATACAAGCAACGTTTAACATTGACAGTACTTTTTTACAATTTTGGATGCCCTTAAAAAAAGCACATATTCTTGATATTAATATAACATTTATAAAAATAAACGGTAGTTAAAACAAACGGCTATCTCAAAATAATGTATTAATTTAAATCAACATTTTACTTACTTGTTATTGGAGCTATTGTATCATTAGAGCAAACACCTTGATGACATATCTTGAAGACATAAATAATATTTTAAAAACAATCAATTGGATATATAGCAATATTATGTATGTTTATGCATATTGTTACATATTAATGAGGCCCAGAGTTCTCTCTCAACGCGAGATTTGTGGGAGGTACTAAGTCTGGACTATTTCCCTTTATGGTTGTCATTTTTGTCTACTCTAGTGACGACTGCAAAATTCTAGAAATCCACTCTTGTACCGACTGCAAATTCTGAGAATAGATCATTATTTTACGTACAGTGGAGAACTTTTTGAAACTATCGTTTTTATTATGAGTTTTGTAGATGGTACCAACATTTTTACCCCTCAATTAATAGGCCTGTTCCCCGCTTTTCCCGCTAGAATTTAAGGCGCTTTGCGTCGTCTTTCTGGCAGTTAGCTAGAGAATTTCTCTTGAGTCGGTTAGTTAACGTTTGTGTTGGCTCTGCTTCACTGTTGATCTTTATAATGTTTCTAGTGTACATACTTACAATTATTGGATTTAGTATCTAAAATAAATATCTTCCTGATTGAACCATTTACACTGAACCTTATATAGTCAAGTTACTGTTTTATTATTTACAATACCCTATATATATATTTACAAGTACAACGTCAAGGAAGGAACTGTCAGACGACAAATCCTGAGTTTGTTCCCGGGACATTAAGGAGTACGCGTAATACTGAAGTATAAATAAAATTAACTAAAGTCTTCCATAGGACGAAAGAGTATTAACAACAACATTTACGCTACTCAGACCACTAGGGGATTGTGGTCATAACAATATATTTTTATATTTATGTAAGAGAAATGTGATTTATCTAAGAAATATTGATTAATCATGCGCTATGTGTTTTAATAGTATCAATAATATATAATAATTAATTATTAATTATTAATCTGTTTTAAATTATATATGGTTAATCTATATCTTGCTTGCAAGCTATTTTATAATCTATTTTTATGTCGGTCTATCTAATTTACTATCTATTAATATACCCAACGTTTCAACTAAATTCATACAAATGTGGAAAAGTGATTAAATATTTTAAAAAGAATATGGCTGCATATTTACCATGCCAGGTCCACAGTATGTCCCTGATAATGCAGGCTGTGGGTAGCAATTGTCAGGCTCCATCGGATTTATGCAGTTCAATTGCATGCATATGAGTGACAAGTAGTTTTCAATCTGGGAAATAATGAATGAAGAGAACTCATAACTTATGGTCAAAGAACTAATACAAATGGTTGCTAAAAAAGGCACAGTATAAAACCCACCAAAACCAGTAACTTAACATCATTCAAAACATTAATAAAAATGCAAGACTGCACTCGGACCACGGATAAGCGTAGGGTGCAATAATATTTTTTAAAGAAGGAGCGTCTGTAATGTATAAGATGTAATGTATAAGATAAGATAAAGTGACGGTGGAATTCAATTCCGCTGGCTTCCAAACATATAGCCCAACACTAAAACCATGACATTATAAACCCCTTTTCTAGAATATCCAAGGCGAAAGGAAAGACGCCGACCTGAAATGAATAGGAGAATTGAAGATACAGCCTATATCAGAGAGCTGGGGAAGAAAGATATAGTTTAACTTCTCGCTTAATCCCAAAATGACTGGAGCATTTCCCTGGAAGGAAACAAGCATTGCTGATGAAATTATTCGGCTGCAATAAAAGAAACCCAATGTTAGGGGTTTATTGAATAATGAACAAAGTGCAGCGCCATGACAACCTACAGCTACTCTTAAAACGCCATTATATGGAATAATGTTATTTTAATATTTATTAACGAGTGGTGGGAATGCGGGAAGTTTAGAGTTGAACTCTTGCGATACTTACCTCGCAGAAGTAAGACGTCGACCCGTATTTTAATTGACATTGTTGATCAGGTGGAATCTCTTGACCCAGTAGGCGTTGGCTGACATCTGGGAAATTTCCCACAACAGGGAGAGTTTGTGATAGACAAATCTCGCCATATCTGTGACATGAGAAATTAGTTAGTAAAACGACAATTGTTATATTGAATAATTTATTTGGGAGTACAACAATGATTTATCGATCTATCTAATTTTATATATGTATGTCTATCTGCTCTTGACGTAATATATCAGTATATCTGCATATTTCTTTATGTCTCCAAGTACTAAAGAAAAAACATAGCCTATTTAAGTTCTGTCTGCATGAGATGACGGTATATTTACTATGAGTTAATTTTAAACACCGCTTGAAGGTGAAGAAGCAAGCTGACAAGTTTTCGTATTTATGATATACGAAGGGGGAATGTGTGGCCAGCACCATGCTTAGAAGCTTTTACTTATCCCCAACTAATCGCAGGTGCCTATCAGAGATGGGTACACTCATGGACGCCTCAAGAGCAGGGAACAAGTCCTAGCCTTCACCAGGAGCCGAGCTAGTGACTTTTTGGAGCCAGTCGAGCGCATCACGGGCCCCATAGATCAATTTGGCCTGACAAGAATACTTTGCTTTTACTTAATTTTCCTGAGGCTAAAGGTCAAATCCTTGAGCGGTCGAATCTGGCCATGGTACAAGTTTACTCACAAATGAAGTGGTTTCGGAAACGGACTTACGCATTCTGTTATCTTAGTATTCTGTATAGACCACATAGCCACAATAACAAACCAGCCTATTGTTACGTCTCGCTGCCTAGGGTGGGCAGTTTATCTGAATGACTTCTTGGTAGCCTACGCTGGAAGAATCTTGGACATTTCTCTAACGCCACGCCTACAAACTTTCATCCAAGCAATTTAGAAACGATATCAGAAACAATTAACGCCCAATACAAGTCAATAATCAAATGATTTTGGAAGAAAACAAAAGTAGTATTCAAACACAGCATAACCGTCTCTCACTACACTCTCTCCTCTCTAAAACAAACACCACACCACATGCTCCGAACCCCCGCCCCTCCCCCGTGCTCGCTCATGCCACACGGACAGAGGTCACCCACGTTGACCAACAAAATGTGTTACAAAGGAAAGTAAACACAACTCAAATAAAACAAGGGAGGTTATTCATTCTAACAACATCCTCCTACATCCAACAGCAAGATTAATTACATACAAATATATACGTACCCTGTTGTCTCCAAGGAAGTAATGAAAGAAGTGAAGTAATCGACGGTGCAGTTTGAAAACCTCCAAGGATTCTGTTTAATGCTTTCTGTGAAAACTACTTCGGAAGGCGCCATCAGGTAGCCATCTTCGGTGCTGCAGGTATTGTTCTCACCATCATGCCAAGATGACAGACTGCGTGTAGAAAAAATATATTAAAAACGCTATATTTATGTTGTCCATGTTATTTTAACTTTATACATAGCGATAACGGATATAACAAATTATAGACTACCAATTAATGTATACTTTTTTCTTTGTTTTCGACTTAGACGAATTTTTAAAACACAATTTGAAATGAAATATTTAACTAGATAGCAGTGCAATGAATTAATATATGCATCGATTTTTATTTGGATTTATAAGTTTACTTTTTATAGCTTGATTTATGTTATTATGCGATTTCAAACAAGATTAATTTACAATTTTAGATTTCTTTATTTTAAATTATATCTTTGATCAGTAATTAAATAATAAATCTCATAACTAGCTACAATTATAGCCTATGATTAGAAATTTCATTTTTTTTTTCGATTCCTTTGCGTAATTATAGGTAGGAATAAATGCAAAAATAGTACTGACCTAAATATTTTCTATACAAAAAATAGTAAATATACTTTAATTAAATATTTAGTTTACTTTTTAAAGAAATTAATAAATTATTTTGTATAAAGTGCACAGCTCTTTCAATATAAATATCTAGCATTTTTGGAAAAGACATTATATAACACTTAACATCTTGCAAATAAGTGAAATTATTATAAAATCTATGAGCGCAGTTTCCTGACGCTTTTCAACAAGGTTTAGTACAGGGTGATGATTAGATTATGGAATAGTCCTCGTTACAGGAGTTTGCCGTGCTATAATTTAGAGCAAAAGCTGCACCAGACATCGTCGTAATAGGGATGCGGCATAAGCAGAAAAATCTAAATGCATTTTGAACATTGAAGTCACGGCATTTCGAAGATTTGTGTCATATGCAGAAAAATCTACATTTTCAGCATTTATTGAATAATAAATTCCTAGTGGTTGTATGTCTGAAGTTATATGCTATCTGCATTCAAAGAGCCCCGAACTCAAACAAAGATTTGTTGTTTGAAACATCAACCTAGAAATCGAATTCAAAATCAGGCGGTCATTATACCCCTACAACAAACCAAGAGTCAAACTAACTAACATATAGTGTCACCATATCTATCTACCCGTTACAGATGGCTACAACGATCTATTGGAGTTTTCAGTACTGTTTATGTGAATTCTTGAAAGGTCATCGGTATTTGGTGAGTTATTTACCTGTGACCAAGTTCGTGTGCAGCCGTTATGATGGAGGTAAAGTCCCCCAAGTCTTCTATAACAGAGGAACTGTAGCCGTCATCAAGGCACAGTGTTTCGGTCCATGCTAAACCTGACAATCAACACATACTTAATGTTATAGTTAGATACGTTTTAACTCTAATTATAAAACATATTATTCTGTATATCTATCTATATAGAAATGCCATTCGTTTTATCTATTTAACTAAGGCTCTTGTATTCATCTATCTATCTATTGAAATGTTTAAAACTATGTGCGATTAAATACATTTCCTTCACTCTCTATCTATAAAAAAAATAATTAAAAGAGAGACATATGGAAAGACAAATTGTGAGAAAACAGGGACAGAGAGAACGAGAGAAAAGGATTGAGAGACACAGACAGACAGAAAAAGAAGACAAAGAGAAAGGGAGACATGTAGAGATAGACGGTGAAACAAAGAGACAGACATAAGATAAGAATGCTTAATTGATCGCAGATATATAAAAGAAACTGAAACATAAAGTGACAGAGATACTGATAAAGACAGAAAGACAGACACAGAGAGAGAGAGAGAGAGAGAGTGACAGAGTTCATGAGAGAGATTGAGATTCAGTTGGAAACAGAGACAGTAAATTCAAAGTTCATAATGAATATTTAATGTGAGCAATTAAATTGTTATGTTATAACTAACCTAATAAATCACTCGTGTCTTGCCATAAGTCAGCCCTAAATAAACATGTAAACAAAAACTTCAACAGATCGTTACATAAAGGTTTACATTTTTATATTACAATATGCGTAAATCAAAGTCTTAAAATGAATAAGTCAATACTAGCACGGGAAAGCTACTAGATCTAGCTCTTCTAATCTTGTCTAAAGATGTTATATAAAATAAGTCTACTTCAGCGAGAATGTCACAATTTTATTTTATCTTCTTCTCCTATATGTTACAGACGCTCCTACTATAAAGAAGATTATTGCGTCTTAGGCATATCCGTGGACTGAGCCTAGTCTAGCATTTCTTTTAGTGTTTTAAATGATGTTAAGTTACTTGTTTTTCCCTGTTTGTTCATGAAACCCATTCCATGCCCGGATGCCACTCGGGACGAAATAGTACTTATTGGTTCTCACATAAAGTATAAGGAAAGTGTTTTTGTCCTAAGGTTTATATGAGCATTGAAACTGGTTGTTATTGTGTTGTATTTCTAAATTACATTTTTTATACGTTGTGTATTATTATCTCTTTACTCCTTGACCGTCTGTCCTCTAATGCAGGGGTCGGCAACCTTTTGCTAACAGTGTGCCAAACTAGAGTTTTCTAAATCATTCAGCGTGCCAAAAGCCTAAAAGTAAACCGTCTCTATTTTTTTTTAATAGGACAATTAATTTAACTCCGTACTAAGACCAAAGTCAAAAGCAAAAGAGATTATTTATTAAGAAAATAAATTGTTGACGCGTTTTATATTTAATACAAAATTAACGTGTTTGTGAATATCATCATTTTTATTTGCATTCATATCAAATAATACATTTTTTATTACTAAACTTTCTCATTTATGGTAAATATTGTTTATACATTATCATTTGTTAGTTAAGAAAAGGATCTAACAGTTATCGAACTCCTGCAAATATGAATTATATTTTGATTTCGGTTTAATTAAAAGATTATTTGATGTGTTCAGTAATCATGTATCGTATTAACACTATCGTTCAGTGGAATACATACGCAATAATCATACCAACTGAGTGATAAATGTAATTTTTGAAAGTATACATATAAATTTTTTAGTAATATAATATTTATATAATTTTCAAATTGTTTTTAAAGTTTGATCATTTCAAAGACACAATTATTGGTATGTTGTGGTTTGATCACGTGACCAAGCTGTTTTCTCTCAAGACTTGTGCATAAAGCCCATAAAATTACGATAATTCTAATGGTTATTCTCGTGTGGCGTTTATTTTCTATTTTTTTATGTATGTGTCCGAATAGGTATAAATAAACAAGTCGAGCGTAAAAACATGATGAAAATCTTTAGAGCGTATTTGTAGAAACAAATGTATACATACTTACACACATACAAATTTATATAGGCCCATGGCCTATACACAATTTTATCTCGTATTTTAGTATATTATTTATGTTATTTTTTATCTCAATTTAACTGAGACTTTCTGAATTGTGATTGAATAGAGAGCTGTAAACGACATCGTCGATGCGTGGTACAGATACGTAGTATTCATACAAACTGGGTAGTTAATGTAATGTTTACAACAATACATTTACATTTTGTGGTCATATAATGTTTATATCATTTTCAAATACTTTTTACAGTTAGATCATTTCAAAGTTATAAATTGTAAGCCGTTTATGACAGATATAAAAAACATATTAGATATATTAGCTCAAATGAAATGAAACGGTTTAGCAGTTGAGAATAGCAGATGACTTTCCTAAGCAGCTTCCTTCATGATTTTGTTCCGCAAATGTGCACATTTTGGATGCTAGAGGACCAGCCAAGGGGGTTATGGGGTAGATATGTCCCGGGATGCCAAGGTGAAGCTTACAACGTTGCATTCAGAAAAGTGTAATTGCAACGTACATAGGATCGAGAATGCCAGTTATATAACTTAATATAGTTTTTCCCGGGAGCAAATATCCAGAAGACGACTCCGAAAGCTGCAAACCTATGCGGAAAATAATTTTGGCATCTAAAGTCTAGAAACATTGTGTAGCTTGTAGCATTGTAGGCCTTATATCAATAGATACATAACACAAAAATATACAAATATTAAAATTATAGTGTTTTATATAATATAATAAATGTTTAAAAAAATGACTGATCAGAATAGAGAAATATAAATCATTTGAGAATAAGTTATTGTCTACACGTCGGAACAAAATAATGAAGTTAGACTAATCTCAGAATGAACGTCTGACTGATTCATGAGTCTTTTTTTTTCTTATTATATTTAACAGATTATGCATGATTTCATGTTTGTAATGTATACCTGAGCAGAAAAAAAAATGCAAGAAATAAGACCAACCCAACAAAGAGCATGGCGTGGTCGTAAGGGAAACTCAAATCTCTCCCAACGGCCGTAGTGAGAAAGGTTGTAAAATTTTTCAAAACAGTTTCTGTGTCAACTCTCGACTCATTGTTGGGAAGAAACGTCAAAGATAAAGATGTTGAGTTCTGTAGATAATGAAACAAAAAGACACACAAAAAAGATAAGTACATTTAATTTATGATCAAAACAAAAATTGTAGCAGATCAATCTAAATGAATATCTGTCGTAATACAATTGAAGAACAGATAAATAGAAGTGCGGGATGAAGAATAAACTTGTTTTGCAATGTAGGTAACACATGAATACATTACAAAAATCAAATTAGTACTGTGTAAAAAATAATAGAGTGACCCTGACGTGAATTGAACACGCAACCTTCTGATCTGGAGTAAGACAGTTGCACCAATGAGTCTACGTAAACGGTTAGGTAAATATACATACATATGAAAACGTATGACAATATTACTGTACAAACTTGTAAATTTAAAAAGACCAACGTATGAGATGAATAATCAATTGAACATAGTTTATCTATAAATACATGTGTGTATCTTAAATAAATACACTTTAATATATAGAGAAAGAGAGAGATGGAGAGAGAGAGAGCGAGCGAGAAAGAGAGAGAGATAGAGAGGTGTGATTGGGAGTAGATGCATATGCATTGGGTTTTCAAAACGTGACTAGATCTAGAAATACATAGTAGACCTATTCTGTTTGTCCCCCATTTTCCCCGGAAAACTGAATTCACCAACTTATATAAGTATTATAACAGTTACAGTGGGCTGAGTAGTCCCTGGTTACTATACTCAATATAGATCTAGATCAGTGTTAAATATCAGGGGTCGGCAACCTACGCAACGCGTTTCGCAAATGGCACGCAGAGCGATTCAAGACCCTTCTACAAGAAAAGAGTAGAAAGACTTTAAGTCTGTTGGCACGCTGAATGAATTAGAAATCCTGCTTTGGAGCACTTTTATCAAAAGGTTACCGACCCTTGTTTTAAAGCATCACAAATTAAATAATTCTTAGTTATTAATCTAATTATTAAAAAATAAACATATCATAATGACCTTAAATATCACCAGTTTCGTCAACTTCACACGCAAACGGAAATTACTTGAATTGAAATTTTGATATATGAGATCAACCTGTTGAGAAAAATACAGAACGTTAAAGACGCTAATAATAAAGCAAGACTTTTATATCACATTTTTTCTACGCTTTAGATAACATTTAATTGTATGAGGGGCGAAGCCACAGGGGAGACTAGCCCCCCCCCCCCCCGGAATTAAAAAAATAAATTTTTTTTTTCATATATTTTTTTAAATAATTACAAATTTCAGGCCCCTCCCCCCCTGGAAAAAAATTCTGGCTTCGCCCAAGAATTGTATGTTGCCCTCCGCAACATTCATTGATACCAGGGCCCGCCTAGTAAACAGTATAGTACCCTTCAGGCCAAACTGATCATAGGGCTGCCGAAGCAACGTTCACAAGTTTCTGTGGCCACGGCATACTAGGGGATTAGTGGCCAGCACAATGCCCAGCCGCTATTTACTTTAACCCAACTAATGTCAGATACCCATCAGAGCTGGGTAGACTCAGTTACACCCTCAAATCCTTGCAAAAAGTCCTAGCCTCCAACACGAACCCAGGACCTTCTGATCGCTACCGTGCCTGCTGGGAGAATTATAATAGTATGCAGGACAAAGTCTGACAGTGCACCCCTATGCAAGTTGAAGATGGTGCTGAAGTTATTTTTTGTTATATATATTGTTATTCATGGGCCCTTTATAAACTTGATGCCCCCTCCGATTCAATTTGTTGGCTTCGCCCCAAGCCCATCTTTTTTGCACTGGTCTAAGCTCATCTCGCCCCACTTCCTATCTAAACATATCTCAAAAATATTTGTACGGTAATTTTATGTCCCATCGACATAATTATGATACTGAAATGATATAATATGTTGATGACAAAGTTCTTTGATTGCGTCTACTCAAACGGTTTAGCGTTAATATACTCATTCACAAAACTCTTAGTTTTAGCAGCATGGGTTTGCTACGATTCTCCCCTTTCGGTCGTAAATTGAGTTTGATGCACACTTTCAGGGTTAGTGGGTCTTGTTGACTATATTAAATATTATATATATATATATATATATATATATATATGTATGTATATATACAAGCTATGTTCCCCTGTGCTGCCAGGGGAAAAATAAAACAGGGCGCAATGGAGGATATTCTGTCCCAGACATACTCATTAGCCCTGTGTTCTAGGTAGGAGATTCGAAGTATTTTTCCCATGCATTTGCTTTTGAATGCCTACGATTTATTTTCAGCGGCTGCTAGCAGTGTCCACGTCTTACATCCATACGAAACAATGGTTTTCACAAGGGTTCTGTAAAGCAATCCATCAAATATAAATATCATGCATCAAACCTGACAGCTCCCAAAAATCAAGTTCTGCAATCATACACTATAGACCAACAAGCCAGTAGTTTTTGACAGGTATAATAGAGCGCCATTACGGACAGCACCACTGCCCGGAGTACTCACGCTCCGATTGGTAGCACGTTAATAAGTGTTCACCCTTCTGGCCACACAATCCCCTGTCACGACTATATATTTTACAAGCACACCATAAAATAATATAAAAAGTCTAACCCCACTGAAAATAAAAGCGTAGTATTCTTGTATGTTTGCCAAGTTCTGTGTTGCATTATACGAAGATCTACTTAGAAATATATCGTAATTGGTTCTGTGTAGAAAGGCTGTGACATCTATGTAATACGTTGACACTGTCTGACGCTTTCGACGCTTCGGTAAATCTAGAAGTCTAGATCTCAGATTCCGTACGGCGCTTGGAAACTTGTAGTCTTTAACTAAGGCAATATAATATATATATATTTATATAAATATAAATAGCGTATAATATTACTTTTAATGCTGGCATGGCTTAGTAAAGTAGTAAAGTATACCGTAAGAGCAAATTGATCCTTAGGGCTGGTAAAGCAGCGTTCACCAGTTGTTGTTTTCCTGGCATTCTCTGGGATTGTCTGGCCAGCACAATGAATGCCGCCTTTACTTTACCCAAACTAAAGGTATCCATCAGAGCTGGTTAGACTCAGTTACACCCTCCAGATCCGCTAACTAACCCTAGCCTTCACCAGGATTCGAACCAAGGACCTTCGGTACGCCAGGCGAACGCACTTCTGCTCGACCACCGTGACGTACTACTCTAATCTATTTATATCAATGTCATCTGAAATGGACCTCCTCCCCTCAAGGTTACGTACACTATGTACAATAAACTAAATTACAAGTAATATTCACAGAACTTGGATGCATTAATAAAATAAAATCATGAATGTTTAATTAATACTTGGCCTTTCTTGATATTTGTTCGTTGGGAAAATGGCAGACCATTTCCTTAATAAGGACAGTAGAAGGGTTGTTTAAAGTATTGAATTTATCATACATAAACTCAAACAATCTGCTGTGTTGTACAATGTAATTAAACATTTCGTTTATATATTTTGCAGGGGATCAAACAAAACCAGAAGCTTGACGAATTAGAGATCTTTTGTTCATGCGTCCATTGAATTTCTAGCTACGTAGAGGCAAATTGAGTTCTAAATATCAATGTAAAATCAATATTTTGTTTGTGCTACCTTTAGACTTTTTTTTACCAGTTAGTCTGTTTATCTGTCTGTCGGTGTTCCCATATCTATGTTCTTATGTACAAAATTTACCTTTCACAAAATCTGTCATGTTTGCTTTTGGAGGCGTTACTGGCTTAATGGCATATCTCAGATCTGATTGGCTATCGTCAAATAATGCCTCCCTTTTATCTCTGAAGATTGGCTGAATGGAATATCTGACACCGTCATACAAATATTCACCTCTCTGGAACAAAGTCAAAAACACATCAAACGTAACAGAAATATCAGCAAAAGGAGGGCTAGCTATACTTCTTGTACACTGACGATGCATCTTCGACTTTTGTTGCAATAGAAACCAATATCAAGTTTGATTTTTAATTGAAAACGGATCTTTTAATATGCCACAGCTTACTTTAGCTTGCTTTATTTCTATGTCCAAATACAGGTTTGGAGTATTTTCACAAATGATATTTTTAATTTGTATGCCCAAAACTTTTCATAAAATTCAATGTATGATTTGCCAAATAGTATGAGCGTTTTTTTAAATAAAGTCCTTTTTTGTATAGAAGATAGTGAAATAATAAATTAAATTATGCATACATAATAATTATTTTTAATATTTATGTATCTCTCTTTTTATAGTTATGGCTCACAGACCGAGATAAAAATATCCGTCTGTCCGTCGCTGGCATTTCGTCTTGATAACTGAATAACTGCTTCGTTTTTTCTATCTTGGTAGAAAGCCACATCCTGGGGAAAAACGGAACAAAGTCATACAATAAATTAAATTGGAATAAATTTAAAATAACTGACAACTTTTCAAATTTGTTTACCTACAAATAATAATTAGATCTAATTTATTAGCATCAGGGAGTGACATCGTAAACCTGCAATGTCGTCATGCTGTCCAAAGACACATTTATCTTTGGAGATATCAGGTCAGCAGCTTAAACTGTAGGCAGCGACTGTCTATTGGTGGAGTTGTATTGTCCGTCTAGCTCAGTCTATCCCAATCTATCCTTCTAAACTCACGAAGGATAACCCAATGATAGACTGGGCTAAACACACATGGTAGAAACTATTTTGCGGCGTCCTGATAATATGCCGCTGTATACCAGCAATAACTATATGTATCGACATCCAGGCACCAGGGCAGTGTTGAGGAGAGAATGGTGCGCTCATTGCGCTCCACCCCACCGAGCCTCGGAGACTCTCGGCGGTACAGTGAGTTTCGGACCTCTTCGTCTTGCACCCTGTGGATTCCACACAAGAGCTAGTAGTACATAATGCACTCGCAGAGTAACTCACTTTAATGCAAAATGCTCCTTTAAAGATCGAAATCGGACTATTATTTATTACTGGACTTTAAGAATAGGACTCATAGAAAATGTCACTATAAAGCTCTGGCGTTGAATTGCTAATACCTGTAGACCAGAGGTAGACAACCTTTTGATAACAGTGTGCCAAAGTAAGATTTCTAATTCATTCAGCGTGCCGACAGCTTTAAAATCATCCAACTTTTTTCTTGTAGAAGAGACATGAATTATCCTTTTTGATAGTCTTCCGCGTGCCTATGAAAATCGCTCTGTGTGCTGTTACGTCCACAATCCCCTTGTGGCCAGAGCTGTGTAGATCTTGCTGATAATTCTCGTTAGTCCTAGGGGAGACTTTAATTATTAGTATTTATGTTTCAGTATTACACGAACTCTTCTTATAGTCCTGGGCACCAATTTCAGTATTTGTATTCCAACATTTCCTCTCTTGTAAATTATGGTAGTAGATAAATCTTATAGTAATGTATACAACACAATAGGATAGTAACTTGACAAAGAAGCTTCAGTGTAACTGTTGTTGATAGTTTATTTCAGGTGGTATGTTCAATATATACAATATATCTATTATGTACAGTTAGAATAAAATAGTGCAAACACAAACGTTCTCAAAAGAACATATTTTGAAACTCTCTGTCTTTCAGACAAAACAAATCATTAAATACTATCCGAGTGGTGCAAGGGACAGACCCACTACCAGTAGGGGTGAAAATCATGGTAACATTACAAAACTCATAACAAAACGATATGAACTTCCCCTATTAAATAATGAGTCGTTCCCAGACTCTGAGAATTTGAGATCAACACAGAATCCCAGCATTACCTAGAACCTTTCGTTTTCCTACTAAACGTCCTAATATCGCGTGTAGTAAGAAAAGAGAGAGAGAGGAGAATAAACATTGCGTGTTCCAATTCTTGGAAAAACAATATACATGACACGCCCCCACCCAATGAAAGAAATAATGTACCATAATTACCCAAGTAATACTCAACATGGTACATTTTTCGTACTTAACACTATCGTTTTAACAACCAACAATCAATGGAAGATTATAAGACAATTTAAGCAAACATGGCTCACTGGCACAACTAAGTTATAAAAAGTGTCACTACCCAATGGTAATTGTGATTATAACGTGATGGACAAATATTTCCCCGTTAGTATTAATATTAACTAATGTCTCAACAAGTACAAATAATTCAAAAATATTCTAGTCATTCTTATTTTAACTATGTACAGTTGTGTGGATTTCCACCAAAATTTGCAAAAAGTCTTAATCTATTTAAACAAATATAACATTGCTCAAACTCTGTCAATTTTCAACAGTTTACTTATAATATACAAACCAAAAGATAAGTAATACATAACTCGAATCAAACTATAGGTTACTTCCCCTTTAAATTACAGTGTCAACTTGACATTAACAGGGTTCATACCTAAGATGATGATACTTCCCCTTTTCTCAAATACGAGGAGAAAATACACTCTAGTTACGATTACTACAGTAATCTAAATATTAAAATGTAATCCACTATTATGCGTTTTTGGCAAATTTAAAAGTTTAATATAAAAGATTGTTCAGGGTTGAATGAGTGCACACCTTTAGGTACCTTTGTTTCCCTCCATTCCCGGATATATGGAATATATAACAACCTATACAACATAGTGAATATCCACTAGTTTTTCCCATTCTATTGCCATGATATAACAATTTAGCAATAGATTACCAATATTATCTATTAATTTATACCAATTAAGATTACATCTCTTTCTAAGATAAAAATTGTACATATTATTATTTAGTTCCATTCATTAACTAAAATAAAACAAGATAATAAATCAACTAGCTCAAAGTTTTCCCACTTAATTGCATGTGATGACAATTACTTTTATCCATCCATATCAAGTAAATACGTGCATATTATATATTTATTGCATCATGCATCAACATTTAAATGGAATTTCTTTTCCATAATCAAATGAATTTAAAATATATCAGAACATCAATATCATACATGATTATAAGAATTATTAATACTTTCAAAAGACTTGACTTCTGTATGATACAAGTATTCTATAGGTATTCCATAATCAAAATTCAAACGAATGATAGGTTATCATGACACATTCTTAATGAATAAGTGAGATGATCTGAAAAAGAAGTATAGGGTTATTCAGTCAATCATGTAGCACCCGAGATAGATTATCAGCTATGACCTTGTCTCTATCCTGTCGATGATACGGGAAATGGGATACCAGTCGGTCTCTGTCAAATTACTTAATTTCCCAAAGTCTCTATAAAACTGCAGTGTGTGGTCGGCTTTTGGTACCATCACACAGGGTGTAGACCATTTGCTATCACATTTTCCTCCTATGTCATCTTCTAACATATACTTTACATCTAATTTAATATGCTCAGGTCTGATGGGGTCAAATGGATGCTGTTTAATAGACCTGGCACTATCGGTTAACACTACATCGTGCTCTATGACATGTGTCCTACTGGGAACATTTGTAAACATTGACTTATTTTCATGTACCAGCTCAATAATCTTCTCCTTATCTTCTACCGGAGGATGTTCTAGCCTTGTATCTAAACTCTTAAGGGCATCTGTATTATTAAGTTTACTTTCTGCAAACTTATTTTCTATCCTAGATAAATCCGTCGGGACTCTAGCTAACGAAATCATGGGGACCTCCCGTGGTTTACTCTTTTCCCTGGAAACATAGGGCTTAAGTAAATTAATATGGCATACCCTCTGTTTTTGTCTCCGGTCAGGAGTCTTTATCAAATAATTGACCTCGCCAAGCTTTGACTCTATCTCATAGGGTCCACTAAACTTTGCACTTAAAGGCTGATTTTGCAAAGGTAGAAACACAAGAACTTTGTCACCTGGTGCAAAAGTTCTAGCTGTAGCTTTACGGTCATAGTTCTGTCTCATACGCTCCTGCATCTGTGGAAAATGAATCTTCACATGGTTAAAAGCATGATAAAGCCTATTTTTAAATTTATCTACATATGACAAAAGTCCAATCGGTTCACTGTCCGTTAACCAAGTTTCATGTAGAAGTTTCAACGGACCTCTGACTGAGTGTCCATACACAGGTTCGAATGGGCTAAACCCCAGGGATTCCTGAGTGGCCTCCCTTGCAGCGAACAGTACATAAGGCACACCCTTATCCCAGTCTTTCTCGTTTTCATAACAGTACTTTTTAAGCATCGATTTTAATGTCTGATGAAACCTTCCAGAGCTCCCTGGCTCTCAGGATGATGGGCACTTGATAGCCTATGGCTTATCCCTAATTGTTCCATGACTTGTTTGAAAATGTTCGAAGTAAAGTTAGTCCCCTGGTCGGACTGTACTGTCTTCGGTAGGCCATAACGTGTGAAGAAATTTGTCAGGGCGTCTACCACCTTCACTGTTGTTATGTTCCGCAACGGAATGGCTTCCGGAAAGCGAGTGGATGAACACATGACTGTGAGCAGGTATTGAAAACCGGCTTTTGTTTTCGGCAACGGGCCCACGCAATCAATGAGTATATGACTGAATGGTTCGTCGAACGCTGGTATCGGCTGGAGTGGAGCGACAGGAATTCGTTGGTTAGGACGTCCTACCATTTGGCATACGTGGCAAGTCTTGCAGTATTGTTCGACATCTCTTCTCAGTCCTGGCCAGTAGAAGTAAGGGAGGATACGGTGGTGCGTTTTCCGGACTCCCATGTGACCAGCGAAAGGAAGATCATGCGCCATACGCAGTATATCTTGACGATAGCACTTAGGTATTACAATCTGGTGAATACTGTCCCACTCGTTTGTACCTGAGTTGAGCGGTTTCGACTTTCTCATCAATACTTCATCTTTCATGTAGAAACATTCCGCCATTGCATCTGCAGTCTTTTCGTCAACAGCTTTCATTCTGAGTTGCATTATTACTTCGTCATTCAATTGTTCTTTCACCAATTTCTGCTTTGGTGACAAAATGTTATCGTTCTCTGTTGCATCACCAGTTGTTAGTTCAGCAAAGAACGTAGCACTTAAATCGATGTCAGGTGTTTCTGTTATCACTGTTTCATTCGCATGTGTGTCTTCAGAACAGACAAACACATCTTTCGTTGCACTACACGGCGTAGCAGGAGTCTTTACCGACTTCTTTTTCTGCATTGCTCTTGTCAGTGCACATGTTGGGCGTTCATTGGCAGGACGTAGGTTTTTGTCCTCCGCCATCTTTGTCTCCAACACTTTAACCATGGGCTCGACAGTGACTCTGCCGCCCATAATGTCATTTCCTAATATCATGGAAACGCCTTTGACGGGTAGTGCGCGCCACACTCCCACTACGATGTTACCTGTAAAAATATCCGACTCGAGTTTTATTCTGTGCAGTGGAGCTTCCACAGCCTCCATACTAGCACCTCTCAGCACAACAGACTCACCGGTACTGGTGGCATCTGTTAACGGCACACTGCCCTCCAGGATCACGCTGACAGCAGAACCCGTGTCACGTAATATCTGTATTTTCTTCTTGCTGAGTACATCGACTTCTGTCGACACTGTCCCCTCGTAGACAAAGGGTCGAAAATCGGATAGGTCGTCCTCTTCCGGGACTTCAGGAACCATCTGTTCCTCACGGCCTTCCGAAAGCATAATAGATTGAGTACAGCTATTCTCTTTTACCTTAGATAGACTGTTCTCAAAAACCATCGACTCCACAACTATGGGCGATGCCGGCCGCATTTCTTTTGAGTTTCTTGACCCTGTGTTGCACACTTCTTCTGTCTGCTTGCTATCTTTCTGCACTCTGGCACAGTGTAGAATAGCACCTTGCTTCTTGGTAAGGATCCAACAATCTTTCTTCATGTGGCCCTCTTTCTTGCAATTGAAACATACCACCTTTGCTTTATTTACATCTGTCTGCTTCCTGAAATGAACTAAGTTACTATTATTATTTACACCACTGTTCTTATTATTGTTTTCACTTGTCTCTTTTGGTTTACTAGCCTCCTTGGACTCTGGTTTGTGCACTTTGGGTTTGTCAGCATAATATGGCTTTATGCTGGCGTGAATTATGGCATAGTTATCTGCCAATCTAGCAGCTTCATGCACATCTTCAACCCCTCGGTCTGAGATGTGAGTTTTAATATCCACTCGAATACAATCATTGAATTCCTCAAACAATATTAGGTTCTTGAGTTTATCAAACTCACTTACATTCTGTGACCTTAGCCACTGTTCTAACATTTTCTCCTTTTGTCTCAAAAAGTCTACATGAGTTTGATCATATGCCTTCTTTCTGTCTCTAAATAGCTTTCTATATTTTTCTGGTGTCAGGGAATAACTTTTCAGCACCCTATCTTTGATTACTTCATAGTCATTTATTTCCTCGGGTGTTAAACTCAACACTACGTCCAATGCTTTTCCTTTGTTGAGAGTTGACCTTAACAATAAAGCCATCTTATCATCAGGGAACTGATAATCTACAGCTATCCTCTCAAAAAGCAAAAAGAAATCTTGAACATCTTCTTCTCTGAATATAGGCAAGTGTTGCTTCATTGCGCTAATATCCATACCGTTGCTGTCCCTACGATGGTCAGGTCTGTTCATGCGTGCCATCTCTATCCTTTCTCTGCTTTCAATTTCTATCCTAATTCTTTCCAATTCTCTCCTTTCCATACTTTCTAATTCCATTCTCTTCATAGCTAATTGGAATTTTAGGTTTTCACTCAACCCTTCATCTTCATCATTGTTTGATGATCTAGATGACATATTTCTTACCTCGTCTCCGTGGGCAATTACCTCGCCCCCACTGGGAGCTACATAACCTTCATTGATATCGTTCTGTCCCACTTCAACTACACTACCAGTGTTCATGGCATTCTGCCGGTCCAAACATGTCATAATTTCTTTGGTCAAACGATTACGATTAGGTCTTGCCTGTCCTGCCTCAATCCCAAAGGACTCAGCTAATTCTTTTAGTTCAGCAAATGACATGGCATTAAGTTCCTCACTTGATATATTCGAAGCCATAGTATAGCGTTCGAAATATTTGTTATAGTAGAGTAGTATATATTGTATAATAAAATATAAAGTTCCAACTTACGATTTGTCCAGAAATTTGCACAATATAATATTAAACACTTCGTGGAATCTTCACACTTCCCAAGGAATAAAAACGCAAACCAGTTCTCTCCTCTTTTTAAAAAGAATAGTTTCACAGTCCGAACGAGACTACCAAATCTTGTCAATCCTAGGTCAGGAAAAGTAGAACTCAAATATCCCGGACGAGCCCCCCAAATTTTGTTACGTCCACAATCCCCTTGTGGCCAGAGCTGTGTAGATCTTGCTGATAATTCTCGTTAGTCCTAGGGGAGACTTTAATTATTAGTATTTATGTTTCAGTATTACACGAACTCTTCTTATAGTCCTGGGCACCAATTTCAGTATTTGTATTCCAACATTTCCTCTCTTGTAAATTATGGTAGTAGATAAATCTTATAGTAATGTATACAACACAATAGGATAGTAACTTGACAAAGAAGCTTCAGTGTAACTGTTGTTGATAGTTTATTTCAGGTGGTATGTTCAATATATACAATATATCTATTATGTACAGTTAGAATAAAATAGTGCAAACACAAACGTTCTCAAAAGAACATATTTTGAAACTCTCTGTCTTTCAGACAAAACAAATCATTAAATACTATCCGAGTGGTGCAAGGGACAGACCCACTACCAGTAGGGGTGAAAATCATGGTAACATTACAAAACTCATAACAAAACGATATGAACTTCCCCTATTAAATAATGAGTCGTTCCCAGACTCTGAGAATTTGAGATCAACACAGAATCCCAGCATTACCTAGAACCTTTCGTTTTCCTACTAAACGTCCTAATATCGCGTGTAGTAAGAAAAGAGAGAGAGAGGAGAATAAACATTGCGTGTTCCAATTCTTGGAAAAACAATATACATGACAGTGCCAAGTCTGTCACGCGTGCCGTGGGTTGCCGACCCATGCTATAGACTATAATGCTACTAACTTTTGTCGTCGTTGTCTATTTGAAGACATGACTCAACGGACAAACCCATGCGTGAGAAATTTCAATTTTCGACACGCCCAATAATTTGTTTCAACTTTTCGAAATTGTCAGGAGCTTATGAACATCATTTAAAACATTAATAAAAATGCAAGACTAGACTCGGACCACGGATGAGCGTAGGACGCAATAATCTTCTTTATAGAAGGAGCGTCTGTAATTTATAAGATAATATAAGAAAAGGCGCGAATAACTAAAAAATTTTTAGTAGAATTATAAATATTTTGTTTTCAGTTTTTAATACATTTTTTTAAATATACCCACATATATTGGTATGACATTCCATAGTTGTAAGTAAAGTATCCCTCGGACAAAATCAGTCACATGGCCGTTGAAGCAGCGTTCACCAGTATCTGTGGCCATGCACACTATGTGATTGTGTGACCAGCACGATGCACGGACGCTTTAAGGTCAGGTACCCATCAGAGTTGGGTAGACTCAGGGGCACCCTTCAGAACCAGGAAATCATCCTAGCCTTCACCAGGATTCTCGAATTAAGGTTCTTCAGTACTCCATCGAACGCGCTGCCGCTCGGGCGCCGTGCCCCATATAATCTTCCATAATATGCCATTTATAGCACCATTAAAGAGAACACGGTTGTTGAGCGGCTGAGAAATGGGATTGTAATTCTGAAGGGGAGGCACTGCGGTGGCAGACTTGAAACAAGTTTAGGAAAACACTCCCTCTCCCACATCTTTTGGGTTTCCCAGACGCATGCTTAACATTTGACATGGCAGTTGTAGACACAATCCCCTTGCATGACATAACTAGGAAAAATGTTGAAAGCTGCTTCACAAGCCCCAATGAATTAACATGGTATGAAAGCACAACTTTACTGGTACATAATTATACTCTTTTATCTTTTTTTCAAGCAGTTATAGATATCTGAGTGGCATCAAATGTTGATAAACATGTTAAAACAGAACATAATATACAAATACAGGCTGGCTCACCTCGTTAGTGATGTCATTTTCTCTGTGTATCTGCAATCCGTTGAGCCCATGGTCGACTGTATAAATAGGTATGTTACACTTGATGTGCTCAACTCGAGTCATCTGAAGCTCAACAGTCGAGTTGGTGTCAATAGTGAAAGTCACATTGACGATACTGGGCAATTCTCCATCGTTGGTCGAGTCAACCGAACTGATACGTACAGATACTGCCAGAATAAAAAGGTATTCCATAAATGAATGGGCTAATGAACATATAATATTTGGTTGCTTTTATTAGCTTGTACAGTGTACCCTTGTTACTTCGCAGTTCGACATTCGCATATTTTTTTCATTATATTATATGAGAAAGTATATTGACTATTGTCCGGAAATGTCGAAAATAGTCGCGATATATAACCCTGTGTACTGTATGTAGATACTGTACATATCTGTGCATTATTGTAAAGTGTGGTTTGTTATGCCGTATACCTGCACTGCCACCCGGTAGCACAAATCCTATACTATAGGTACAGGCATTCAGGAACCAGGTGGTACTCGAGACGGGAATGCAGCGTCCATTGCTTCCTCCCCACCGAGACCCCATGGTCTCTAAGCAGTGCAATGAATCTCGGACCCGCTGCGGGGGCTGTCCCCCATGCGTTCTTCCGCCGGTGTATTCTTAATGGGAATGTATCGGCGGTTTAAACACTACGCCAGTCTTTGAGGCCCATGGGTACAGTAGTATAGTTTTATTATCCTGAAATTAATGATAAATGATATTACAAATAGACCAAAACATGATTTATCACACCTTAAATCTGGTCTGAAATTTTGTAAAATAAGTAGAAGTGATCCTTTCAGGCCAATTTGATCATGCGTTCGAATGGTTTCTGTAATCGAGGAAAACTACAAGATTGTGTGGCCAACACAACACCCAATCACCTTTTCGTTTCTCAACGTGGTGTCGGGTTCCCATCAAAGCTGACTAAACTCCGGGCAAACGTGCAGGTTGCGGGACAAATCCTAGCTTTCACAAGGATTCGAACCCATGTCCATCGTTAACATGTATTTTGAAAAGTGGAATGTGACTTAAATATTTCTTAAAATAATGTCAATAAAATGTTAATAATCCTTCTATTACATTAATCTATAAAAAAATAATAATATTATAAAACAGTATAAAATTAAGGATATATATATTATTATTAGTTTTACCAGTTATAGACTTCGTTAAGCCTAAAAGAAACACCAGGCTGAAATAACATATTAAATAAACGTTGACTTTGACAGAACATATTTCCATTATTTTATTGCGAAGACACAGATTAGCATGCACGTTGAGCAGACGAACTAAATCCCCAATAATAATTTACTGTAACAGCTGAACCCTTATGTAAACCTCATTTCTCCCCATTGCGCAATTTTTTCTAAAGAAATTAAGAAGCATTTTTATTTTTAAAAAAAACACACACATTAGCACAGCATGTTTAGAGAGGGGTACCTTAAATCATAACCCACTTAACAGACAGTACTTTAAACGATACCCCCCCCCCCCCCCACACACACACACACACTCACAAACACACACCCGTTGTTGCATTATGTTATTTGTGCAGTGTACTTGTTGAACTAAAACATGCACCAGACCCACACCCAAATCTTTTCTTCACCAAAATTGTCTGCGACATAAAGCGAATTAACCCGGTCTCATTTATCGTGCTTAACGTCGCACTTATCTAAAGGATTTGTCACAGTCGGCTGATCAAGTCGGCAAGGGGGTCACGTTTGGCTTGTTCTATGAAAGAAAACGCGATCGAATATCAGCGGCGCAGTCCCCAGGTAGAGTGTGTGTGTGTGTAAGAGGTGGGGGGGGGGTAGGTAAGCGGCAAGAAGTTGTTTATTTACATGAAAGCAAGGAATGTTTTTTGGGGTGCCCGGGTAAATGTGGTAGGTGTATTTATTAAGTTATTAGCTCAAACACACTTAATAGGTTTTAATGTGTGTTTTAAAAGTTTAGAATTTAAATAATGGATATAATTTAATTTGTATACATTTACCCCCACCCCCAAACATAAGTTGCACTGTTTTGCACCCGCTATCTATAATTATCACCCCCTCCATCCTTATATTTCAAACCCTGGATACGCCACCTTTGGGAATCTATTTATAGTTTCTGCTAGGCCTATCTTGTTAAGTTTTTTTTTCTTCTTTTACTGAACCAATATATGTCTTTTGTTCATAATTATAACACACATAGCAGAGACTTCGGTTTTACTGATGTCACCCCCACTAGAACGAGTGTTACGAAAGTCTGTAGTGCAGTTGAATTTCACATAGGAGTGGTGCTCATAGACGCTATTCAAACATACCAAACGGTGTATTTGTGATATTTTATTATAATAGTTTACTTACACAGTAGAGTTTGTTTTATTTTGTTTGATTGTTATTACAGCCTGTAGTTTGCTATGCATACACGTATTATTCGAGTAAATCCCTGGGGAGTCACAATTCGATGCATATTAGAAGAGGAATATTAAATATACCGAACACCTATGGCCTACCAGGGGGGGGGGGGGGGGGCGGGGGAGAATGAGGTTTGAAGTTTTGCGCAAAAATTGTTATACATTAATAGCTCTCTCTCAGCGCAATTTTTGTGGGCGGTAATAAGCCTAGACTATTCCAAGAATCCAATTTTGTGCCGACCTCAAATTTTCGAAATAGCTAGGAATAGTCTATTATTTCACGAACAGGGGAGTTCATGTTAATATTATCATTTTTATTATGAATTTTGTAATGATACCATTATTTTCACCCCTCCTCGTAACAGGTCGGTTCCCCGCTCTTCTCCGCGAGTATTTAAGGCTAGGCAGCCAGTTTTTTTTTTTTTTTGCAGAGTTGTGTGCTGAGTTTTTGCAGAGTGTTTTGGCGAGTTTTTGTCTTTTGAGTCTGTTGGATGGACTCATGTGTTGGCACTATTCTATTATTGCTGTAAATGCTACTATTTATTGTACATACTTCCAAATTATCACCTGAATTAAATTATCAACTACATTTACACTGAATCTTCCTCGTCAAATTACTTATTTATTTCATTGTTTACAATATTATAATATATATATATATTTATTTACAACTACAACGTCAAGGAAAGGAACTGTTTGAACGCAATTCCTGAGTTTGTGCCCAGCACAATAAAGAGAGTTCGTGTAATACTGAAATATAAATAATAATAACCAAAGTCTACCTAGGACGAATGAGAATTATCAACAACATTTACACGGCTCTGACCACACGGCCACACGGGGATTGTGGTCGTAAAAATGGTAAAGACTTAAAGACCTGTTCCAAACTAGCAATGCAAAGTAGGCTACTCAGGAGTAATAATAAATGATAAATTATCTTGGAACCCAAATAATGATAAAATAATAATAAAAATTTAACAAACACTAGACTTCATAAACAAGAAACGTGTACAAATGTAATAAGAATATACATCTAAAATACTATCTCACAATAGTTAAACCTATAAAAGAATATTCACAAATGACAAGAATAACCCCAATAGTCATATCAATAAACCGAACAACACTAGAGGACAGAAGGTCAATGAGTAAAGTAGTAATAATACATAAGGTATTAAGCTCAAATTTAGCAATAACAAACTGTTGCAATGCTCAAATAAACATGATGACATAAACACTTTTCTTATCCCTTACGCGAGAACAAAAAAATGTGGGCACTCTTCATTCCCAAGTGGCAGCAGGACATGGAATGGGTTGCCTGAACAAAACAGGAAAACCAGTCATTTAACATCATTTAAAACACTAATATAAATGCAAAACTAGACTCAGAACACGGAACAGCGTAGGACGCACACATCTTTTCTATAGAAGGAGCGTCTGTAATATATAAGATAAGATAATAAAATGAAATAACAAAAGCATTACATAAAAAAACGACAATTTTAAAATCTAATATTTTTCAGATTTACCAGATTTCGAAGATGCCAAGATCAAAAGAAAAATGCAAATTTTCAAACGTAGCTCCAGTCTCATGCAGATGCCTAAATTCTAAATCCCACCGGTGTCAAATTTGCATACAATGTTAATATCATATATTAACATTGTATGCAGTAGCCAAAGGGAATCATTCATAGCAATTTATTTACTGAACCCAAATTTCGTATCTACAGCATCGATTTGGATAAATACCCCCTCCCCCTACCACCTTCTTGTTATACCAATGTTTAAACATGTCGACGATCTATTCGTTAAAGTAAATCATGTTTGAATTACCTGGGGCCTTAAAAAAATATTTGAAAAACAAGCGTTTACTCCTCTTCGGTAGGGCATCTATTTCAGAGCCGTATTTAGGATTGTGGGGCCCTGTTCCCAAATGTATGTGGGGGCCCCTACTGGCCTCGCCCCTGCCCTCCACTTACCTCAGAAAAGTGCCGTTAACTCGTGTTACATTCTGTAAAATCATAAATAAATGTTCTGTTGCACTTAGCTTGGTTGGACTAGAGCGCTTAAAATTGTAGGGGAATAGATGTATCTAATTTTACATTTTTAACGAAACAATGGGGATGTCACTAAACATTTCTTTAAGGGATGTGTGGGGGCCCCTTTTGTGTGGGGGCTCCTGTTCCAATGGAACATGTGGAACATGCCTAAGAACGTCACTGATCTATTTATAGACTCTGACTTCATGTATAATACTTAAAATAAAACGGTAAATGTACCCGTCGGCCCAAATTGAACATAAAACCGGTTCAGCAGCGTTCTCAATGTGGCTACGACATGCTAATGGATTGTGTGGACAGCACAATGCTTCATTTGATCCCAACTAAGGTCAAGTATCCATCAGAGCAGGATAAACCCCGAAGGGATACCCTTAAGTCCAGTGATTAAAACCTAACCTTCACGAGGATTTGAATCCAGAATCCTGCGATAGCCCGACGAACGCACTGCTGCACGACCATCGTTCCCCATAAATGTATGATATAATACTCTTTTTTTTGACTGACTCAAGATATTGTCTTATTTATGGGTTGGGTCGGTTAATACTACATTTATTTGTTTTGTCTTTTTTAATCATCAATTTAGCTCTGTCACCTGGCCTAGGGTAATATCCGTATTCTTAGTTATATGTTAAACGCGCTCTGAGCTTACATTATGTTTGTTGGCAGCGCTATACAAATATTATTATTATTATTATAATTATTATCTTACTTATTTGTTAAGTCGTTTAATGTTTCATTTATTTTGATTTTTCCTATATTTTTAAAATTTAAAATCTCAAATTAGTTTTATATTTCTGTGTTCTTAGTTTTATTTTATATGCGTTCTGAGATTGCATTATGTCTGTTGGCAGAGCAATACAAATAGTATTATTATACTTATTTTTATCATAGTGTTGCTTATATCAAATTTAATGTAGAGTTTTATGCATTCTAGCTCTGTCTACAGTACTTACGTCGATATTTATGACCAATCAATACATATGAGCATTAAATATATTTAGATTTGATCTGTTTGCTAAAGGAAGTAAAATAAATAAAATGAAATCAATTAAAATAAATTCAATAGCATGTATTCCACAAAATATATATAGGGGGCTTATGACAGTTGTTCAGTAACTAGATATATTGGCAGGTTTGATCTAGTAAAAGTGCGGTATCATATTCATACTCTATTTTTCCAAAATGTATTTTATTTAGTATTAAATAGAGTTTTGGGCTATAATTCATAACTATATCTTTATAAAACTTTATTGCATCTAGATTGATCAACAATTAATAATATATATATATATATATATATATATATATATATACAAGCTACATTGCCCGGCGTTGCCCGGGTGAAAAAAAAAAGGACTGTCTGGGGTGCAGATAACAAATTTATAAACTACACTTACTGAATACTTTTAGGAAAGTAAATAAATATTGTAATAGGGTAAAAAAAATAGTCAAATATTTTTATTTAACAAAATCTATATTGCCTATAGATTTACAATGTCTTTTGTTTTTAAAAGTTTGAAAAATTAATTGTCGAAAAAAAAAAGTATAGTCTAACTGGAGAATCGAACCCTGGTCGTCCGTATAGCAGTCCACTACGTTTACCACTGAGCTATCGAAGACACATGTCCAATGTGAAAAATTATTAGACCAAGTAAAAAAAAAAGCATTTTGTATCAACAATTTTTATTTTTTAAATAAACAATAAATCTCCATCATTTGGTGGCCATTTTGTGAAACCTGCCATAGGCAAATATAGCGTAGGCATAGGCGTGTAATAATTTTTTAGGCTATAAGCTATAACTTGCTATAAGTGAATATTAGTAGCCCATAAATGAGATAATAATGAATTGGCCTGCCCAATTATATAAATATAAGACAGGCCTGCCTTATATAATAGCCCAGATTAATTAGGCCTACATTCAATTTCTAAGATATCTAAAGTTATCTATTTTCGATACCGGTATTAGGACAATTAGGTATATCACTATCCTAAGACTATACTTTGAATTAAAAATGTACTGTGGTCGTACTGGTAGTCGCCGAGGAAAACAATTAAAACAAAGATAATATTAATATGTAAAATATAATAATAATAATTTTTTTACTTACTGAAAGGTATTAAAAGTTGGTCAACGTTGGTCAACGTGCTCTCGGAAATGCCGGAAATTGGCATGATTTAATTAATGGCTTGCCAGATAATAGTAAATATCAAGCCAAACTGAAATGAATGCATTTAATTTACAAAGTTGTTACAACAAAACTTAAAAAACAATATTAATTTATTGTCCGATATTATTGAACAAAATAAATTAAAAAATGAATATTTTGTAATCATATTATACACATTTTTACGAATATTAATCAGGACTATTATTAGACACTATATAGGCCTAGATAGGTCAGTGACACACGTGTTTTCAAATTGACCAATGGGGATCCTCGCGGGGCTTAACACTGTCTTTTTATATATATATATATATATATATATATATATATTATATATATATATATATATATATATATATATATATATATATATATATATATCAGTTAAAGATATAAAAAAGTAAATAAATCAACCTTTTTTTTTCATATAATTCATACAAAAATCACAAAATGAACTGATGTTTTTGTAAATAAAGTCAATAAAAATAAAATACCTCTGTTCTCAATGTATCTCCTATAACTAATGAACATAAAAGAAAGACATAATTATCTAGTTGTGGAACTTTTCTAAACAACAATACGTTAGATAAGAGACGTTTCTTAAAATTGATTCTTCATCGGACAATTATAGATTATATCTTCTCCACGTTTCCGTTCTGTGCTTACGCAACATACCGTATATTTTTATATAAGTCAGAATGTATTTCTTATATAATGAAACTGTTATAGAATTATTCATACTGATACCGGTAAATGCTTTTTTAATTTACATTTACATTCAATCTACATTGTCTAAATCAAAAACATTCGATTTCTGATAATTTACGTTTTTGTTCCCATTAACAAGTCTTAATGAGGTGTGACCTTTACAAATTGAAGAGATCATGAACTTCCGGTGACGTTTCCCGCCATTTTTGTAAACAAAAACTATATTTGACAATTGATTTCCACCTCGACGGCCAGTTCTGGTCTTTAAAAAAAAAGGCTACAAGATTAGTTATGAGAAATCCGTTTCTAACATACAAATTTAGTAGGCGATAATTAATACTCAAATCTTTACTTGCATTAGGTTTCATTTAGCTTTGTTTATAAAATAAGTTAGTCCAGAGTTGCGTCCTTGGTTATTTAAAAAAAACATAATGTTTAGATTCATAAAAACCAAAACAAAAAATTTTTTTTTTTAACATCAAGCAATTAGTTTGGGATTATAAATAGGTGATTTTTCAAATCTGACATTCACAATCCATCTTTTTCTTTTGGCTACTTCTTTTGGAAATGAAATCAAATGTAATCCTCGACATCTTTTCTTACAACCAGTATTGCAGCACACAGACATGTTTCAAACAAAATGATCAAATACGACCGGAAATGTTTTTCGCTTCGACCTTTTATGCATGCATACTCGTTCAGACTTGTAAATTGCATAAGGAATTTACGATTTTATCTCGATTTTACTGGGATGATGTATCGAGTTCGGAGAAGGGGTTTTCCTGTTTTTCTTTTTCTGCATTTTATGGTAAGCTGCCTTTTTGAACTGTCTGATGGCGAATAGTCATTTATGTACCCATGAGCTTCATCGCTTGCCAGTGGCGTAGTTAGGGTCATCTGCGCCCGGGGACAAGACACAAAATCTGCGCCCCTTCTCGGACCGACAGAAAATTTTGAAATTTTACGGTTTATGTTTTTTTTTCCGAAGAAATAGAATACAGACAAAAAATTCTCTATACGATTGTAAACAATTTATTTGAAAAAAATATAATATATTCTACTAATTATACATGACTGGAACAGACATTGACAGTCGCAAACTCGTCAATCACGTTGTCAAAATTAAAATTCTCAAGTCTTTCTCTTTCAATGCTAAGGAGTGCAAGATCACCCAGACGATCTTGTCCTATTGAAGCACGTAAATAAGACAAAATAAGCTTCAGTTTGCTGAAGGACCGCTCACAGCTTGCAAATGAAACATCAATTGTTAGAAGTATTTGCAGTGAAATGCGCAGATTCGGGAATCCGTCATCTCCAAAATGAAACAATAAAACCAAGAAGATCCAACGGAGTTTCCAGTAGAACTTCAGTCCGGGTACTGAGCAGCATTTTGCAGTCTCCGATTTCTGTGCACCGTTCGTGTCCATTGACGTCAGTGTCGTAGAAATTTAAAAAATCTAAGCTTTTTAATTCTTCCCAACGAGTTGTTGAACGAGAGAAAAACAAATATATGCCTTTAACTGTTCCAAAAGATGTGATAACAAAATTATGTATTCTGCTGAGTGTACTTCTGCTAAGTTTAAGCTGTGGTTATCACAGTTGACGAACAATGCTCTGTGATTTTTGGCACTTATTCGCTGTTGAAGGCCGGATATATGCCCAATCATTACATCAGCTTTGTCATAACATTGTGACCGACAGTCGGCTAGAGGTATGTAATATGTAATCAGATTTCCGTTTCTCTACGATAGCTCTTTTAAGGCTTGCTGCGTCTTTGGAATGTATCTGAACAAAATCTAAAAATGATTCTTTGATGGTTACTGTTTTAGTTTGAAAATCCACATCCACAAATCTGATGACTTGAGAAAGCTGTTGCGGGTGTCCTATATAGGGTGTTGTATCAAGTAAGATACCGTAGTACATGTTTTTATCTGATTTCACTCAGCAGCTGATTCCTTACAGTCTCTGCTAGTCGGTGGATTAATTTAGTTTGGATTTCCGGTGACAAATAAGATACTGAACCTGGATTTTCTCGGGCATGTTGTAGGTGTTTTTCTACCAGTGGATCATACCGAGCAACGATTTTCATCATAGAGAGAAAGTTTCCAACATTTTTATCCTCGTGCTTATGCAGATGTTTTTTATGGCCACGCAGTGACAAATTTGGTGAAACTAGAAACTTAATACAGGTAAGTATTCTTTTCAAAATATCGCGCCAACGTTGTTTTTCCAATTGAATTTGATTTTAGCTTGGACCTGAACATCAATTTCTGTTTGATCAATTATCCTCCGCTCGGCTTCCTACCATGTAGTAAAAGCTCTGCGGTGGCAGATACTGTTTTCAAGAGACTGTAGTTTTTTCTGGCTTTCTCCATTTGTTGAAACTATTGGTTAACTCAAATGAAGATCGTGAGTTTGAACTTGATAATGTAAACAATAGACAGCAGAAACAGTAAGCAGCTTTATTAATTGGTGAATATAATAGCCAGGAGCGATTAACGTCCTCTCCATTTGCTAGTCGGCGTTTAAACCATGACGCAGTAATCGAACGTTCACCTTCTACTGACGATAGACTGCCTCTATGCTGAAAGGGTTTAGATCCGAGAGTTATCAATTCATCACGAAGAGGCTTTGTCGTTTGATCAAATTCTAAGTAGCCAACATCATTAATTATCAGGACAGCAGGAACAAGAACACCACCATCTTTAGCTTCTTCATCATAAGAAAATTCTTCAATCTAATTGTCCTCGTCACAGTCAGAAAGTTTATCGTCCTGTTGGACCTGTTCAACAACGAAGTCTTTGGTGTTTTCATCAGTATAAACAGTAGCATCTGTCTGAATCATATCTTATTGTATGTTGTAATCCTGGCGGTATGGCTCAACCTTCTCGCTTTCGTGTTCTAAGACTGGCGTTGCAGGCGGTTGATAACTGCCGTCATCTGATTCTGAAGATACGGAGTTTGCGGCTTCAGCTTCTTTTGTCGTATTGTTATGCAATGTTCTCAGATGACGCCGCCCTGGTCACACACACTGAGGAGGAGCTACAATCCTTGATGGACCGCTTCTCCAAGACCTGTCAAGATTTTGGTCTAACAATTAGTATAAGAAAAACCAACGTGATGGTTCAAAGAGCTGACCCACCCAACGATTACATCAACGGTACCAAATTGGATATTGTTGATCAGTTCACATACCTTGGCTCCACCATCACCACCGATCTATCACTGGACACAGAAATCAGCAAGAGAATTGGCAAGGCATCCGCGACTTTATCCAGGCTAAGGCAATGAGTGTGGGTCAACAAAATGCGAACTATTAATACAAAAATAGCTGTCTATCGAACATGTGTGATCAGCACTCTCCTGCGCGCCAGCGAAACTTGGACCATGTACGCATAGCAAGAAAAGAGACTCTCTTCTTTGCACATGCGCTGCCTCAGACGCATACTTGGGATATCTTGGAAGGACCGCATAACAAACAACGAGGTCTTGAAACGGGCTAACATGCCTAGCATGATTACTCTCCTTTGCCAACGACGTCTCCGGTGGCTTGGCCATATTTCCTGGATGGAGAATGGGCAGTGGCGTAGCTAGGGTCATCTGTGGCCGGGGACATGACAAAAAGTCTGCGCCCCCTCTAGGACTGACAGAGTCTGGGGTCTCATTGAGCCCCCAAGAACGTTTTGAAATGTTACGGCTTATATGGTTCATTTTCAAAGCATCTGGTATTTTAATGAAATAGAATACAGACTAATAAGTCTCTATACAATTGTAAACAATTGTTTTGAAAAAAAAAAATTCTACTAATTATACATGACTGGAATAGACATAGTCTAAAACAAATTGATCCTCCTTGATTTGACTGTCGCAAACTCGTCAATCACGTTGTCAAAATTAATATTCTTAAGTGTTTCTCTTTCGATGCTAAGGAGTGCAAGATCACTCAGACCAGGGGTTGGCAACCTTATGCTAATTGTGTGCCAAACTAGGATTTCTAAACCATTCAGCGTGCCAACAGCCTAAAATTCAACCTGCTTTATCATACTTTTTTATTTTATTTTTTAAGACAATTTAACTCCGTAGCAAGACCAAGGCCAAAAGCAAAGGAAAGTTATGGAAAAAAACGGTTTAATAAGAATAATTAACGCTTTTGTGATTATCTACCTTTTTTTTGTTTGCATTTATAATAAAAAATAATATTACCAAACTTTCACATTTTTGGTAATGATTTTGTAAACATTATCATTTGGTTGTCTAGATAAGGATCTAGCAACTGAGAATAAACTAGCAACCGATAATCTTGATAATAGTTTATTCTCAGTTTAACTGAGTTTGTCTTTAATTTGTTCAATGCTAAACAAGACTACATGGTATTTAATTTGGTCAATGCTAAATTGTGTCGTGAACCCACTATAGTAGAGCGGAATTCATGGGTAGTAATCATGCAAACTGGGTAGTTAGTGTAATGTTTAAAAAATGTAAATGAAATGTTTTAGTCATATAGATATAATATTTGTATAATTTTCAACTACCATTTTACAATTTGGTCATTATAGCGTTCTAAGTTGTAGGCCATTTAAATTTAGTCTATTATAAAAGAAAAATAAGAAACACAATATTAGAAATAATAGCATAAATAAAACGGGCTAATTGTCTCCCTTTAATTCAAATAAAGTTTCTAATTTTGATTCAATATTAATGCCAAACAAGTTATGTTTTGTAATATAACAAATATTACTGATTAATTATTATTTCTTTTTATAAATCCAGCATTATGGTATTCATTAGAATATTTAATTTTTTGAGTTATACAATTGATTTACGTTAAACAGTTGTAAATAAACATTTCCTGCATTAATTGTTTGTCCATTTAACCCACTTGATTTAACCCGTCCTTGTAAATGCGTTCAACTAACTGAAATGTGTCACTCTGTCATTCAGAAACATCTTCTTCAACAGTCAGACAATCTTGTCCCAATGAATTAAATAAGACAAAATAAGTTTGCTGTTTGCAAATGAAACAGCAATCGTTAGAAGTATTTGCAGTGAAATGCGCAGACTCGGAAATACGTCATCTCCATATGAAACAAAAAAACCAAGAAGATCCAAAGTTTCCGGTAGAGCTTCAGTCCGGGCACTGAGCAGCATTTTGCAGTCTCCGATTGCTGTGCACAATTCGTGACCATTTACGTCAGTGTCGTAGAAATTTTGCAATTTTGACGAAGTGTATCGACATTTGTCTCAGCGAAAAGAGTTTTTGACGTCTAGTAAAAATCCAAATTTGCTGTTTAGCTTTTTTAGACGTACAAACCGTATTGATATCTCCCGAGTTTATCAATTACGCTGTTTATAACACGTGCAATTTCTTCTCCTGCAGAAAGTCCTGCATCTCTTGCTAATTTTCCAGGCATCCTCCTTTGTCGTCTAATCCTTCTGTCAACCTCGATTCCCCAAGTTGTGCATCTTGTTTTTCCATTGTCTATCGCAACCTGGCTCAAATTATCACGAATGTTGACAAGTTCTTGCTCTAGCGATTCAAGTTCAGATGCTTGCTGCTTCTTTGAAATTCATAGTAGGATCCTGCAACTGTTTCTAGACACGATCATTTTTTTTAAGTATGATGTTCCAGAAATGTAACAAAACTAGGAAGTTAAAGTTTAATATACCTGCCAGCAAAGTTTCTGCATCACTTCTGGTGTCAGGCGTCATATTTGCATCTTCTGATAATTTTTCCAACAGCTCTACTAGTTCATCTAGTCCTTCATAAATAGCTTTAACAGCTTCTGATCGTGCACTCCAGCGTGTTTCAGACTCCCTCTTCTCTGTGAATGGCACAACTCTTTTTAATTCTCCCCAACGAGTTGTTGAACGAGAGAAAAACATACTTTTCAACTGTTCCAAAAAATGTGATAGCAACTTGATCCTGTTTAGCTGAGTGTACTCATGCTAAGTATATTCGACTAGAAATTATCAAACCTGTATAATTCTTAAAACCAGATGCCACTTTCAGTATATGAAGAATAATATTTGAACCCGAACTGATCTTTGTTTAAAAAAAACACCATCAGCAATCCTACATTGTGGATGTGTCATTTGTTGTATGAGTAGAATGGCGCCCCTTTATTCTCAATGGGGGCGCCAAAATAATGGTTGCCAACTGGTTTGTAAAGAAGATATTTGTTGAGCTCCGAAATTCAATCTTGCAAACGTATTGGGATACATAATTTTACATCAAAATAAAATTAAATAATTAGTTTTAATACTTATTTTGGCGCCCCTTAGGGTGGCGCCCGGGGACATATTCCCCCCTGCCCCTCCCTAGCTACGGCACTGAGGATGGGCGTATCCCGAAATACCTGCTATATGCTGAGCTCGCTGAAGGCAAGAGAGCTACTGGCCGCCCCCAACTCAGGTTCAAGGACGTCTGCAAGCGTGGCATAAAGGCTGTAGATGTAGAGGTCGGAAACTGGGAGAACCTGGCTCAGCACAGAAGTAGTTGGATAGGCACCCTACACACCGGTACAAATGCTGCAGAGGGCAATTTTCGCCTTATCGCGGAAGCTAAAAGAGCATAGAAGAAAAGTAAAGCACATAGGCTGCCCCTTACAAACTCCAACGGTCCCGCTTTCAAGTGCCAGAGATGCGACAACGCCTGTTTCGCAAGGATAGGTCTCTACAGACACAGCCATTTTTACAGGGCTGACTAAATCACAGGAGCGCAAATCTAATCGTCTTTCGAGACTATGAAGCCAATGATGATAATGATATAAAAATAAATTAATAAATTAAGTATAAACCAGTGGTGGAATTCTGATGGAGCAAAACGACAGTAATTGTCTTTTTTTTTTCCTGACGTAACAAATCTTATGATTACTTCCCCCCTCAGGATGCTCGTGGATTCCTGGGTGGGAAGAGCCCGGACCTCAATGCAGTCCTTCATGCACCACGCATTGAAGCTCAGCGCAGAGATTGGACTCCCGGTCGACCGCATGCCCATGCGGACGGGAGTGGAACCTCCTCCTCACCTATCCTTCAACTTACCAGAGATACGGACGAACCTGATGGAAGCAGCCGGCCCCAGCGCTTGCCTGACTGAGAGGCGCGCAGCTGCTCTAAGGACGGTACGGGCATACTCGGGATTCGTTGAGGCATACACTGATGGGAGCGCGATCAGTGGGACCGAAGCGCGTTCTGGGTATGGTGCTCTTGTGTCGTACCCGAAGGCAGAAGAAAAACGGGCTGAGCTAAGTGGGCAATCTGCATCTTTGATGCGGAGATGGAAGCCATCAGAATTGCCGTTGTGGCAATTGGGAAAACGTTCGAAGACACACCAGCTGCTCGTGCTGATGTAGTTATCTTCACTGATGCACTTTCAGTTCTCCAAGCCATCGACGGCTTGGGGACTTGGCCCGAACTGCCTGTCCGACTATTAGCTGCTATTTCCGATCTGATCCTCAGGTACGAGGTGAAGGTCATCTTGCAGTGGATTCCAGGTCATGCAGGAGTCCCTGGCAATGAGATAGTGGATGCCTTGGCCAAGAAGGGATCCCTGACACCCACTCCGGAGGGTCCGTCCACCTTCGCGAGTGCCCGCAGATCAATACGTGAGTGGGAGACAAGACAATGGAATAAGAGTTGGGACGAGTCTGACAAGGGTCGAGGTGTGTGGCAGCAACTAAAACGGCCAAATCGAGCTGATCCGTGGTGGAAGCTCCGCAGGAGAGAACAGGCTACGATAGCCCAGTTCCGTACAGGGCACTGCCCTATTGGTGCCTATTTCGGACGATTTAGGCCCAATTTCGATTCGCGGTGCCGACACTGCTTTGAAGCAGAAGAGACGGTCGAGCATTTGCTTTTAGACTGCCCTGCCTTGCAGGAGGAAAGAGTAGATGGGAATGGTCAACAGTTTGCACCATCCCTTTATGGGAACCTGGCTGTGCTACGTAGTACAAGTGTGTTTGTCCTCCGAATCCTAAGAGATTAGTCTCGATTCGATCACTCCGGTGAGTGAGGTTTAAAGTCTGTAATTTCGGCCAACAAATTTGTAACGGAAGCGTGGGAGAACAGGTTTTCCACGTACCCATGTCCAGCTCTGGGTATAAATCTTCTTTGACAATACCCAATTCTGAAAGAGGCTCATATAAATTTGCTAAGCATAGAATAGCGTACGCTTCATCTTTCCTAAGAAAAAAAAAACTAATTAAAAAAAAAGAAAAGAAAAGAACGCTCGAAATTAAATGAAAATGTGTTTATACGATATAATAACTAGTGTAAGTAACTAAAGATTCAACAAATAATACAACACTGAGTTTTTCAGATTAGTTCTAAAATTAATGTACAGGCTCATTAGAATCAATACAGCTTACAAATAGAATATTCTTCCTATTAAAAAATTGGGTGATGATGTGTTTGTAAAAAGTACCCGTCGGACCGAATTGATCCATAGGTCGGGTGAGGCAGTGTTCACCAGTTTCTCTGGCCACGGCATACTAGGTGATTGTGTGGCCAGCACTATGCACAGTCGCCTTTACTTTACCCCAACCAAGGTCAGATACCCATCAGAGCTGGGTAGACCCAGGGACACCATACAGACCTTGGAAAAAAAAATCATAGCCTGCTGGTGCAGGATTCGAACCCGGGATCTTCGATACGCCGCCGCCCTACCACCGTGCGCTATGATAGTGTGTTTGAGACATGTAAAATTACAGCCACAAATTTGGGACTAACAAATACTAGCAATAACTAATAATATATCAACAAACCAATCATTTTAAAACTTAGAATAAAAATTATTTTTGCATACATGATTTTTTTTTATATTTGTGTTTTCTCAAAATATAAGACTTTCATTGCAAATGCAACGTTCACTCATAAAGCCTTACATTAACAAAAAAAAAGGAATTAATGTTAATGCATGTAAAAAGATGTGAAAACGTACAAACTATATTCATATATTATTATATGGATGCAGAAACGTTACGTAATAATCTTGTGTATATCAGTAATATATAAAAAAAAAGGTAAAAGTTTTAATACAACATACTAAAAACACGTCTTGTGTAGGCCTACGCTTTTTAAACTGTATTTAATTGTCACATTTAGTTAAAAATGTATTCGTATATATATATGTATACATAAATTTCTAAGTTGGATTTTGCAACTGTTTATTCCGGATAAAATTACAAGTAAAAATTAAACAAGAATAGATTAGAATAGACATAACCGGGAAGAAATTGGTCGTTCTAGAAAAACGTAAACGAAACTTAATAATATTTTATTTATTTAGACATATTTAGATATAGTAAAACTAGTGCGGCCAAGTTCCAGACAAGAAGATGCATTCCATGAGGCAAGATTCCTGCAGACCCACAAGTGTAACAACAGTCATGTCTGTTACTGCGGCATGAAGAAACGCTGGAACAGAGATTTCTGTCCCGGTCTCCGAATTCACAACCTAAAAACAAATACAAAATAGACAGACATGATCATGTTTTGTTAATTGATTGTATATTCGAGTATGTGTGTGTGCATGTGTTCAAGATTAAAAGAAGGTCTGAAATCCTTGAGGTAATATCAGCGATGAAAATGTGGATATATATTACATATAGATTTATAATATGTACGCTTAAATATATATATATATATATATATATATATATATATATATATATATATATATTCATGTAATGTATATAAATATATATGGGTAATTCTTATTTTTTTCTTTATACAATTATCTTATCCTATATGTTACAAACACTACCTTTATAAAGAAGATTATTGCAACCTACGATCATTCATGGTCTGAATCGTATCTTACATTTTGATTATTTTTTTAAATGGTAATAAGTTACAGATTTTTTTCGAGTTTCTGTAGGCAACCTATTCCTTGCCCGGAATATATATATTTATCTGAGCATTGTACCATATTGCTTTTGTGTTGTATTTGTAAATTATAATTTAATGCGTTATGTATTATTACTTCTTTACGCTTTGCCTTCTGTCCTCTAATGCAGATTTGACAACCTAAAGCACGCGTGCCAAATTTGGCACGCAGATAGATTTTTAATGACAATGACACCCAATTGACCTTAAGAGTTTTTTTTTATTGATGAAAAAAACAACATGTTTCGGTTCTGAATGAGGAAAACTGACTGTTGAAGCCGATTTTTCAGAATGACATAGTGACACATTTCAGTGCGTTAAACTGGTATTTACAAGGACCACTGGAATAGATTTACATTTAAACTTGATATATCTTGGACTGAAATCAATTTCACAACATTTACCTACCTGTACGTCCCTACCTGTACTATACTGTACTATATTATTAAGATAATATTAGAGTAGGGTTTTTTCAGAAGTACATCAACACACTCAAAACGGAGTTTTCTAACCATTTTTTCATACCACATAACCACATCAAGTCTAATTGGTTTGTTCTTACTGCAACCTTTTTAGATGTAGATATATTTTTTTTTTAAGTGTAGGGATATTGGTGATCTAAAAATGCATTAAGTTGAATTTTAAACATTTACAAAATTGACATCCAAATGTGCCCATTTGTGGAAATGATCTGGAAGGTAGCTGTTTAGGAAAGTCATCTGCTATTCTCATTTGATAGGCATTCGCTCTTCTACTTTCAGCTTTTAGTTCAACTTACACTTGTGAACAGATTGTATCGCACATGAAAGCTGTTTTAAGTAAACAAAGAGGACACATACATTTGACCACTCAGAAGTGACTAAATATGTATCTGAAATTATACAATTAGCGGAAGGCATTCAAGACAAGGCGCTCATTAATTGATACAGACTGATTACATTTAAAAGAGTTTTTATGATCATTTTCTTTAATTAAGCATAACTATAAGTAATTATAAAACAAATTGTATTTGTATTATTGGTATTATTGATTCAATAAATATAAGAGACCTTTTTAATAGCACTATTATATAATATTTCTGTTGTTATTAATGTTTAAATGATAAACTCCTTAAATGGACAAACAATTAAGGATGAAAATGTTTATTTACGTAGTTGAACGTAAATTATGTTTAATTCAGTAATTATTAAATCTTGTAATCAACATAATGTTGGAGTTATATAAAGAAATAATAATTATTCAGTAAGATTTTTTTATATTACAAAGCTTTTTTGGCATCACTATTTAATCAAATGTGAAAACGTGTTTTTAATTAAAGGGAGATAAATAACCCATTTTATTTGCGCTAATATTTCTAATATGTTCCTTTTATAAAAAAATAAATGACTTACAATTTATAACATACAAATTGTCAAACTGTTAAAAGTTTTTGAAAATTATATAACTTGTATATGACTCATGAATGTATATGTATAAATTAAAACATTACATTATGTACCCAGTTTGTATAATCACTATGTATCAATTCCTCGTTCGTTCGATCTGGGGTTAAGAATTTCCTGATAACACATTAACGGACATCTCGGTTAAACTGAGATCAAAATTTAATTAATATTAACAGGTGAAAGATCCTCATCTTGACAACCAAATGATAATATTTACAATACTTGCCATAAATTTTAATGTGAAAGTTTTAAAAATAAAATATTGTGTTTGATATAAATGCAAAAAAACAGGCTGATATTACCACTGATCTATAAAAATAATGGATTTGGTAAGCTTCCAATATTTTTTGAAACTATCACTGATATATATATATATATATAAATAATCACTATTTACATTATCTCTATACAATTTACACACAATTTAATTTAGTATTAAATATAAAAAGATTTTCTCTCTACATTTTCTTTGCTTTTGGCCTTTGTCTTACTTTAAATTAATTAAGTTAAATTAATTGTCCTATAAAAAATAATGTTAAGAAGTATAGTTGAACAGGTTGACTTTTAGGCTGTTGGCACGCTGAAGGATTTGGAAAACCTAATTTAGCACACTATTAGCAATAGGTTGCCGACCCCTGCTCTAGTGTTTCTAAGTTTAGTGATTTAACTATTGGTGCTACTCTCGTCAGCTGTGAATGTTCGCTAGGAATTAACCTTGCAACTCTTTTCGGACTTTAATAATATATGTGTGTTGAATATCGAGATGATAAATGTGTGCTTAGGAAGAGAAATGGCCTAGTTTTGGTTTTCTAGAATGTCAAGGCTTTTGAAGATTTGACTTGAATACCTTTCATATGTATTTGGTGACATGACTTTTCTAATACCTACTATAGGTAAAATAATTAGTTTATAAATATAGGAAACAAAATGTTAGACTGCAAAGTTGGTTGTTTATGAAGAGACAGGGATAGAGAATAAAAGAATGAGGGGAGGACTGCTTTGAAGAGAAGGTATTTACTATAAACTGATTGCGTCTTCTTTCAGCAGCTCTTACGATGATATGGCGGTTTTAGTCTTCTTACAGCGTAACTTACCCAACAAATACTACAAAACGTTAACTCTATAATAATTGTATCGAGACTTTCCTAAGGGTTATAGATCATAATTATTATTATATTCTTAGGTATTGTGTGGGTGAGTCACCTTGAATTCTGGTGAATCTGTTTGCACACGAAACACAGCAGGATTTTTTCACGCTCGCGTCATAGCAATAGTTCGTCGAGCTGAGCATAGCGCTGTAACAGCTATCACCATACAGATTGAAGTTGGGGTCGTCTTGACACGTTGCAGAGGTAGTTGCAGAGGTATCTGCGAAAAAAAATAAATTTAGATACATAACATTAAAGGACTTAATTCGGCATCAGAATACTAATTAAAACATATAAATACAACTTGTTATCTTATGTTATATATTACAGACGCTCATTCTATGAAGAAGATTATTCTCATTCCAGTTTGTTTTTTTTGTATATATATATTTGTATATTTTATTGTATATTTTTTTCTTTCTCTCTTAATAACAAAACACATTGTAGTCATTCGTTTCTCCGTCAATTTATAATTTAATTTATAGAGAGCGTTTGACAGAGTCTGGCATGAAGCGCTGTGGGCAACCATGAGAGCATATAACATCACCCCCAACACTATTGCAGTCATTAAAAGTCTGTATGGCAATGCTACCAGTGCAGTCCTCCACAACGATGTCACTGGCAAATAGTTCAAAACAACCATTGGCGTGCGTCAAGGGTGCCTTCTCTCTCCGACACTCTTCAACATTTACCTGGAAAGGATCATGACCGATGCACTGGAAGACCATGTCGGGACAGTCAGCATCGGTGGGAGACAAGTCACCAATCTTCGCTTTGCAGATGACATAGATGGCTTAGCTGGCAGTGAAGATGAACTGAGGGAGTTAACAGCCAAACTGGAGATAACATCATTAGCGTATGGCATTGAAATAAACGCTGAAAAGACCAAAGTTATGGCAAACATGGAGTTTGAATCCGAAACACAAGTGGGCGGTCAGAGACTCGAGAAAGTCTCCTCCTTCAAATATCTGGGATCCATAATATCTGATGTAGGATCCAAACCGGAAATTCTTGCAAGTATAGCCCAAACAACTGCTGCACATTGCAAGCTAAAAAAAACATCTGGCGAAGCAAGACAATCCCACTTTACTCAAAGATTCGACTGATGCGCTCCCTGGCGATGACAGTTTTTATGTACGGCTGTGAAAAATGGACACCTACAGCAGATCTCCAGAAAAGAATCAGAGCCATGGAAATGAGATGCCTACGTAACATTTTAAACATCTCCTACAAAGATCGAGTTACAAATGAGGCTGTCCGCGAGCGAATCACCTACGTCATCGGCCCTCATGAGGATCTACTCAGTGCCATTAAATCCAGAAAACTCTGATGGTATGGCCATGTGGCAAGATCCGAAGGCCTGGCGAAAACCATCCTGCAGGGCACAGTGCGAGGTGGAAGAAAGAGAGGCAGGCAGAAGAGACGTTGGGATGATGACATCAAGGAGTGGACCGGCTTGTCTCTTGCAGACTCCCAGAGGGCGGCGCAGGACCGAGACAAATGGCGCAAAATTATCCAACTGTCAAAAAATGGTGCCCCAACTACCCTCGCTCGGGTTATGGGATAGAAGAAGAAGAAGATATATATATACATATATATATATATATATATATATATATATAGTACCAAGTGACCGATCATTCGATCGGTAATAAAGAGCAGGCGCTTGTACCTTAGCATCGAATCCTGGTGAAGGCGAGGATTTCACCCGTGCCTGGAGGGTGACCATGAGTCTGATGGGTACCCGACATGAGCTGGGGCTAACTAAAAGCAGTTAGACAATGTACTTGCTACACAACGCCCTACTATGCCGGGGCCACATTAACTGGAGATAACAAGGGTCAATCGGTCCGAAGGGATAACTATACTACGTTTTTCTTTATTTTAAATGGCATTGCATTTCATTCCTAATGACTATTTTCTAAACAGTCTGTATGCACGGATTAAAGACGTCTTTTTTAAATCTTTTGTGATTTGATTATTTTCTGTACATCTAATGCGTTACCGTGAGACCTTACACTGCTAGCAACCACTGAAAACAAGCTGCAGGCATTCAAAAATATATGCATGAGAAAAATCCTTCGAATCTCCCACCTAGAACTTAGATCTAATGAGTATCTATGGGACCGATCTACTCAATTGCAGGCCCTCAAGAAGCCATCACGCGATGCAAGCTGACACGGTTCAGTCATGTGTGGCGGCATAAAAACCTGCCGAAAAACATTCTCCAATGGCACTGTAGAAAATGAACGACGGAGAGGCCGTTAGTGGAAATGCTGGTCCGCAACATAAAAGATCAGACATTGCTTCAAAAGACTGAAAAATTAACAACCGCTCAAGTTAGGCGAAAATGGAGAAAGATTGCTAAAGTGTCCATTCCCTCCCCCGAACGACCATAAGGGTCAAGGATTTAATGTTGATGATGAATGCGTTACCAAGACATCCCCGATGGTTTTGTTTGAGAATTTTCATTCGTTCAGAAGATCACCGCTAGATAAATGTGTAACAAAACTCTTTTTTATTGCCAAACACAGCAATGACTTTATAGATGGTGTTGTTGTTGTTTTTCGTCGCAGTAACAATGAATTTAAACTAATACGTGCTTGCTAATATATAAAAAAGTGTAATGTTTATCGGAATTTCTTACCTGGCGTAGTTGTGGTTGTCTTTTGTCTGCATGTGCTACAACACGATTGGCTGACAGACAAATATGTGCAATAGTAGGGGTCAAGAGTGCTGCAGGTCATGCCAAGAAAAGTATATGATGAGTCGTCATAGCAACCATAACCTGTAAGAAACACAATAAAATATTATATCAACGGTAATATGCAAAAGGAATCAGACCTTTTTAGCAAACGTAATCTTCAAGAAAGGGATCAAACTTTTTTAGCAAACGTAATATTTTAAGAAAGGGATCAAACTATTTTAGCAAACGTAATATTTCAAGAAAGGGATCAAACTATTTTAGCAAACGTAATATTTCAAGAAAGGGATCAAACTATTTTAGCAAACGTAATATTTCAAGAAAGGGATCAAACTATTTTAGAAAACGTAATATTTCAAGAAAGGGATCAAACTATTTTAGCAAACGTAATCTTCATGAAAGGGATTAAACTATTTTAGCAAACGTAATCTACAAGAATGGGATCAAATTATTCTAGCAAACGTAATCTTCAAGAAAGGGATGAAACTATTCTAGTAAACAATAATCTAAAAAAAAAGGGATTAAACTATTCTAGCAAACGTAATCTTCAAGAAAGGGATAAAACTATTTTAGCAAACGTAATCTTCAAGAAAGGGATCAAACTATTTTAGCTTTTACTTTTTTTTTCACTGTAAAGGGCATTTACTTCCAAATGACTTTTTTATGTTAAGTCGTCAGTATGCACGGATTAAAGATATTAACAACCACTCAAGATAGACAGAAATGGAAAAAAAAAAGATTGCTGAGGTGTCCATTCCCTCCCCCCAACGACCATAAGGGTCAAGGATTTAATGTTGATGACGAATGCGTTACCAAGACATCCCCGATGGTTTTGATTGAGAATTTTCATTCGTTCAGAAGATCACCGCTAGATAAATGTGTAACAAAACTCTCTTTTATTGCCAAACAAAGCAATGACTTTGTAGATGGTTGTTTTTTTCGGGGCAGCAACAATGTATTTAAACTAATCCGTGATTGTTCATAAATAAAAAAAGTGTAATGTTTAACTTAATTTGTTACCTGGTGTGGTAGTGGTTGTCTTTTGTCTGCATGTGCTACAACACGATTTGCTGACAGACGAATATGTGCAATAGTAGGGGTCAAGAGTGCTGCAGGTCATGCCAAGAAAAGTATAAGATGAGTCGTCATAGCAACCATAACCTGTAAGAAATACATGAAAATATTATAGCAACGGTAATATGCAAAAAAGAAATCAAACTGTTTTAGCAAAATTAATCTTTAAGAAAGGGAACAACCTATTTTAGGCAAACGTAATCTTCAAGATAGGGATTAAACTAGTCTAGCAATTGTAATCTTAAAGGAATGGATCAAACTATTCTAGCAAACATATCTTCAAGAAAGAGATCAAACTATTATAGCAAACGTAACCTTCAAGAAAGGGATGAAACTATTCTAGCAAACAATAATCTAAAAAAAAGGGATTAAACAATTCTAGCAAATGTTATCTTCAAGAAAGGGATCCAACTATTTTAGCAAACGAAATCTTAAAAAAAAAGGATCCAATTGTTTTAGCAAATGTAATATGTAAAAAGGGATCAAACTATTTTAGCAAACGTAGATTAATCTTCAAGAAAGAAAATAAACTATTTTTTCAAACCTTTCCTTTCTTTTTTTTTTTACTGTAAAGGGCATTTACTTCCAAATGACTTTTTTTATGTTAAGTCGTCAGTATGCACGGATTAAAGATATTAACAACCGCTCAAGATAGACAGAAATGGAAAAAAAAAGATTGCTGACGTGTCCATTCCCTCCCCCCCAACGACCATAAGGGTCAAGGATTTAATGTTGATGATGAATGCGTTACCAAGACATCCCCGATGGTTTTGATTGAGAATTTTCATTCGTTTAGAAGATCACCGCTACATAAATGTGTAACAAATTTCTATTTTATTGCCAAGCAAAGCAATGACTTTGTAGATGGTGTTTGTTTTTTTTCGTGGCAGCAACAATGTATTTAAATTAATCCGTAACTGTTCATAAATAAAAAAAAGTGTAATGTTTAACTTAATTTGTTACCTGGCGTAGTTGTGGTTGTCTTTTGCCTGCATGTGCTGCAACACGATTGGTTGACAGACCAATATGTGCAATAGTAGGGGTCAAGAGTACTGCAGGTCATGCCAAGAAAAGTAAAATATGAGTCGTCATAGCAACCATAACCTGTAAGAAATACATGAAAATATTATAGCAACGTTAATGTGCAAAAAAGAGATCAAACTATTTTAGCAAACTTAATCTTCAAGAGAGGGAACAACCTATTTTAGCAAACGTAATCTTTAAGAAAGGGAACAACCTATTTTAGCAAACGTAATCTTTAAGAAAGGGAACAACCTATTTTAGCAAACGTAATCTTTAAGAAAGGGAACAACCTATTTTAGCAAACGTAATCTTTAAGAAAGGGAACAACCTATTTTAGCAAACGTAATCTTTAAGAAAGGGAACAACCTATTTTAGCAAACGTTATCTTCAAGATAGGGATTAAACTAGTTTAGCAAACGTAATCTTTAAGGAATGGATTAAACTATTCTAGCAAACGTATCTTCACGAAAGAGATCAAACTATTCTAGCAAACGTAATCTTCAAGAAAGGGACGAAACTATTCTAGTAAACAATAATCTAAAAAAATAGGGATTAAACTATTCTAGCAAAAGTAATCTTCAAGAAAGGGATAAACCTATTTTAGCAAACGCAATCTTTAAGAAAGGGAACAACCTATTTTAGCAAACGTAATCTTTAAAAAAGGGAACAACCTATTTTAGCAAACGTAATCTTTAAGAAAGGGAACAACCTATTTTAGCAAACGTAATCTTCAAGATAGGGATTAAACTAGTTTAGCAAACGTAATCTTTAAGGAATGGATTAAACTATTCTAGCAAACGTATCTTCACGAAAGAGATCAAACTATTCTAGCAAACGTAATCTTCAAGAAAGGGACGAAATTATTCTAGTAAACAATAATCTAAAAAAATAGGGATTAAACTATTCTAGCAAAAGTAATCTTCAAGAAAGGGATAAACCTATTTTAGCATACGCAATCTTTAAGAAAGGGAACAACCTATTTTAGCAAACGTAATCTTCAAGATAGGGATTAAACTAGTTTAGCAAACGTAATCTTCAAGGAATGGATCAAACTATTCTAGCAAACGTATCTTCAAGAAAGAGATCAAACTATTCTAGCAAACGTAATCTTCAAGAAAGGGATGAAACTATTCTAGTAAACGAAATCTTAAAAAAGGGATCGAATTGTTTTTGCAAACGTAATATGTAAAAAGGGATCAAACTATTTTAGCAAACGTAGACTAATCTTCAAGAAAGAAAACAAACTTTTTTTTCAAACCTTTCCTTTTTTTTTTTTTTTACTGTAAAGGGCATTTACTTCCAAATTACTTTTTTTATGTTAAGTCGTCAGTATGCACGGATTAAAGATATTAACAACCGCTCAAGATAGACAGAAATGGAAAAAAAAAGATTGCTGAGGTGTCCATTCCCTCCCCCCAACGACCATAAGGGTCAAGGATTTAATATTGATGATGAATGCGTTACCAAGACATCCACGATGGTTTTGTTTGAGAATTTTCATTCGTTCAGAAGATCACCGCTAGATAAATGTGTAACAAATTTCTATTTTATTGCCAAACACAGCAATGACTTTATAGATGGTGTTGTTGTTTTTTACGTCGCAGTAACAATGAATTAAAACTAATACGAGCTTGCTAATATATAAAAAAGTGTAATGTTTATCGGAATTTGTTACCTGGTGTAGTTGTGGTTGTCTTTTGCCTGCATGTGCTACAACACGATTGGCTGACAGACAAATATGTGCAATAGTAGGGGTCAAGAGTGCTGCAGGTCATGCCAAGAAAAGTATATGATGCGTCGTCATAGCAACCATAACCTGTAAGAAACACAATAAAATATTATATCAACGGTAATATGCAAAAGGAATCAGACCTTTTTAGCAAACGTAATCTTCATGAAATGGATCAAATCATTTTAGCAAACGTAATATTTCAAGAAAGGGATCTAACTATTTTAGCAAACGTAATCTACAAGAATGGGATCAAATTATTTTAGCTTTCACTTTTTTTTTTACTGTAAAGGGCATTTACTTACAAATTACTTTTTTTATGTTAAGTCGTCAGTATGCACGGATTAAAGATATTAACAACCGCTCAAGATAGACAGAAATGGAGAAAAAAAAAGATTGCTGAGGTGTCCATTCCCTCCCCCCAACGACCATAAGGGTCAAGGATTTAATGTTGATGATAAATGCGTTACCAAGACATCCCCGATGGTTTTGATTGATAATTTTCATTCGTTCAGAAGATCACCGCTAGATAAATGTGTAACAAATTTCTATTTTATTGCCAAACAAAGCAATGACTTTGTAGAGGGTGGTTTTTTTTTTTCGTGGCAGCAATAATGTATTTAAATTAATCCGTGCTTGTTCATAAATAAAAAAGTATAATGTTTAACTTGATTTGTTACCTGGCGTAGTTGTGGTTGTCTTTTGCCTGCATGTGCTACAACACGATTTGTTGACAGACGAATATGTGCAATAGTAGGGGTCAAGAGTACTGCAGGTCATGCCAAGAAAAGTAAAATATGAGTCGTCATAGCAACCATAACCTGTAAGAAATACATGAAAATATTATAGCAACGGCAATGTGCAAAAAAGAGATCAAACTATTTTAGCAAACTTAATCTTCAAGATAGGGAACAACCTATTTTAGCAAACGTAATCTTTAAGAAAGGGAACAACCTATTTTAGCAAACGTAATCTTCAAGATAGGGATTAAACTAGTTTAGCAAACGTAATCTTCAAGGAATGGATGAAACTATTCTAGCAAACAATAATCTAAAAAAAAAGGGATTAAACTATTCTAGCAAACGTAATCTTCAAAAAAGGGATCAAAATATTTTAGCAAACGTAATCTTTAAGAAAGGGAAAAACCTATTTTAGCAAACGTAATCTTCAAGATAGGGATTAAACTAGTTTAGCAAACGTAATCTTCAAGAAAGAAAACAAACTATTCCAGCAAGAAAATGATCAAACTATTTTAGCAATTTTTACGTGCAAGAAAATGATCACACTTTTTTTAGCAAACTTTATCTTCCAGAAAAAGAACCATCGTTACTGAAACAAATTATGTTAAGAGTCGAATCTTTACAAAATTATTGAAAGGTATCGGAGAAAAAAGTATTTAAAAAATAATAACTTTGTGTAGTTCCAACAGTTGTTGTAGTTTTTGTTGTTGGTGGTGTTGCAGTAATATATCCTGAACATGTCCTCTGACACAGGTTTCTCAGACTTGAGTCATAGCAATAATACGTTGTACAGTTTGAGGAAATATCTTGCAGCCCGCAATCTGTTGGGGACACATTTATGATACAATATTATAAGAAAAGAATTTTAAAAAATATTTTAGTTGATAACATAACATAACATCTATTTATTGACAGTAGCAAACAGAAATATAATTGACATATCATTTCACAAATAAGAATATGAATACAATCTTAAGTTTTTATTTAATGACTCGGATGACTTCTTTTCGGAATTCTAGATTCCCTATTGCACTGTACACTTTCGTTTTATTTAATCGCTAACATTTTCTCAATGAAAAATTAAAATTAAAATCGAAAGCTGTATACAGAGGAAATATTTAGGCAAATATAGGAGCGTAGACGTAATTTAAGACAGCGTTATTGGATGCGCACGGAAAAAGAACCTGTTATAAGTTATACAAATAGAGCAAGTGGACCATTTTATTATAGTCTTTGGTTTTACAACTAAGCAGTGACTCTGAAATGTGTTTCCTGCAGTCCTAGCGTTCCGTAATAAATATTGAGTGTTAGACATGATTATGAGATCAAAATATTGTCAGTTGTTTGTTTTTTGTTTGTTTTTTAGCTTTTTGACAAATTTATTCATATGAGTCAATTAGGTTTCTAAATTGTACTTTCTAAAAAGTATAGAAAACACACTAGAACTTGAGGATGGAAAACCCACAATTTTTGTCGTTGATTAAAAAATGAATGAAAATTATTTTTATAATGCTTTAGGTAATTGTACTTTAATATGTAGTTGTTGTGTTTCTTTAAAAAAATATTCTCCCCTGTATTATAAAGTAAAGATCTTAGTAGCGCACTAATAGTATGTAATTAAAAGCTTTGTTTCTAGCCCCCTGTTTGTATATGGTGAATAACTTTGTTTCTAGCCCCCTGCTTGTATATGGTGAATAACTTTGTTTCTAGCCCCCTGTTTGTATATGGTAAAAAACTTTGTTTCTAGCTCCCTGTTAGTATATGGTAAAAAACTTTGTTTCTAGCCCCCTGTTTGTATATGGTAAAAAACTTTGTTTCTAGCTCCCTGTTAGTATATGGTAAAAAACTTTGTTTCTAGCTCCCTGTTAGTATATGGTAAAAAACTTTGTTTCTAGCTCCCTGTTAGTATATGGTAAAAAACTTTGTTTCTAGCTCCCTGTTAGTATATGGTAAAAAACTTTGTTTCTAGCTCCCTGTTAGTATATGGTAAATAACTTTATTTCTAGCTCCCTGTTAGTATATGGTAAATAACTTTATTTCTAGCTCCCTGTTAGTATAATATGGTAAATAACTTGGTTTCTAGCTCCCTGTTAGTATATGGTAAATAACTTTATTTCTAGCTCCCTGTTAGTATAATATGGTAAATAACTTTATTTCTAGCTCCCTGTTAGTATATGGTAAAAAACTTTGTTTCTAGCTCCCTGTTAGTATATGGTAAATAACTTGGTTTCTAGCTCCCTGTAGGTATAATATGGTAAATAACTTGGTTTCTAGCTCCCTGTTAGTATAATATGGTAAAAAACTTTGTTTCTAGCTCCCTGTTAGTATATGGTAAAAAACTTTGTTTCTAGCTCCCTGTTAGTATATGGAAAATAACTTTGTTTCTAGCTCCCTGTTAGTATAATATGGTAAATAACTTTGTTTCTAGCTCCCTGTTAGTATATGGAAAATAACTTTGTTTCTAGCTCCCTGTTAGTATAATATGGTAAATAACTTTGTTTCTAGCTCCCTGTTAGTATATGGAAAATAACTTTGTTTCTAGCTCCCGGTTAGTATAATATGGTAAAAAACTTTGTTTCTAGCTCCCTGTTAGTATATGGTAAATAACTTTGTTTCTAGCTCCCTGTTAGTATAATATGGTAAATAACTTTGTTTCTAGCTCCCTGTTAGTATAATATGGTAAATAACTTTGTTTTTAGCTCCCGGTTAGTATATGGTAAATAACTTTGTTTCTAGCTCCCTGTTAGTATAATATGGTAAATAACTTTGTTTCTAGCTCCCTGTTAGTATATATGGTAAAACAAACTTTGTTTCTAGCTCCCTGTTAGTATATGGTAAATAACTTTGTTTCTAGCTCCCTGTTAGTATAATATGGTAAATAACTTTGTTTCTAGCTCCCTGTTAGTATATGGTAAATAACTTTGTTTCTAGCTCCCTGTTAGTATAATATGGTAAATAACTTTGTTTCTAGCTCCTTGTTAGTATAATATGGTAAATAACTTTGTTTCTAGCTCCCTGTTAGTATATGGTAAATAACTTTGTTTCTAGCTCCCTGTTAGTATAATATGGTAAATAACTTTGTTTCTAGCTCCCTGTTAGTATAATATGGTAAATAACTTTGTTTCTAGCTCCCTGTTAGTATATGGTAAATAACTTTGTTTCTAGCTCCCTGTTAGTATAATATGGTAAAAAACTTTGTTTCTAGCTCCCTGTTAGTATATGGTAAAAAACTTTGTTTCTAGCTCCCTGTTAGTATATGGAAAATAACTTTGTTTCTAGCTCCCTGTTAGTATAATATGGTAAATAACTTTGTGTTACGTCCACAATCCCCTTGTGGCCAGAGCTGTGTAGATCTTGCTGATAATTCTCGTTAGTCCTAGGGGAGACTTTAATTATTAGTATTTATGTTTCAGTATTACACGAACTCTTCTTATAGTCCTGGGCACAAATTCAGTATTTGTATTCCAACATTTCCTTTCTTGTAAATTATGGTAGTAGATAAATCTTATAGTAATGTATACAACACAATAGGTTAGTAACTTGACAAAGAAGCCTCAGTGTAACTGTTGTTGATAGTTTATTTCAGGTGGTATGTTCAATATATACAATATATCTATTATGTACAGTTAGAATAAAATAGTGCAAACACAAACGTTCTCAAAAGAACATATTTTGAAACTCTCTGTCTTTCAGACAAAACAAATCATTAAATACTATCCGAGTGGTGCAAGGGATAGACCCACTACCAGTAGGGGTGAAAATCATGGTAACATTACAAAACTCATAACAAAACGATATGAACTTCCCCTATTAAATAATGAGTCGTTCCCAGACTCTGAGAATTTGAGATCAACACAGAATCCCAGCATTACCTAGAACCTTTCGTTTTCCTACTAAACGTCCTAATATCGCGTGTAGTAAGAAAAGAGAGAGAGAGGAGAATAAACATTGCGTGTTCCAATTCTTGGAAAAACAATATACATGACACGCCCCCACCCAATGAAAGAAATAATGTACCATAATTACCCAAGTAATACTCAACATGGTACATTTTTCGTACTTAACACTATCGTTTTAATAACCAACAATCAATGGAAGATTATTAGACAATTTAAGCAAACATGGCTCACTGGCACAACTAAATTATAAAAAGTGTCACTACCCAATGGTAATTGTGATTATAACGTGATGGACAAATATTCCCCCGTTAATATTAATATTAACTAATGTCTCAACAAGTTCAATTAATTCCAAAATATTCTAGTCATTCTTATTTTAACTATGTACAGTTGTGTGGATTTCCACCAAAAATTTGCAAAAAGTTTTAATCTATTAAACAAATATAACATTGCTCAAACTCTGTCAATTTCCAACAGTTTACTTCTAATATACAAACCAAAAGATAAGTAATACGTAACTCGAATCAAACTATAGGTTACTTCCCCTTTAAATTACAGTGTCAACTTGACATTAACAGGGTTCATACCGTCATACCTAAGGTTATGATACTTCCCCTTTTCTCAAATATGAGGAGAAAATACGCTCTAGTTACGATTACTACAGTAATCCAAATATTAAAATGTAATCTACCATTATGCGTTTTTGGCAAACTTAAAAGTTTAATATACAAGATTGTTCAGGGTTGAATGAGTGTACACCTTTAGGTACCTTTGTTTCCCTCCGTTCCCGGATATATGGAATATATAACAACCTATACAACATAGTGAATATCCACTAGTTTTTCCCATTCTATTACCATGATATAACAATTTAGCAATAGATTTCCAATATTATCTATTAATTTATACCAATTGATATTACATCTCTTTCTAAGATAAAATTGTACATATTATTATTTAGTTCCATTCATTAACTAAAATAAAACAAGATAATAAATCAACTAGCTCAAAGTTTTCCCACTTAATTGCATGTGATGACAATTACTTTTATCCATCCATATCAAGTAAATACGTGCATATTATATATTTATTGCATCATGCATCAACATTTAAATGGAATTTCTTTTCCATAATCAAATGAATTTAAAATATATCAGAACATCAATATTATAAATGATTATAAGAATTATTAATACTTTCAAAAGACTTGACTTCTGTATGATACAAGTATTCTATAGGTATTCCATAATCAAAATTCAAACGAATGATAGGTTATCATGACACATTCTTAATGAATAAGTGAGATGATCTGAAAAAGAAGTATAGGGTTATTCAGTCAATCATGTAGCACCCGAGATAGAGTATCAGCTATGACCTTGTCTCTATCTTGTCGATGATACGGGAAATGGGATACCAGTCGGTCTCTGTCAAATTACTTAATTTCCCAAAGTCTCTATAAAACTGCAGTGTGTGGTCGGCTTTTGGTACCATCACACAGGGTGTAGACCATTTGCTATCACATTTTTCTCCTATGTCATCTTCTAACATATACTTTACATTTAATTTAATATGCTCAGGTCTGATGGGGTCAAATGGATGCTGTTTAATAGACCTGGCACCCTCGGTTAACACTACATCGTGCTCTATGACATGTGTCCTACTGGGAACATTTGTAAACATTGACTTATTTTCATGTACCAGCTCAATAATCTTCTCCTTATCTTCTACCGGAAGATGTTCTAGCCTTGTATCTAAACTCTTAAGGGCATCTGTATTATTAAGTTTACTTTCTGCAAACTTATATTCTACCCTAGATAAATCCGTCGGGACCCTAGCTAATGAAATCATGGGGACCTCCCGTGGTTTACTCTTTTCCCTGGAAACATAGGGCTTAAGTAAATTAATATGGCATACCCTCTGTTTTTGTCTCCGGTCAGGAGTCTTTATCAAATAATTGACCTCGCCAAGCTTTGACTCTATCTCATAGGGTCCACTAAACTTTGCACTTAAAGGCTGATTTTGCAAAGGTAGAAATACCAGAACTTTGTCACCTGGTGCAAAAGTTCTAGCTGTAGCTTTACGGTCATAGTTCTGTCTCATACGCTCCTGCATCTGTGGAAAATGAATCTTCACATGGTTAAAAGCATGATAAAGCCTATTTTTAAATTTATCTACATATGACAAAAGTCCAATCGGTTCACTGTCCGTTAGCCAAGTTTCATGTAGAAGTTTCAACGGACCTCTGACTGAGTGTCCATACACAAGTTCGAATGGGCTAAACCCCAGGGATTCCTGAGTGGCCTCCCTTGCAGCGAACAGTACATAAGGCACACCCTTATCCCAGTCTTTCTCGTTTTCATAACAGTACTTTTTAAGCATCGATTTTAATGTCTGATGAAACCTTTCCAGAGCTCCCTGGCTCTCAGGATGATAGGCACTTGATAGCCTATGGCTTATCCCTAATTGTCCCATGACTTGTTTGAAAATGTTCGAAGTAAAGTTAGTCCCCTGGTCGGACTGTACTGTCTTCGGTAGGCCATAACGTGTGAAGAAATTTGTCAGGGCGTCTACCACCTTCACTGTTGTTATGTTCCGCAACGGAATGGCTTCCGGGAAGCGAGTGGATGAACACATGACTGTGAGCAGGTATTGAAAACCGGCTTTTGTTTTCGGCAACGGGCCCACGCAATCAATGAGTATACGACTGAATGGTTCGTCGAACGCTGGTATCGGCTGGAGTGGAGCGACAGGAATTCGTTGGTTAGGACGTCCTACCATTTGGCATACGTGGCAAGTCTTGCAGTATTGTTCGACATCTCTTCTCAGTCCTGGCCAGTAGAAGTAAGGGAGGATACGGTGGTGCGTTTTTCGGACTCCCATGTGACCAGCGAAAGGAAGATCATGCGCCATACGCAGTATATCTTGACGATAGCACTTAGGTATTACAATCTGGTGAATACTGTCCCACTCGTTTGTACCTGAGTTGAGCGGTTTCGACTTTCTCATCAACACTTCATCTTTCATGTAGAAACATTCCGCCATTGCATCTGCAGTCTTTTCATCAACAGCTTTCATTCTGAGTTGCATTATTACTTCGTCATTCAATTGTTCTTTCACCAATTTCTGCTTTGGTGACAAAATGTTATCGTTCTCGGTTGCATCACCAGTTGTTAGTTCAGCAAAGAACGTAGCACTTAAATCGATGTCAGGTGTTTCTGTTATCACTGTTTCATTCGCATGTGTGTCTTCAGAACAGACAAACACATCTTTCGTTGCACTACACGGCGTAGCAAGAGTCTTTACCGACTTCTTTTTCTGCATTGCTCTTGTCAGTGCACATGTTGGGCGTTCATTGGCAGGACGTAGGTTTTTGTCCTCCGCCATCTTTGTCTCCAACACTTTAACCATGGGCTCGACAGTGACTCTGCCGCCCATAATGTCATTTCCTAATATCATGGAAACGCCTTTGACGGGTAGTGCGCGCCACGCTCCCACTACGATGTTACCTGTAAAAATATCCGACTCGAGTTTTATTCTGTGCAGTGGAGCTTCCACAGCCTCCATACTAGCACCTCTCAGCACAACAGACTCACCGGTACTGGTGGCATCTGTTAACGGCACACTGCCCTCCAGGATCACGCTGACAGCAGAACCCGTGTCACGTAATATCTGTATTTTCTTCTTGCTGAGTACATCGACTTCTGTCGACACTGTCCCCTCGTAGACAAAGGATCGAAAATCGGATAGGTCGTCCTCTTCCGGGACTTCAGGAACCATCTGTTCCTCACGGCCTTCTGAAAGCATAATAGATTGAGTACAGCTATTCTCTTTTACCTTAGATAGACTGTTCTCAAAAACCATCGACTCCACAACTATGGGCGATGCCGGCCGCATTTCTTTTGAGTTTCTTGACCCTGTGTTGCACACTTCTTCTGTCTGCTTGCTATCTTTCTGCACTCTGGCACAGTGTAGAATAGCACCTTGCTTCTTGGTAAGGATCCAACAATCTTTCTTCATGTGGCCCTCTTTCTTGCAATTGAAACATACCACCTTTGCTTTATTTACATCTGTCTGCTTCCTGAAATGAACTAAGTTACTATTATTATTTACAGTACTGTTCTTATTATTGTTTTCACTTGTCTCTTTTGGTTTACTAGCCTCCTTGGGCTCTGGTTTGTGCACTTTGGGTTTGTCAGCATAATATGGCTTTATGCTGGCGTGAATTATGGCATAGTTATCTGCCAATCTAGCAGCTTCATGCACATCTTCAACCCCTCGGTCTGAGATGTGGGTTTTAATATCCACTCGAATACAATCATTGAATTCCTCAAACAATATTAGGTTCTTGAGTTTATCAAACTCACTTACATTCTGTGACCTTAGCCACTGTTCTAACATTTTCTCCTTTTGTCTCAAAAAGTCTACATGAGTTTGATCATATGCCTTCTTTCTGTCTCTAAATAGCTTTCTATATTTTTCTGGTGTCAGGGAATAACTTTTTAGCACCCTATCTTTGATCATTTTATAGTCATTTATTTCCTCGGGTGTTAAACTCAACACTACGTCCAATGCTTTTCCTTTGTTGAGAGTTGACCTTAACAATAAAGCCATCTTATCATCAGGGAACTGATAATCTACAGCTATCCTCTCAAAAAGCAAAAAGAAATCTTGAACATCTTCTTCTCTGAATATAGGCAAGTGTTGCTTCATTGCGCTAATATCCATACCGTTGCTGTCCCTACGATGGTCAGGTCTGTTCATGCGTGCCATCTCTATCCTTTCTCTGCTTTCAATCCTAATTCTTTCATTTTCCCTTTCAGTTTCTATCCTAATTCTTTCCAATTCCATTCTCTTCATAGCTAATTGGAATTTTAGGTTTTCACTCAACCCTTCATCTTCATCATTGTTTGATGATCTAGATGACATATTTCTTACCTCGTCTCCGTGGGCAATTACCTCGCCCCCACTGGGAGCTACATAACCTTCATTGATATCGTTCTGTCCCACTTCAACTACACTACCAGTGTTCATGGCATTCTGCCCGTTCAAACATGTCATAATTTCTTTGGTCAAACGATTACGATTAGGTCTTGCCTGTCCTGCCTCAATCCCAAAGGACTCAGCTATTTCTTTTAGTTCAGCAAATGACATGGCATTAAGTTCCTCACTTGATATATTCGAAGCCATAGTATAGCGTTCGAAATATTTGTTATAGTAGAGTAGTATATATTGTATAATAAAATATAAAGTTCCAACTTACGATTTGTCCAGAAATTTGCACAATATAATATTAAACACTTCGTGGAATCTTCACACTTCCCAAGGAATAAAAACGCAAACCAGTTCTCTCCTCTTTTTAAAAAGAATAGTTCACAGTCCTGAAAACGAAATACAAATATGCCGCTCTCAGTACTACTAATGTCACAAAATATTTATAGGTCAGCTAGATCAAGAAAAGTAGAACTCAAATCTACCGAACGAGACTACCAAATCTTGTCAATCCTAGGTCAGGAAAAGTAGAACTCAAATATACCGGGCGAGACCACCAAATTTTGTTACGTCCACAATCCCCTTGTGGCCAGAGCTGTGTAGATCTTGCTGATAATTCTCGTTAGTCCTAGGGGAGACTTTAATTATTAGTATTTATGTTTCAGTATTACACGAACTCTTCTTATAGTCCTGGGCACAAATTCAGTATTTGTATTCCAACATTTCCTTTCTTGTAAATTATGGTAGTAGATAAATCTTATAGTAATGTATACAACACAATAGGTTAGTAACTTGACAAAGAAGCCTCAGTGTAACTGTTGTTGATAGTTTATTTCAGGTGGTATGTTCAATATATACAATATATCTATTATGTACAGTTAGAATAAAATAGTGCAAACACAAACGTTCTCAAAAGAACATATTTTGAAACTCTCTGTCTTTCAGACAAAACAAATCATTAAATACTATCCGAGTGGTGCAAGGGATAGACCCACTACCAGTAGGGGTGAAAATCATGGTAACATTACAAAACTCATAACAAAACGATATGAACTTCCCCTATTAAATAATGAGTCGTTCCCAGACTCTGAGAATTTGAGATCAACACAGAATCCCAGCATTACCTAGAACCTTTCGTTTTCCTACTAAACGTCCTAATATCGCGTGTAGTAAGAAAAGAGAGAGAGAGGAGAATAAACATTGCGTGTTCCAATTCTTGGAAAAACAATATACATGACATTTGTTTCTAGCTCCCTGTTAGTATATGGAAAATAACTTTGTTTCTAGCTCCCTGTTAGTATAATATGGTAAATAACTTTGTTTCTAGCTCCCTGTTAGTATATGGAAAATAACTTTGTTTCTAGCTCCCGGTTAGTATAATATGGTAAATAACTTTGTTTCTAGCTCCCTGTTAGTATATGGAAAATAACTTTGTTTCTAGCTCCCTGTTAGTATATGGTAAATAACTTTGTTTCTAGCTCCCTGTTAGTATAATATGGTAAATAACTTTGTTTCTAGCTCCCTGTTAGTATAATATGGTAAATAACTTTGTTTTTAGCTCCCGGTTAGTATATGGTAAATAACTTTGTTTCTAGCTCCCTGTTAGTATAATATGGTAAATAACTTTGTTTCTAGCTCCCTGTTAGTATATATGGTAAAAAAAACTTTGTTTCTAGCTCCCTGTTAGTATATGGTAAATAACTTTGTTTCTAGCTCCCTGTTAGTATAATATGGTAAATAACTTTGTTTCTAGCTCCCTGTTAGTATATGGTAAATAACTTTGTTTCTAGCTCCCTGTTAGTATAATATGGTAAATAACTTTGTTTCTAGCTCCCTGTTAGTATAATATGGTAAATAACTTTGTTTCTAGCTCCCTGTTAGTATATGGTAAATAACTTTGTTTCTAGCTCCCTGTTAGTATAATATGGTAAATAACTTTGTTTCTAGCTCCCTGTTAGTATAATATGGTAAATAACTTTGTTTCTAGCTCCCTGTTAGTATATGGTAAATAACTTTGTTTCTAGCTCCCTGTTAGTATAATATGGTAAATAACTTTGTTTTTAGCTCCCCGTTAGTTTATGTTAAATAATTTCTAGTGTCCAAGCGTTTAGGTAGTATATTTATTGTAAATAACAATTAGTTTTTAGAGCCCTGGTAGAATGGGGTAAATATCTAACTATCTTGTATAGCTATATAATATTATCGATTTACAAGGTAAAACAACTTTCTCAAAGATTTTAATTAATATATCTCGAAATATCATTAAGACTGAAAAAATGTTGGTATCTAATTTTTAACCCTATAAGTTTATAACGGTTTGTTCAAGTTCGAAGATTATTACGTCCTAAGTCCAAATCTTATACAGTGCGGTAGGGATTGGATGGCGGCATGGATAGCACCGCGGCTCAACATGATGACAGTCTACCTACTAATCGAAGAACCAGTCTTAGGCTTAAAATGCTTACGTTACCATGAACACGAATTAAATCTAGTTAAGACTCCAACTGACATTGAAAATGAGACGACGCTTACACTTTTATTTAATTACACTTACCAGGAGCTAATGAATCTGTTCCACACAGTCCTTGATTACACACCTGGAGGAATGTAAGTGTAATTAAAATTACTACATATCATTACATTGTATGAATTATAATATTTTAAGTAATGATGAGCATCATATATTAATTACATTCTTAACCACATTTTGCTAAATACATTTTACCTTTAATATTATACTTTACACGAAGTTATACTTTAAACAACATCATCCATTGAACAATGTTATAATTTTTAAAACAATTTACTTGAAACAATGTTATATATTCTACAGCACAATTCCTTTTAACAAGATTATAGTGTATTTTATTCAAAACAATAAATCTTTATTTTAACACTTCTAAACACCGAACCTTTCACATTCTTTTTTTTTTAAATAGACATTCAAACAATCGCCAATTGTCTTAACAGATATGCATGCATAAAAGGTCGACAAAAAAGACTTTTCCGGTCTTTTTCGATCATTTACTTCGAAACATGTACTAGTTGTACGAAAATATGTAGTTAATTATTTTTTTATTTCATTTCCAAAAGATGGTATTTGTTTACGAAAATGGCGGAAAATGTCAACGGAAGCAAGTGACCTCTTCCATTTGAAAAGGTTACGCCTAATTAAGACTTGTCAATAGTTTTATAAAACTTTACTAAACGTATAAATGCCCATCTTTCGACTTAAGGCTGGACACCTGTCTAAAAAGTTTGTTTTTTTATTTGGCTTACCTTATAATTTTTAATTACCCTATCAGCATAAAAATAATTACATATTGACACATGAACATTTCAAAAATAAACAAAAAAATTTAATGAATCGCCAAGATCATGCATGGGTTTAAAGAAAACGTAGTGATGAAGAAAACTGCGAAAATGCAACTTTGTGTGATGATTAGTTACAGTGGAATAGCAAAATAAACAGAGGAAAATGAGAAATACAATACTTAGAAAAAAACAGAAAACAACAACTTGCAGTTCTAAAATGAACTAGGCATGCATGTTTGAAGGTGTAATATAAGGCTTTTGAAGCTTAAATCGTGTGTAACAACTGTATTTTATTAGTACATCAATGGTGAAACTGTCTCAATATGTAAAAATCTCAATAAATACGCTAAAATATATTTTGTTTTACACATAATTAGACAGATGCCTGTTTGTAACGGCTTTTGAAGTAAGTACTTTTTTAAAACAATCCAAATTTCAAATAGGAACAATTTGAATTTTTTTTATTGCAGACGCAACAAATAATATAATATTAAATCGTAATTTGGTTATGCTTATGTTGTGGTTAAGTTATTATGCCGCACGGTGTGATTGACAAGGTCTTGAGAACGTCTTGCAAAGCTCTCGATGAAGTCGTATTTAGGTCGTGATTTCGTCGTATTTAGGTCGTGATTTTGTCGTATTTAGGTCGTGATTTCGTCGTGTTTAGGTCAGGATTTCGTCATTACTTGTCGCATAGAGCTTGTTATGAGGTCGTGCCTATTTCTTTGAATCGGTTGTAATTCAGCGTTAAAAAATATTAGTTGGTCGCGATTACGTTGCTATTCGGGTTTGATTAAGTCGTGATTAAGTCGTAATTTTGGTGAAAGTAGGTCGTGATTATGTTGCATTTTGAGTGTTAGTAAGACGAGGTTAGGTTGCAATTTGGTTGTGATTAAGTCGTAATTTGTGTGCGAGTACACCGTGATTAGGTCTCAAATCGGGTGTAAGTACATCGTGATTGGTTTGCAATTTTGGTGTGAGTATGTCTTACTTCGATCTCAAGCAGATAAAATATATAGGTTGTCAGAAAGAAAAAAACTTAAGAATTTGCTTTTTTACCTTTCCACAACCACAGGTTGTCCCAGATAATGGCGCTTGACTGTAGCATCTGCCGTTGGCACTAGGGTTGTAACAATACATGCCTGGGCATATGTCAAGTAAACTTGCATCCTAAGTACACAAAGAGAGGTTGGGGCACAAGACATACGAATATTACTTTTTAACTAGGTTAAGAGAGAGAAAAAAAGCTTTAAAAAAATTACCAAAAACAAAATACCTTAATAGGTAAGTGAACTAGAATATTGGAGATTGTAGCCGCTATGGGAATCACATTCACTTAATCTCCAGACACTTAATCCCCAGACACTTAATCATAATAAAGCAAAGCAAGCCGGAAAGGGTTTCTCAAGTCTACCATGAACCACATGCTAAAATTGGCAGCCATTGCATTGCACATTGCTTTATAAAGTATTAAAGTGTCTTGGGATTAGGTTCCTAGGAATTAGGTGACTAAAGGGATTACGTGTAGGGATTGAGTGTCGGGGATTAAGTGCCTGTGGATTAAATGATCTGTCATCCAGCTATAGACTCAGAACAAATAAATCTCTTTCACTTCAAAGTGTAATTTTTTATAGTGAATAAAATTCACTCTTGGCCTATTCACTACTGATCTATAGTTTATAGATAGCCTTGTCGGTTAGATCACTGGGGCTTGTATTAATATTTTATAACAAAGCAATAAATGCAACACAAGACTAAATGGTAATGACCAAATATTTATGTTAAGAGGACATACACGTCTGAAATAAGCAGAACCTATTTTACTAATATAGCATTCTTTTTTGTAGTATAATCTAATAGTATTTAGATGTCAGATAAGAAAAAAATATGTTTTGTAACTAAAAAAAACATTTGTCTGTTACCTTGGTTACAATTCAAGATGGCCGCATAACAAACAGGTTTGGGGATCTACATACTTCTCTGTCAAAATTAAGGTAAGGATCCTTAACAAAAACGTTACAACAGTCCTACTTTATGGGTTAGAAACATGGTCGACGACAGAGATAACTAAAAATAGACTCCAGACCTTTGTTAACAGATGCCTAAGAAATGTATTCAAAATAAAATGGTTCGACAATGTAGAAAACTCCAAGCTGTGGGAGAGGTGTGGACAAAGAACAGTAGAACAACAAATCATGGAAATGAAATGGAGGTGGATTGGACACACCTCCAGGAAAGATAACAACAACAGAGCTAAACTGGCCGTAGATTGGAAAGCCCCAGGGCAAACGACATAGAGGAAGACCCAAGCGAACATGGAGACGAAGAATATTGGATGAAGCTGGAAGAACTGGAAAGAGCTGGGAAGAATTGAAGCGACTGGCAAGAGACCGTGGAGAATGGTGTGCTTTGACAGATGCCTAGTGTTCCACAAGGAACTCAAAGGACAGATGATGCTTATGAGTAATGTTAATCAATTATCAGGAAAACTGTGGAATAGATTTTACTTCGGGTACGTTATTGTTGACATAAGGTCTTCAACTTAAAGTATATGGGACAATACGTTGTGTTATTATACAATTGGAATACTTGACAGTGTTGAAACTTATGGTTTTTTACCTCACAAACGTGCGACGAAATCCCAAACCGGAGCTGGCATTGCTTTTCCGCTGGAATATCTTGACCCAGGAGCCGGTGACTGACATCCGGGAAATCACCAATAACATCTAGCGTGTTGGCCAAACACATTTGGCCTGACCTGAAAAGGTATGTAATCAACGCTAATAAAAGAAACGTCTCTCCCTAAATGCAGGACAATGCTGAATCATTTGAATTTTTTAACACACTCTAGGTAATGTATAAAATGTTTTTAGAAAATCTGCTACAACAGGTATCGTAAAATATTTGAACTAAATTGTATTAATTGTATTGGGAAAATTTAAAACATTTAGTTTTCTGCTTGTTTAATGGTCCTGCTGGACCAGAAGCGAGCGTGACGACTGAGAAAGAAGCAAATGATAGCCTTCTAATGTCCGACATTACAGTTCCAACGGCTTTTAGAGATATGAAAGCTCTAGTAGCTATAATATATTAGTAATACAGAATTAAAAGACTGAATCACTGCTCCTACTGTGCCGGCTTTCAAATCGTCACCGAAGGGCTGGTCTAAAAACCTAAAGTGACACACTGTCATCTGTATATAATTGTTGTTTGTGATGTTTTTTATTTTATGTGTAGTTAAGTTGTAGAATCTTTCCTCGGTCCTAACGGGGTCTCCACAATAATATGAAAAAGAAGAAGAACTGGGAACAATGAACAAGTAATGATATGAGATTTAAAGACTTTAGCATGAAATGCAATTAATGAACCGAAGAGATCATGTGATTGCGTTCAGACTGCATGTATGACATTTACAAACTGGAGTATTCAGTTGAGAGTCCGATACAAACACTATTGTTAATATTTAGCATTTTATTAAAACGTCAGGATTTTAGTCACTTTCCACCAAGGATAGGTCTCCACAGACACAGTCAATTCTGCAGGGCTGGCCAAATCACAGGAGCGCAAATCTAATCGTCTTTCGAGACTATGGAGCCAACGATGATGATGAATTAAAAGTTCAGCTCCCCATTCTGGAACAAAATCTTGGTTTCGCTCCTGCAAGATACGCTTTGTTCCTTAATAAAAAATACCAAAAAATTATTTTACGAGAATTACACCTTTGCTGTTTATTTGTATAAAGGTCACAAGCATGATATTGCATTGGCAATTATTTATTGAATGAAGAGTTTTTCTTCTTCTTCATATTGTGGATACTCCGTCAGGACCGGGGAAAAAGTCCACAATTTAACTAGATACACAATTTTAAGACATCACAAACAATAATTACAAATAGATAACGGAGCTTCACTTGAGGTATTTAGTCCAGCCCTTCAGTTAAGATTTAAAAGCCGGCGCAGAAGTGGCAGTGATGAAAGCCTGGTCCAGGGTGTTCTACAGCCTGAAGTCCGACGGAGAAAAAAAAGGAATATTTGTAGATGTCGGTGCGTGCGTGTGGGGCATGCAGTTTGAGCTGATGACCTCGGGTAGAGCACCTGTTGGATGCGACATGGCTGTGTGGACATTTCCACGTGGCGGTTCATGAATTTGTACATATTGGTGACTTTCTTTACCGATCTTCGTTGTTGTAGGGGCTCAAGTTGGAGTTTGGCCAACAAAGCAGACAGGTCTTACCGTTTTACCATCAGATAGGTCTTACCATTACATAACCTTCGTTATAGATAGGTCGCGCATTTAGATTATACATGTATCCATAGCAACACGAACAAGGGAGAAAGAGTTGAACTTTGAACTTACGCGGTGTCAGCCAGAGTAGTGAGGTAATTGACGAAGTAGGTCACTGTGCAGGATGAGAACTTCCACGGGTTCTGCTTGGTGCTGCCAGTGGGATTCGAGTCCGAGGGCGCCATCAGGTAGCGGTCTGACGTGGAGCAATAGTTCTTGGTACCATCATGTTGGGCGGATAGGCTGCAGTAACCAATACACCAGCAATACCAGCATAAGGAACAATTTTTCAATAATAGTAATTATTATACTCTACACAAACAATGTATGTTTGTAATAACAAATGATCAAACAGAGCCCTCTGTTTAGAAGCTAATAAAATTGGGGGGTTATTATTCGTTATTATATATAAAAAGTGTTGCTTTTTCCTTGTATTTAGTGTTTAATGTTGTTTTTATGTTTATGTTTATGTCATTGTTGAAGAAATATATGTTTGAGGTGTAGTCTACTGTAAATAAATTAAAAAAAAAAATGGAAAGTTTTTGTTCAAAGTCATTGTTCTGTAAATGTTGTTTTTGTTGTATTTTGGTCAGTTTAATCTTTAAATTTTAAAGTCCTTTGAGATATGCTAATTAAACTTATTAGGATAATGCATAGATATATATAACAGATAACTAGCTAGTTACTGTTATGTTTGTCTCTTTCACTATTTTTTAATGAATATTATTTGAGATTTAAAAAAAAAAATTTTTGGAAAATTTATATAGACCAAAATGAAAAAAATCATAATTTCATAATGTTTAAAAGAATAACAACCAAAACTAGCCCGTTTGTCAAAGAAACTATAATACAACAAATATATATTTAAAACTTTCATGAAATCATCTTAGTCTAGAAAAGTTTAAGATTTTAAAAATATATGATTATTTTCAAGATGGCCGCCATTGCCATGGTAACCAAAACTCACATCATTATAAATTTAATATATTTTTTTTAGTCTATCTTAATATAATATGGGGGTGAAATATTACAGTATTTTACATGTAACTACATGATATAGCTTAATCATGCAGCACCCCCCCCCCTTCTTAGTATGAATAAAATAACATGTAACATTTACCAATCACTGACCTATGAAACAAATGTATAGGGCCCGTAAACTATATTCTTGATGCCAAAATATAATAAATTTCACTTATCTATAAAATTAGATTCCCTAAACACTGACCTGTAAATACATTTCAAGTAATTTAGACTACCTTTTTATCATATATACGCTCTATTCATAGGTGGTTTATTCTTGTAACTCGCTTACATGAATAAGCGAATAGTGTAAATAGTGTAATAATCATTTCTAGCCTCGATTTGCTCATACAAATTAACAACTTATAACACAATTATTATAGTATTAGCCTTTTTAAAAAAAATCTCAGTGAATTAACTAGAACAAATGAACGTGTGAGAGTGATAAAGCACTTTGAATGTTGTTGTTAATGTAATAGACGATTTTCTCGTTGAGCTTGCTTGTTGGTTAAACCAGACTTCGCATCAGCTATACATGAATCTAGTGTGTTCTTACAATAACATGTTTCATTTTAGATAATATAGTAGGTTTAAATAAATTGTTCTACATTCATCAAGTTTAACAGGTTGAAATATGATGTCCATCAAATGAGCAATAGAATTAGGAACACCCCGTCATTTAAAAAAGAATGTGTGGCCAGCCCATTGGCCAGTTCCGCCTTCTGAATAAGTAAGTGAAGAGTTAACTACTATTTATCCCACAAAAAAAATGGTAGAAAAAATAACGTTTAACTAAGATTTGAACTCGACCGCTCAGTTGCCAGACCTCGACAGTAACAAACCTCAATATTTGATATCATTTCTAGAATAAATAGTTTCCTATCAGACCGATTCGGCCCATAGCGTTAGTGTTCTAATAACAATTGATATCATACAGAGCTTTGATAACATTTTCCTTACCTGTGTCCAAGTTCATGGGCCCCGGTAAAGATAGCGGAGTAGTCGCCCGTGTCCTCTATAGCGGAAGCACTCATACCATCCGTACGGCAAATTGTCTGTAACCAAGCCAAACCTGAACAAGGAAATATAAGAAAAGAAAAAACAACATATTTATGTCAAGGTATACGAGTTTAGTGTGTTTAGTTATACCAAAATTCACATGCATATTATTTACTATAGTCTCTTCCGGTAGAGGCAGCCATGTTTCCATTTTCATCGATTCGCAAAAAGGTATTAGTGACTATTCTAACGGCTATGATGCTGAAAATTTGATAGAATGTATTGTTAGTCTGGATAAGTCTGCGACCTATGTTTCGGCTCGATTGGACGACGGGAAGTGGTCGAAAAATCTATGCAAAGTTTTGCTAACAAACATCCAAGCAAGCAGACATACAATGCAAGATAATAGAAAGGGAGTAAAAATCAAAAAATATTAAGTGAGTATATTTTTATTGCAACATTCAGACAGTTGGAATATAGAAAACCTAAATTTAAAAGACGCGTGGAAAGTCACATGGTTCTGCTTGTCAACAGCACTCCGAATACAGAACAGAACATAATCATTATTTAATTTGATATATATATATAAAGACAAACAACCAACCTAATATGTCTGTCGTACTTGCCCACATGTCATCACTATTCCAAAAATAGATAGGAAAGAAACAAATAAACGATGTATATTTGCATGTGTAGTTAAATATTCGAAGCATATTTGAAATTTGAATACAGTCTCTTTGTGGGCAACAAAAGTGAGGGACAAACATTATTCGTATAAATATAGGTTAATGTAAGGAAAAGTAGAATAACACTGTCGGGCCACGTTTATGAATGTACCGGTGAGGCCAAGGTGTACTAAGGGAATCTGTAGCCAGAGCAACTGATACTGAGACAACTATGTCAGAGAGTGCCAAGGGTTATATAAAAAGGGAGTGAGGGGAAGTCTAATGCGCGACATAGTTGCTTAAAGATAGCCCGTTATTCTTAAGGTTTATACTAGCATATAACAGGCATGGATTTCTGCACAGTTTATTAGTCAAACAGACGTCTGTTTTCTTGTTCCATGGCTAAACCTTTGGGGTGAAATTCAATGTTCCAGATCTGGCGCTAGTATGCCACGATAATCTGACTTGGGTTTTTTCACTTTCCTTGCCCATTGGCAAATGGGAAATGTTTGTTTTGAATAACGTTTGCATGTTAAAAAAAATGCTTGTGACATTATTAATTGTATACACACAAAACCAAATAAATCAAACACCTACACCTGAACCGACTATTTCATAAGGGCACACAAACTATTCCACAACAATGCATCTGATCTTATCTTATGTATAACAGATGCTCCTTCTATGAAGAACATTATACATGCTATAATACAAAATGAAATGATCATCCAAGACCACACTTATTAAGATAATATGAGCCCAACTGACAACACGCATTACAATAAAAACATCAGCTAAATTAAGAAAATGTAACGTTAGCCTAAAAACTCCATCCTACCATTTACATAAAATAATAATAGAATAGAATAACAAACCTAATTATTATGTCCTGCAGTTAAAACACTAAAAAGGTGGCCACGGGTACTAGCCCCGCAATCCTGCAGGATATTGGGGTCAAGGACATAATAATCTTCTATCTAGAAGGAATGTCTGTAAACTTATAAGATAAATTATTCTTTAAAAAAAAGCAAACATTATTTTGTTGTACGAACCCAATAAACCGCTTTTACTTTACCCCAACTTTACCCCCATCGGAACCCAGAACCTTCGATCCTAAGTCGAACGCGCTACCGCTCGGCTACCGTGCCCTCATATATAACATATCATTATAACATATAGGATATAGCACATGAAACATGAGTAATAAATATCATGAAGATTTGAATGATGCACAGAGTTATACAACTAAATGTAAAAAAAATATTAAGATTTTTTATATAACACTGCCAACAAACATAATGATCGCATTCAACATTTAAGCTTAGAGCATTTTTTTTATGCAAAATCAAGGGTACACTTATCTAGGCTTAATAAAGTAATTTATTTTTATTACATCAAAGGATATAGCCTAGTCTAGAGCTTATTGATAATATTAAAAAAATTAACAAAAAAGCATAAGACAGAACAAAAGTAAAGGCGGCTGGGCATTGTGCTGGCTACACATCCCCTAGCATGCCGTGGCCACAGAAACTGGTGAAAACAGCTTCACTAGCCCTATGAACAGTTTGGTGCGAAGGGTACTTTACTTACCCAATAAACAGCATAGCGTGGTCGTAAGGGAAAACAAGGTCCCTCCCACTAGTTGAATTCAGAAACGGAGAAAAATCATTGAGAACCGCTATGGTGTTGACGACTCTGGTGTATTTGCAGGTGTATGGATAAAAAATGGAGCAAAGATCTAAAGTCATATACGTCAATGGGAAGTCGTAAGAAGTCTGAGAAAAAAAGGAGAAGCGCCAGTTTAGAAGCTATTAACAAATGATCAAACAGAGCCCTCTGTTTATAAGTTAATAACAATGATCAAACAGTGCCCTGTGTTTAAAAGCTAAAATTAAATGATCAAACAATGCCCTGTGTTTAGAAGCTAATAACGAATGATCAAACAGTGCCCTGTGTTTAAAAGCTAATAACAAATGATCAAACAGTGCCCTGTGTTTAGACTAATAACAATGATCAAACAATGCCCTGTGTTTAAAAGCTAATATTAAATGATCAAACAATGCCCTGTGTTTAGACGCTAATAACAAATGATTAAACAATGCCCTGTGAGGACTGTTTAGACAGTTTCAATAAATTGTTTGGGGTAGTTAAAACATACACTTATTTTGAGACCTATACAGAAAAGTATTTGGCTGTTGAAAACACAAATTGTAATATATTTACAGAAAACTATTTGTGTGTTTAAAACTCACATTTTAAATTTTTAAAGCTCATTGTGTGGGTGTCTATAAAAAAGAATTTTGGACCTTTACTGAAAATATATTTACAGCACCAAACTGTTTGGGTGTTTTAACCACACATTTTAGATACTTACTGCTAATACTAACTGTTTCAGTGTTTAAAACACACATTTGCACCTTTACATAAAAGGGTTAGGTGTTTCAAACACACATTTTAAGTATTTACAGCACATTGTTTGGGTGTTTAAAACACAAGATGTTACAGCTTATCAAAAAACTAAAATTATAAATACTTGTACAATACACAATATAAACTAAATACAATATGTAGCAAAATCATAAGAACGAAACAGTATGTGGCTTACCTTGAAAATGACCACTTTTGTCAAGCGTACCCGCAGTTGAAATTTTGTGGATTGAAAGTTTTGATAAATCAAGTCTATCTGTATAATTAAAAACAACGATTCGTCTTAAGAATACAACATTGTGTTGATCTATAGAACTGGATATGAAGAGGAATCTCTAATTTAACGGAAACACTGGTGCAGAATTCATTTTTAGCCATGACAGAGCTATAGGGTTAACATTGTTTCGAAGGCGTATGACTCTATACATAAGCCGTTCATTGACTTAACACCATTTCCCTGTTGCAATGCTCATGTAAACAAAAAGACAAAAACACGTGCCTCATCCCTTATGCGAGAACAAATGCAAATAAGTAGTCTATCTTCCCGAGCGCCATTCGGACATGGAATGGTTTGCCTGAACTAACCAGGAAAACCAGTAACTTAACATCATTTAAAACATTAATAAAAATGTAAGACTAGACTCGGACCGCGGATGAGCGTAGGACGCAATATTCTTCTTTATAGAAGTAACCTCTATAATATTATCAGAAAAGATAAATGTATTATAAGAGAAAGACTTTCTATTATCCACTCAACTTATAGATTTATCCTACATATTTGGCGTTATCCGATTGGTTAATAAGGTCATCAACCTCTACGACATCGACCCGAATAGACCTATATATATATATATATAATACATTGTTATATGATAATGCCTTATGACACTTATAAGTTTTACAGACGTTCCTTCTAGATAGAATATTATTACGTCCACTAGGCCCAAAACTCCTGCAGAATGGCAGGGATTGGTCGGCGGAAGTGATAGAAACCGCGACGTGTTGGTTGACAATCCGGTGAACTAGCCGCAAGACCAGCGGGCCTCTCATTGCCTGTAACAACACTTCCTATATTGTATTTGAGATCGCCTGGCTTATTCTCGTAGAGCTAATTATTTATAATTAGTTTCGGTGGGTTGGATATGTATTTATCATGACGTTATAGCACCGACATTCTCTCTCGTAGTTTCGACCATTTTCTAGTAAGCTTTGTCTTTGGCATTCAGAAAGCACCGGGGACAATTCATTATAGAAAAGTCTGCCTACTTAAAGCAAGCATTGTTGCAGTTGAGGTTGTTGTTGTGTGATTTTTGCTTAGCTACAATGAAGCTACTTATAATTAACCAGTGAAGTTTAATATTATTACTGTATATAAAGTATAAAATTATTATTTAAATATTCATTTATTGGCTTGTTTATTTATTCATGGTAAAAACTATTCCTAGATAATAAGACAGAAGACCCGGATTTGTAACAATATATATTGAGAGAGAGAGAAAGAGAAAGAGTGAGTGAGAGGGATAGAGAGAGAGAGAGTGTGTGTCAGAGAGAGAGAGAGTGTGTGTCAGAGTGAGAAAGAGAGAGTGTGTCAGAGAGAGAGAGAGTGAGAGAGAATGAGTGAGAGGGATAGAGAGAGTGTGTGTCAGAGAGAGAAAGAGCGAGTGTGTCAGAGAGAGAGAGTGAGAGAGAGTGAGTGAGAGAGAGAGTGTGTGTCAGAGAGAGAAAGAGCGAGTGTGTCAGAGAGAGAGAGAGAGAGAGAGTGAGAGAGAGTGAGAGAGAGTGTTTGTCAGAGAGAGAAAGAGAGAGAGAGAATGAGAGAGAAAGTGAGAGCGTGAGAGAGAGTGAGAGTTAGAGAGATTGTGTGAGAGAGAGATTGTGTGTGTGTGTGTGTGAGAGTCAAAGAGAGAGAGAGAGAGGAAGATGTAGATATTCACTATGAGCTTGAGGATAGCTCATTTAAAAATCAAATCACCCTTCAATTTTTTTTTAACATAATTAAGATAAGATAAGATATATTATTTGACCAGAAAAGGAAATGCGCTTTGATTACATTGCTGAGTTACAAGAGTTGACTAGTATAATGTCTTACCCCAGTAAATATAAAGGCGTAGTATTCTCGAATCTTGCTCAAAGCCTGAACCGAGTCGTCAGAAGCTTCTCTGAGGAAACGGCTGTAGCAAGTGCTGTCCAGGAAGGCTGTGACGTCGATGTAGTAGGTCGAGAAGGCCTGACGTCTTTGTCGCTTGAACTTTGACTCGAATGAAAACTGGCTCTTCATGTTTGTTGTGGGTATGGAAGAATGGTGCTCGGGTGCTAATGTTTGAAAAATAACAAAAAAAAAAAAAAACGATTAACGAACATTCTAACTAGATTACTAAAAAGAGCCTAATACTACACAATACAATGACATACATCAGTAGTTTTTGTGGCAAAAAAGCATATAGCGAATGATCTAGACATAATAATGGCAGGAAAAAAAACAAAATACCGGTGCCATTTCTTTTGTTTTTAAGGCGAATTGCAATATGGATTTTCAAAATATACTTCAGTGGCCAATTTTTTTTTCAAAATCTAATATGTCTAAGATTTAGCGGCTGGTTAGCAAAGTCGACAGCGCCGCATCAGGGGTTCGACCCTCGGTGCAGTCAGCTATAAATCCACCGCCGACTTGGAGAGGAGATGGGCGCCGTCAAGTCTACCAAGCCCAAGAGAGGACTAATGGACACCCAGAGTCCATTAGCTCCCCCTAAAAACCGTCAAGGTTAGGGACTCCAAAAAAAAAATATGTCTACTTTTTTTTTATTGGCACTAATTTTATTGTCTACCAGAAACGGGTTTTTTGTTTAGACAGATTGAATGTTTATAATATTAGCATAGAATAATATCATATTGCTCTTACTACAAAATAATATTTTACTCTACCAATAAATATCTATTGAATGAAGTAGTTATTTCTCAAACAAATGCAAATAATTGAACAAAACTAGAGCGTGTAATTATCACTGATTAATTTATAAGAATACTTTTTTGAGATTATGTATTTGTAATAATAGATTTAATAATTTCATTTGTTTAGACGAGCAATGCAGCAAGATAAATTTATCTCAAGGAATGTAGTCGAAACAGATGCTTACGAAAAAAAAAATGAATATTCGGCCAAGGTCAATGTTATAGTCTTTTTCCATTTAGTCCCCACATCGAACTTAAGTTTTGTCAAAGGTTATCGTAAGAATGCAACATTAAGAAATTGGGTATAAGAAATATTAAACGTTCAATATATTCAAAAGCATGATTTTCGACCATTTATCGGCAACTTACGAGGATTTAAAAAATCGAACGTCGTGTTTGGTGGAGATGGAATTTCTTTAATCTCATATCTTTGATCTGATTGGCTGTCGTTTTGAGGTGCTTCTCTTTTAGGTCTGAGTGTTGGCTCAATGGAATAAGTGACGTCACCGTGTTGATATTGCCCTCGCTTGGTAAGAAAAAGAAGTCGTGTGTTAAATTCCATTGAATTTTTTAAATTTTTTATATATATATATATGCACAACGATACTTTTTATCTGTCTATCTATCAATGAAACAATCTATCTTTTAACAATATATCCATCGATTTACATATCTATTTACATTACTATTTGTATTTGTATCTATTTTATTATGTTATATTTTATATTATGTTTTTGTATTAATCTTAAAATACATTATATTATATGCATATTCATATATACATTTATATAAATATATATATATATATATATATATACATTGTTACGAATATCGGTCATAGAGGAATGACGTAGTAAGGCATTGACCTCTTAACAAGTGCGTATCAGAGTCCAAAGCGACCAAGGTTTGACCTTTATGCCCTGAGGGCAGTTTAAATAAAATAATTCGTTCAAATCCCGTGGAAATTGGAGGATAATTCTGGATCGTAGTAATTATAGAGAAAGAGGTTAAAATGCGTATTAAGACCCTGTAGAATCTTCGATGATAGTTTTCTTTGAAAAGTCCCGACCTCCTTAAAGTTAGTTCAGTTTAAAACGTTTGTAGAGTGAAGTCGCTATATTAATACTTGTACATATAATGTCATTTTATTGAAACTTATGTTGTCATCAGTTGATAAAGTTTATTGATCGTTTATATTGAGTCTACAATTTAAATAAAATTGTTTATTCAACAACTGGAGTTGTTTGATCTATCATTGTTGAGAAATGTGTTGAAGATAATTATCACGAATATAACTACATTGCTGCATAGACCTGTCAGTCAAGGAACCCCTAGCTTGGGCTACAGATTAGCAGAATCTAGAGACTTCTAATAAAGATACAACTATATACATTGAATCCGATTTAACGAGTCGTAATAATAGTCATCATAAAAAGGGCCATAACAATATATATATCTATATATACATATATATATACATACTATATTAGGCCCTATATATGTTTTACTGATAATAAAAACTGCTATTATTCACGTAAGCTGTATTATCTATTACCTGCATTTACTAACCTATGTAATTCCCTTACCCTGATAATGAAGTCGTCCAACTGTCCCTCATCTCCATTGGGTCTGGACAACTGGACAACGGCTCCTTTTTTGATATCTTGGTAAAAAGCCACATCCTAAAGTGTATCGGAAAAAGTTTTCAAAATAATATTGTACAAAACACCATGTTACACTACTATATATGCCTACAGGAAACTGGACCCTTGTGTCCAAGGCGTAACAATGTTTAGGGCTAAACCAGGGGGGGGGGCGGGAGACACACAAGTTCTGTCCTGACGCCAGCCGCCCCCACTGCACGCCCTATCGCCGCGTCGTGTAAATTAGGGTACGATTTTCGCAGCCTCATTATCTATTTTCTCCCACTGCGAAATAACCCCTCGGATCAATATCGAGGTGCATCGCCCTTATAAGCTTACATGCAATCGCCGACAGCGAATATCCCATACTATAGGTACGGGCATTCAGGCACAACGGCGGGGTTGAGGCGGGAAACACTGCTCTCATTTCTTCCTCCCCTGCTCGAATATAAGTGAGACTTTGGGCAATCGGAGTCAAAGCAAGGGCTGTCCTTCATGCGTTAGCCCACCGGTGAGCTCATAATGCAGGCGTACTGGTGGTCTCCTTACTTCACCGACAATGAGGCCCTTGGGTACAGAAGTGATTACAAAGCACCAGGCACCCTAAAAATTAGCGTAACCAAATTAGTGTAGAATATTACCTAAAAATTAATTCAATATGCTATTGCCAATTTACTGTTCCATCATAAAACAAACTTGTCATATAAACTTTTGATGTGTAGAAGTTGAAGATTAAGGTACATGTAATATAATTTGGTGGCTTAAATCAATGTGAAAATGTGTCGTAGGCAACGTGAATAACGCAAAGTGCAATGTGCATAAACGATAATCTGCATCCCGTCGGACCGAATTGATGAATGGGGCCGGCGCAGCAGCTTTCACCCGAGTCCACGGCATACTAAGGGATTGTGTGGCCAGCACAATGCCCAGGCGCCTTTACTTGTCCCTAACTAAAGTCAGTAGACCCAGGGAAACCCCTCAGACCAATGAACCAATCCTAGCGTTCACCAGGATTCGAACCCAGGACACACGGTACGTCAGTGGAACGCGCTATCCCTCGACCACCGTGACCCCATTAAGTAACACAAGATTCAATGTAAATAAACAATCGTTTTTAAGGCTGAAAAGTGCAATGCACAGAATAGGTATTCAACAGAATGCGCAATAGCATTTTTGTCTGTTTCCGGAAGTAATACCGACGCCATACTGTTTAAACGCAGCTCTATTTACAATGTCTTTTTCTTCAAATCTACACATCGAAAACCCAAAGTTAATGTTTCAGGCTAAAGGTACTAAAAATGTTTTGTAATAAACTGCAACAATGACGCGAAAACGATTCATTATCGTACAAATAAGCATGTGTTTCCTGACTCCATAATTAAAAAGGATAAACAACGGTAAGTTCAAACGATGTAACAATCTCATATTAACTCAGATTACATAATATTAGTAGCCTTGCATTAGTCTAAGATTGCTAAGAGTAGATATCAGTAATAAAAAAGCCTTTTTATTTATGGTAGGCCTAGATATCCTTTCTCATTTTACTATAGATCTAGTAGTGTGTCTATTATAGCGACTGCTGCATTGCGTAAACAAATGGCGGAATCTTAGCTTCACTTTTAGTGACTGCGCATATAGGGATTGCGCATTATGTTCTATACCTATTCTGTGGTGCAATGTAATAAGTGATATTTTAAAAGACGGAGGGAGGGGGGAGATGTGGAGGGAGTAAATGTTGAGTGATCATACGATTTAAAAAAAAAGATAAACGCTGCTTTGAGTTTGGAACCCAAGACAATAAATATGGTTTTATCGCTTGAACCATTCTTACCCTTACAAGTTTCAGTAAGACTACATTATAATATTATGACCGACCTTTGTCTCTCCACCCCCGATATCTAAGAAATCAATTTTTTCAAAAAGATGTTAGATAAATAATACGTATAATGTTTATATTGAGGTAAACCGAAGGCTATAAAAAGATGGACCGCTTGCTTTAATATTTCTGCTATTTGATGACACGTATGATTTCTTTTTGGAATTTCCGATTCCCTTTTGCTCTGTACACTTCCGTTTTTTTTTAATCGCTATGATTTTCTCAATGAAAAATTAAAATTTAAATCGAAAGTTGTATGCAGCGGAAACTTTTGGCAAACTTAGGAGCGAGCGTAGAAGTCATCTAAGACAGCGTTGTTTGGATGCGCACGGAAAAAGAATTCTGTGTAATTGCATATAAACAACACAGGGTGTGTTAAATCCTATTTCATACAGAATTGCTTAATGTTAATGAATTGTCCCTATTTTAGTTCAAACCAGAATAATTACAACTAATTGATACGTTCTTTTAACGGTTATGATAAAACAACCTGAAACTTGGACCGGTGTCACATAAACCAAAGAGGTTTGCAAACCCATGCTATAGGTTTGTGGTGGCTTTGATAAGAGGTTCAATAGCTCTAGAGGAGGTTGTGATAATTTTTAAGTGTTTCACGTGTGCCAATAAATCAAGGGAGATTATCGATCTGACTATAAGAAGTTAATAGATCGATCATGCCGTATTGTTTTACATCAAGGTAATGTGTACTTTGTGTGTCTGTGGTTGTGTGGTTCTGTGTGGTTCTGTGTGGCTTTGTGTTTATGTGATTGACATTTGTTTAGGTCAGCTTTTTTTGTTGTTGTTGACAGTTTATGATAAGACCCTTATGCACGTATCCCTGTGAGGATTTGTGTGATAAGGGCAGGCCAAGAAGTGCACTGGGACATAAACACACACACACACACATGCACACCATCCATTGAAAGAAAGAGCATTCGCCCTTGCACACAGCACCCCACTCCGTTAGTACGGTCCTGCATGGTTATGTCAAGTACATCTTATCAGTCAAATAAAAAAAAAGTTTCTTCTTATGGTTTGTTTTTGTTTCATTCGATGTAGCCAATAAGTGTGCTTATACCCCCCCCCCTCCCCATAGACACACACGTGTATCACGCTAAAACTTAACAGTATTCCAGCTGATGAAATTCAACACACAACTGTGAAATTTGTCAAAATTTATGGTAAGGATCTGGACGATTTCCTCGGTAATGAACTTGTTTAATTTGCTGAATTATTCAAGCAAGTTCTGTTATTGCTGATTTTTCAATTTTAAGGACTCAAAAAAAAAAAGTCCTTTTTTTTTTAATAATTTGAAATAAAAATTAAACATATATATTTTTTTTTAACATTTTTAATTTTTAAACAAATTGAAAACAATTGAGCGCGGTAAATAAATTGAAAATTTGGCGAAACATTTATCATCAAATGTACATAAAGTAGTCGTGGCTCAAGCATATTATAGTTGTAAGGTGGCTAGTGTGCTAAAAGTTTCATCTGAATATCCTTAGTTTTTTATGCTATTATCTTCTTTTTTTGCAATTCCCGATTCTAAATAAAGTAATTGGCATACAAGTTCCGTTTTATTAAATCGCATTTTTTTCGACTTTAAATGAATACTTGTAGGCCTATTAATCCTATTATCATTGACAATAATAATATGGACCGCCAGCTCTATTTTTAGAGCTTATGTTCTTTTTCCGTGCGCACACAACACTGATCTATAAATGTTTCCGCTCTGTACAACTTTCGATTTTAAATTTTCATTGACGAAATCATAGCGATTAAATAAAACGGAACTTGTATATCAATAACTTTATTTCCTGAATAGCAATTACTTTATTTAGAATCGGGAATTCCGAAAATCAGTGTGTCAAGTCATCATATAGAAGAAATACTAAAGCAAGCGGCCCATGTATATTATAGTCTATGAATCTATAGCCATCTCATTTATTAGGTTATAAAATTAGAATCTGGAATTACGTTTTCTGCTCTCTACAGTTCTAAGTCTGGATGTGTGGTAAATTAGAAATGAAAAAAAAAAAAACTACAGATCCGCATTCCCGAAGCCCGGGTCTTAAATATGCAAAAAAAAACAACTATGTTAACAATAAATTAAGATTTAATAATGAAACAGATTGATACAATTTAATATTTTTAAAAAAATATTCTAAATTATTATAAATGTCGAAAAAAAAAAAAGAACAAGGGAGAAAATATTACAATAAAATCATTTGCCTAACCATTTTTTTTAAATATTTTTTTTTACAGTTCATTTTATATTATAATGTTTTTAAAAAAAAAAACATAAACAAAAATAAGTTTAAAAAAAATTGTGGCCTTTCTTTCTTTTTTTTTACGATTATAATCGGGAATAAATAAGTTAATTATAATAATTTATAGAATAATTTTTTTTTAGCTTGTATTGTAATGGATACAATTCTGAGATTCCAATTTAAAATATACGCTTTTTAAAATTGTTTACAAATAAACTTTGGCTAAATTGTTCACAACTGAATCTGAAAACCGAGTAACCGGTTCTGACAAGATTTTGCACCCGAAAATTCCGGTTACGGCGAGTTAAACCCAATTTCTGCAAACCTTAGTTGGCGGTGAGGCGTTGCTGTATAAAGTGGGTTCGGGAAAACGTCACAGATAGCTATTCACAGATAGTCACATTCTATTTTTAGATCATTGTTAAACATAGCGGAATGTCCGCATGAGAGGTCCGGATTAAAATCTTAAATTGCTATAAAAAGCCTTTTAATTTTATTTCGAACCATTTCTATTGTCTCTGATATTGGCATCTTAGACCTGAAAGGAGGTCGGACATGAGATAATCCTTAGGACATGACAACGAATTATAAGAAAGCCAGTACTTAATCACTTAATCTTTCATCCTGGTCATCTCTGGGGGGGGGGGGCAATCAAAGAAATACCTTACTTCGTTACTGGAGACATTTTCTTTCTTTATCTTCTGTCCGTCTTTATCAGTTTCAATACTGTATATTGTTAGGTTGTCGTAATCAACACGTATCATGCGGAACGCCGTAGACGTGTTTGTGCCAGTCGTAAATGTCACATTGATGTCGTTGGGCAGTCCCTGGTCAGTTGGGTCGTTAGAGGTGATGTTCACTTCAACTGTGGATGAAAATCAATAATATTGTATGTTAATCTTTGAGATGAATAAATCTTTTAGCAAATAACAATCTTGAATATTAACTAATATTGAAAGCCAATTATTTTTTTTTAAAGAGCTTACGGTCAATTAAACATCACTAAATAACTGTAAAGAACACGATAGTAAATGGGATTGAGTGACAAGACAATGCAGAGGCTCTCTAGTTTTACCAACCGATGTAATATATCTATTTGAGATTCAAACCCATAGATACAAAAAATTTCTCTGAATTTCGTCCAAGAATTTTAGCCTGAGCCAGTTAATGTTTTTAGCCATAGTCTTTCTGCTTGATCACTATATCTTTAATTTGTAATTACGGTTACACTCCCGATTTTATAATTATCAATACATTTGGCCTACTTTTAAATATTACAACATGATTTAAAGTTATTATTAATATTATTACTATATAACTAAAGATATTACTACATGACTTATAATTTATAAATAATAATACATGTCTAATATAATATGTATATATATAAATATATATATATATATACATATATATATATAAATATAAAGTACACTATGTGTGTTAATGTCCTAACAGTCTTCAGTAAAAAAAAATATTATTATTAGATTGCTAGCTTTGTGTTCATTGTAGTTTGTTTTTTTATCTGTACCTGATACATCATCATCATCATCTTTGGCGCTACATGGAGGTCTCTGGCCTGCCTCACCACCTCATTCCACTCGGACTTGTGTATATATATATATATATATATTAGCTTATATACATCATACATTATTATTATAACTACATGATTTCCAAATATTGCTACATAACATACCAGAAATTGCAGAAGCCACGCCAGATAGACATAACGTCGCCAGGACAATAAAAACGAAATACGAACACAGAATTGACAATTTGATTTCCATTTTAGCAAACAACTCTGACAACTGCGAAAACAAATAGTCTAGTACTTAATCTTAAATTCCCAATGCACTTTTGGTGAAGAAATACGAAAGGGTGATTTTACACTTGCCGCCGACTATCAAACAAATTCTGAATATTTGTATTTTAAAAAAAAATTCCAGAAAAGCTAAAGATTTCTACAAGCATCCCATTTTCTTTTTTTTCTTTCTATTCTATAATCAAATATGTATACCTATGCTAAGTATAAAATAACAACTAAGATTGACTAACTGCCAGCAACGTAATAAAGGCTACTTTTAAAGACAAAAAGTTGATAATTCTACAGTTTATGCATCCAACGATCCCATTGGCTCATTGCGCAAGTCTTCCTGGTGCATTTCGTGGAATCTGACATGCGCAATAAGGCCTTTTTTTCGGTTAAGGCGGGAAGGCGGGAAGGCGGGAGGGGGGGAGGGTCCTAAATAAAAGTCACACGACGCGAATCAGAGGCGTGTGACAATACTGGCGAAAGGCCAATCCCTACATTTCTACTATATTCTTTGGTTCACTGAGCTAAGTCAATATGCAGGATTTTAAGTAAAGAGATGAAATGAAAACACTATAAAAAAAAAAGCGTGGTTTGAAGGTGGATATAAAATTAATCTCGCCTCTCTCTAAGAATTGTGTTTGTATGTTTACGAAGTTTGTTTACGAAGTGCATTTAATGTTCTAGGTTAGGTCCATGACTCTATGTAACTCAACATTTATTATGATAAGCATACAATAGTTTAGTTTTATAGCTATTTACAAATGTTTATTGCTATGCATCCGATATGTTAACTTACAGCCATCTTTGTTTTTCAAACCCCCATAAGGCAATGTTGACTGAATATGTTAGTTCATTACTTGTTTTTTATGATATCGCTGTAAAGACTACCAAGGGAAGCAACTGACAAGAGTAACACCAATAGTCAAATCACTAAACCTCAAAACACTAGAGCAGGGGTAGGCAACCGTTTGATCATAGTTGCCAAAGCAGGATTTCTAAATCATTCAGCGTGCCAAAAGCTTAAAATGTATCCTGCTGTAGCACTCAATTTCTCGTAGAAAAGACTTGAATTGCTGTTTTGAGTGTCTTCCGCGTGCCAAAGAAAGCAGCTTTGCGTGCCGTAGGTTGCCGACCTCACCTCTAGAGGACAGAAGGGCAAAAAGTAAAGCAGTAATAATACATAAGGCATTAAACTATAATTTAGAAATACAACCCAATAACAACCTGTTTCAATGTTCAGATAAACATAAGGACAGAAACACTTTTCGTATCCCTTATGCGAGAAAGAATGCATATAAATACTCTTTCTTCCCGAATGGCATTTGGGCATGGAATGGGTTGCCTGAACAAATCAGGAAAACCAGTAACTTAACATCTTTCAAAACAGTAATAAAAAGCACAATTAGACACGGACCACGGATGAACTTTGGACGCGAAAATATATTTTTCATAGAAGGCGCTTCAGTAATATGTAAGATAAGATAATCGTAGGTGGTAAGGTTGCCAAAGCGGCAAAGTGCTCGGTGGCTTTAGGTCGGGTTCAAATCTTGCATGGTTGATATTTTCGCTCACGTGTGTCTGAGTCTCTGTACAGATATTACCAAGACCCCCCAACATTCTCCAAGTAAAGCTATAGCTGATGGGTCTAGTGCCATACAATCATTCCTTGAAAATTAAAACTGGAGTCATTTCTTCATTATGCCAATCATACTATAATTGAATTACCTTAAAAAACGGATAAGCCTTCCAGTTCTTAAGTCCAAAGACTAACGATATTCAGGGGTGAGCGAGGGGGATAGGAAAGGGGGGGGGGGGGCAAACCAAAGATATGCCCGGGCGCCAGCCACCCTACAGCATGCCATATAACTTAGGGTACGGTCCCCGCAGCCATCTGCATTATTTTTTTTCCCTCTACGGAATTCCTCTCGGATCACTAACGTGGTTGCTCGCCCGTATACCTGTAATGTCGCCCGGTCTCGCAAAACTCATTACTATACGTACGGGCATCCAGGCACCAGGGCGGGATTGAAGCGGGAACGCTGCGCTCACTGCTTCCACCCCACCGAGCCTCGGGGCGTCTTGGTGGTACAATGATTCTTATACGTTCAGCCGGCGCTGTCCCCAATGCGTTAGCCCACCGGTGCGCTCTTAATGCAAGCGTACTGATGGTCTCAACACTTCACCAGCGATGAGACGCATGGGTGCAGACGTGTTATTATGCCAACAGGTCGCCAAGAAAATGGTCTATAATGTCTTATCATTTATCTTATATTTCAAATAATGTTTTTATCCAAGTCACGTGGACAAATACAACATGAGAACCGCGCCATTTAAAAACCATCCCTGTTTTGCACCCCTGACCGATTACTGGAACACATTATTCTGCTTTCGGGAAAACCAGGTCACGACATTTGTTCCTGTTTGAGAGCCAAGGGCTAAGATGCATTCATTTATGGTGCCAAGTAAAGGGGAGAACCCATTACCTATGTAAAACCACACCTGTCACATACCTACAAATTCCGTCATGCTAGGATTAGTTTTATTTGTGTAAAACACCTTAAGGACATTTCGGTTAAACTGAGATTAAAATATTATTAATATTAGCAGAGATTAGGGCGACAGTCCGGTGAACCAACCACAGGACCAGCCGCCGCACACTATATCTGCCAAATACTGACCCCTACTTTATCGATTCCTATTTCTTATTAAATATAATAATATGTGGGCATACTGTTGGGGGATATCAGATATTTAGCAGCCCTTGCGTTTACATCACATTTCATTCTCCAAAAACTAATCGATTCAAATAGCTGAGGTGTTAAAATATATTAGGTACGTTTGTACCGCCCAATTGCCCTTCATCGCCCCCCAATCGCCCTCGGGAATGTCAGCGCCCCCCCCCCTAAAGCTTCTCATCGCCCCCAGGGGGGCGATATCGCCCCCGTTGAGAACCTATGATTTAAAATGTCGAGTTAATTACGGACGAGCCTGCGGTCCGTAAGTCCAAGGCGCAACGTGTTAAGGGGTGGATAAAGGGGGGGGGGGCGGCACACAAAAACGATGTACGATACTCAGAGTCCACACAAGCCTATGTAGCGCCCCAGGGCAAAAGTTTCAGCGCAGCCCTTTTGCATACTATATATATATATTTATAGAACGACATGTGTGTAGATTTTTATTAATATTATCTTCAGGACTTAGGCCTAAAGCTTTCTTAAAATGTTTCAAGTAAGTAAAATCTAATAATTTTTTTTTGGACATGTGGGAAACCATTGTTCGACCCTCAGCCAGGGAAAGTCCAAACTTTTTTGTTCAATAAAAAGACATGCCTTTTTTTACTCTATTACAATATTTATTTTGAATTACATTTATACATTTCTTCAGTAAATATTTAAAAATTATATATTTAAAAAAGCTTTCTGTTCATTGTTGTTGTTTTTTAATTCGTATCTGTAGCTTGTAATCTATATTTAGTCATTTCTATGTAATGGTGTTCTCTTTTAAGTAATTCCTATATTGAGAATTCTCTAGGGTTTATATTCCACATTTATTTATATTATATTGTTTTCTATACCTAAATTATTATGCTTTTAGGTCTCTGTTTTATCTGGTCAATATATCTAAGTTCTATATAACATTAACTCTATTTTTGCTTGTTATATATTCAGTATGTTTTACATACATTCTGCCTCTTATGTAAACGATATAACCCCCTAAACTCCAATATAACTTAGCCTGTTTTTTTTTTTGGAAGCGTTTTTAAACTTCTGAAACTCCATATCCGGGACAGCCACAGATCGGTCACGCTACAACACAACTTACGGAATTTTTTTTTCGTGTTTTTGTTTTTGGATATACACTTGGCTGAACATGACCTACTTAATTGGGAAATTTTCTATCTTGAATTCAATCTTTAAATATCTTTTTTTTTTCATTATATCAGAAATGTCTTTGTTCATTCACATGTATCCATTATTAAAAATTTGAGATTATGAATTTATTTCTTTAAAATTTGGCATACAAAGGCTTTCTTGAAGATGGAAGGACGAGCCCTCTAGACTTTTATATACAGGCTACGTAGATTCCTACTTGCCATCAGTAGATACACACACTAAAAAAATGCAGCCTACATATAAACATATGACAGCGCCTGACTGGCCCCCAAAGTTTCAAGATTCAAGAAACTTTGGCCCTCGTAAGAATGTCTGCAGTCTTAGTTACTCGCGAGACTTTTCCTGAAATCGAGCATGTGGAAGATTAATGGTTGTTCCGGGTTGGGGGGGCGTGGATGAAGAGAAGTGGTTTACTTACGGCGAGGAAATAATCTGACACACAAAGTGTTAGTTCGGATGTAGTCATTGCGAGAGCCCAGGGTTCGAAACCTGTGTGTAACCCCTTGACGTACATAGTAATATAAAACATTAGTGCAATAATTAGCCAGGAGTGTTGAACATACATCGTCATGGAGCTGTATAATTATTTGATGCAGCAAGAAAGGCTACACAGTCTTAACGACTATTTACAGTACTATTACAATGGATTTTTTTTTAAAGCAGTTATAAGTTATGTGGGGGCCAAACTAAAGTTGGTTATCCGATACCAGGGCGACGTGCCGACTGTTGCACACACCAGTACGTAAGTCGTAGCTGTACTGTATACATTTTGTCACATCAGCAAAACCTGTTCAACCTAAACCGTATCACTACTTATGCAGGTGATCGACAAACTCGCCTCTAAGCTACCTTTATATGAACACAAGCTACATTCCCTGGCGTTGCCCGGGGAAAACATTACATAGGCCTATATAATCTACAGATAAAATGTTATTAACTGCATGAACATATATTATATATATTTATATATATACTAGTGGTTATGCCCGTCAAAATGACGGAGAAACGAACGACTACAATATGTTTTGTTAAGAGAGAAAGAAAAGAGACTATTACAATAAATACAATGAACGTTTCTTTTCGATATTTATTTTTTTTATTTTTTTATTGTTTCTGACCATGGCATATGCATAATAATTGTGACTGTCAAGCGTCTGGTATTAAAACGTAGCGAACAGTTGTGTTGACTTGACTTGTTATTAAAAATAGTCTATTAAATTAACAATAATATACTATCTAAAAGAAAAAAAAACCACAATACCAAACAATAAAAAGGTAAATAATAAAAAAAACGTAGAAAATAATATTTAAATACAATAAAACTAAAGTGATAACGATTTTTTTCGGTATTTAATTTTTTTTCTTGCTTATTGTATTAATAAAACAGTGTTGAGAATGTTTCTTTCGGTATTTAGTTTTTGTTATTTTTATTTGTTTCTGGTCGACCTAACCGTGGCATATGTATAAGAATTGTGGCCTCAAGGACTGGCGTAGTGTGTAAACCGCCGATACAGTCCCATTAAGAATACACTGGCGGGCGAACGCATGGGGCACAGCCCCCGCGGCGGGTACGAGGTCCATTACACTGCCAAGAGGCCACTGGTCTCGGGGGAGGGGGGAGGAAGCAATGGACGCTTTAATCCCGTCTCGAGAACCACCCGGTGTCTGAATGCTTGTACCTATAGTATAGGATCTGTGCTACCGGGTGACAGTGCGGGTATACTGGCGATCCACTACGATAATGATCCTTAGGGGAACCACAGTGAACGATCGCTGGGCTGCGGAAACCTTCCCCGTTACACGGCACGTAACGCCTTCGGCGTGTCGTTATGAGGCTGGAGCCCGGACAGAGATTGCTCAAATCCTAAGCGTTACGCCCTGGACGCAAGAGCCGAAAGGCTAGTCCCGGTTTTTTAAAGAGACTTTTTAATTCGATATTAAAATGGTTGTGTTGACTTGACTTGGTATTAATAATATTAAATATAATATACTATCTGAAAGAAAAAAAACATAAATACAAAACAATAAAAAAGGTAAATAATAAAAAAAAAAATATTTCAACGCAATAAAAACTAAATTGAGAAAGATTTTTTCTGTATTTAATTTTTGTTCTTGCTTATTGTCTCAATAAAACAGTACTGAGAATGTTTCTTTCGCTATTTAGTTTTTATTTTATATTGTTGCTGTCAAGCTTATGGTACCAGGTATTTGAAAGTAATCATTTATAGGCCTAATTTGTTTTTTTATAATTCGTATAATTTAATTTATAGAATGTATACTGTCGCATTTTAAAGGATATTCTCAATAGCGATGTAAATCCATTAAATAATTAAAACATTTGGTTACTTTTACTTAAAAGGATAATGCAAACCTCAATAATGAAAAAAAAATAATTTGATACACATTACATCATACGATAGCATTTTTTTAAAGTAGCCTACACCATTTAAACTCTCCAAGCCAAATTGCGGTGCGTATCTTTTGAAAAAGGCCTCGCCACATTAAAAAAACAACAGCAGAATTGGGAAATGAATTGTTGAATTGTTGAATTTCCGGCCCATCAACATCGATGGTTATATAGAGCCTTTTCCAGTGATGGTATTGGTGTGTCCGAAACCCGAGGTACCAGGGCTGCATGGGAGGCCGACTGATTTACTGGCGGAGCTTCACACACCAATACCATCACTGGAAAATCAGATGTCACCTGTATCCCCAGTACCTCGAACATCAGGACGTACTAGGCGTGTTCCAGAGCGGTTTGGATCTTGGGCCACCTATAAATTAAAGGAGGAGGAATATTGCAATCATGATGTCTATTTGTTGTGTTGTTTTCCATTGTGTGAACTGTGAGAGTGCTGCCCCTTTTGTTGTTTACCCATAATCCCCTAGTATGTTAGCGACGTCCTTGTGAAACCATTTCGAATGTATTAGTCTTCATTACAGAATAAAGTCTGAGTACAATTATACACTACGTCTCTACGTTTCTCGATTTATTACACTTCATTAACAACATCGCTTTTATTTTATTTGTGTATTATGTCTCACTTTCTTTTACCTATATATATATAAATACTAGCAGATATGTGCCCGATTTTCAGAACGGGCTAAATTTAATTTTTAAAATACATTGTAACTACCCATGCAGTTATAATGATCAAAATAGTCTTTAGCGGTGACATATATTATGTGATATATCCACCAGAGTTTAAAGAAGGGATGTTTCGGTGCCTCATACATTGATTGTTAGATGTTAGTCGATCTTATATTCTTCTGTAAGTGATAACTTCAGGGAGATAATCGATCTTATATTCTTCTTTAAAGTGATAACTTCAGAGAGTTATTCGATCTTATATTCTACTGTAAGTGATAACTTCAGGGAGTTAGTCGATCTTATATTCTTCTGTTAGTGATAACTTCAGGGAGATTTAGAAAACAAATTGAAGTCTCGAATATCTATACATAAATAAAGTAGACTGTGTGTGTGTGTGTGAATTCCGATCCCCATTGGTTTTTTTAAAGAAACGTTTTCTTATTGTCTCACATTTTAATTTAGTGATCTCGCTTCCGGTAAGATTTTTAAAGATTGTATAGACTGTCTTGACTGAAGCTTTCCTAAAAAGTTTTCACTAAGTAAAATCTAATAATTTTTTTTTAGACGCAATGCGGGCGACGGGTGTTCGATTATGCCAGGGATAGTCCAAACTTTTTGTTTAAAAAAAGAAATGTTTTTTTAACCAGAATACAATAATTAAAAAAAAATATATATATATATCAATATATATAATTACCGTGAGTTTGTTTGTTTGTTTGTTTAAATATATATATGTTTGTTCGCTATAGGCTCCTAAGCCCGTTTGACTAATCGGGACAAAAGTTAAATGTATAAATCGGAAACGTCATTCAAAAGAAAAAATTATTTTATGACTTATAATCATCAATGAGTTAATTTTATAAATAAAAAAAAATTATATCCAGCTATACAAATAAATATAACCGTACATAACAAATGACCGTTTCCGTTCATTTACTATATTGAACGCGAAATTCACTATGTTGAACGCGAGGGTCTTTTCCGGTTTTCACAATTTATATTTATGTGTTTTTTACCCACAAGAAAAAATCAGCTTTACTAAAAACTTGAAAAAGAAATGATCGAAACTGAAATCGACTTTAGATTGATAAAAAGATATTATATACCAAAATACTCCACCATGGCTTTTTTAAATCCCGCCTATAAACTTAGAATTAAACCACAAAAAGAAAAATGATTCCTGCGTGAATATGTTTCAAGAAGTGATACAAAAATACCCAAATTATGTACAAATATACACAGATGGATCGAAAAATGATACAGCGACATCTTCGGTTGCTCTTACCTCAAATAAAAGTAAAAAAACATTTTACATATCGAATTAAAAAGTCTTTTTAAAAAACCCGGACTAGCCTTTCGGTTCTCTTGAATCTTGCACTTTGTTCTGTCTAACCAAAGACTATAATAAAATGGAGCGCTTGCTCTATTTTTAGAGTTTGTGTGTTCGTTTTCAGGGCAGTATTTAGGATAGTGGGGGCCCTGTTCCTGAATTTATGTGGGGGGCCCCTCGTGGCCTCGTCCTGTCTTCTAAAATTAGCCTGTGTACAGTGTTGCTGATGCTGAATTTAATTTTTTTTATTTTGAGTTTTGTAATGATACCATTATTTTCACCCATCCAAGTAATAGGTCTGTTCCCCGCTCTCGCCCGCTAGTATTTAAGGCTAAGCAGCTAGTGGTTTGGATAGACACAGTCTTGTGCAGAGTTTTGTACCGAGTGGACGCATGTGTTGGCACTATTTTCTTCTAACTGTATATAATCTTCATATTGTATATACTTTATCACCTGAATTAAATTATCAACAACATTTACACTGAAGCTTCCTCGTCAAGTTTGTATTTTTGTTTCATTGTTTACAATATTATAATATATATATTTATTTACAACTATAACGTCAAGGAAAGGAACTGTTAGAACGCAAATCCTGAGTTTATGCCCAGGACAATAAGGAGAGTTCGTGTAATACTGAAATATAAGTAATAATAACCAAAGTCTACCTAGGACGAACGAGAATTATCAACAACATTTACACGGCTCTGACTCTGACCACAAGCTCTTTAAACAGTCGACCGATTTTGAAATTGTGCAACGAGTATGATGCTCCGAACAATGCTAGCTATTTCACACTTGTGAGATTATTGTCGAGAGAAATTAAAACTTGTTTTTTTTAACTTCATGGTGAAATAGTTTCTTTAATTTATATTTTTTTTATCAGGAAGCAAGACTGCTCTTTGAAGCACTTTTCGGTGATAAAAGTAAACTGCAGACACTAACTTACTTGGTTGACATCATTGTCGTCTTGAATGAGTTAAATTTATCCCTGCAAATAGGAAAATGTAGCTCCTTAATTTATCTAGAAAGATACGATCATTTAAAATGAAACTTTAGCCTCTATATAAAAAAATTGATGAAAATGAAATGTATATTATGCTGTCTACTTCAGGCCCTACGAAGAGGGTGTGTGTGTGCATTTATTGCGCTGCCCCGGGGCCCATAAGAGTTTATCTTTGTAATATTATTTGTAAGATCCATACTGAAGTTTAGGAAAAGTTACATTAATATAAATTTAAAAATGTACTAGTTTAAAGTTTATGAATAGGCCTGTAAGGCTGTGAATGATATGATTACATTCTAATGGTAACTCTTATGACAGTTTGATATAATGGTCTAAAGATCTTTTAAAAGATTCCTGATTTCTATAAACGCATGTAATGCAAATAATTCATCTACATATGACTAGTGTTGGAAAGAAGGATCGAACCAGTCTTTTTTTTTTTGTCAACGCGTTTCCTGGTCTACTTTATCTGCTTTCTTTGAAAAACATAACATTTAAACAGACAAAATGATTACGATGATAAATTCTGTGAAAAAACACTTTCACATACTTGCACCCGAAATTTCATGGTACTATCCAAATATACCTGACACCACATATCTATGTACTTGCCAGAAGCCCATTCACATTCAAAGTTGAACATGTTCCTGAGAAAGCACAAAAAAGTTCATTGAGCGTATTAACAACGATGCAGAGAGGCCTGATTTCTCTATGCCAGGTACAAAATTTTGGATCAAATGTTTGCAGTCATAAACTATTTTGACTGAGATTGTGATGCGCCATTTTCTTCCATTTCTAACAAAATATCTTATTAAACATGCTTTTCCAACTTGTTGGTTATCAAGTAATAACACAGTAGACTTATTGTTGGAGATGAACTGCTTAGTCTTGCAAAGACTGTCCCGAGATTTTATGAACCGTTGAGAAATACACAATGTCAGCCATCACAATAGCTGCTGTTCGTGTTATAATTAGAAGTATAGTCCACTGCCTATACCCAGGGCCGGTTCTAGGCCACTGCAACATATGAAGCCGCATTTGGCCCCGTACTGTCATAAGCGCCGCGCTAATCCAATGGTGAAAGTATTTTGCGTCCTTGTCTCATATAGTCTGTGTCAGCAGATACGATCTATTGTTTCTACTGTCGCCTAAAACAAAAAAGCTCCTTTGTAAACGAAGGAGTTGACCAGTGGCAAACTGTACCACAAAACTAGCAGAACATGAAAAATCGCATGTGCATTTAGACGCCATGACTAGTTGCTGTGAGCTGGCGCAAGACTAAGTAAAAAAAGAAAACAGGCATTGACAAGATTCAACAGCAGAAACTTTATGGAATCAAGTTTTTCAAAGACTAGTTGCGATTGTACAATTTCTAGCGGAGCGCAATTTAGCTTTCAGAGGGTCCATTGAAAGAGTTGGAGAAGTAATGGGAATTTCCTGGATCTAGTAGAATTACTTGCAAAGTTTGATCAAGTAATGTGGGGAACATCTTCGACGTGTTACCAATGCAGAAATTCATGATCATTACCTGGGGAAGAAGATTCGAAACGCGCTCAATACTGTAGTAGCTGATGCTGTTGTGAATGTTATCCTTCGAGACATCAAGAACGCATCAAGTCACAAAGAGCAGATGTCATTAACTATCCGGTATGTATCAGATGAGGTTAATGTGGAAGAGCCTGTGGTTGTACATGAACGTTTTATCAAGTTTCATCCTGTGGAAAGTACTATTAGACAAGACCTATGCGATGTACTAGTGAATGAGCTGGAAAAGTTTGAATTAAATATTCAAAATATTCGTGGACAAGGTTATGATAATGGTGCCAATAATTATAAAAGGCGTCCATTCTGGAGTTTAAAAACGGCTTTTAAATATTAACAGCAGATCATTTTTTACTTCATGTGCTTGTCATAATTAAAATCTGGTTGTAGCAGACATGGTCAAAACATGCCCTGATGCGTAAACCTATTTTGGAATTGCACAATGCGTGTACACCATCTTTTCAACATCAACAAAGAGATGGTCATTATTCAGAAAGCATGTTTCCAATCTATCTGTAAAACCTCTGTGCGAAACAAGGTGGGAATGTAGAATAGATAGTGTCAAAGCACTTCGTTATAAATTGCTTGAAATTTGTGATACACTCGATGAATTAGCTGAAGAGGCTAGTTAATGCGATAATTAAAAGCGAAGCAAAAACACTTGATGAAACATTGAAGCAGTACAAATTCTTAGTGTCACTTGTGTTATGGTACTACGTGCTTTTCCAAGTCAATTTTGAGCAATGTATTTGTACAATAACTTGATGACTTGGTTATGGAAACTGAGAGTTGATGGGTTTGTTCAGATTCTTGTTACAGCAAAGCAATTGGCCGAAAACATGGAAGTTGTGGAAATCTGTGGAAAACTTCACACCTGGAAATGCTGAAGATGACTACAGAATAAATGGCTTCAACAGAATTGTGGACACTGAAGTTCAGTCCTTGCAGTCGAGATTTGAACAACTGAAATCAAACCACAGTTTATTAGGGTTTCTTGTTAGCTTCAAGAGCCTTCAGCGTGATGACATACGAAAGTTTACAGAGAGCCTCGAGCAAGCATTTACGTCATTAACAGACCAGTCGACAGATATATGTGGGCGATAATGAGCTGATAAAATGGAATCTTTAAGTCATATTCTAACAAATACCACCAAAACCCCTGTAGAAATTTTGACTTATCTGACCACTAATGAAATATACACTGCATTCCCAAACTACTTTGTTGCAGTCAGAATATTTTTAACAATACCCGTAACTGTGGCATCTGGTGTAAGAAGCTTATCGCGCCTCAAACTAATCAAGAATTACTTGAGGTCAACATTTTATGAAGATAGATAGAACAACTTGGCAATTCTCGCTATTTAGCCTGATCTATGTGGACATTTTTTTGATGATATACTGTATGACTTCGCTACACGCAAAGCTAGTAGATTAAAGTTAATTTGATCGTGATTTTGTACTAAGTAAATAATTAATAAAATGCAAAGACGATTTTTTTATATTACAAAATCTTAATTGTCACTTATTATCCTTATCCCTACCTAGACTGGGCCCCGCGCAATCCGTTTCGCATAGGGCCCCGCAATCGCTAGGACCGGCCCTGCCTATACCGGTATCCTGCAATAGTTAATTACATTTGTTTTTATGCCTTTTTAAAAAAATGATTAATCGATATGCTTTAAGTATGTTCAATTTGTAACAATAAAAATATATTATGTATATCAGATAGTTACATTACAATTCATAACAGTCGGGGGGGGGGGTCGCCAACGCATGAGAAACTGTGTAAAGGGGTCGCGGCCTAAAAATGTTTGGGAACCACTTCATTAGATAAACTCCACACCACTTCACTGCATATCATGGGTAATCTGCTAAAGCTTTTCTTAAACCTGGCTGTAACTCTAAGATAAAAATTTCAGTAAGTGGCGGAAAACGCATTGGCTGTGGGGCGGTGTCATTGTTAGGAATTGAGAAAGAAAGATGATGAATAGAGACACACCTTGATTTTCTTGCATTCCTTGTATTCCACATATGCACTATATCTGTAAGTTAAACTGTTGTAGCGTGGCGGGCACTCTACGTGGTTTTTTGGCTCGTTTAGATGCTGATTATTGCGATGTCACAGTGACGTTGGGCCTTAGAATTATTACTTTTTTTAGTCCGTTATCCCACGTGGCTGGCGTGGGTGCTGTTGATTTGGTAATTCTACTACAAGACACGAATACTACACATAAGCAAATACAAGAACAATGATTTACTCAATGCTGGGATGAATTTCAAATATGTTTATTTAGGCATAAGTAATCCACAATACAAATTACAGCGTATTAGTATAATTGGACTGGCCGGAAAACACGACTGTCTTGTTCTGTGTTTTGGGACCCAATGCCGTTTTAATGCTTTCTTAGCTAAAGTGCCCTCTGCATGGGAGTGGGGGAGAGAGAGAGAGGGAGGCGAATAACCGCGTGTCTTTAATGATGAGTCACTGGTAGGGGAAATCGGGGGTGTAAAGGGGAGGGGGAGTCTTTGATACCCTCCGGTCGGCGTACAGAGAAACACTACATAATATGTGTCAATTGACCAGTTTAGCCACCTGCGCTGGCCGTGGACTACCAGGTAAATGTTATCTACAAGACCTGGCCGGTGGCCGGTGGAGGTGGGGGGATCAAAGGAGGGGTTACTCGTTGACAAGGGGAGGGGCCGGGAAGTTTTCAGTACAGACATGGGGAGGGGTAAATGGAAACATTTTGAATTATACAAGATAGATAACTATGTTTTGTGTAATAATGTATATATCTATACATGTAGAAACAGTTATAAAAGAGAAAGTAAATAAATTCATATATAAACACTAATGCAAGGTACAAATACAATCATACATCCTTCATTCATTGGTGAGCACCGCAATGAGCCAGGATTAATTGTAGTTTATAGGTTGGAGCCATTGTGAGTAAGTGTCATGGCACCAGAGTGACCGGTTGGCGCCTCTAGTGAGTTTACGACAAATGTTTTTTATTTGAGTATGAATGCATTACAATTTCGAATAAATCAATAAGAAGCTGAGGCAAACAAAAGGAAAGATGTGGCGCTAAAAATGAAGCAATATGTTGCTTGACGAATGACGACCCGTCATGCGTATCCATGTTTGCTTCCATCTTGTATTTTCGGCCAACAAACTTGTAACGGAAGCATGGGAGAACAGGTTTTTCGCGTACCCATGTCCAGCTCTTGGTATAAATCTTCTTTGGGGATACCCAATCCTGAAAGAAGCTCAGCTAAATTTGCTAAGCATAGAATAGCGTATGCTTCAACTTTCCAAAGAAAAAAAAACAAACTAATTTTTAAAAAAATAATTAAAAGAACGCCAAAAATTAATTGAAAATGTGTTTATACGATATAATAACAAGTGTAAGCAACTAAAGATTTAACAAATAATATAACACTGAGTTTTTCAGATTAATTCTAAAATGAATGTACAAGCTCATTAGAATCAATACAGCTTACAAATAGAATATTCTTCCTATTAAAAAATTAGGTGATGATGTGTTTGTAAAAAGTACCCGTCGGACCGAATAGATCCATAGGTCGGGTGAAGCAGTGTTCCCCATTTTATCTGGTCACGGCAAACTAGGTGATCGTGTGGCCATCACTATGCACAGTCGCCTTTACTTTACCCCACCCAAGGTCAGATACCCATCAGAGCTGGTTAGACTCAGGGACACCATACAGACCTGGAAAAATAATCATAGCCTGCACCAGGATTCGAACCCGGGATCTTCGATGCGCCAGCCGAAAGCGCTGCCGCACTACCACCGTGCGCTATGATAGTGTGTTTGAGACATGTAAAATTACAGCCACAAATTTGGGACTAAAAAATACTAGCAATAACTAATAATATATCAACAAACTAATCATTTTAAAACGTAGGATAAAAATTATTTTTGCATACATGATTTTTTTTTATATTTGTGTTTTCTCATAATATAAAACTTATTGCAAATGCAACGTTCACTCATAAAGCCTTACATTAATCCTTACAAAAAAAAGGATTTAATGTTAATGCATGTAAAAAAATGTAAAAAAGTTAAAACTATAATCATATATTATTATATGCACGCAGAAACGCAACGTAATAATCTTGTGTATTTCGGTAACATATATAAAAAAAAGCGAAATGTTTTTATACAACATACTAAAAACACTTCTTGTGTACTCTTTTTAAACTGTTTTAATTGTCACACTTAGTAAAAATGTATTCTTATATAAAAAATTCCTATATATATATATATATATGTATACATTTCTAAGTTGATTTTTCAAATGTTTATTCCGGAAAAAATTACAAGTAAAAATTAAACAAGAATACATTAGAATAGACATAAGCGGGAAGAAATTGGTCGTTCTAGAAAAAAGTAGGCGAAACATAATAATATTTTATTTATTTAGACATATTTATATATAGTAAAACTAGTGTAGCCAAGTTCCAGACAAGAAGATGCATTCCATTAGGTAAGATTCCTGCAGACCCACAAGTGTAACAACAGTCATGTCTGTTACTGCGGCATGAAGAAACGCTGGAACAGAGATTTCTGTCCCGGTCTCCGAATTCACAACCTAAAAACAAAAACAAATTGGACAAACGTGATCATGTTTTGTTAATTGATTGTATATTCGCTTATGTGTGTGTGCATGTGTTCAAGATTAAAAGAAGGTCTGAAGTTCTTGAGGTAATATCAGCGATGAAAATTTGGATATGCTAATTGAAAACATTTTTTACTGAAATGAAACATCATTATATAACATATAGATTTATAATATGTACTCTGAAATATATATATATATTATATTGTCACATATTATCCCCTCTCTTTTTCTCCCTACACACGATTTTCTGGGCGGTGCTTATTTTTCCATTTTCTTAACTTTTAGTAGGAAGGCGAAAGATTCTTGGAAATTTTGGATTCCGTGTTGACCTCAAATTCTCGGAGTGGCTAGGAATGGCTTATTATTTCTGCTTAAGGGAGTTCCTATCATTTTGTATTGTGAGTTTTGTAATGATACCATTATTTTCACCCCCTCCTAGTAATAGTTTTGTCTCCCGCACCACTCTAATAGTATTTAATGATTTGTTTGTCTGAAAGGCAGAGAGTTTCGAGATAATTTCTTTTGAGGACGCTTGTGTTTGTACTATTTTATTCTAACTGTACATAATCTTCATATTGTATATATTGGAACATATCAGCTGAATTAAATTATCAACAACATTTACACTGAAGCTTCCTCGTCAAGTTACTATTCTATTGTGTTGGTTACAATACTAAAGGAAAGGAACTGTTAGAACGCAAATCCTGAGTTTGTGCCCAGGACCATAAGGAGAGTTCGTGTAATACTGAAACATAAATAATAATAACTAAAGTCTACCCTAGGACCATCGAGAATTATCAACGATATCTACACGGCTCTGATCACAAGGGGATTGTGAACGTAACAATATCTATCTATCTATCTATCTATCTATATATATAAATATATGTATTCATGTAATGTATATTAATATATATTGGTAATTCTTATTTTTTTCTTTATACAATTATCTTATCCTATATATTACAAACGCTTCTTTTATAAAGAAGATTATTGCAGCCTACGCTCATCCATGTTCTGAATAGTATCTTGCATTTTTATTATTATTTTAAATGGTAATAAGTTACAGATTGTTTTGGGGTTTCTGTAGGCAACCGATTCCTTGCCCGGATGCCACTTAAGATGAAAGAGTTTTTGTTCTTATATTTATCTGAGCATTGTACCAGATTGTTTTTGTGTTGTATTTCTAAATTATAATTTAATGCGTTATGTATTATTACTTCTTTACGCTTTGACCTATGTCCTCTAGTGCAGAGTTGACAACCTAAAGCACGCGTGCCAAATTTGGCACGCAGATAGATTTTTAATGACTCGCAATTGACCTCAAGAGTGTTTTTTTTATTGATGAAAAAAACAACATTTTCCGGTTCTGAATGAGGAAAACTGACTGTTGAAACCGATTTTTCAGAATGACATAGTGACACATTTCAGTGCGTCGAACTTGCATTTACAAGGACCACTGGAATAAATTTGCATTTAAACTGGACATATCTTGGAGTGAAATCAACTTCACAACATTTAACTACATGTACAATCCTCTACTAGGGCAAATATTTAGATAATATTAGAGAAGGGCTTTTTCAGAAGTACATCAACACTTTCAAAACGGAGTTTTCTAACAATTTTTTCATACCACATAACCACATCAAGTCTAATTGGTTTGTTCTTACTGCAACCTTCTTAGATGTAGGGTATTTTTTTTTTTTTTTAAGTGTAGGGATATTGGTGATCTTAAAATGCATAAAGTTGAATTTTAAACATTTAAAAAATTGACATCCAAATGTGCCCATTAGTGGAAAAGATCTGGAAGGAAGCTGCTTAGGAAAGTCGTCTGCTTTTCTCATTTGATAGGCATTCGCTCTTCTACTTTCAGCTTTTAGTTCATCTAACATTTGTGAACAGTTTATATCGCACATGAAAGCTGTTTTAAGCAAACAAAGAGGTCACATACACTTGACCACTCAGAAGTGACTAAATATGTATCTGAAATTATACAATTAGTTGAAGGCATTCAAGACAAGGCGCTCATTAATTGATACAGACTGATTACATTTAAAAGAGTTGTTATGCTAATTTTATAACTATAAGTAATTATAAAACATATTTTATTTGTATTATTGATAATATTAATTCAACAAATATAAGAGTCCTTTTTTATTAGCACTGTATTATGTTATTTCTGTTATTATTAATGTTTAAATGACAAACTCCTTAAATGGACAAATAATTAATGCTGGAAAAATTTATTTACTACTGTTTAACGTAAATTATGTTTAATTCAGTAATTATTAAATCTTGTAATGAACAACATAATGTTGGATTTATATAAAGAAATATGAATTATTATGTAAAAAATTTTTATATAACAAAACTTGTTTGGCATCACTATTGAATCAAATGTGAAAACCGGTTTTTAATTAAAGAGAGATAATTAACCCGTCTTATTTGCGGTCATTTTTATAATATGTTTCTTTTATAAAATAAAAAAAATGACTTACAATTTATAACGTACAAATTGTGAAACTGTAAAAAGTTTTTGAAAATTATACAACTATAATATGACTCAAGAATGTATATGTATATTTTTAAACATTACATTAACTACCCAGTTTGTATAATGACTTCGAATCAATTCCGCTTAAGTACGATGTTTGTTTCCAATTTACCGATAACACATTAACGGACATCTCAGATAAACTAAGATCAACATTTAATTAATATTAACAGGTGAAAGATCCTCATCTTGACAACCAAATGATAATGTTTAGTTTATACAATAAGTACCATAAATTTTAATGTGAACGTTTTTAAAATAAAATGTGTTTGATATAAATGTAAACAAAAAACAAAACAGGCTGATAATTACAACTGATCTATAAAAAAATAGAATTGGTAAGCTTCCGCCATTTTTGGAAACTATCACTGATATATATATAAAAAATCACTATTTACATTATCTTTATAAATTTGTATAGATCAGTGATAATTACACACAAGTTAATTTAGTATTAAATATAAAACGATTTTCTCTATAAATTTCCTTTGCTTTTGGCCTTTGTTTTGCTTTAACTTAATTAAGTTAAATTAGTTGTCCTTTAAAAAAAAATAATTTTAAAAAGTATAATAGAATAGGTTGACTTTTAGGCTTTTGGCACTCTGAAGGATTTAGAAGACCTAGTTTGGCACACTATTAGCAATAGGTTGCCGACCCCTGCTCTAGTGTTTCTAGGTTTATTGATTTAACTATTGGTGTTACCATAGACCATAATATACATGGACCGCTTGCCTTAGTTTTTTATGTTATTATCTTCTTTTATTGCAATTCCCGATTCTAAATAAAGTAATTATCATACAAGTTACGTTTTATTCAATCGCATTTTTTCGACTTTAAATGAATACCTGTAGGCCTATTAATCCTATTATCATTGACTATAATAAAATGGACCGCCTGCTCTATTTTTAGAGGGTTAGAGCTTATGTTCTTTTTCCGTGCGCACACAACACTGATCTATAAATGTTTCCGCTCTGTACAACTTTCGATTTTAATTTTTCATTGAGAAAATCATAGCGATTAAATAAAACGGAACAAGTCTATCTATAACTTTATTTCCTGTATAGCAATTACTTTATTTAGAATCGAGAATTCCAAAAATCAGTGTTTCAAGTCATCATATAGCAGAAATACTAAAGCAAGAGGTCCATGTATTTTATAGTCTATGGTGTTACTCTTGTCAGCTGTTAATATTCGCTAGGAATGAACCTTTCAATTCTTTTTTGACTGAAATAATATATAGATATGTGTGTGGATATCGAGATGATAAATTTGTGCTTTGGAAGAGAAATTTTCTTGCTTTGGTTTTCTAAAATGTCAAAGCTTTTGAAGATTTGACGTCACTTCCTTTCATTTGTATTTAGTGACATCCATTTTCTAGTGCCTTCTGTCGGTAAAATAATTAATATATAAATAAAAGAAACACAATTTTAGACTGCAAAGTTGGTTGTTTAGGAAGAGACAGGGAGAGAGAAAGAAAGAGAGGAGAACGGCTTTGAAGAGAGGGTATTTGTTATAAATTGATGTTACTTCTTTCAGAAGCTCTTACGATGGATTTAATCTTCTTACAACGTTTCTTAACCAACAGATACTACAAAACTCTAACTCTATAATTGTATCGAGACTTTCTTAAAGGTTATATATCGTAATTATTATTATAGTCCTAGGTATTGTGTGAGTGAGTCACCTGGAATTCTGGTGAATCTTTTAGCACACGAGGCGCAGCAGGATTTGTTCACGCTTGCGTCATAGCAATAGTTTGTGGAGCTGAGCATAGCGCTGTAACAGCTTTCACCATACATATTGAATTTGGGGTCATCTTGACACGTTGCAGCGGTAGCTGTGAAAAAGTCAAACAAAAAAATTAGATACATAACACTAACAGACCTAATTCGACATCAGAATACTAATTAAATCATTTAAATACAACTTATTATCTTATCTTATATATTACAGACGCTCATTCTATGAAGAAAATTATCATCCGAGGTCCGAGTCTAGTCTTGCACATCTATTAATGTTTTAAATGATTTTAAATTACTGGTTTTCCTTGTTTTTTTCAGGCTAACCCATTCCATGTCCGAATGCCTCTTGGGAAGAAAGAGTACTTACATGTATTTATTTTCGAATAAGGGATCAGGAAAATGTTTTAATCCTCATGTTTATGTTTTAAAAAAAACTTTACGGTTATTAGTTCAAACACATAACATCTCAATATCGTAACCGGTATTGCCCGGTAATTTGACGTCACAAATGGGAAAAGCGTGTCATATATACCACGTGTTCTGAATCTTAACAAGGTTTTTACTTTTTAACAAAACTTTAACATTTGTATTTGGTAAGAAAGTAAGCAAGTAAAGTATCCCATCGGACCAAATTATTCCACGGGGACGGTAATGCAGCGTTCACCAGTTTCTGTGGCCACGACATACTATGGGATTATGTGGCCAGCACAATACCAGCCGCCTTTACTTTATCCCAACTAAAGTAACCATCAGAGCTGGATAGACTCAGGGACACCCTAACGATCCGAGAACAAACCCTAGCCTTTAACAGTATTCGAACCCAGGGCCTTCGGTAAGCCAGCCCAACGCGCTATTGCTTGTATTTAGTAAGCCATGCTTTATTTAGTTTCCTTTCCCTTTGAAAGCAAACCTGAATCTCGCGACTTTGGACTTTTAAAAAATACAATGACTTTTTGTGAAATCTAAAAAAAACTATGAACTCAATTTTGATACAACAGCTTCGCAATTGGGTTCAAGTTCCAAAAGTTAGCAAGCAGCAATGAATTAAAACATGAGATCTTACCTGGCACGGTCGTCATTGTTTGTCTGCATAAGCTGCAACATGCTTGGCTGACGCTAGTTATGCTACAAAAGCCTGTAGTCATCCTTTGGCAGCTCAGGCCGGCATATGTAAACGTCACGTCATCATAGCAATAATCTGCAAAATTATTAGCGAATTAAAGTTGTTTAAAACTATGAAAAATTTTATAATCACATGAATACAATTATATTGTATTCTAAGCACGTATGATATATATTTTGGTGTTAAAAAAATGATGAATGATTCGTTAACATACAACTAGGCTGGACAGTTAAAGTAAAAAAAATATTCTTTAATTCTTACTTGGCACAGTTGTAGTTCCCTGTCTACATTTTCTGCAACATGATTGGCTGACAGAATAATAGGTGCAGAAGCTCGGTGGGATAGTTCGGCAGGTCTCGCCATAATATGTAAATGTGGAGTCATCGTAACACCAATAATCTGCAAGCATTTTAACCAGAGTGTTATGTGATCAGTTTTCCTGAAGTGATGGATACGTGGATTCAGAGGTATTAAGCGGGTAGTGAACTTAACACCCTGAGGCGCGATATGGAAACCGATGCTAAAAAGCTAGGGCTAAACTAGGGTCAGATAGAGACATTGGCCCAGGATCGGGATACCTGGATGACTCTTGTTGGCGACCTATGTCCCAGATGAGGCGAAAGGCATAAGTAAGTAAGTGTCATTAACTAGTCGTTCCAAGTATCGGAACACACACGGCGTTTCAACATGGGATCCAAGTTGCTTTTTCACCCCTTCACAGCCAAAATGTAAAAAATGGAGGGGGGGGGGGCGGGGAGGGGGGGGGGGGTAAATTACTAAGTGATCCGTGGATCCGTTAAACGGATCCGGATCTTTTTAGTGAGCGCTCAATTGAGCGGCGATCAGTATGGTGAAGGGTTTCGCCCATCTCTAATGTGTAATGTCATGTATTAATAGCGCCCAGCTCTTTCTTAACGCGAGGTTTGTGGGAGGTACTAAGCCTAGACCATAGGTTCTCAACGGGGGCGATATCGCCCCCCAGGGGGCGATGAGAAGCTTTAGGGGGGCGATAACATTCCCGGGGGCGATTGGGGGGCGATGAAGGGCAAGTGGGCGGTACATACGTACCTGCTATAATTTCAACAACTCAGCTATTTGAATCGATTAGTTTTTGGATGAAATATTTTATTTTCAACTACAACGTCAAGGAAAGGAACTGTTCGAACGCAAATCCTTAGATTGTTCCCAGGAAGATAAAGGGTTCGTGTAATACTGAAATATAAATAATAATAACCAAAGTCTACCCTAGAACGAACGAGAATTATCAACAACATCTACACGGCTCTGACCACAAAGGGAATAGTGGTCGTAACAGTAACAAGACTCATTTTATTTCCACACCAAGCAATGACTGTGTGTATGTTGTTTTTTTTAAATTTTTCTAGCTGTAACAATGTATTTAAATTGAACCGTGCTTGTTATTAAATAAAAAGGAGTAACGTGTTACTCAAATTGTTACCTGGCGTAGTAGTTGTTGTCTTTTGTCTGCACGTGCTACAACACGATTGGTTGACGGATGAGTATGTGCAATAGGAGGGGTCAATAGTACTGCAGGTCATGGAACCAAAATAAAATGTTGCGTCATCATAGCAACCGCTTTCTGTAAGAAAGATATCAAACTATTTTAGCAATCGTAATCTTTAAGAAATACATAATACTATTACAACTGTTAATATCTTCAAGAAAATGACTTTCTCCTTTTTTGCCTATCTTGAAAAGTTGTCAATATCTTTAATCGGTGCATACTGATGAATAAACTTTTTTTTTTAATGTCATTTTGGAACGAAATGCACTTTACAGTAAAAATAAAAGTTAATACAGTCATCCCGTCGGATCTAATCGACACATTTCCACCACGAGTTTATGTGGCCACGGCATAGTGCTGTGTTGCCAGCACAATGCCCAGCAGCCTTTACTTTGCCCCAACTAATTACCAAGACACCCCCGATGGTTTTAATTGAGAATTCCCATTCGTACAGAAGATCACCGCCAGATAATGTGTAACAAAAATCTTTATTTATTTTCACACAAAGAAATGACTGTGTGTATGTATTTTTTTTCCACACAGTAACAATGTTTCTAAACTTATCCGTGCTTGTTAATACAAAACAGTGTAATGATTAACTTAAATTGTTACCTGGCGCAGTTGTTGTTCTTTGCCTGCATGTGCTACAACACGATTGGTTGACGGATGAATATGTGCAATAGTAGGGGTCAAGTGTACTGCAGGTCATGGAACCGAAATAAAATGTTGCGTCATCATAGCAACCGCTTTCTGTAAGGAAGATATAAAACTATTTTAGCAATCGTAATCTTTAAGAAATACATAATACTATTACAACTGTTAATATCTTCAAGAAATTGATCAAACTATTTTAGCAATCGTAATCTGCAAGAAATGGAACAAACTATTTTAGCAAACTTTATCTTCAAGAAAAATAGCCATCTTTACTAAAAAAAATATGTTATAAGTCGAATAATATAATCATTATTGAACGGTATCCGAGAAAAAAGTATACAAAATAACAACTTTTTGTAGTTCCAACAGTCGTTGTAGTTTTTGTTGTTGCTGGTGTTGCAGTAATATATCCTGAACATGTCCTCTGACACAGGTTTCTCAGACTTGAGTCATAGCAATAATCCGTTGTACAGTTTGAGGAAACATCTTGCAGCCCGCAATCTGTTGGTGACAAAATTATGATACAATAATATGATAATATCTTTAAATAATGTAAAATATAAGTAGATAATATATTATTATTATAGCATCATTTTATGAAAAATATCAAACAGATATTGACATAGCATTTCACACTTAAGTATATGAATACAACCTTAAGTTTTTCCGAAGATTATAATTAGTTTGACCGTTTGCTTTAATATTTCCTCTATTTGATGACTCGAATGACTTCTTTTCGGAATTCCCGATTCCCTTTCGCACTGTACACTTCCGTTTTATTTAATCGCTATGATTTTCTCGATGAAAAAAAAATGAATCGAAAGATGTATACATCTGAAACATTTCGGCAAACGTAGGAGCGTAGGAGTCATTTAAGACATCGGATGCGCGCGTAAAAAAACAACATATAAGCTCTAAAAATAGAGCAAACAGACTTAATTTAAATGATGACAAGACAGAGGCAATTGTCTGTGGCTCTGATGTCAGTATCGCAATCACTAAGATCAAAGTTGGGGCTTCCGAGATAACGTTGTCAAATAAGGCTAGAGACCTTGACCTTTTAATTGATAATAAAATATCAATGTTTCCACATATCAGTGCTGTGGTTAAGGCTTGTTCGTCTCATCTACATGCACTGGGTCAGCTACGACCCCAACTCAATAGGAGGACGGCCAATACCGTAGCAGTCTCTCTTATACAGTCAAGGTTGGATTACCACAATAGTTGCATGTGGGGTTTGCCCCAAAACAAGCTGCAGAGACTCCAGAGAGTGCAGAACACCGCGGCACGCATTGTTTCGGGGCTGAGGAGGCAAAATCAGATCTCCCCAACACTTAGGGATTACCAATGGCTCCCGGTAATAAAACGAATAGAGCGCAAAATTATGTCCATTACGTACAGATGCATAACGGGCATCGCTCCTTCCTATCTTCGAGAGCTTATGTCAAGGCATGAGCCATTTAGGGAACTGCGCTCTTCAACACAGTTACTCCTCAAAACTCCCAGTTCAGATGGACACAAAAGATGTACCTGGGAGTGTGCTAATTTGAATCAGTTGCGCCTTCTCTATGTAATAATTTATCTACGACTCTGAGAGAGTCTGGGACAAGAAAATCTTGTAAAAATAACTTAAAGACCTTTCTCTTTGGCTAATATATCTGCCATTGCAAGTCACACCAAGAGCGCACTGAGCATGCTAATTTAATAGCATGGATAGAAGAGCAATAAGCAGTGCCTATCCTTTTTTTTATCTCACTATTGTCTTTGTTGTTTTACAACATTTACAACTCAGCAGTGACTCTTAAATGCGATTCCCCGAGTCCTAGCGTTCCGTAATAAATCTAGAGTGTTAGACATGATTACGAGATCTAAATATTGTACGTTTTTTTTAAGTTTTAGCCAAGGTTATTCATCTGAGTCAATTAGTTTTCTGGATTGTGCCTTCTGAAAAGTCTAGAAAGCTAGAAAGCTTGATAAAACTTGAGGATGGAAAATCAAGAAGTAGGTGAATTTTTGTCCTTGGTTAAACAATGAATGAAAATTAAATATGTGGTCAAAAACTTTGTTTCCAGTATTTTTGTTTATTGCACCCCAGAAGTATATGGAAAAAAAAATGTTAATCATATTGCAAAACGTCATTAAGACTAAAGAAATAAAGATGGTCTCTAAGTTTACGTCCTATAAGTTTAAAGAGGTTTGTTCCAGTTCTGATATCATTACGTCCTGGGCCCAAAACTTCTGCAAGGCAGTAGAGATAGGATGGCAGCAGGAATGGAACCCCGGCTCAACACGTTGATAATCTGGTGTACAAACCGCAGGACCAGCCATAGGCTTAAAATGCGAACGTTACAATGAACATGAATTAAATCTTGTTAAGAATCCTATTGACAGTGAAAATGAAACGACGCTTACACATTTCTTTAATTACACTTACCTGGAGCTAGTGAATCCGTGACACACAGACCTTGATTACACACCTGGAGGATTGTAGGTGTAATTACAATTACAACATACAATTACATTTTTACCCACATTTAAGTTAAATATATTTACATTATACTTTACACAATGCAATATTTTATACAACATCATCTATTCAACAGTTTTTGAGAGGGAGTAAATCGAGATTAAGTCGTAATTTGTGTGGAAGTACGTCGTGATTGGGGCGCAATTTGGGTTGGAGTAAGTCGTGATTACGTAGCAATTCCGATGGGAGTACGACGTTATTAGTTGGTAATTTAGGTGGGAGTAAGTCGAGATGAAGTCGTAATATGTGTTGAAGTACGTCTTGATTAGTACGCTATTCGGGTAGGAGTAAGTCGAGATTAGGTCGTAATGTGTGTGGGAGTACGTCGTGATTAGGTCGCCGTTCGGGTGGGAGTAAGTCAAGATTAGGTCGTAATTTGTGTGGGAGTACGTCGTGATTAGGTCGCAGTTCGGTTGGGCGTAAGTCTTACTTCGATCTCAAGCAGATAAAAACATAAAGGTTGTCATACAACACAAAGGAAAAAAAAGCAGTATTACCTTTCCACAACCACAGGTTGTCCCAGACAATGGTGCTTGACTGAAACACTTGCTGTACAGACTAGGGTTGTAACAATACATGCCTGGGCAAATATCAGGTAATGTTGTATCCTATGTACACAAAGAGAAGCCGGGGCGCAAGATATACGAATGTTACTTTTTGACTACGTTAATGGAAAAAAAAGTTTAAAAGAAATTACAAAAAAAAAAATTAAAAAAAAATGAGTTGATACTGTTACGACCACAATCCCCTTGTGGTCAGAGCCGTGTAAATGTTGTTAATATTCTCGTTCGTCCTAGGGTAGACTTTGGTTATTATTATTTATATTTCAGTATTACACGAACTCTCCTTATTGTCCTGGGCACAAACTCAGAATTTGCGTTCTAACAGTTCCTTTCCTTGACGTTGTAATTGTAAATAAATATATTATCGTATTGTAAACAATGAAACAAAAATAGAATAGTAACTTGACGAGGAAGCTTCAGTGTAAATGTTGTTGATAATTTAATTCAGGTGATATGTGCAAATATATACAATATGAACATTATATACAGTTAGAATAAGATAGTGCCAACACAAGCGTCCTCTAAGTACGAAAATCTACACAAGACTCTGTCTATACTACTAGCTGCCTAGCCTTAAATACTAGCATAGGAGAGCGGGGAACAGACCTATTACTAGGAGGGGTGAAAATAATCTTATCATTACAAAACTCATAATACAAATGATAGTTTTAACATAAAATCCCCTGTACGAGAAATAATAAACTATTCCTAGTCATTCCGAGAATTTAAGGTCGGCACGAGAGTGGATTCTTAGAACAGTCCATGCCCAGCACCGCCCACAAAACTCGCGTTGGAGAGAGAGAGGAAATAAGTAATGTGTGTTCTAGCATTTGGAACCACCAATATGTGACAATACCTTAGTTAGTTGGTAAGTCAACTTGAATATTGGAGATTGAAGCAGCCATGAGGATCCCAATCACTTAATCCCCAGACACTAAATCCCCGATACTTAATCCCAATCACTCAATCCACAGACACTTAATCCCCGACATTTAATCGCAGTTACATACTCCCCTTGTCACTTAATCCTTAGGAGCTTAATCCACAGACGCTTAATCATAAAAATGCAAAGCAAGCCGTGGAGGGATCCTCAAGTCTACCATGACGACCCACCTGCTAAAATTGACAGCCCTGCATTACACGATCCTTTATAGAGGATTAAGTGTCTGGGGATTAGGTTCCTAGAGATAAGGTGACTGGTGGATTAAGTGTCGGGCGTTGAGTGTCGGGGATTTAGTAAGTGCCTGGGGATTACGTGATCTCTCGTCCAACAATAGATTTAGAACAAATAAATCTCTTTTACTTCCGTGTGTTATAATTATAATTGTTTATGGTGAATAACATTCAATTGTGGTCTATTCATTACTGATCATCAGTTTATATATAGACTTGCTACGACGTATCGGTAAGATCACTGGTGCTTATATTTATATTTTACAACAAATTAATGAATGTAGTTCATAACTAAATGGTAAAGACCAAATATTATGTTAGGGGGACATACCAGTCTGGTATAATTACAAAATAATTTGCTCATATAGCATTATTTTTTGTTATATAATATTATTTAGATGTCAGCTAAGAAAAATAATGTTTTGTACCCAAAAAAACATTTGTCGGTTACCTTTGTTACAATTCAAGATGGCCGCCTAGCAACTATTGCAAACATATTTTTCAATTCCTTATATCTACAAAACTATGACAGTAAAGTATCCCGTCGGACCGAATTGATCCATTGGGGCCGGTAAAGCAGCGTTCAACAGTTTCTGTGGCCACGGCATACTACGTGATTGTGTGGCCAGCACTACGCACAGCCGCTAACTAAGATCAGGTACCCATCAGATTTGGGTAAAGTCAGGGACACCCTGCAGACCCGGGAAAAAAAATCCTAGTCTTCACCAGGATTCGAACCCAGGACCGTCGGTACGTCAGCCAAACGCGCTGCCGCTCGACCGCCGTGCCAGATAAACACTAAATTATTAGACGGAAATAATAAACCAGCAAAGATTAAATAACCTTATGTATAAAAGGATAAATAAATCCTTTAGTCGAAGGAAATATCCATTTTTATTCCTTTTAACTAGATACAGCTTATTGGAGTGTGTGCGTGTTGTGGTTTTTTTTTTTTTGTGTACGAAATTAAAAAAGAATAAGACGCACCAAAAATGTAGCAATTATGTATATTTCTAATATACCATTTTTTTTGTTTTCATGAAAGCGATTTTGAATAAATTGTTATCAGTTAAGCTTATGAGTGATGTTCATAAATTATCAGGCAAACTGTGGAATACATTTTACAGGTCTTCAACTAAAAGTACATCGGACAATACGTTTTGTTATTATACAATTTGAATGCGTCATGGTGTTTAACATAATGTTGTTGTTTTATTTACCTGACAGACGTAGGACGAAGTGCCAAACCGAAGCTGACATTGTTTTTCTGCTGGAATATCTTGACCTAAAAGACGGTGGCTGACATCAGGGAAGTCACCAATAACGTCCAGTGTGTTGGACAAGCACGTTCTACCGGACCTGAAAAGGTATACCTGATATGTCATCAACGCTAATAAAAAAAAAGTCTCTCCTTAAATGCTCAACCATCCTGAATCATTTGTATTTTCTTACATACTCTAGGCTAGGGATCGGCAATCTATGGCACGCGTGCCACATTTGACACGCATAGTGATTTTCAATGGCACACGTAAGACTCTTATTAAGGCAACACAAGTCTCTTTTACAAGAAATAGAAAATGCTGGAACAGGATGACTTTAAGGCTGTTGGCACGCTGAATTTATTAGAAATCGCACTTTGGCACAATATTATGAAAAGTTTGCCGACCCCTGCTCACGGTAATGTATAAATTGTCTTAAGAAAATCTGCTACTACACACATTATATAACTATCGTAAAAGATTTTAACTTAATTTTATTAATTGTATTAAGAAACGTTTAAACATTTAGTTTTCTGATTGTTTAAGGTCATGCAGGATTAGTAGCGAACGAGACTACTAGCAAAAAAGGAAATGATACCGTACTAATGTCCTTGAAAAAGTTAGAGGCACGTGGTTAATCGACTTTTCTCGACATTACAGTTCCAACACGTTTTAGAGATATGAAAGCTCTAGTAGCTATATTTGTAATAAATGTATTAACCCTTCCCGTACCAACCTACTTCTATCTATGCTGCCTTCAGTTCCGCTATATACGCGCCCGGGACTGTAAGGGTTAAAGACGCAATATGAACTTGGAACTGAGAACAATGAACAAGACACGTTGTGAGAATTGAAAAAATGGCATGAAATAGAAGGAATGAACCGAAGTTATCAAGCAATTACCTTCAGGATGGATGTATGATATACACAACTTCCATATTCATTTTAAATGAGAGTCGGATCCAATATTATTGTGAATTTAGCATTTTGTTAAAACGTCCAGATTCTAGTGACTTTCCACCGTATTCCAAGGGTTAAGTCGCAAATGGGAAAAGGGATTATAGTTATAGGGTGGGACTCCCCCAGCCCCCAGCAACTAACATTCTTGAAACGAATGTTCAACAGTTGTTGTATTATATTCGCCAAATATTTCGTAAATGTTTTTACGCACAGCTAAGATCCCTTCACCCCTTCTGGAAAAAATCATGGGTTTGCTCCGGTCAGAAATAAACCAAGAGAAACATAACCGAACAAATAATCTACGAGAATTACACATTTTTCTATTTATTTGTTTAAAGGTAAAAAGCATGATATTAGTTTTCACTGTTACAAAGTAAGTAAAGTATCCCGTCGGATAAAACTGATCAATAAAGCCGGTGAAGCAGCATTCACCAGTTTCTGCGGTTCTGGCATAGTAGGTGATTGTGTGGCCAGCACTATGTACAGCCACCTTTACTTTACCCCAACTAAAGTCGGGTACCCACAGTGCCGTCGCTAGAGATTTTGGGGGCCTGGGCGGCTTGGCCTCTTTAGGGGGCACCTGCATTTTGACATTCGACATTATGACATAAGAAAAAAAACAATTCGGACACTCATTTGGGGGCCCCCCTGAAGTAGGGGTCCGACTTTCGAATTTGGACCCCCCTCCCCTCCTCTAGCTACGCCACTGGGTACCCATCAGAGCTGTGTAGTTTTCAATGACTAATACATCTGCCAATGCAAATCACACTAAGAGCGCACTTAGCATGCTAATTTAATAGCTTGGATAGAAGCACTAAAATAAATACCCTTTCTTATCTTATCTTAATTATTTATCAGAATAAAAGTTTTACCATCAGATAGGTATAACCATTACTTAATCTTCCATAAAGATAGGTCGCGCATTTAGAATATACAAGTATCCATAACAACACTAACAACGAAGAAAGAGTTGTACGTTGAACTTACGCAGTGCCAGCTAGGTTAGTGAGGTAAGTGACGAGGTAGTTCACTGTACAGGATGAGAACCTCCACGGGTTCTGCTTGCTGCTGCCTGTGGGATCTGAGTCCGAGGGCGCCATCAGGTAGCGGTCAATCTTAGAGCAGGAGTTATCGGTGCCATCATGTTTGGCAGACAGGCTGCAGAAACCAATACACGCATAGAGAACAATAAACTTTTTCAATAATTTGTATTATACTGTACACAAACAAAAGAATGACTTTAGCTACGAATAACATAAAATGTAAGAATCTTCAACATTAACATGAAACAATGTGCATATATCCTACTGAATGTCACGAGCATATATTTAAATCACTAATTTATAAATAGAATGCCCGGAAAATATATTCTTGATGCCAAAATCGAATAGATGTCAAGTATCTATAAAATTGGATTTCTTCCAAATGCATTTCCAGTGGTTCAGACTCCCCTTTTATCTTATAGATTTCTTCTAATTAAAGGTGGTTTATTCCTATAACTCGCTTATATAGATAAGTGAACAGTGTATAGAGTATAGACAATTCTAGCCTCAATTTGTTCATACACATTTATAATTATACAATATTTTTATAGATAAGTGATTTAACTCGAATAAACGTTTTGTGCGCATGTGTGAGAATGATAAAGCGCTTTGAATATTGTTTTTAATGTAACAGATGCTTCTCTTACTGAGTTAGAGTGTTGGTGAAACAAGACTTCACGTCTACTACGCATGAATCTAATGTTTCCTACAATAAGTTCAATTTTAGATAATGTATGTTTGAATAAATTATTCTCCATTTATTAAGTTGAACAGGAAAGAAAAATATACCGTCCATCAATGTGCAATAGAAACAGGAACACACAAAAAAAAAATGTTCCAGTGTAAGTCTAATAGCTTGAGAACCGGATATCTATTGGCCTCGTCATTCCAAAGACTAAAATAAGATGGACCGCTTGCTTTAATATCTCTGCTATTTGATGACTCGAATGACTTGCCGTCGGAATTCCCGATTCCATTTTGTACTGCGCTTTTCCGTTTTATTTAATCGCTTTGATTTTATCAATGAAAAATTAAAATTGAAATCGAAAGTTTTATGCAGCGGAAACATTTAGGTAAACGTAGGAGCGTAGAAGTCAATTAAGAAAGATTTATTGGATGAGCACGGAAAAAGAACAGATTATAAGCTCTAAGAATAGAGTAAGCGCTCCATCTTATTATAGTTCTTTGCCATTCCAAAAATAATGTGAGACCAGCACATGACCCAGTCTGCATTGCAAGTGAAAAATTAGAACTAACTGCATTCTACCCCACAAAAAAAAATGGGAAAGAAAACGTTTCACTAGTATATGAACTTGATTACTCATTCGCTAGACAACGAAAGTAAGAGACTTAAATATACTATCACTAGTGGTTATTCCCGTCAAAATTACGGAGAAACGAATGACTACAATGTGTTTTGTTAAGAAAGAAGAAAAAATAACAATAAAAACTGCAGCGAGAAAAATTCCTTCGGTATTTAGTTTTTGTCCTTTTTATTGTTTAATGGATTGTATAAAGTCGCAATTAAAGGACGTTCTCAATAGCGGCGTGAATCGATGAAATAATTAAAACATGTGGTTATTATTACTTAAAAATAATAAAATAAATCAAACATCTACCATTAATTAAAAAAATATGAATTATAGTAGCCTCGGCTATCTATCTCTCACAACGCCGATGTTTAACCCCCCCCCCCCCTTTTTCCCTCTGAATGTCAAACACATGAAACCCGTGATCGGTGATAACTTAAAGGATAAATAAACAACTGTATGCAAGGGGAATAATTGCAGTGAGAAAGTTTCTTTCGGTATTTAGTTTCTGTTCTTTTTTTTATTGTAAATAAAGGGGAGATCATTCTGAAAGGGCGGTCAGTTTAGAACCTTAACATACGGTGATTATTAATAGGTCTAAGTTTATTTTTTTTTTAAATTAAGCAATATTGTTTATATAATAAAATTTTCTTTTGGAGGACTTTTCCAATTTATTATACATTTAACTTTTGACCGATTGGTCAAACGGCTTAGGAGCCTATAACGAACAAACATCTAAAAAAAAACAACAAACAAACTCACGGTCATTATATTATGTGATTGTCGGAAGAAATAGTTCCCCTCTCAGGCCGATTCGGCCCATAGGTCACGTGTCCTAATGACCAATGGTATCAGCCAGAGCTTTGGTGACCTTTTCCTTACCTGTGTCCAAGTTCATGGGCTCCGGTAAAGATGGCGGAGTAGTCACCCGTGTCCTCTATAGCGGAAGAACTCATACCATCCGTACGGCAAATAGTTTCTACCCAAGCCAGACCTGATCAAGGAAATTTAAGCAAAGAAAAACACATATTTATGTCAAGGTATATGTGTTTTATTGTGTTTATTTGTGCTAAAATTCATGTACAAAATACACATAAAAAAAAACCTAACATTAATTATATTTGTATAGCGCTGCCAACGCACTTAATGTAAGCTCAGAGCGCATTTAAGATACAAATAAGAACTCTGATTTAATCTCTAGACTAAGAAATAACAAATTAATTGATGATTACAAACATATGACAAAGCAAATAAATGAAAAATTAACCGACCTAACATATAAGTAAGACAGTAGGGGTCTAAAGCATGTTATCTAAGGTAAATATTGAAATAATGATTTTTTAAACTTCTTTGTGAAAGTAACAGTAGCTTGTTTGCCTGAGTTGAATGTGAGGTGGATTCCACACCTTCGGACCAAATAATGAGATGGCTCTAAGGCCAACATTCGTCAGAGATAAAAGGGGCACTTCCAGAATCGAGGAGTCGGTAAAATGGACTGCTCTTTGCGGAACATGTGGTTTATTTAGTTAAATGAGATTAGATGGCACTTCCAGAATCATGGGAGAAGAAGCAGGGACACTAGTAAATGAGCTTTAGTTAATATCATTTTCCTTTTGTTGTGAGTTTTTAAATCGTGGTATTCAGTGCTTAGTTTTTGCACTTCTCTTCGTCCTTTTCCATTGCCATAGAGACCAAGCATTCTATCTTTTACAATGACTATACTTCCCCCAAATGGTGTACGGATATTTGATACCACGACAGTTAATCCCCGACAATTAGTCCCACGGCAGAAAGTCCCGTTGACACTTCGTCCCGCGACAAAAAAATATTAGAGAATACTCATTCAAAGAGCTCATGTGGGACTAAGTGTGGTAAGCAGCGTTATTCAAATGGCCAACATATAGCTGGCTTAGTAAACAGATGTGTAGAGGGTAAAAATAAGAAAAATACTATTAACCTTTTTTTATTACAACATTCAAGCAGCTGGCATAAAGAAAATATAAATTGAATGGACATTGTGAAAAGTCATATGGTTCAACTTGTTACGAGCACCCCGAAGATAGGACACAACGTAAGTAAATTGATCGAAGGGCTGGTAAAGCAGCGTTCCCCAGTTTCAGTGGCCACGGCATACTAAGTGATTGTGTGGCTAGCACATTGCCCAGCATCCTTTACTTTACCCGAACCAATGTCAGGTAACTATCAGAACTGGGTAGACCAGGTACACCCTCGCGTCCAAAGAAAAAAATCTTAATCTTCACCAGGATTCGAACCCGAGACCTTCGGTACGCAAGTCGAGCGCGCACGCCAATCAGCGACCTTGCCCCACAGTACTGAACATAATCATTATTTAAATTTAAATTAATTAAACAACACAAAAAATAAAATGTCAACCAACCTAATATGTCTGTCGTACTTGCATACATATCATCGCTATTCAAAAAATAGATTCGAAAAGAAACAAAAATAATCGATGTATATTTGCATGTGTTTATCTAGTTAAATCTTGGAATTACATTTGAAATTTGAATACATTCAAGTGAGGAACAAACATTATTGGCATCAATAAAGGGTTAATGTATGTAAAAGTGAAATAACCACGTTTATGAATATACCGGTGAGGCTAAGGTATACTTGAAGTAATCTGTAGCCTGAGAAATTGATACTGAGAAAACTATGTGAGAGACAGTGCCAAGGGTTGTATATAGGGGGAGGGGAGGAGTCTAATGCACGATACGGTTGCTACAATATATCCCTATATTCTAAGCGTTTATACTAGCCTATAACAGGCATGGATGTCTGCATAGTTGTTTGAGCTAGCAGACGTCTGTCTTCAAGGGCTATAGCTAAACTATTTGGGGTGATGTTCAGTGTTCCAGGTCTGTTGCTAGTATGCAACAATAATCTGACTTGAATTTTTTTCGCTTTTCGTGTCCCGTTGGTTGTAGCACTACAGCAAATGGGAAATCTTATCTTATCTTGTATATTACAGACGCCCCTACTATAAAGAAGATTAATATTTCCTACGCTCCTCTGTGGTCCAAGTTTAGTCTTGCATCTTAATTAATATTTTAAAGGTTGTTAAGGTACTGGTTTTCCTGGTTTGTTCATGCAACTCATTCCATGCCCGAATGCCACACGGAAAGAAAGAGTAACTGTATGCATTTGTTCTCGCATAAAAGATAAGGAATGTGTATTTGCCTTTATGTTTACTTGAGCATTTCAACAGGTTGTTATTTTTCTGTATTTCTAAATTAGAGTGCAATGCCTTGATTTGAGTTTTGACTAACGTTTACATGTAAAACAAAATGCTTGTGACATTATTAAAATTTAATGTATGTACACAGGCCTTTTGTTCAACAAGGAATTTAAGGAAATATGTCACACAGAAAAAAAAACAACAACAAACAACTACACTTAAAGCAACTAAGCCATAAGGCCAGAAAAAAATATGACAAAGAGAAGCAACAATCCCACAATATCGCAGGTTATACAATGAAAGTAAGGCCTCAACCAAGAACAGGCAATTAATATAATATGAGCTCAACTAACTACTCACATTAAAATAAAAACATCTGCTAAAGTAAGAAAATAAAACTATAGCCTAAAAAACTCCATTCTACCCTTTACATAAAATAATAATAATAATAATAATATAATAATTCAATTAATTATTATGTCCTGCAGTTGATACACTAACAAGATGGCAGCTGGGAACTAGCCCCGCCAGCCTGCAGGATATTTTGGTCAATGACGTGATAATCTTCTATCTAAAAGAACTGTATGTAAACAATAATAAAGCAATTTAAATTTTTAAAAAATTATCTTGTTGTACGAACCCAATAAACAGCATAGCGTGGTCGTAAGGGAAAACAAGGTCCTTCCCACTAGTTGAACTCAGAAATAGAGAAAACGAATTGAGAACCGCTTCGGTGTTGACGACACTGATATATTTGCAGGTGAAAGGATAAGCAAGTAAACAACTACGTAAAGTCATATACGTCAATGAGAAGTCGAAGGTAGTCTGGGGGAAAAAAAGAGAAGCGCCTGTTTAGAAGTAAATAACAATTATCAAACAATGCCCTGTGATGAATGTTGGGACATTTTCAGTAAATTGTTTGGGTATTCAAAACATACAATTAATCTTCGACCTATACAGAAAAGTACTTGGGTGTTTAAAGAACACATTTCAATTTATTTACAGAAAACTGTTTGGGTATAAAAAAACACACATTTTTAGATATCTAAAGCTAATTGTTTAGGTATATCTAAAACACACATTTTAGATATTTACGGCAAAAAGTTTAAAACACACCTTTTAGATATTTACAGCTAATTATCTAGATGTTTTAAACACACATTTGGACCTTTACAGAAAAGTTTTTTGGTGCATAAAACAAACAATTTAATTATTTACAGCAAACTGTTTGGGTGTTTAAAATAGAAATTTAGGACCTCTACTGGAAAGATTTGGGTTGTTTAAAACACCCATTTGAAAAATTTACAGCCAATTGTTTGGTGTTTAAACACACTATTTTACAGCTTACAATTTGTGACAAAAATAGTTTAAACACTTTTACCATACACAATATAAACTAAATACAATATGTAACTATTTCATAAGAACGAAACATTATGTGGTTTACCTTAAAGATGACCACTTTCGTTAAGCGTACCCGCAGTTGAAATTTGGTGGACTGAAAGTTTTGATAGATCAGGTCTATCTGTATATTAGAAAAAAACAACGATTCGTTTTAAAAATCCAAAAAAATTTTTTCTGATTAAATGAACTGAATATGAATAGGAATTTCTAATTCAACGGAAACACTGGTGCGAAATTCATTTATATCATACCAGGGCTATATGTTAACATTGTTTCGAAGCTGTATGACGCTATAAATAAGCCGATCTTTGACTTAACACCATTGCCCCCTGTAAGCTCCATAAAATGTATTATAAGAGAGACTGATTTTCTACTATCTACTCAGCGTATAGATTTCTCAGAAATATTTGGCGTCCTCTGATTGGTTAATAAAGTCATCTTAGTTTCTATATTGTATTTGAAATTGTTTCGCTAAATCAAGTACACCTATATATTTATATTTAGTGTTGGTGTAGATAATTATTTTGCACATTTGTTTTATTATTTGATTATTTTAATTGAGAGAGAGAGAGAGAGAGAGAGAGAGAGAGAGATGTAGATATTAACTCTGAGCTTGAGGTTAGCTTATATCAAAACCAATTCATCCTTCAATTATTTTTTTACATAATTGAGTCGTATAAAGACGCACCCCAGTAAATATAAAGGCGTAGTATTCTCGAATCTTCTTCAAAGCTTGAACCGAGTCGTAAGCAGCTTCACTGTAAAAACGGCTGTAGCTAGTGCTGTCCAGGAAGGCTGTGACGTCAATGTAGTAGGTCGAGAACGCCTGACGTCTTTGTCGCTTGAACTTTGACCCAAAAGCATGTCGGCTCTCCGTATTTGTGGGAATAGAAAAATGTTTCTCGGGTGCTGATGTTTGAAAATAAAAAAAATGTAACGATTCATGAACAATCAAACTGGAAAAACGAAAAGATCTTGATACTACACAATACACGGGCATATAGTATTAGATTTTGTTGCAAAAAGCATGTAACGAATGATCTAGACAGAATAATGACACGAAATGAAATAAAAATGATGGTGCTATTTCTTTGATTTTAGGGTCAACTGCTAGGTCTATATGTTTTTCAAATATATAGTTCAGCGGCAAAATCTTTCAAATCTCATTTGTCTACTTTCATTTTATTGGCACATATTTTGTTTCTACCTGCAACCTTTTTTTTTTGATCGATTGAATGTCGACAAATTTTTTTTTTTTTATAATTTAGATTATTATCGTATTGTTCTTACTGCTAAATAATATCTTACTCTACGTTTCAACTATCAATGGAGATTCAAGTGCGTACTCTATAATGTCCTAGTCAGTTTCTAGTAAAATCTTGTATAGGTCAGCGTAAGAATTAAACATCAAGATATTAGGCATAGGGAATATTAAAAGTTTACAATATTCAAATGCAGAAGAGTCTGGAGCATTTATTGGCAACTTACGAGGAATTAAGGAATCCGACATTGTTATTGGCGGAGTTAGAACTGGTTTACTTTCATATCTTTGATCTGATTGGCTGTTGTTTTGAGACGCTTCCCTCTTAGGTCTTAGTGTTGGCTCAATGGAATATGTGACGTTTCCTTGTTGATATTGTCCATGCTTGTTATTGAAGAAAAAAGTTAAATCTTCTGTCAAATTCCATTGAATTGTTCAATTCCATTTCTATATTTATCTGCTAAACTACACATTTTATATGTCCATCATCTTTACATCTATCAATAGAACAATATATCTTTTCAACAATATATTTATCTATCTAACTATCTGTTTACCTAACTATTTATGTGTGTTTATTAAACTAAGCTTATATATATTTCACAAAACAGCCATTGTTCACGTGAGCTACGTTATCTATTACATGTATTCACTAACTTGTGTAATTGCCTTACCATGATTATGAAGTCGACGGACTGTCCCTCATCTCCATTGCGTCTGTACAACTGGAAAACCGCTCCCTTGTTGGTATCTTGGTAAAAAGCCACATCCTAAAGTGTATCGGGAAGGGTTTTGAAAAAAATTATCGTACAAAACACAATATAACATTACTATAAATGCATCGAAAAAAAAACGGACGAGCCTTTCTGGCTCTTATGTCGAGGGCGTTACGATGTTCAGAAGTGAACCAGGTAGGAAGGTGGGACACCAAGATTCTGTCCTGGCACCAGCCACCCCACGGCACGCCCTATCGGCGTTCCGTGTAACGTAGGGTACTTTTTTCGCAGCCACATGCACTATTCTCTCCCACTGCGGAATTAACCTCGGATTAATATCGTGGTGGTTCACTCTTATACATGCAATGTCGTCCGGTAGCGCAAATCCCATATTATAGGTATGGGCACCCAGGCACCAGGGCGGGAATGAGGCGGGAACGCTGCTCTCATTTCTTCCTCGCCTACTCGAATGCAAGTGAGAGTTAGGGCAATCGGAGTCACAGCAGGGGCTGTCCTTCATGCGTTAGCCCACCGGTGTGCTCATGATGCAAGCGTAATGGTGGTCTCCATACTTCGCCCTTGGCACAGAAGTGATTACAAAGCACCAGGCACCAAAGAAATTAGCGTAACCAAATTAGTGTAAAATAGTACCTAAAACTAAATCCATATGCTATTGCCAATTGAGTGTTCCATCATAAAACAAACTTGTCATAAAAACGTTTGATGTGTTTAAGTTGAAGATTAAGGTAATATAGTTTGGTGCCTTAAATCAATGTGAAAATGTGTCATAGGCAACGCGAATAACAATAAGTAAATGTACATAAACGATAGTCTGTATCCCGTCTGACCAAATGATGCACTGACATTTGACACACTGTAGCTCTACATGGTTGTTCATGTATGAGTGTTAAACGACCAACTGAAGTTAAATAAAACGAAATGCTTATCATTCAACATCAGGAACACTGTACATAGGCTAACACAGCGATTTTAGAAGACAGGACTAGGCCACGTGGGGCCCCCACACATAAATTTGGGAGCAGGGCACCCACATTCCTAAATACGGCCCTGAAAAAAAGGATATTACAAACTCTAAAAATAGAGCAAGCGATCCATCTTATTCTAGTCTTTGGTTAGAACAAAGTGCGAGTTTCTATTGCCACCACATTTATTAAGTTATACAATTTGAATCGGGGAATACGCTTTCAGCTCTCTACAGTTCTAAGTCTGGATGTGTGGTAAGTAGGAATGGGAAAAAAAACGAATCCGCCAGATCCGGGTTCCGGAGTAAATTATTATTATTATTATATTTGTAAAACGCTGCCAACAAACAGTATGTAAGCTCAGAGCGCATTTAACATGCAACTAAGAACACGGATATTAGGTTACTGTAGACTAGGAGACTGGTGATTAATTGGTGATTTAAAAAAAGACAAATAAAAAAATGCAGCATTAACCGACTTAACTTATACGTAAGACAGTAGGGGTCTAAAGCATGTTAAATGTTATTTAAGGTAAACATTGAAATAATGAGCTTTTAAGTTCTTTTTCAAAGTAACAATGGACCTTGTTCGCCTGACTTGAATTGGAAGTATATTGCACACTTTTGGACCGGATATTGAGAAGGCTCTAAGACCAACGGTCGTCAGAGAGAAACGGGGCACTCCGAGAAGCAATGAGTCGGCTGAACGAAGTGTTCTTTGCAGGACATAGGGTATAATTAGTTATTTGAGATAGGACATTTTTTTCAAGAGCCCGAAGCCCGGATCTTAAAGGGCCCCAGTTCCAATTGTAACATTTAAATTCTACAACCTTTTTTTTTCAACATATGCAAAAAAAAATATTTTAACAATAAATGAAAATTGTATAACGAAACGAATTGATACAATTTGAAAGTTTATTAATACAATTCATTCTAAATTAGTATAATATGCCAAAAAAAAAACAAGGGAGAAAAAATTCCAATTTAATCAATTTAATCATTTCCCGAACCATTTTCTATGTTTTATCTTTTTAACGGGTTGATTTTATTCATAATGTCTAAAACAAACATATAAACAAAAATAGCTAAGCTTAATTGGCTTCGCAATAATAATTCTGTTTTGATTATAAGAACGTAAGTCCAATTTAATTCATTTCAATGTTATGTTGCCATCAAAATGCAGTTAAAATAAATTGTGGCCTTTCTTTCTTTTTTTTTTTATTTTGACGATTATTATCTGGAATAAATAAATTAATTATAGTAATTTATAGAATTATTTTTTTTAGCTTTTATTTTAATGGATACAATTTTTAGTTTCTAATTTAAAATATACGTTGTTTTTTTTTAAATAAACTTTGACCAAATTTCTCAGAACTGAATCTAAAACCCGAGTAACCGTTCTGAAAAGATTTTGCACCCGAAAATTCCGCTTACGGCGAGTTAAACCCAGTTTCTGCAAACCTTAGTTGGCGGTGAGACGTTACTGTAGAAAGTTGATTCGGAAAAACGTCACAGATAGCTAAACGTCATCTTCTATTTTTAGATCGTTGCTAAACATAGCGGAATGTTCGCATGAGAGGCCCGGATGAAAAAGCCTAAGTTGCTATAAATAGACTTTTAATTTTATTTCGGACCAACTCTATTGCCTCTGTCATTGCCATCTTAGATCCGGAAGTAGGTTGGACATAGGAGAATCCTCCGGACATGACAATGAATTATAACAAAGCCATGACTTAATTACTTAATCTTTCATGCTGGACATCTCTGGGGAACGATCATAGAAATATCTTACCTCGTTACTGGAGACATTTTCTTTCGTTATCTTCTGTCCGTCTTTATCAGTTTCAATACTGTATATCGGTAGATTGTCGTAATCAACACGAACCATGCGGAACTCTGTAGACGTGTTTGTGCCAGTCGTAAATGTCACATTTATGTCATTGGGCAGTCCCTGGTTAGTTGGGTCGTTATAGGTGATGTTCACTTCAACTGTGGATGAGAATAAAAAAAATTGAAGTTAATCTATTTAGGTGAACGAATTTCTTAGCTAATACCAATCTTGAATATTAACAAATATTGAAAGCCAATTTTACTTTTTTTTCAAAGAGCTTAAGGTCAATGAATCATCATTCAATAACTGTAGAGAACACTGCAGTAAATGGGATTGAGTGACAAGACAATGCAGAGGCACTCTAGTTCTTCCAATATCCTTTTGAGATTCAAAGCCATAGATACAAAAAAAAAACTTCACAGAATTTCGTCCCAGAATTGTATCCTGAGTCCGTTAAAGACTTTTAGCCATATCATGTCTGCTTGATCACTATGTCTCTAATTTGTAATTTACGGTTACAATCCCGTTTTGATAATTATTAAGACATTACTTCTAAATATTACAACATGATTTACAGTTATTACTACATTACTTATAAATAGTATTACTATATAATATCATTAATACATGACTTATGACTATTTATACATGTCTAATTAATATATCTATATATAATGTAGACTCTGTGTATGTGTTGAATCAATCATATTAGTTAATTTAAAGACACGCGACCTTATTGTATCATATTTTACTTCGTTTTCGCTTCGGACATGTGTCTTCCCTATCTGTGGTTAACGTATCGGACTGCCACGCGGGCGACCTGGGTTCGATTCTCTAGTTAATGTATACCTTTTTCCTACAATCTATTTTATTAGACTACTTGCCTAAAAGTCTTTAGTAAAAAAATGTTTTTTTTAAATTATTACATTGGTATCTTTCTGTTCTGTGTAGTTTTTAATTATCTTCTTCTGTAGCTTGTACATCATCATCTTTAGCGCTACAGCCCATGTAGGTCTCTGGCCTGCCTCACCAACGCCTTCCACTACGACCTCCTAGTCATTCATTGCCTCCCCTAGCGTATACCGGCCCATTTATTTTCACCCGGGCAACGCCGGGCAATTTAGCTTCTATATCAATAGTATACACTTCATAAATTATAATTATTATAACTACATGTAATATACAAATTACTACATTACATACCAGAAATTGCAGAAGCCACTCCAGATAGACATAAAGTCTTCAAGACAATAAAAACGAAATACGAACACAGAATGGACAATTTGATTTCCATTTCAGCAGTCAACATTGACAACTGTGAAAACCAATAGTCTAGATCTAGTCCATTTTCTTAAATTCCAAATGCAGTTTTTATTTTTTTTTTTATATGAAATAGTAATTGTATGCTTGCCGCCGACTATCAAACAAATTTCGAATATTTGTATTTTAAAAAAAAATTCCAGAAAAGTAAAAGATTTCTACCAGCAATATTCTATAACCGAATATGTATACCAATGCTAAGTATCAAATAACATCTAGGACTGACTAACTGCCAGCAAAGTATTGGTTGGACGAAAAGTTGATAATTCTACAGTTTATACATCCAAAGATCTGATTGGCTCATTGTGCAAGTCTTCCTGGTGCACTTCTCGGAATCTGACATGCGCAAAAAGACTTTTTTTTTAGTTAGGGCGGGAGGGCGGGGGGTTAAAGGGGACAGGTCATAATAAAAGTCCATCGATGCGAATCACACGCGTGTGAGAATCCTGGATAAAGGCCGATCCCTATAAATTTTTTTTCTTTACTTTTCTGTGGTTCACTGAGCTAGGTAAATATCCAAGATTTTAAGAAATAAAATGACAACACTTAAAAGTAACTTGGCTTGAATGTGAATATAAAGTTAATCCGCACTCTCTCAATAAATTTTTAAAATATTATTTTAAAAGTTTGTTTACGAATTGCATTTAATGTTCTACGTTAGGGCCAAGACTCTATGTATATCAATATTTATTACGAAAAGCATACAATAGTTCAGTTTGCTGGCTATTGACAAATGTGCATCCGACATGTTAACTTAAGCTACAAACGCAGTGGGCACAAACACCAACACGTCTTCTCAGTATATACGACTTTCGTTGTGAGTCAGTGTTGGTGACACTATTTAAACCTTGTAACCGCACGCAGTGAGTTCAACACGACTTCGGACTTCGGACTTCAACAACACGTCTTCGCACCAACTTTTTTGACGAGAGTGCACAACTGGCTTGCTACATCTCATGCCTTCGGTTTTTTCACTGTTGCCAGTAGTCGCCTCGACCTTGAATGTGTGACGTCATAAGGCTGGATTAGTGAAATTTTTACTGTTAATTTTCACACCAAGAAAGCATCGCAGACAATATCTGATTTCATTTTTTAATTCAGCGACTAAAAATCAAGGGGAGAATTGAGCAGAATTTGAATTTGTGAAATATTTAGCGAGATTAAAAAAATAATAATACGGTAATAATATTGCACACTGTCGGGTTTCGTCTGGCGTCGCGGCCACTGTTGAGCCACCAAGAGCAGTACCGTTGACGTTGAGCCCTATAATACCTTTTCCCGAGCCAATAAAATAGAACCAGCTGCAAAGCTGCAATGCACAGCGCTTCAAAGTTGAATGCACGTCGTATCGCGCACTGCGTTTGTGCCAATCTCAGTTCAATCGTACAACTTGCGTTCGGCTTAAGATGCGTGCCGAAGGTGTGTTGGTGTTTGTGCCCACTGCGTTTGCAGCCTTATTGCCACCTTGGTTTCCCAAGGCAATGTTGACTGAATAAATATGTGTTTGCTCATTGCTTGATTTTTATGATATCCATGTAAAGATTACCAAGGGAAGCAACTGACAAGAGTAACAGCAATAGTCAAATCTCAAATCATTACAACTAGAAGTCGGCAATCTATGGAACGCGTACCAGATGTGGCAGGAAGAGCGACGTTAAATGGCACGCTGAAGTCCCCCCCCCCTAAAAAGAAGAAGTAAATTTAGGCATCTTCGACGAGAAATTCACTACTACAGCAGTATGACCTTTAACCTTTTGGCACGCTGGATGAATTAGAAATTCTTCTTTCGCACGCCGCTATCTAAAATGTTGGCGATCCCTGAACTAGAATACAGAAGCGAAGAGTAAAGTAGGACGAATACATTAGGCATTAAATTCTAATTTTGAAATAAAACTCAATAACAACCTGTTGCAAAGCTCAGATAAACATAACGTCCGAAACACTTTTCTTATCCCTTATGCGAGAATAAATGCATGTAAGTACCCTTCCTTTCCGAGTGGCATTTAGGCATGGAATGGGTTGCCAGAAAAAAAAGGAAAACAAGTAACGTAACATCATTGAAAACATTTATAAAAATGCAAGACAACGGACCACGGATAAACTTAGGACGAAATAATCATTTTTATAGAAGGAGCGTCTGTAATATGTAAGATAAGATCATTGTAGGTGGTAAGGTTGTCCAAGCGACAAAGTGCTCGGTGGCTTTGCGTCAGGTTCAAATTTTGTATGGTTAATATTTTCGTTCACGTGTTTTTGAGTCTCTACACAGATATTACCCAGGCCCCAACATTCTCCAGAGAAAGTAATAGCTGATAGTTCTAGAGCCATACGTTCATCCTTCGAAAATAAAAACTTGAATGTCTTCTTCATTATGCCAATGATACTATGATTGCCTTAAAAAAAACGGACGATCCCGCTTAAGTCCAGACCAGCGCGAAACGATGTTCAGAGGTGAACCGAGGGGTGGGGGGCACCAAGGTTATTTGCGGGCGCCAGTTACCCCACGGCACGCCGTGTAACTTAGGGTTCGGTTTCCGCAGCCACATACAATACTTTTTACCACTGGGGAATTCCCCTCAGATCATTATCGTGGTGGCTCGCCCGTATACCTGCAACGTCGACCGGTAGCAAAAATCCTATACTATAGGTATGGGCATTCAGGCACCTGGGTGGGATTGAAAAGGGAACGCTGCGCTCATAGCTTCCTATCTGCTGAGCCTCGAGGCGTCTCGGCGGTACACAGTAGATGCTGTCCCCATGCGTTAGCCCACCGGTGTGCTCTTGATACATGCGTACTGGTGGTTTCAACACTTTACCAGCGATGAGACCCAGGGGTAGAGACGTGCCATTATGCCAACAGGTCGCCAAGGAAATGTTCTATAATTTCTTATCATTTATTTAATATTTAATTTTTTTTTTCTTTGATTGACTTGGGCAAATACAACTTGAGAACCGCTCCATTTACAACCACCCCTGTTTTGCACCCTAAACTGATTCCTGGAACAGATTATTCTGCTTTCGGGAAAACCCGGTCATGACATATGTTCCTGTTTGAGAGCCAAGGGTAAGGATGCATTCATTTATGGTGCCAAGTAAAGGGGAGAACCCATTACCTATGTAAAACCACACCTGTCACATACCTACAAATTCCGTCATGCTAGGAATATAGTTTTATTTATTACATGACTGCGTCGCATTAAATAAATGTAAGTGAACTTTTTTCAAATCCATTTCCCCTCTCCATCTTTATTCTCTCTCACTCCACGTCCTCAACTTTCTCCGTTTTCTTCTCCGCCATCATTTATATCTTTCTCTTTGAGTGGGTCCCCCTCCTCTCTGGAAACATTAATTCCACGTTGGATGGTGATGATAAATTTTAATAAAACGTTGAATTTTGTCTGCAAGAGCTGATCGAGGCGATTTACCTAAACGCCAGCTACCCTGTGGGTCACTCCATCCCAACCCCTCCTTCTTACCCTCCTCCCACTGATAATCGATTTAAAATGTCTATTTAATAACAGACGAGCCTGAGGTTCGGAAGTCCAGGGCGCAACATGTAAAGGGCTGGATCTAAGGGGGAGGGGGGCACACAAAAACCTATGTCGCGCCCCAGGGCAAAAGTTTCAGCGCAGCCCTCTTGCATACTATCTATATATTCATAGTACGATATGTGTGTGGATTTTATTAATATTATTACATTCAGGACTTAGGCCTAAAGCTTTCTTAAAATGTTTCAAGTAAGTAAAATCTAATAATTATTTTTTGAACATGTGTGTCACGATGTGGCAATTGAGAGGGGGTAATAATGGCTGGTTGTCTTAGAAGTATGAGGTGCCGATGCTGTAGTTGACCTGGAATATTTATTTGTTCTCTACTGGCTCGTTTAGATGTTATTAAACACACACAAATAGACAGTTCTAAGTTAGGCAAGCAAGTCTCTGGTTACGTTTCAGGTGTTTATTTATGATTCAAATTCAATATCCAATGATGAAATATACATACTAACATGCAGGGGAGATATAATGCTTGAGATATACGCACAGGAACGTCTATCACTCAATATACTGTGTTGTTGCGGAATCCAAGTTTAGGCTACGTAACTATAATGAGGAAATTACGATTACTGGCTAAGTATCTGCAAGTCCAAGTAAAATTCGGGAGCTAGACCAAAACGATGTATCTAGCTCGGGAGCTGTGAGAGATCTGCCCTAGTTTAGTTGGGCGGGCTTTTTCGTGAACATTAGTCACCTGACCCAAGGTTAATTTGGTTGGCTTACATTTAATTACATCCTATTCTCATTGGCTAGATTGAATATACATTTGCATAAGAAAAGCTTATTGGAGCCAAAAATGAATTGGGGGTCGGGGTTGCGAGGGCGGAAAGGGGGGGGGGGAGAGAGAGGTCTAGATGAAAGACAATTGAACAGACGTCATGCTGAGTGGGGGAATTTATCTCCCTTTGGTAGAATTTTAAGTAGTTAACTCAAGTGGCTGGGGGGGGGGGGGGTTTCGGACGAGAATTAGTTATATGTGTGCGAACTGGGTTCTCTGGTCAACGCTCAGGGAACGACCGTCTCAAAGCAGTTGCATAACGTGCCGCTAAGCTGAGGGGATATACAAGGGGGTGGGGGTGGCGGGGACGCGAAGAGGAGGGGGTGAGTGAGGGATCGAGTAATGACTGTCTACACATGCGTTAAAATAGTACAAGATATAAATACATTAAGACATGATATGAATACATTAATATAGCATAGGATAAAATATATTCATTCTAACTAACACATTCGTACCCATTCAACCAAGATGTAGTACCAAGTTGAATCGTATTAGTCAGTAGACTCTGAATTTGGGCGTAGTACAAGAGTATAGTGAAGGGTAGAGAAACAGGTGAGAAAGAGTGATGGGGAGATGTAATTGCGTAAGGGAGGGAGAAGATAGTGACGTCAGACTAACCTTCTCTCTATTCTAGCTAAACTTAAGCTAATCTAAGGTTATAGTTATACACTGCTATCTATCTAAGTGCTAATAGTCACTATTAAATCCAGAATTGTGACATCCCTCCGGGCCAATTTGGAATACACGTGAGAGTGGATTCATACCTAATTTACTGAGTCTGAGGCCGGGGTTTGAGTGGTGTCGGTGGGGCCTGAGTCAGGGGCGGGATCTGAGTCAGAGTACCGGGACAGGAAATCTGCGAGATGGTGTTCCTTCCCGGACTGGTAGATGGTCTGGAAGCTGTACTGTGACAGGGTGAGGGAGTACCTCATTAACCTTCTGTTTAGGTTTTTTGCGCACGCGAGGAACGTGAGGGGTTGGTGGTCTGTGTGGAGGATAAAATGCCGACCGTATAGGTATACGTGGAACTTCTCAATTCCAAACACAAGTACCCAACATTCTAGCTCAGAAGTACTGTAATTCATCTGGGTGGCGTTGAGCTTACGCGAGGCATATGCTACGGGAAACAGCATATTATCGTGCTCCGGGTCGGGTTGTAGCAGGGCCGCGCCGACGGCGCGTCCACTAGCGTCGCACTTCAATACGTAGGGGCGGGTCGGGTCAGGCAGACGGAGTATGGGTTTACTAGTGAGTTTACTAGTGAGTTTACTCGAACGCTAGCTGGCATTCTGTTGACCAGGTGACTTTTTCCGGGAGGTTTTTCCGCGTCAAGTCTGTTAAAGGGGCCGCGATGCTATTGTATTGCGGTATGAACTTTTGGTAATACCCTGTTAATCCTAGGAGGGACCTTATACCTGATTTGGTGGTGGGCTGAGGGGCTAACTTAATTTTCTCTACTTTGGTTTCGTCTGGCATTATTTTGTTCTTTTCGATCATGTGACCTAAGAATTTCAGTTTATTGAAACCTACCATGCATTTCGACGGCCTGGCGGTTAGGCCGGTTTCGCGGAGTCTAGCTAGTAGAGCGGTTATCGTTTCCACATGTTCTGCCCAGGTGGGCGTGGCTATCAAGATGTCATCCACGAAGTGGGTGATCCCAGGTCGGTCAATTGGCTGGATCAGTTTTCGCATCATGCGAGTGAACACGGAGGGGGAATTGTTTAGGCCAAAGGGGACGGTTTGGAATTCGAAGTGGCCTCGGTCGGTGGTAAAGGCGAGGTAAGGGCGGCACTTCTCTTCCACTTCTATTTGCGTTGCTCAGTTTTGAAAATAGTAAATCAGGGTCTGGCATGGGCTCGACTTGAAATTCAGTGACTGCGTTTAACCGGCGGAAATCTACGCACATGCGGTGAGATCCGTCTGATTTCTTTACTAATACTATCGGCGCATTGTATGGGGAGGTTGAACTCGCGATGATGTTATGGGCTAACAGATAATTGATTTCTTTCTCAATGACGTCCAGTTTGGCGTGGGGCATAGCATATGGCTTGACCGTAATGGGTCGCGGGTTCGTGACTTTCATGGTGAACGTCTCTAAGTTAGTACGTCCTGGGGTGTCAGTTAGCACATCTGAGTGTGAGGAAAGTAAGTTTTTGACTGTTTTGATCTGTTCAGGGGTTAAGAGGGGCAGATTCCTACGTCGTCCATGGTTTCTCCCTTATGTAAGGGAAACGCGGTCAGTGAGTCATCGGCTTCTGTTTCTTCCGCGATGGCGGTTGCTACAAGGGGCGTATCGTCGAGTGGGCGTTCGAGGTATTGTTTTAGCAGGTTGATGTGGAACAGTTTGTCTTTGTTTCCGACTTTGATGAGGTAGTTAGTGCCTGAGAGCTTTTTTGTAACTGGGTAGGGGCCCCTCCATGCTAACTGGAGTTTGTTGTAAGAGGAGGGGAGGAGCAGTAGTGCCTTATCGCCCGGAGCCAGAGAGCGTTCTTTGGCCCGCCGATTGTATAGTTTCTCCTGTTTCTCCCTCTCCTTGGCTAAGTGTTTTGAGGCGATAGTGTGGACAGTGTTAAGCCTAGCCTTTAAGTTGTTGATGTAGGCGTGGACGGAGAGTTCTTCGGGATGCGGGGAAGGATTAGTCCAGGCGCGCCTGAGGAGTTCTAGAGGCCCACGGGGTTGGGAACCGAATAGCATCTCATAGGGAGTGTAGCCTAGAGTAGAATGGGGGGTGGACCGATATGCGAATAAGGCTGTGGGGAGGAGTGTGTCCCACTCATCCAGAGGGCCGACGACGGTTTTCTTTAACAGCCCGATTAAAGTTTGGTTAAAACGTTCGACTAGCCCATTGCATTGAGGGTGGTAGGGGGAGGATCGGATGTGGGTGGTGTTCATTATGTGCAGCGCTTCTCTCATCAGTGTACCGGTGAATTGGGGCCCGTTATCGGAGAGTAGGACTTCGGGAAACCCCACTCTCGTGAAAATGGTAAACAGTGCCTCGGCCACGTGTTTCGCGTCCTCTTTCGGCAACGCTACCGCTTCCGGCCAATTGGTGGCCTGACATATCACGCAGAGTATGAACCTGTTCTTCTTACGTGTTATGGAAAGTGGCCCGACGAGGTCTACTGACACCCGCTGAAAGAGTGTGTCGGTCACCGGGTGTTTACCTAACGGTACTGGTTTAGTGTGGTGGGCCTTGGACATAAGCTGGCATTGGTGGCATGACGCTACAAATCGTTTGATCTCATTGTGCATGCCGGGCCAGTGGAAATAATGGGTGATTTTGTTGATTGTGGACCCTTGCCCTTGGTGGCCACCCAGGGTTGAGTCGTGGGCCGCCTCCATTACTTGTCTACGGTAGGGACCGGGAATGATGAGCTGGTCTCTGACCGATCCGTCAGGGAGGCTGGACCGTCGGAACAGTCGTTTCCCTTTTTGAATAAACGAGTGGGGTTTCGGGGGGTCTGGGTTTTGACCGACCTTAGCAAACAGTGGGGCCAGGGTCGAGTCTTCCTGTTGGGCCCGCAGGAATTCGTGGGCCGTGGGGGATTCCTCGAGAGGGTGGGGAACAGGGTCAGGGTGCGCGCGTGTGGCCACTGAGGCTAGGGGAGGGAGGGGGACATCGGCAAGGTTGACGTATCGTTCCCCCAGGATGACGTCATAGGGTAATTTGGCTCGGACTGCTAAGGTAGCCGTGCCAGTGTATGGTTGTGACTTGATGTGAACCTTTGCGGTTGGGAGGGACTCAACTTCTCCCGTTACCACTCTATATTGGATTGACTCGCCGGTGTAATCGGAGGGACTCACGAAGGAGGTCTTAGCGAACCCATCGATCTGGCATCCTGAGTCGAGAAGGGCCCTGGCTCTTTTAGAGTTGATCTCTATATTTCTTTCTGTCTTGGTTTCCGGTTTGTCGGAGGGTGTAAGCGGGGGGGGGGTGTCGGTTTCTGGGTCTTGCGTCCAGGGGGTGTCCGCAGGGCAAAGGGTGATGGTGTATACTCCTCGGGGGGGGGGGGGGGGTCTGGGAGTGATTAGGGCCGGTATGTGCATTAGGCTGTTGCCCAGTGGAGTTACCTCGTCGAGTCGATTGGGTTTGCCCGGTGCCGGTTTGTGCCCTGGTCGGTTGGTATGGTTGGCCCGCACGTCGGGAGTCTTGAGGGGGCGGGGGGGGGTCTGGGTTGGGGTGGACCCGGTCGGGACGACGGGAAGCTGGTTTGACTGATTAGTGGGGGAGGGTTGGTGCGGTGGTTGTCCCAGTTATTCCAGGGTGACTGTGGGTGACCCGGGCGGGACAGATGGCCCGGTGGCCGTGTCGACCTCCCATTTTCCTGTCGGGAAGCGGGATGTGAGAGAGATTTCTCCCGGGGGTGGGACGATTCTACCTTGTTGGCTTTCAGAAATCTATCTGCGCTTTGTAGGGAGGAGGGTAACCCTTCGATCCCGTGTTGTATCAGGAAGGCCTTGAGTTTAGGTGTCATTTGTGACTCTACCTGCTCAGTCATTAGGAGGGTGACCATACCGTCGAATGACTGCTCGATATTTCCCAACTCAACCCACTTAAGAAGGTAGGATTGTATTCGTTCCGCGAATCGGGTGTAATTCTCCCCTGGTCGTAGCGTGGACGACCGAAACTTTTTCTGGTAGTGGGACGCGTGCAACTGGTGCCGGTTTAAGAGCGCGTTCTTCAGTGCAGCGCATGACTCCCTGTCTTCTGGGGCCAGTTTACAGTAAGCCTCATAGTCCTCTCCTCTCAGAGTGGAGACGAGGATCCTACAATGCAATTCTGGGGGGACCTCATTCAACTCCATGCAGTCGCTAAACCGCCGGAGGTAGATGTCAAACTGTTCTAAACGGGGGTCGTGGACGTCGGTCCATAGAGAAGCATGTCTGGGGAGGGGATGGTTGGGGGTGGCTGAACTAAATGATGAGGGGGAGTTTGGGTTGTCGTTGTTATCGGGGGCCCTAACACTTGCTGCTAATTCAGCTAATCTGAATTCGTGTGCCCTGCGTGCTTCCTCGTCTAACCTATGTTTCTCTCTCTCCTCTCTAGCTAATTGTTCTACTCTAAGCCTATCTTCTCTTTCTAATTGTTCTGCTCTCTCCTCTCTAGCCACCTGCTCTAATCTAAGTCTCTCTGTCTTGGCCTCATGGGCCGCTACCTGCTCTACTACGTATTTAGTGATGTCTGAGTCAATGTAGCCTATAGCTATAGCCTCTTCTCTCAACTGCTTACGCAATAGTACACCTTCCGCCATAGTAACAGAGTGAGGCGAGATTAAGATACTAGAGGCGGACAGAGATATAGCGAGATAGGAAAGGAAAATATAGGAGGGGTGTTGGGGTTCAGAGTTTAGCTAACGTAATACAACTCAAAATGGTACTCACCAGACAGCAATTCCAGAATTTTACACACATACACTAACACACGTATATCCAATCATAAAGTTATCGTTTATATGGCGCTCGGCGCTGTTGGTGCAGATAACTTCGGGCTGGTTAGGAATTCTCTTTCCCCGTGCCGGGACTGGATTAGCGTTTAATGTTAGTGTCTATTTTTCCGGGTTTGGATACCGGGAACTACGGCGGGTTCCTACGGGGAGGTTGACAGGGCAGTTGTCGGGTTCTCGGCGGTCTCTAGTTGTCGGGCAGGCTGATGCGGCGGCGGTGGGTCTCTCTGCTGACGTCTCGGGTGCCGGTACGTTAATGCGGGGCCAGAGGGTGGCGACCTGGCGGTTGGGGCGGCAAATCTGGCGTAATGGGGTGGCAAATTTGGTTGCTGGTGTGTCTGGGGTGACCTAGGCTGGCGTAGTGTGGCGAGCCTGGCTTAATGGGGTGAGTTGGCTGGGGTGGCGTAGATTGCTCGGAGTGGCGAATCTGGGGTGGCTTAGGTTGGCGTATCTGGGGTGCGTAGGCTGGGGTGACGTAGGCGTAGGCTGGGGTGGCGTAAGCGTAGGCTGGGGTGTCGTAGGCGTAGGCTGGGGTGGCGTAAGCGTAGGCTGGGGTGGCGTAGGCTGTGTAAAGTGGCGAGCCTGGTTTGATGGGTTGATGGATCTGGTTGCTGGCGTTGGGATGACGGGTCTGGTTGCTGGCTTAGAGTCTTTGTGTTGTAGAGAGATGAGCCCCCATCCAGGGTCGGTTTCAGAATCGGCGTAGTCCTCGGGTTGTTGCTGTTGACAGTGCGCTGAATGGCTTGAAGTTCAGATAATCCCGGACACGAGGTCCCACTTTGCCACGATGTGGCAATTGAGAGGGGGTAATAATGGCTGGTTGTCTTAGAAGTATGAGGTGCCGATGCTGTAGTTGACCTGGAATATTTATTTGTTCTCTACTGGCTCGTTTAGATGTTATTAAACACACACAAATAGACAGTTCTAAGTTAGGCAAGCAAGTCTCTGGTTACGTTTCAGGTGTTTATTTATGATTCAAATTCAATATCCAATGATGAAATATACATACTAACATGCAGGGGAGATATAATGCTTGAGATATACGCACAGGAACGTCTATCACTCAATATACTGTGTTGTTGCGGAATCCAAGTTTAGGCTACGTAACTATAATGAGGAAATTACGATTACTGGCTAAGTATCTGCAAGTCCAAGTAAAATTTGGGAGCTAGACCAAAACGATGTATCTAGCTCGGGAGCTGTGAGAGATCTGCCCTAGTTTAGTTGGGCGGGCTTTTTCGTGAACATTAGTCACCTGACCCAAGGTTAATTTGGTTGGCTTACATTTAATTACATCCTATTCTCATTGGCTAGATTGAATATACATTTGCATAAGAAAAGCTTATTGGAGCCAAAAATGGATTGGGGGTCGGGGTTGCGAGGGCGGAAAGGGGGGGGGAGAGAGAGGTCTAGATGAAAGACAATTGAACAGACGTCATGCTGAGTGGGGGAATTTATCTCCCTTTGGTAGAATTTTAAGTAGTTAACTCAAGTGGCTGGGGGGGGGGGTTTCGGACGAGAATTAGTTATATGTGTGCGAACTGGGTTCTCTGGTCAACGCTCAGGGAACGACCGTCTCAAAGCAGTTGCATAACGTGCCGCTAAGCTGAGGGGATATACAATGGGGTGGGGGTGGCGGGGACGCGAAGAGGAGGGGGTGAGTGAGGGATCGAGTAATGACTGTCTACACATGCGTTAAAATAGTACAAGATATAAATACATTAAGACATGATATGAATACATTAATATAGCATAGGATAAAATATATACATTCTAACTAACACATTCGTACCCATTCAACCAAGATGTAGTACCAAGTTGAATCGTATTAGTCAGTAGACTCTGAATTTGGGCGTAGTACAAGAGTATAGTGAAGGGTAGAGAAACAGGTGAGAAAGAGTGATGGGGAGATGTAATTGCGTAAGGGAGGGAGAAGATAGTGACGTCAGACTAACCTTCTCTCTATTCTAGCTAAACTTAAGCTAATCTAAGGTTCTAGTTATACACTGCTATCTATCTAAGTGCTAATAGTCACTATTAAATCCAGAATTGTGACAATGTGGGAAGAGACCGTATTCGACCCTCAGTCAGGGAAAGTCCAAACTTTTTTGTTCAATAAAAAGACATGTCTTTTTTTTACTCTATTACAATATTTAGTTTGAATTACATTTCTACATTTCTTCAGTTAATATTTAAAAATTATATATTTAAAATAGCTTTCTGTTCATTGTTGTTTTTCAAATTCGTATCAGTAGCTATAGGTGTAGACGTATACATTCCCCCCGGGCAACACCGGGCACTGTAGCTTGTAATCTATATTTAGTCATTTCTATGTAATGGTGTTCTCTTTTAAGTAATTTCTATATTGTGAATTCTCTAGGGTTTATATTCTATATTTATTTATATAATAGTCTTCTCTATACCTAGTTTATTATGCTCATGGGTCTCTGTTTTATCTGGTCAATATATCAACGTTTTATATTACATTAACTCTATTTTTGCTTGTTCTATATTCAGTATGTTTTACATACATTCTGCCTGTTTTGTAAACGATATACCCCCCTAAACTCGAATATAACTTAGCCTGTTATTTATTTGGAAGCGTTTTTGGACTTCTGAAACTCCATATCCGGGACAGCCACAGATCGGTCACGCTACAACACAACTTTAAGGAATTTGTTTTTCGTGTTTTTGTTTTTGAATATACACTTGGCTGCACATGACCAACCTATTTGGGAAAAATTTCTATCTTGAATTTTATCTTTAAATATCTTTTTTTTTTCATTACATCAGAAATGTATTTGTTCATTCACCTGTATCCATTCTTAAAAATTTGACATCATGATTTTATTTCTTAAAATCTTGCATACAACGCTTTCTTATATAAGGAGGGACGGGCCCTCTAAACTTGTATATACAAATAAGTAGATTCCTGCTTGCCATCTGTAGATACACACACTAAAAAATATGCAGCCTTCATATTAACATACGGCAGCGCGTGACTGGCCCCCAAAGTGTCAATATTCAAGGAATATTGGCCCTCGCAAGAATGTGTCCAGTTTTAGTTATTTGCGAGACGTTTCCTGATATCGAGCTTGCAGAAGGTTGATGGTGGGCTCGTGGATGGAGTGAAGAGAAGTGGATTACTTACGGCGAGGAAATAATCTGACACACAAACTGTTAGTTCGGATGTAGTCATTGCGAGAGCCCAGGGTTCGAAACCTGTGTGTAACCCTTTGACGTACATAGTAATAAGAAACATTATTTCAAGACTTAGCCAGGAGTGTTCAACATATATCGTCATTGGGCTTCTTAATTATTTGATGCAGCAAGAAAGGCTACACAGTCTTAATGACTTTTTACAGTATTATTACAATGGATTTTTCTTTTAAAAGCAGTTAAAAGCAGGTGGGCCTCACTAAAGTGGCTATCCGATATGAGGCCTACGTGCCGACTGTTGCACAAACTAATGCGTTAGTCCATGCTGTACCGTATACATTTTGTCACATCAGCAAAACCTGTTCAACATAAACCGCTTCACTAGTTATGCAGTTGGTCGACTAACTCGTCTCTAATCAACCTTTAAATGAACACAAGCTAAATATCCCGGCGTTACCCGGGGAAAACATTACATAGCCTTATATAATCTACAGATAAAATGTTATTAACTGCATAAACATATATGTATAATTTATTTTTAAATAATATTGTATTCTGGTTAAAAAGGGCGTTTCTTTTTTTTAAACAAAAGTTTGGACTATCCCTGGCAGAAAAAACACTTAATAATAATAATAATAATAACGGTGCTTATATAGCGCATATCCCGTTGGTGACAGTTCTATGCGCAGACGACAGTTACAGAATACAGACAGACAACGAAATATGTAGTAATACGCTAATTCTGCTGACGAAATAGGTGAGTCTTCAGCCGGCTCCTGAAGGTGTCATAGCTAGGGCTCTGGCGAAGCTGTAGTGGGAGGTGATTCCAAGCGGACGGTCCTGCGTAGGAAAATGAAAGTTCGGCAGCGGACACTAGCCTCACACGAGGGATCCGCAGAGTAAGCGCATCAGAAGCCGAACGAAGTGGGCGGGACTGGGTGTAGAGCTCCATACAAGAGCGAAGATAATTCGGGGCGCAGTTATTCAGGCACCTAAAACAGAGGGAAGCCAGCTTATATGAGATCCGGTTGTTGATGGGTAGCCAGTGCAGAGATCGGAGCAGAGGATTGGTATTATTTGACTTGCCTCCCGCATGAGTCTAAAAAATAATAATTATATTTTACTCAATGATAACATTTTAAGAAATGTTAAGTCCTGAAATTCTTTACAATCTTTAAAAAAAGTAATATTAACGGGAAAATAGTAGAAAAAGAATCAGTGGGGAATCGAACCCAGGTCACACGCGTGGCAGTCGGATACGCTAAGCACTCAGCTAAGGAGGACACATACCGGAATCGAGATCGCGAAAGTAAAATATGAAAAAAATAAGGTAATGTGTCTTTAAATTAACCAATGGGGATCGGGATCCACACACACACAGTCTACTATATATATATATATATATATATATATATATATATATATATATATATATATATATATATATATAGATAGATAGATAGATAGATAGATAGATAGATAGATAGATAGATAGATAGAGATAGATAGATAGATAGATAGATAGATAGATGACTGACAAACAGACAGATAGATAGATAGATAGATAGATAGATAGATGACTGACAGACAGACAGATAGATAGATAGATAGATAGATAGATAGATAGATAGATATTCGAGACTTCAATATGTTTTCTAAATCTCCATGAAGTTATCACTTACAGTTGAATATAAGATTGACTAATGATACATTCGATGAAGTACGAAAGTCGGAAACTCGGAAATTCCGAGTAGGACTTCCCATTTACGAACTTGGTGCATTTTTGCATACTATTTTGTCACTTATCTATATAATATGTATAATGTGAATTAATTGCATCTTCCTTGACGACGTTGAAAATTAACACAAAATATAGAAGAGTTACTGTTAATTTGGGGATGTCCATTAATTACGTTTTACAATTTTTAGTAGATTATTACCTATGGTTCCTACCATCCTTTCCCCCCCCCCACCAACTCGCCCCTCCCACAAATGTCAAATCCATAATTGATATATTTGTATTAACGTAAAACTGTAAAACCATGTTAGGCTACATGTTTGTACATATTGGCTATGTAGGCTACGTGGCACAGGACACATGTAGAATTTCGTAATAAATTTTTGTCATTTTTTTAGGTAATAAAAAGAAATTGTTGACGTCAAATTTTCTTGACCTCCCCTCTCCCCTATGTCGACAATTTTCAAACTTTTTCAAACCTCCTCCCCCCTATTTAGTTGACGTAGCCTAATTAATGGACGTCCACTTAGTTACGGCTTTTCAACACATATAGATAAGTGATTTTATCTTAAACATTATAAGCCGTAGAACTTATATTTCACAATAATATATAGATCAGTGCTTATAATGCAAACATATTTTTTACTCTATTTTGAAACATAATTTTATTTAAAATGATATTTTTTAATTTAAAAGAGCAATGTACATAATATTTTTCTTTATGTATAACTTTAACAAAGCTTTACAAAAAAATATTGCAAGGTTGCTAATGACGCATCGATAAAACCAACAGTTTTCAAATGCACGGTGTCGGAACACGGAGCATTAGGCTATTATATTTCTACTCGGAACCTCCGAATTCCGACTTTGCCACTTAAACGAATGTCACATAACATCTAACAATCAATGTATGAGGCATCGAAAAGTCCTTTCTTTAAACTCTGGTGGATATATATCACATACTATAATTACCGTGAGTTTGTTTGTTTATTTAAATGTTGTTTGTTAACTTTTCCTTCCTCCCAGCACTGGCAGAGCAGCTCATGCAGGTGTTTTAGTAGGGCTGGTTTCCCATATTGTATCGCTTCTGCTGGGTTGCCATCCCCACCAGATCTTTTCTGGGTGCAAGCTTATCGATGGCTTCGCTGAGCTCTATTTCTTTCGGGAGTGTATCCAAGTCCTCCATTACCTCCATGGTTGGTATATTAGCGAGAGGAGTTGCAGTGACAGTGTTTTCTGTTGCATAAAGGCTCTTGTAGTGTTCGGCCCACCGTATCATCTGCATTTCACTGTCTCTTATGATGGAGCCGTCTAGTGCTTTTAAGGGTGCAACCTTACTGACAGAGGGTCCGAAAGCTTTTTTGATCCCCTCGTATTCGCCGCGAATGTTTCCGTGGTCAGCGCATGTCTGTATATGTGTGCATAAGTCCTGCTAGTATTTTTTGCGCATTGTCTGGCAGTCTTTTGTGCATCTTTTCTTGCATTTTTTAATATCGCAAGGTTTTTCTGCGAGGGATTCTTCTTGTATTGCATCAAAGCTGTTCTTTTCGTCTTGATGATAGGTTGAATAACAAGAAGATTGCTTTCGAACCAATCCTCGTTCTTTTTTGTCTGTTTCCCGAATGTTAGCAGTGCCGAATTGTACGTGGTTTCATGAATACATTTCCACCAATCCTCTATGCTTTTGCAAGTGTTTTCCTTGAATGCTTTTTCCATTTGTTCATTGAGTTTTTTCTGGAGTCCTGGATTGGGAGATTCAGGTATTTTAATACGTGGGCGGCCTTTATGCGTGGTGTGGTTTATAGCTATAGGCTTGATCCTAACTCTGCAGGACACCATTGAGTGGTCTATGTCGCAGTCAGCACTGTGGAGGCTGCGTGTTTGGAGGATGTTGTTCATAGCAGTTTTTCTTATGATGATAATATCTAGCTGATGACAGTGTCCAGATCCAGAATGTCTCCAGGAAACATTGTGGAAAAGTTCCCCAAAATATGCAAGATGCGAATATTATCACGCAGTATAAAAAGAAAGGAGATCGCACAGACTGCATCAACTACAGGGGCATTTCCCTCCTCAGCATCATTGGCAAGGCTTTCGCCCGCTTGATCCTGAAGAGAATACAACTACTAGCTGACCGCATGTATCCAGAATCCCAATGCAGTTTTAGGGCTGAGAGATCTACAATGGGATGGCCTCCTTGGGCCAGGGCTGCCATTGACAGAAGGCAGAAAAGGAAGGCAAAAGCATCCTCCGTAAAGCCGCCCTCAATGTTCAAATGCGAGGATGCTTAAGGGACTGCCACTTGAGGATCAGACTGTTCAGTCACAGCAAGCACTGCCCCTCATTGAACTCCCAAAACCCCAAGGGCTCATCCATTGTCTTTTGAGACAGATAGCAGCCATATATGTTTGTTTTTTCGCTATAGTCTCTTAAACCATTTGACCAATCGGTTAAAAGTTAAATGTATAAATTGGAAATGTCCTCAAAAAGATAATTTTAATTTATCAACAATATTACTTAATTCGTTAATTTAACAAAAAAAATAAACTTAGACCTATTACTAATCACCGTAAGTTAAGGTTCTAAACTGATCTCCCCTGGAACGTTCATTTACTATTTCCCATTATTTTCCCTTTGAATAAAGTTTTTTTTTCACCGCTCACGAGATTCACTGGTTTGACATTCAGAGGGAAAAGGGGGGGGGGGGGCGGTGTGTAAACTTCGGCGCTGCGAGCGATATATGGTCGTTGCGAGAGATATATGGTCGGCTACCTAAGGCAGTGTGTCAAACTTGGCACGCAGAGCGTTTTTTAATGGCACGCGAGAGACTTCCAAGAGGTGTTTTTTTATTGATGAAAAAAATACCACATCATATTCCTGTTGTGAATGAGGAAAACTGACTGTTGAAGCCGATGTTTCTGAATGACAGAACGACACATTTCAGTAAATTGAACGCATTTACAAAGACGGGGTCAAACAGCACTTGAAATGTTAGATCACTGGAATGGATTTATATATATCTTGAGTGAAATCAATTTCAAAACATTTAACTATATGTATTTCCCTTCAGAAAGGCATATACTAAGAAAGATAGTTAGGCATTTTTAGAAACATCTTAAAGCACTCAAAGCGAAGTTTTTTAAACAAAGTGAAGACTTTCAAATTCATGGACTCATTTTTTCATACCTCATCAAGATTAACTGGCTTTATCTTACTAGAACCTTCTTAGATGTACGGTATATATTATTTTTAATGGTGGGATACTGGCGATTTCTAAACCAGCCAGATGAATTTTAAAGATCCAAAATAATATGGACATCAAAATGTGCCAATTTGCGGGAAAATCTGGATGGAAGCTGCTTAGGAAAAGCATCTGCTATTCTCAACTGCCAGGCATTCGCTCTACATTCAGCTTTTGGTTCAACTTACAAGTGTGAACCGTACTAATTTCACACAAAAGCTGTGTTAAGCATACACTCACTACTCAGAAATGACTAAATATATGTATCCGCCATTATAAAATAGCGAAGAGAATTTAAGATAAGGCGCTCCATAATTGATACAGACTAATTATATTTTAAAAGAGTTTTATGCTCATCTTCTATAATTAGCCTAAACATAATCTAAATATAGCCTAAAAAATTCTAAAACAGATTTTGTTTTAATTAATTTAATAAATATATTAAGATACTTTTTAATAGTATTATATTATGCTATTGTTGTAATTAATAATGTTGAAAAGATAAACTCCTTAAGGTCAAATGGACAACCAATTACTGCAGGTAAGTTTATTTATTAACGTAAATTAATTTTAACTCTAATAATTAAATCTTGTAATGAATACTATAATGCTGGATTTATGTAAATAAATAATAAAAAGTCAATAATATTTGTTAAATTCAAAACATAACTTGTTTGGCATCACTATTGAATCAAGTTTAGAAACTTTATTTTAATTAAAGGTAGATAATTAGCCCGTTTTATTTGCGGTAATATTTCTAATATTAAATAATATATTTCTTATTTTTCTTTTATAAAAGAATAAACGGTCTACAATTTATAACTTTATAATGACCAAACTGTAAGAAGTATTTGAAAATTTTATAAATATTATATGACTCAAAAATTATCTGCACATTTTTTAAACATTACATTAGCCACCCAGTGTGTATGATTACTACGTATCAATTCCGCTTAACGATAGTTAGTTGACATTTTATTTGTAAACAATTAAAGAAAATCTCAGTAAAATGAGAACAAAAAAATTCAATATTGGCAGTTGCTAGATCGTTATCTTGACAACCAAATGATAATAATTACAAAATAAATGTGAAAGTTTGGTAATAAAATTTTGTATTAAATATACCAAATTTTGGTATAAATGCAAATAAAAAGGATGGGAATCACAAACACGTTAATATATAAAATATAAAACGCTTTCACGATTTTCTCTCTAGTATAGATGTCCTTTGCTTTTGGCCTTGGTCTTGGTTCGGAGTTAAATTAATTGTCTTATAAAAAAAATTGATAAAAACAAGTATAAGAATCTATAGAACAGGTTGACTTTAAGGCTGTTGGCACGATGGATGCTTTAGAAATCCTAGTTTGGCACGCCGTCAGCAAAAGGTTGCCGACCCCTGGTCTAGGCTACTTTGGTTTGTTTATATTTGTATTACTTCCGGTTTCTAATTTTTCGATAAAAATAAACAAAAACTAAATACCGAAAGTAACTTTCTCACTGCGGTTTTTATTGCTATTTTTTTCTTCTCTATTAACAAAACACATTGTAGACATTCGTTACTCAGTCATTTTGACGGGAATAACCGCTAGTATATATATACTACAGGGACGTCCTGGAACGTGTCCTCAGGTCTACAAACATCGACCTGCAAACCTGGGAGCAGTCTGCAATGGACCGTACAGCATGGAGACAGGTCGTTCCTGCTGGTGTATCTGCCTCTGAGGCAAAGAGAACCAACGAATCTCTGGAGAAAAGAATGAAGAGAAAAGACGTAAAACCGATAGATGGACAGACTGCTACTCAATACAGATGCCTCGAATATTCCAGGGACTGCCACTCAAGAATCGGACTGTTCACCGCCGAATTGGCAAAAGTAGCCATTGAAGTTGTAGAGGGGAGCATCCACTGTCTCTCGAGACAGAAGGAGCCATTATATTATATACATAGTTAGATAAAAGAAGTGAGACATAATATAAATAAAATATGGAAATACCCAAAGAATATCAAAAGAGTTGTAACCAGTAACTAAATGTGGAACAAGATAAGATAACATCTAGAGTACACAAAGAACAGCTGCAAAGAACAACTAAGACAAAAAATGTACAAGTCTTAAATATTATGCACGCATAAAAGTTCAAGTGTAAAACATTTCCGGTCCCTTTCGTTCATTTGATTCAAGACATGTCTGTGTGCTGCGTTACTGGTTGTACTAAAAAATGTAAGGAATTATTAAATTTTATTTCATTTCCAAAAAATGTTGCCAAAAGAAAACGATGAATTGTGAATGTCAGTAGTGAATGATCACCTATTTATAATATCAAACTTATTGCTTGATGCAAAAGAATTTTAGATTTTTTTTTTGTTTTTATGAATCTACGCATTGTGATTTTTTAATAACTCTTGAATGATTTATTTTATAATACAAAGCTAAATTTTACTTAACACAACTAGGACTTTGAGTATTAATTATCGCCTACTTACTTTGAATGTTAAAAATGGATTCATCATAGCTAATCGTGTAGCCTTTGTATATTTCTAAAAGACCGTTCTTGAGTCCTGAAAGGCATGAACAATGTCCAGTTTTAAATCTTTACAATTCCAAGCTTTTCTTGAAGAACTAGATCTATCAGAATCATTTCTTGCTGGATCAATTTTGTGCTAGAAATTTTCATTGCCGTTCACCAAACCATCGACCTTACACTGTCACTGTCTCCATTCTAAATCTAGATTTCTTTCTTCTTCAACTTTTAAACTATTAAATTGAAATTGTTATTGTGAATTAAAGTATAATCATGGTGCTTCTTAAATCTTAAAACTCATTTAGTACACACACAGAAATTACAATTTAACCAATGAAAATAACACTTTGGCTGTAGGGGTGCTTTAGAAATATATCACAAAATATTGAAATATACATTCAAAACATAATAAACATATGAAATGTAAATAAATGTATTTTTTTTATCTCATATTACGGACGAATTTTATTGCACATGCAAAACAGACATACAATAATACTTAAAAAAACATAGTTGTGCATGAAAACATATAATATTAAAACATACAAACTTTTTTAAATATTCTCAAAAAACAACAACATATATATTCTAGTGCAACATTTTTTTTAAATTAATTATTTAAATCAAAATATCTATTTTAGTTATTCCGTGACATTTATTTAAAAATTAATCGGTAGCATATCTATGTTGGTTTTGTCACTTTAAAGAAATAAGGAACTAATATGATGTACTAGATACATTTATGTGTACTCAAAACATTCAGATGGATCACCCAAAAAATCAGAATTACTTGAAGTTATTAAAAAGTAAATATTATAGACTATGCATTCGGCAGCCAGAACAGCATCTTGGAGTCAAGAAAAGAAAATGTTTTTAACTGCTGTATTGTTCCAGTACTTTTCTCTGACTCGTGTCTTATGACACAAACACAGCAGTCAAAGTTGTTCATGTATCACACCAGACGTGAACCTTACTTCACCGGAGTGAGTATACGAACCGAGATTAGTCCCTTATAGCTCGGAGGACAAACACACTTGTGCTACGCAGTGTAGCCTAGTCACCATATAGGTTCGGTGCGAACAGGTGACCGTTCCCATCAACTCTATGATCCTGCAAGACAGGGCAGTCTAAAAGCACATGCTCGACCATTTCGTCTGCTTCCCTGCAATTTCCATTTGCGAGTCATGGTTGGGCGTAAACCTTACAAAATAGGCAATCATACATCAAGCAACTCAAGCAACTATTACATAGAACTTGGCCAATAGGATATCAATAAATTCCTGAAATCCAGAGGGAATTCATAAGACATATGTTTTGTAATTATGAAAATCCATTGACGATAAATTTAATATCAGTAAAACCTCCCTCTACTGGACTCCAAATGGAAAGAGAAAAATAAACGAAAAGCACACGGGCGCTTGAGCAAGATCCGCGAGAGCGACCACTGTTTTGCAGTTGATCAAGAAATGGGAAGAGACGTGATACTAGAGTAAATTTAATATAACGGAAAAACCTGATGGTATAAGAAGAAATTAAAGTAATTTGCGAAGGTATATTCAAAATTAAATTATCACAAGAAAAATTACTTACAAAGCATGACCGTTATTTATTATAATATTAAAACCAATAGATAAACTAAATATAACGTGACTAAATTCCAAACAAGTAGATGTTTTCTTCCAGGCGAGACTCCACTTAACATGCAAGTCTGGCAACAATCATGGCTTCGTCCTTGGCACGAAGAAATGCTGGAACACAAATTCCTGTCCCTATTTCCAAATTCACAGCCTAGAAGAAAAGACATGAATATTAATATTTCATGAGTATTTGTACAGCGATTTTCTCCCTAACATTGTGGGACCTTATTTAAATGTATCGTAAGTATTGTACTTTATAGTACATTAATGTCTTCCAAGATCGATGACCTTATCTTATCTTATATATTACAGACGCTCCTTCTATAAAAAAGATTATTGCGTACTACGTTCATCCGTGGTCCGAGTCTAGTCTTGCATCTTTATAAATGTTTTAAATGATGTTAAGTTACTCCTTTTCCTGATTTTTCAGACAACCCATGCACAAATGCCCCACGGGAAGAAAGTGTACATATATGCATTTGTTCTCGCATTAGGGATAAGGAAAGTTTTTTTATGCTTGTGTTTATCCTTCGACACATCTTCTCAAATATGTCTATATAAACAACGCTTGCGGGATACAACGTAATGAATGGGTGGATATCATATCGCAAGACATTGACCTATTAAAAGTCACGGTCATAATATACCGAGAATCATTTTTACACAGTGTAAAGCTATCGTTTTTTTAATAGAAACATACATAATAATAAATAAGGCATTAAATTTTAATTTAGAAATACACTACAATAACAATATGTTGCAATGCTAAGATTAAAATAAGGAAGAAATCACACGTTTCTTATACCTTATGCTAGAATTAATGCATAAAAGTATTATTTCTTCCCGATCTGCAATCGGGCATAAAATGGGGTGCCTGAACAAACCAGGAAAACCATTTACTTAATATCATTAAAACTCTAATAAAAAATGCAAGACTAGACTCAGACCACGGATAATCGTACGACGCAATAATCTTCTTTATAGAAGTAGCGTCTGTATCATGTAGGAAACAATACATATTATTAGATCGGCGGTTCCTGATGTTACTACTCCGGACTGTCAACAGAACAAGCGGGTTTAGACCTGCAGCCGACCCATTCCTGAGCTTAGCCCTAGGACGCAAAAATTATATATCGAGAAGGGACATCTGTAAACGTGTGTTTGTAGTAAAAAGTAAAGTACCCTTCGGATCAAACTGATTATAGGGCTGGAGACGTAGCGTTCACCAGTTTCGGTGGCCACGGCTTATGAGGGGATGTGTGGCCAGCACAATGCCCAGCCGCCTTCACTTTACCCTAACTAGTGTCAGTTATCCATCAGAGCTGGGTAGACTCAGGGGCACGCTCAAGTCCCGGAAATAAAAATCATAGCCTGCACCAGGATTCGAACTCAGAAACTTCGGATAGCCAGTCGAACGCAGCCCGGCAACCGTGTTCCTTAAGTTTCTGTAGACGTAAAGTAAATCCCGTCAGACCAAATAGACCCTAGGGCCGGTGAAGCAGTGTTAACCAGTTTCTGTGGCCTCGGCATACTTAGTGATTGTGTGTCCAGCACTATGCACAGCCGCCTTTACTTTACTCCATCTAAGGTCAGGTACCAATCAGAGCTGGGTAGACTCAGGGACACCCTCCAGACCCGGGAAACCTTCCCTAGCCTGCACCAGGTTTCGAACCCAGGGACTTCGGTACGCCAGCCGAACGCGCTGCTGCACGACCGCAGGGACCCATTCTGTAAACGCATACGACTATAAAGCCTGTAATAGTTTCAACAGTTTTTAAATTAATATTATCAATAATATAAGATCAATAATATTGTGTTTCACACTTACCTGTAATTTTTGTAGATCTTTTAGCGCAAGAAGCGCAACATGATGCGTTCACTTCCGGGAAATAACAATAGTTGGTTGAGCTGAGCATAGCACTGTGGCAATTAACATCATATTTATAGAAGTGATGATCATCTTGACATTTGGGATCAGATGAAATTTCGTAGACAAAATCTAAAAATAAATAAAAATACAGATTGTTTTAAGTGAATACTTAATATAAGGATGAACTGGATGCATCTTATCATCTTGGCATGTTCATAGTTGCTGAATTAGTTACTAGTAATTTACCTGACATTTACTGAATGTTTAGTACTTACCTGGATTCGTTTTTAAGCACGTTTGGCAGCACTCATAATTAACGGAAGCAAAGATGCAGAGGTTTGGATTCATCGTTTGGCATTTCATTCCGTAATATGTGAATGTCGGATGATCCTTGCACAGGAAATCTGTAAATAATTTATGTTTTTACACTTTTATATATATATATATATATATATATATACATATCTATATATATAAAAAGACAGTGTTAAGCCCCGCGAGGATCCCCATTGGTCAATTTGAAAACACGTGTGTCACTGTCCTATCTAGGCCTAGCCCAATATACCGTCTAATAATTTTTCACATCGAACATGTGTCTTCGATAGCTCAGTGGTAAACGTAGTGGACTGCTATACGGGCGACCAGGGTTCGATTCTCCAGTTAGACTATACTTTTTTTTTTCGACAATTAATTTTTCAAACTTTTAAAAACAAAAGACATTGTAAATCTAAAGGCAATATAGATTTTGTTAAATAAAAATATTTGACTATTTTTTTTACCCTATTACAATATTTATTTACTTTCCTAAAAGTATTCAGTAAGTGTAGTTTATAAATTTGTTATCTGCACCCCAGACAGTCCTTTTTTTTTTTCACCCGGGCAACGCCGGGCAATGTAGCTTGTATATATATATATATATATATATATATATATATATATATATATATATATATATATTGAAATGTGTGTGTGACTGTATTCGTAAACTTTTAAATTGTGGCCACTACATTATTTTAATGAAATTCGTAATTTTTTTATTGGCTCAAAATTTTGTGAACAGTAGAGATTTTTATGTAAAAGTAAGCACGTCTGCCTACTATCTAATTTGTTAATAAAGTTCTCACTAGAAAGAAACCACTTCTGATTTTTTTCCTTTTTTACGTGACCTACTTACCTGTATACTTGCTACACGTTTGGCAGCACCGCGATATGATAGACGAATACATGCAACTGTCCATGCTGATCGATGTGCAATTCTCGTTGGTATCAGAACGTATAAAAGTTGTGTCATCGTAACAATAGTAGTCTGAGGAATTATAGAAAATGTAGTGTTGTTTCATTTATTTGATTTTTTCAATTACAAATCACAACGTCAATTTAACTCTTTCCAAATGCTTTTGCCATTCTGTAAGCCTGAACATTAAGGCTCGGCCTTAATTGGACAAGGCTGCAGTTGACTCATCCATTGACAATTGCTCAGGATAGGCAAAAGTAGAGAAAGTTGACTGCCGAAGTGTCCATTCGCTATCCCCCCCCCCTCCACAACGACCTTAACGTTCATGGCATTGATGATGATGAAGACTAAAGTTTGCGACAAAAAAGCTTTTAGTTTTTCTTTTGTCAGAGAAAATGATAAAATTGCTTACATAAATTTAACATAGTGTTACGTCCACAATCCCCTTGTGGCCAGAGCTGTGTAGATCTTGCTGATAATTCTCGTTAGTCCTAGGGGAGACTTTAATTATTAGTATTTATGTTTCAGTATTACACGAACTCTTCTTATAGTCCTGGGCGCAAATTCAGTATTTGTATTCCAACATTTCCTCTCTTGTAAATTATGGTAGTAGATAAATCTTATAGTAATGTATACAACACAATAGGATAGTAACTTGACAAAGAAGCTTCAGTGTAACTGTTGTTGATAGTTTATTTCAGGTGGTATGTTCAATATATACAATATATCTATTATGTACAGTTAGAATAAAATAGTGCAAACACAAACGTTCAAAGGAACATCTTTTGAAACTCTCTGTCTTTCAGACAAAACAAATCATTAAATACTATCCGAGTGGTGCAAGGGACAGACCCACTACCAGTAGGGGTGAAAATCATGGTAACATTACAAAACTCATAACAAAACGATATGAACTTCCCCTATTAAATAATGAGTCGTTCCCAGACTCTGAGAATTTGAGATCAACACAGAATCCCAGCATTACCTAGAACCTTTCGTTTTCCTACTAAACGTCCTAATATCGCGTGTAGTAAGAAAAGAGAGAGAGAGGAGAATAAACATTGCGTGTTCCAATTCTTGGAAAAACAATATACATGACACGCCCCCACCCAATGAAAGAAATAATGTACCATAATTACCCAAGTAATACTCAACATGGTACATTTTTCGTACTTAACACTATCGTTTTAATAACCAACAATCAATGGAAGATTATTAGACAATTTAAGCAAACATGGCTCACTGGCACAACTAAATTATAAAAAGTGTCACTACCCAATGGTAATTGTGATTATAACGTGATGGACAAATATTTCACCGTTAGTATTAATATTAACTAGTGTCTCAACAAGTACAAATAATTCAAAAATATTCTAGTCATTCTTATTTTAACTATGTACAGTTGTGTGGATTTCCACCAAAAATTGGCAAAAAGTTTTAATCTATTAAACAAATATAACATTGCTCAAACTCTTGTCAATTTCCAACAGTTTACTTCTAATATACAAACCAAAAGATAAGTAATACATAACTCGAATCAAACTATAGGTTACTTCCCCTTTAAATTACAGTGTCAACTTGACATTAACAGGGTTGATACCTAAGATGATGATACTTCCCCTTTTCTCAAATATGAGGAGAAAATACGCTCTAGTTACGATTACTACAGTAATCTCAATATTAAAATGTAATCCACTATTATGCGTTTTTGGCAAATTTGAAAGTTTAATATAAAAGATTGTTCAGGGTTGAATGAGTGCCCACCTTTAGGTACCTTTGTTTCCCTCCATTCCCGGATATATGGAATATATAACAACCTATATACAACATAGTGAATATCCACTAGTTTTTCCCATTCTATTACCATGACATAACAATTTAGCAATAGATTTCCAATATTATCTATTAATTTATACCAATTGATATTACATCTCTTTCTAAGATAAAAATTGTACATATTATTATTTAGTTCCATTCATTAACTAAAATAAAAAACAAGATAATAAATCAATTAGCTTAAAGTTTCCCACTTAATTGCATGCAATGACCATTAACTTTCATCCATCCATATCAAGTAGATACATGCATATATATTTATTGCATAGTGCATCACAATTTAAATGGAATTTCTTTTCCATAATAAAATGAATTGAATCAAATGAATTTAAAATATATCAGAACATCAATATTATACATGATTATAAAAATTATTAATACTTTCAGAAGACTTGACTTCTGCATGATACAAGTATTCTATAGGTATTCCATAATCAAAATTCAAACGAATGATAGGTTATCATGACACATTCTTAATGAATAAATGAGATGATCTGAAAAAGTAGTATAGGGTTATTCAGTCAATCATGTAGCACCCGAGATAGAGTATCAGCTATGACCTTGTCTCTATCTTGTCGATGATACGGGGAATGGGATACCAGTCGGTCTTTGTCAAATTACTTAATTTCCCAAGGTCTCTATAAAACTGCAGTGTGTGGTCGGCTTTTGGTACCATCACACAGGGTGTAGACCATTTGCTATAATATTTTTCTCCTATGTCATCTTCTAACATATACTTTACATCTAATTTAATATGCTCAGGTCTGATGGGGTCAAATGGATGCTGTTTAATAGACCTGGCACTATTGGTTAACACTACATCGTGCTCTATGACATGTGTCTTACTGGGAACATTTGTAAACATTGACTTTTTTTCATGTACCAGCTTAATAATCTTCTCCTTATCTTCTACCGGAAGATGTTCTAGCCTTGTATCTAAACTCTTAAGGGCATCTGTATTATTAAGTTTACTTTCTGCAAACTTATATTCTATCCTAGATAAATCCGTCGGGACTCTAGCTAACGAAATCATGGGGACCTCCCGTGGTTTACTCTTTTCCCTGGAAACATAGGGCTTAAGTAAATTAATATGGCATACCCTCTGCTTTTGTCTCCGGTCAGGAGTCTTTATCAAATAATTGACCTCGCCAAGCTTTGACTCTATCTCATAGGGTCCACTAAACTTTGCACTTAAAGGCTGATTTTGCAAAGGTAGAAACACAATAACTTTGTCACCTGGTGCAAAAGTTCTAGCTGTAGTTTTACGGTCATAGTTCTGTCTCATACGCTCCTGCATCTGTGGAAAATGAATCTTCACATGGTTAAAAGCATGATAAAGCCTATTTTTAAATTTATCTACATATGACAAAAGTCCAATCGGTTCACTGTCCGTTAGCCAAGTTTCATGTAGAAGTTTCAACGGACCTCTGACTGAGTGTCCATACACAAGTTCGAATGGGCTAAACCCCAGGGATTCCTGAGTGGCCTCCCTTGTAGCGAACAGTACATAAGGCACACCCTTATCCCAGTCTTTCTCGTTTTCATAACAGTACTTTTTAAGCATCGATTTTAATGTCTGATGAAACCTTTCCAGAGCTCCCTGGCTCTCAGGATGATAGGCACTTGATAGCCTATGGCTTATCCCTAATTGTTCCATGACTTGTTTGAAAATGTTCGAAGTAAAGTTAGTCCCCTGGTCGGACTGTACTGTCTTCGGTAGGCCATAACGTGTGAAGAAATTTGTCAGGGCGTCTACCACCTTCACTGTTGTTATGTTCCGCAACGGAATGGCTTCCGGGAAGCGAGTGGATGAACACATGACTGTGAGCAGGTATTGAAAACCGGCTTTTGTTTTCGGCAACGGGCCCACGCAATCAATGAGTATATGACTGAATGGTTCGTCGAACGCTGGTATTGGCTGGAGTGGAGCGACAGGAATTCGTTGGTTAGGACGTCCTACCATTTGGCATACGTGGCAAGTCTTGCAGTATTGTTCGACATCTCTTCTCAGTCCTGGCCAGTAGAAGTAAGGGAGGATACGGTGGTGCGTTTTTCGGACTCCCATGTGACCAGCGAAAGGAAGATCATGCGCCATACGCAGTATATCTTGACGATAGCACTTAGGTATTACAATCTGGTGAATACTGTCCCACTCGTTTGTACCTGAGTTGAGCGGTTTCGACTTTCTCATCAACACTTCATCTTTCATGTAGAAACATTCCGCCATTGCATCTGCAGTCTTTTCATCAACAGCTTTCATTCTGAGTTGCATTATTACTTCGTCATTCAATTGTTCTTTCACCAATTTCTGCTTTGGTGACAAAATGTTATCGTTCTCGGTTGCATCACCAGTTGTTAGTTCAGCAAAGAACGTAGCACTTAAATCGATGTCAGGTGTTTCTGTTATCACTGTTTCATTCGCATGTGTGTCTTCAGAACAGACAAACACATCTTTCGTTGCACTACACGGCGTAGCAAGAGTCTTTACCGACTTCTTTTTCTGCATTGCTCTTGTCAGTGCACATGTTGGGCGTTCATTGGCAGGACGTAGGTTTTTGTCCTCCGCCATCTTTGTCTCCAACACTTTAACCATGGGCTCGACAGTGACTCTGCCGCCCATAATGTCATTTCCTAATATCATGGAAACGCCTTTGACGGGTAGTGCGCGCCACACTCCCACTACGATGTTACCTGTAAAAATATCCGACTCGAGTTTTATTCTGTGCAATGGAGCTTCCACAGCCTCCATACTAGCACCTCTCAGCACAACAGACTCACCGGTACTGGTGGCATCTGTTAACGGCACACTGCCCTCCAGGATCACGCTGACAGCAGAACCCGTGTCACGTAATATCTGTATTTTCTTCTTGCTGAGTACATCGACTTCTGTCGACACTGTCCCCTCGTAGACAAAGGGTCGAAAATCGGATAGGTCGTCCTCTTCCGGGACTTCAGGAACCATCTGTTCCTCACGGCCTTCCGAAAGCATAATAGATTGAGTACAGCTATTCTCTTTTACCTTAGATAGACTGTTCTCAAAAACCATCGACTCCACAACTATGGGCGATGCCGGCCGCATTTCTTTTGAGTTTCTTGACCCTGTGTTGCACACTTCTTCTGTCTGCTTGCTATCTTTCTGCACTCTGGCACAGTGTAGAATAGCACCTTGCTTCTTGGTAAGGATCCAACAATCTTTCTTCATGTGGCCCTCTTTCTTGCAATTGAAACATACCACCTTTGCTTTATTTACATCTGTCTGCTTCCTGAAATGAACTAAGTTACTATTATTATTTACACCACTGTTCTTATTATTGTTTTCACTTGTCTCTTTTGGTTTACTAGCCTCCTTGGACTCTGGTTTGTGCACTTTGGGTTTGTCAGCATAATATGGCTTTATGCTGGCGTGAATTATGGCATAGTTATCTGCCAATCTAGCAGCTTCATGCACATCTTCAACCCCTCGGTCTGAGATGTGAGTTTTAATATCCACTCGAATACAATCATTGAATTCCTCAAACAATATTAGGTTCTTGAGTTTATCAAACTCACTTACATTCTGTGACCTTAGCCACTGTTCTAACATTTTCTCCTTTTGTCTCAAAAAGTCTACATGAGTTTGATCATATGCCTTCTTTCTGTCTCTAAATAGCTTTCTATATTTTTCTGGTGTCAGGGAATAACTTTTCAGCACCCTATCTTTGATTACTTCATAGTCATTTATTTCCTCGGGTGTTAAACTCAACACTACGTCCAATGCTTTTCCTTTGTTGAGAGTTGACCTTAACAATAAAGCCATCTTATCATCAGGGAACTGATAATCTACAGCTATCCTCTCAAAAAGCAAAAAGAAATCTTGAACATCTTCTTCTCTGAATATAGGCAAGTGTTGCTTCATTGCGCTAATATCCATACCGTTGCTGTCCCTACGATGGTCAGGTCTGTTCATGCGTGCCATCTCTATCCTTTCTCTGCTTTCAATTTCTATCCTAATTCTTTCCAATTCTCTCCTTTCCATACTTTCTAATTCCATTCTCTTCATAGCTAATTGGAATTTTAGGTTTTCACTCAACCCTTCATCTTCATCATTGTTTGATGATCTAGATGACATATTTCTTACCTCGTCTCCGTGGGCAATTACCTCGCCCCCACTGGGAGCTACATAACCTTCATTGATATCGTTCTGTCCCACTTCAACTACACTACCAGTGTTCATGGCATTCTGCCCGTTCAAACATGTCATAATTTCTTTGGTCAAACGATTACGATTAGGTCTTGCCTGTCCTGCCTCAATCCCAAAGGACTCAGCTAATTCTTTTAGTTCAGCAAATGACATGGCATTAAGTTCCTCACTTGATATATTCGAAGCCATAGTATAGCGTTCGAAATATTTGTTATAGTAGAGTAGTATATATTGTATAATAAAATATAAAGTTCCAACTTACGATTTGTCCAGAAATTTGCACAATATAATATTAAACACTTCGTGGAATCTTCACACTTCCCAAGGAATAAAAACGCAAACCAGTTCTCTCCTCTTTTTAAAAAGAATAGTTTCACAGTCCGAACGAGACTACCAAATCTTGTCAATCCTAGGTCAGGAAAAGTAGAACTCAAATATACCGGGCGAGACCACCAAATTTTGTTACGTCCACAATCCCCTTGTGGCCAGAGCTGTGTAGATCTTGCTGATAATTCTCGTTAGTCCTAGGGGAGACTTTAATTATTAGTATTTATGTTTCAGTATTACACGAACTCTTCTTATAGTCCTGGGCGCAAATTCAGTATTTGTATTCCAACATTTCCTCTCTTGTAAATTATGGTAGTAGATAAATCTTATAGTAATGTATACAACACAATAGGATAGTAACTTGACAAAGAAGCTTCAGTGTAACTGTTGTTGATAGTTTATTTCAGGTGGTATGTTCAATATATACAATATATCTATTATGTACAGTTAGAATAAAATAGTGCAAACACAAACGTTCAAAGGAACATCTTTTGAAACTCTCTGTCTTTCAGACAAAACAAATCATTAAATACTATCCGAGTGGTGCAAGGGACAGACCCACTACCAGTAGGGGTGAAAATCATGGTAACATTACAAAACTCATAACAAAACGATATGAACTTCCCCTATTAAATAATGAGTCGTTCCCAGACTCTGAGAATTTGAGATCAACACAGAATCCCAGCATTACCTAGAACCTTTCGTTTTCCTACTAAACGTCCTAATATCGCGTGTAGTAAGAAAAGAGAGAGAGAGGAGAATAAACATTGCGTGTTCCAATTCTTGGAAAAACAATATACATGACAATAGTTAAGACCAATTTTTGCGACTTTTTACATTAACGCCAAGGGAAATATGTACCAACCGACACGCTTTTAGCTACTTTTGCAAACTATGGCGTTGCTTGAAAAGAAACATAGAAATAAACGTATTCGTTTCTATATAAGTTTACTCGCGACCGTCACTTCTATAAATAGATCTTCAAATAAATTGAAATTGATTATTTATTTCTTGTCCATTTCATTCATTTATTTTCATTTTTTTTTTCAAATAGAGTACAGAGAAATTCTAGCAAGATATGAAATGGAATTTTATTTTTTTTATTTTAAAGACTCCTTATTGATACTTTTTCTTGTATGATAAATGGTATAATAGTGTGCGTGAATGTCTACTGTGCGTGAGTACAAATGGTCCTTTTATATTGTTTTATAGATGCCAAAAGAAGGAACTTATTTAATCAAGTCAGATTTCCATTCATTTGGATAAATAAAGTAATATTATCTTATCCTACACAATTCAATGACAATAAACATTCCAACATTGTTTAATGTTTTAAAAAAGTTTGTTCACCTGTTGATGCCAGTATTTTAATAAACAAACACAAACAAAGAGTTAATTATATCGTCAGTTAGGTCTTACTAGGTTTGGCCGTTGATATTTGTCTGCAGGCGTCGCAGCACGGTTCTCTGATGAAGGAGTAGTCGCAGAGGTTTGGAACAAGCGTTTGGCAGGTGACGCCGTTGAACTCAAATGTCTCATCATCGACACACTTGTAGGGCGCTGCAAAGTTATACTATATTGTAATTCTTTCATTTCTAATAAAAATAACACAAAAACGAATACAGAAGTATGTTATATCAGCTTAATTGTTTTCCCCAATGATATATGCAAATTCTAAAGCTTAAAATTAAAAAGCACCTTTATATGTAGACTGTGCTCTTGAGACAATACAGGAAAAAACATAAGGTTATTTGTAGATTAATGTAGAATTTACAGGACAACAAATACTGAAATCTGAAATCTTACAAGAAGATGAATGAACAGGGGAATCTATCTGAAGTACATGTATGTCTTTTCACACAGAAAAGAAAAATGATAAATAAGCATGAAATCCACGCGTTGATGAAGTAATAAGAAATGTAACGAAATGATACAATATAAACATCAAACTAAAATAATATCTCTCATTAGTGAGGCCTATACTATAATATGCATCTTCAGTATGGGTCACATCAACTAAACAAAACGTTAAAAAATACTCTTTCTTCCCGAGTGGCATTCGGACATGGAATCAATTGCCTGAATGAAACAGGAAAACCAGTAACCTATCATTAAAAACATTAATAAAAATGCAAGTTTTACTCAGACCATGGATAAACGTAGGACGCAATAACCTTCTTTACAGAAGGAGCGTCTGTAATACATAAAATATGATTTCAATAAAGAACAAATCTAGAAAAGAATTGCAGGCTCATAATTAGAGAATATTCTTAATTTAACTGACAAGAGTAACACTGATAGTTAAATCAATAAACCTAGAAACACTTGAGGACAGAAGGGCAAAGAACAAAGTAGTACTTATAAATGAGACGTTAAATTCCAACTTAGATATACAACACAATAACAATATGTCGCAATGCCTTGATAAACATAAGAATAAACACACTTTTAATATCCCATATGTAAGAACAAATTCAAATAAGTTCTATTTTTTTCCTGAGTGGACTACGGGTATGACATAGGTTGCCTGAACAAACCAGGAAAACCAGTAACTTGCCATCATTTTTACTCATCTCAAAAAGCAGGACTGGACTTAGACTACGGAGTAGCGTAGAACGTAACAAATAAGCTAAGACTATGTTTTTGTAAACCTTTGTCAAAACTTCAACAACAGTTGTTGTTTGTTTTTTGTTTGTTTTTTGTTTGGGGGGGGGGGTATTATTTGTTGGGAATTTTAATAAAAAGGTACCTATATAATTTCATTATTTAGCAAACATGTTCATGTAAATACTTCTCAAATGTTATAACTGCAATGGGTTGCATTATTAAACACTAAGCATTACAGGCTTTTTTTAACCCTTGACTAAAACACAAAATGAAACTTCAAGTAGAGAAACATGTACCCGAAAAACAAAGTAAGTAAGACGAAATTGATCCAATGGGCCGGTGAATCTGCGTTCACCAGTTTCTGTGGTCATACTACGGCATAGCGTGGCCAGTACAATGTGGCCTTTACCTTACCCCAACCAAAGTCAGGTAATCATCAGAGCTGGGTAGACTCACGGACACCCCCTGGAACTAGGGAACAAATCCTAGCTTTCACCTGGATTCAAACGCGCTGCCGTTATACCACCGTGCCATTGACCCGGAAATACTAATCTACAGATAAATAATTATCAGAAAATTCATTTCTGGAAAAAAGTATAATTTATAGAGATTGTTGAGAATTAACGAAATCAAACAACCTTTTGTAGTTCTAACAATTGTTGTAGTCTGCACTGGCGTGGGTGTGGTAATGACAACATCTGCACACGTTCTTTTGCAGTAGTATCTCATGCCTTCGTCATAGCAATGTGCCATTGTACAGTTGGGCGCATCATCTCTAAATCCGCAATCTGTTAAAGAATAATTCTGAAAATATGTAATAACAATAACAAATAATGTATGACAAAATAAGATAACAATGGAGAAGATAATATAAAGTTGAAAATAGCTAACTGCTTTAAAAAAATTAATCCTATTAAATTGATTTGTAGTTTCTGTCATGTATATTGTTTTTCCAAGAATTGGAACACGCAATGTTTATTCTCCTCTCTCTCTCTTTTCTTACTACACACACTATTAGGACGTTTAGTAGGAAAACGAAAGGTTCTAGGTAATGCTGGGATTCTGTGTTGATCTCAAATTCTCAGAGTCTGGGAACGACTCATTATTTAATAGGGGAAGTTCCTATCGTTTTTGTTATGAGTTTTGTAATGATACCATGATTTTCACCCCTACTGGTAATGGGTCTATCCCTTGCACCACCCGGATAGTATTTAATGATTTGTTTTGTCTGAAAGACGGAGAGTTTCAAAAGATGTTCCTTTGAACGTTTGTGTTTGCACTATTTTATTCTAACTGTACATAATAGATATATTGTATATATTGAACATACCACCTGAAATAAACTATCAACAACAGTTACACTGAAGCTTCTTTGTCAAGTTACTATCCTATTGTGTTGTATACATTACTATAAGATTTATCTACTACCATAATTTACAAGAGAGGAAATGTTGGAATACAAATACTGAATTTGCGCCCAGGACTATAAGAAGAGTTCGTGTAATACTGAAACATAAATACTAATAATTAAAGTCTCCCCTAGGACTAACGAGAATTATCAGCAAGATCTACACAGCTCTGGCCACAAGGGGATTGTGGACGTAACAAAATTTGGTGGTCTCGCCCGGTATATTTGAGTTCTACTTTTCCTGACCTAGGATTGACAAGATTTGGTAGTCTCGTTCGGACTGTGAAACTATTCTTTTTAAAAAGAGGAGAGAACTGGTTTGCGTTTTTATTCCTTGGGAAGTGTGAAGATTCCACGAAGTGTTTAATATTATATTGTGCAAATTTCTGGACAAATCGTAAGTTGGAACTTTATATTTTATTATACAATATATACTACTCTACTATAACAAATATTTCGAACGCTATACTATGGCTTCGAATATATCAAGTGAGGAACTTAATGCCATGTCATTTGCTGAACTAAAAGAATTAGCTGAGTCCTTTGGGATTGAGGCAGGACAGGCAAGACCTAATCGTAATCGTTTGACCAAAGAAATTATGACATGTTTGAACGGGCAGAATGCCATGAACACTGGTAGTGTAGTTGAAGTGGGACAGAACGATATCAATGAAGGTTATGTAGCTCCCAGTGGGGGCGAGGTAATTGCCCACGGAGACGAGGTAAGAAATATGTCATCTAGATCATCAAACAATGATGAAGATGAAGGGTTGAGTGAAAACCTAAAATTCCAATTAGCTATGAAGAGAATGGAATTAGAAAGTATGGAAAGGAGAGAATTGGAAAGAATTAGGATAGAAATTGAAAGCAGAGAAAGGATAGAGATGGCACGCATGAACAGACCTGACCATCGTAGGGACAGCAACGGTATGGATATTAGCGCAATGAAGCAACACTTGCCTATATTCAGAGAAGAAGATGTTCAAGATTTCTTTTTGCTTTTTGAGAGGATAGCTGTAGATTATCAGTTCCCTGATGATAAGATGGCTTTATTGTTAAGGTCAACTCTCAACAAAGGAAAAGCATTGGACGTAGTGTTGAGTTTAACACCCGAGGAAATAAATGACTATGAAGTAATCAAAGATAGGGTGCTGAAAAGTTATTCCCTGACACCAGAAAAATATAGAAAGCTTTTTAGAGACAGAAAGAAGGCATATGATCAAACTCATGTAGACTTTTTGAGACAAAAGGAGAAAATGTTAGAACAGTGGCTAAGGTCACAGAATGTAAGTGAGTTTGATAAACTCAAGAACCTAATATTGTTTGAGGAATTCAATGATTGTATTCGAGTGGATATTAAAACTCACATCTCAGACCGAGGGGTTGAAGATGTGCATGAAGCTGCTAGATTGGCAGATAACTATGCCATAATTCACGCCAGCATAAAGCCATATTATGCTGACAAACCCAAAGTGCACAAACCAGAGTCCAAGGAGGCTAGTAAACCAAAAGAGACAAGTGAAAACAATAATAAGAACAGTGGTGTAAATAATAATAGTAACTTAGTTCATTTCAGGAAGCAGACAGATGTAAATAAAGCAAAGGTGGTATGTTTCAATTGCAAGAAAGAGGGCCACATGAAGAAAGATTGTTGGATCCTTACCAAGAAGCAAGGTGCTATTCTACACTGTGCCAGAGTGCAGAAAGATAGCAAGCAGACAGAAGAAGTGTGCAACACAGGGTCAAGAAACTCAAAAGAAATGCGGCCGGCATCGCCCATAGTTGTGGAGTCGATGGTTTTTGAGAACAGTCTATCTAAGGTAAAAGAGAATAGCTGTACTCAATCTATTATGCTTTCGGAAGGCCGTGAGGAACAGATGGTTCCTGAAGTCCCGGAAGAGGACGACCTATCCGATTTTCGACCCTTTGTCTACGAGGGGACAGTGTCGACAGAAGTCGATGTACTCAGCAAGAAGAAAATACAGATATTACGTGACACGGGTTCTGCTGTCAGCGTGATCCTGGAGGGCAGTGTGCCGTTAACAGATGCCACCAGTACCGGTGAGTCTGTTGTGCTGAGAGGTGCTAGTATGGAGGCTGTGGAAGCTCCACTGCACAGAATAAAACTCGAGTCGGATATTTTTACAGGTAACATCGTAGTGGGAGTGTGGCGCGCACTACCCGTCAAAGGCGTTTCCATGATATTAGGAAATGACATTATGGGCGGCAGAGTCACTGTCGAGCCCATGGTTAAAGTGTTGGAGACAAAGATGGCGGAGGACAAAAACCTACGTCCTGCCAATGAACGCCCAACATGTGCACTGACAAGAGCAATGCAGAAAAAGAAGTCGGTAAAGACTCCTGCTACGCCGTGTAGTGCAACGAAAGATGTGTTTGTCTGTTCTGAAGACACACATGCGAATGAAACAGTGATAACAGAAACACCTGACATCGATTTAAGTGCTACGTTCTTTGCTGAACTAACAACTGGTGATGCAACCGAGAACGATAACATTTTGTCACCAAAGCAGAAATTGGTGAAAGAACAATTGAATGACGAAGTAATAATGCAACTCAGAATGAAAGCTGTTGATGAAAAGACTGCAGATGCAATGGCGGAATGTTTCTACATGAAAGATGAAGTGTTGATGAGAAAGTCGAAACCGCTCAACTCAGGTACAAACGAGTGGGACAGTATTCACCAGATTGTAATACCTAAGTGCTATCGTCAAGATATACTGCGTATGGCGCATGATCTTCCTTTCGCTGGTCACATGGGAGTCCGAAAAACGCACCACCGTATCCTCCCTTACTTCTACTGGCCAGGACTGAGAAGAGATGTCGAACAATACTGCAAGACTTGCCACGTATGCCAAATGGTAGGACGTCCTAACCAACGAATTCCTGTCGCTCCACTCCAGCCGATACCAGCGTTCGACGAACCATTCAGTCATATACTCATTGATTGCGTGGGCCCGTTGCCGAAAACAAAAGCCGGTTTTCAATACCTGCTCACAGTCATGTGTTCATCCACTCGCTTCCCGGAAGCCATTCCGTTGCGGAACATAACAACAGTGAAGGTGGTAGACGCCCTGACAAATTTCTTCACACGTTATGGCCTACCGAAGACAGTACAGTCCGACCAGGGGACTAACTTTACTTCGAACATTTTCAAACAAGTCATGGAACAATTAGGGATAAGCCATAGGCTATCAAGTGCCTATCATCCTGAGAGCCAGGGAGCTCTGGAAAGGTTTCATCAGACATTAAAATCGATGCTTAAAAAGTACTGTTATGAAAACGAGAAAGACTGGGATAAGGGTGTGCCTTATGTACTGTTCGCTGCAAGGGAGGCCACTCAGGAATCCCTGGGGTTTAGCCCATTCGAACTTGTGTATGGACACTCAGTCAGAGGTCCGTTGAAACTTCTACATGAAACTTGGCTAACGGACAGTGAACCGATTGGACTTTTGTCATATGTAGATAAATTTAAAAATAGGCTTTATCATGCTTTTAACCATGTGAAGATTCATTTTCCACAGATGCAGGAGCGTATGAGACAGAACTATGACCGTAAAGCTACAGCTAGAACTTTTGCACCAGGTGACAAAGTTCTTGTGTTTCTACCTTTGCAAAATCAGCCTTTAAGTGCAAAGTTTAGTGGACCCTATGAGATAGAGTCAAAGCTTGGCGAGGTCAATTATTTGATAAAGACTCCTGACCGGAGACAAAAGCAGAGGGTATGCCATATTAATTTACTTAAGCCCTATGTTTCCAGGGAAAAGAGTAAACCACGGGAGGTCCCCATGATTTCGTTAGCTAGAGTCCCGACGGATTTATCTAGGATAGAATATAAGTTTGCAGAAAGTAAACTTAATAATACAGATGCCCTTAAGAGTTTAGATACAAGGCTAGAACATCTTCCGGTAGAAGATAAGGTGAAGATTATTGAGCTGGTACATGAATATAAGTCACTGTTTACAGATGTTCCCAGGAGGACACATCTAATAGAACACGATGTAGTATTAACTGAGGTTGCCAGGCCAATTAAACAGCATCCATATAGAGTTAACCCCATCAGACTTGAACATATTAGAGCAGAGGTGAAGTATATGTTAGAAAATGACATAGGAGGAAAATGTGATAGCAAATGGTCTACACCCTGTGTGATGGTACCAAAAGCCGACCACACACTGCAGTTTTATAGAGACTTTGGGAAATTAAGTAATTTGACAGAGACCGACTGGTATCCCATTTCCCGTATCATCGACAAGATAGAGACAAGGTCATAGCTGATAATCTATCTCGGGTGCTACATGATTGACTGAATAACCCTACACTTCTTTTTCAGATCATCTCACTTATTCATTAAGAATGTGTCATGATAACCTATCATTCGTTTGAATTTTGATTATGGAATACCTATAGAATACTTGTATCATACAGAAGTCAAGTCTTTTGAAAGTATTAATAATTCTTATAATCATGTATAATATTGATGTTCTGATATATTTTAAATTCATTTGATTATGGAAAAGAAATTCCATTTAAATGTTGATGCATGATGCAATAAATATATAATATGCACGTATTTACTTGATATGGATGGATAAAAGTAATTGTCATCACATGCAATTAAGTGGGAAAACTTTGAGCTAGTTGATTTATTATCTTGTTTTTTATTTTAGTTAATGAATGGAACTAAATAATAATATGTACAATTTTTATCTTAGAAAGAGATGTAATCTTAATTGGTATAAATTAATAGATAATATTGGAAAACTATTGCTAAATTGTTATATCATGGTAATAGAATGGGAAAAACTAGTGGATATTCACTATGTTGTATATAGGTTGTTATATATTCCATATATCCGGGAATGGAGGGAAACAAAGGTACCTAAAGGTGGGCACTCATTCAACCCTGAACAATCTTTTATATTAAACTTTCAAATTTGCCAAAAACGCATAATAGTGGATTACATTTTAATATTGAGATTACTGTAGTAATCGTAACTAGAGCGTATTTTCTCCTCATATTTGAGAAAAGGGGAAGTATCATCATCTTAGGTATGCACCCTGTTAATGTCAAGTTGACACTGTAATTTAAAGGGGAAGTAACCTATAGTTTGATTCGAGTTATGTATTACTTATCTTTTGGTTTGTATATTAGGAGTAAACTGTTGAAAATTGACAGAGTTTGAGCAATGTTATATTTGTTTAAATAGATTAAGACTTTTTGCAAATTTTGGTGGAAATCCACACAACTGTACATAGTTAAAATAAGAATGACTAGAATATTTTTTAATTATTTGTACTTGTTGAGACATTAGTTAATATTAATACTAACGGGGAAATATTTGTCCATCACGTCATAATCACAATTACCATTGGGTAGTGACACTTTTTATGGTTTAGTTGTGCCAGTGGGCCATGTTTGCTTGAATTGTCTTATGGTCTTCCATTGATTGTTGGTTGTTAAAACGATAGTGTTAAGTACGAAAAATGTACCATGTTGAGTATTACTTGGGTAATTATGGTACATTATTTCTTTCATTGGGTGGGGGCGTGTCATGTATATTGTTTTTCCAAGAATTGGAACACGCAATGTTTATTCTCCTCTCTCTCTCTTTTCTTACTACACACACTATTAGGACGTTTAGTAGGAAAACGAAAGGTTCTAGGTAATGCTGGGATTCTGTGTTGATCTCAAATTCTCAGAGTCTGGGAACGACTCATTATTTAATAGGGGAAGTTCCTATCGTTTTTGTTATGAGTTTTGTAATGATACCATGATTTTCACCCCTACTGGTAATGGGTCTATCCCTTGCACCACCCGGATAGTATTTAATGATTTGTTTTGTCTGAAAGACGGAGAGTTTCAAAAGATGTTCCTTTGAACGTTTGTGTTTGCACTATTTTATTCTAACTGTACATAATAGATATATTGTATATATTGAACATACCACCTGAAATAAACTATCAACAACAGTTACACTGAAGCTTCTTTGTCAAGTTACTATCCTATTGTGTTGTATACATTACTATAAGATTTATCTACTACCATAATTTACAAGAGAGGAAATGTTGGAATACAAATACTGAATTTGCGCCCAGGACTATAAGAAGAGTTCGTGTAATACTGAAACATAAATACTAATAATTAAAGTCTCCCCTAGGACTAACGAGAATTATCAGCAAGATCTACACAGCTCTGGCCACAAGGGGATTGTGGACGTAACATTTCACATTGGACATTTCAGCCATTTATCTTTATATATATAGGATATATAGAGTAGACTGTATGAATGGTTTCCGATCCCCTTTGGTTCATTTAAAGACTCGGGACCTTATTGTATCACATTATACTTTTGCGATCTCACTTGGGTAGAGCCTCCCGAGGGGTTGAGATTGTCCTTTGTTCTTATTATGGCTTCCTCCCCACGGAGTCTCGGAGCTTCTTATCGGTGCAATGATCTTTGGACGCGCAAGATGGGCTGTCCCCAATGCGTTCGCACACCGGTGAGCTTTTACTGTAAGCGTATCGGTGGTTTACACACCTGGCCAGCCCGTGGGTATAGAAGTGCATACAAGGTATCAGATAGAAATATAAATACATAACATACTACTAAGTAGGATATAAGTTGACTCTGATTCTAATGACTTAATTATTAGTTTTATTTTCCCTTTAAAGACTCTATCTATAAAATGCAAGTATCCCGTGGCCGAGCGACAGCGCGTTCAGCTGGCGTACCGAAGATCCTCCGTTCGAATCCTGGCAAAAGCTAGCATGTGTTCCCGACTCTGGGGGGTGTCCCATTAGTGTACCCAGCACTGATAGGTACCTAACTTAAGGGGGGGGGGAGTGAAGCCCAAGGCAGCTGGGTATTGTGCTGGTAACACAATCTAATAGTATGCCGTGGCTATAGAAACTGGCGAACCCTTGGATCAAGTTGGTCCGCCTGGATTTTTAACTGTTTGTACTTTACACCGTGTCTAATATGAAACTACAGTATTCAGCTAACAAAGACATTGTGTGTGTTCTGTTCATTGATCCAAACGTGTATTTAATAAGTGCGCCAAAAACATGTCAACTACATTTTTTTTTACTGAAATGACTATGGATGGATGATGCGCACCAATAGGGGGGGGGGTCAATGAGTTTAATAAAGACCCTACTAGTGTGGCAGATATACAAAAAAGGACTGACTATGCTGGACAGGCCACCTGGAACGAATGCCAAACAGCAGAGAAGCCAAAGTAATATATACTCAGAACCGCAGAGAAAAACGACCTAAAGGCAGACCCAGACTGAGATGGTTGGACGATGTCGATATGGATCTGCGACGGATCGCGGTCCTGGACAAAGAAGGCAATGGATACGTCCGAGTGGAAGGGAGTGGTGGGACAGGCCAGAACCCGTCATGGTCTGTAGCGCCAAAGATGATGATAAAATGACAAATAACACATCGATTCAACTACGCTTACCTGGTGCCAAAGAATTAGTAATGCATGATCCTTGATTACACACCTGAATTTTATATAGTAAACGACTATATTAATATTATTGCATTATACATTCTAATTTAATGACATGTGAAAATTATAACATTTTAATATCAATGAATGCGGATTTATTCAACCTTTTACTACATGAACAACGGTCCTAATTTTACTAATAATAAAACTTATATGAGATTAAATTTTGACTTGTATAACATTACATCAATCAACTTTAAAGGACATTATAGATCTAACAGTATCAAACATTATACACTATTTCAGAGTTGTACAACACTTTAGAATATAACTAGTTATATTGTATTGGAAGAATAATTATGGTAGAAATGTGTCAAAAAATCGATGCATATATTGTTTACCTAAAGACTATAATAAGATGGACAGCTTGCTTTAATATTTCTGCTATTTGATGTCTCGAATTACTTCTTTTCTGAATTCTCGATTCCCATTTGTATTGTACACTTGCGTTTTATTGAATCGCTATGATTTTCTCAATAGAAAATCAAAATTAAAATCGGAAGCTGTATAGATCTACTGGGTCTACAGTGGAAAACTTTAGGCAGCCGTAGGAGTCATTTAAGACAGCTTTTTATCTCGGCACGGAAAAACGGCATAATATAAGCTCTAAAAATAGAGTAGGCTCTCCATCTTATTGAAATCTTTGGTTTAACGTAATTATTGTAAGTGGTATGGTGTAATAAATGACGTTTTGTAACCTAGTGAGTATTTCTACTATTGCTTAGTAAGCTTTAATTTTTTTTTCTCATTTTTGGTCGTGAAATTCTGGAAATTAATATTTGCATATCTTAGCAGTCAACTTTTTCCACTTTTGCCTATCTTGAGCGGTTGTCCATAATTAAGTCACGATTAGTAGATCATTAAGTCTTTATAAGTTAAGATTAGGTTTTGAATATGTCATGATTTCGTAAAAAAAAATGTAGCGATTATATCGTATTTAGGTTACTATAAGGTAGTAAATAATTGTGACAAGGTCCGGATTGTGGCTTGTAATGAGTTCATGCTTATCTCGTAATCAGGTCCTTTCTATGTCTTTATTATAACTTCACTAGGTCTAGATTACTGGTTATTATGGCGTAATCATTTCACGATTTGATGACGTTGGCTCATTGTTAATTAGATGGTTAGCTTTGCCATAAGGTAGCAAATAGGATTTCACATTAAAGGTTTTAAGGACAACAGCTGTGAAAGAGGTACATGCATTACCTTTTGACATTGACCACAGGTGGTGCCAGACAAACCTGGTTGGCTGTAACAATATTTAAGGCTCGTTGGATTGAAACAATACAAGCCAGTACATATATCTGTAGAACCAGGAATCTAGAATGACAAAATAAAGGGTGGGGGAGGGAGAGTGTGAAAAATCTTGCTTCTCCAATATAAAAAAAAAGTAAAAAACATATATTTACATGACAGATATAAGGTCCATTTAAATTAGAAATAATTGTTATTTTACTTGTTTTGAATAGAAAAATAAAACAAAAGTAAGAAAAGAACTGTTAGGTTCATTACTAGTGAATATTCCCAACTGAAAAGAGTAACACTAAACCCTCTATCCAAGTGGCATCCTGGCTTGAAATGGGTTGTCTGAACAAACGAGTAAAAACGGTAACAACATCATTTTAAACACTAAATGTGCAAGGCTTGACTCATACTACTGATGAGCATAGGCCGCAATAATCTTCTTTTTAGAAGGCGCGTCTGTAATTTATAAGATCAGCTTTACATGAGGTTAGCTCTGTCATTAGGTTTTTTGGCAGCGCTATTTAAATAGAATTATTATATTATGATTAATTACGTGAAATTTGTTTTAGTAAAAAACTTTATTATAAGAAGATTGTGTGATGTAGAATCGCTTGATTAAAGAACCACACTCCCCGTCGTGGGAAATACATTTGATCGGCCACCCTCGTGCAATATGTAAATTACGGACGGCTGCACAAAGCATTGATATTAGGTAGTATAAGGGACACAATGGTCGTGTGGTACTGGTAGCGAGTTTGGCTGGCGTACCAAAGGTCCCAAGCTGGAATCCTGGTACAAGCTAGGATTGTGTTTCCGGATCTGGAGAGTTATTTTTGTTTATTTACCTGACAGACGTAGGACTCTGACCCATATCTCAGCTCACATTGTTTTACTGCTGGAATTTCTTGACCTAGTAGGCGTCGGCTAACGTCCGGGAAATCGCCAATAGCGGCTAGTGTGTTGGACAAGCACGTTTGGCCGCGCCTGAAACATATTTACCTTACAAGGTGATTCTAACAATATTTTGCCAGACTAACAAGAAATGATTGAAAATATAACTCCATTACTATTGTAGGAAATAAAGTACATAAATTCATTTCGACTCAAATTAAAATAAATGCATAAAATTAAATATTCACTAGAGATATATTTGTCATCACACAATATGAAATTTTTCATCACACAATATGAAATTGAGCTACACGGTCATTAAAAGAGCACACCATATGTTTTCAAATGTTCAGTTTGAAGAATTCATTTTGAATATATTTTGTATTAAAGTATTTGTATGTTGAAACAAATTATTATATATATCTAAAACAAAATATGCATGTTGAGTGTATTTTGTAAAGACTTATTTTAGAAAAACGTGTCAATCTATGTGTAGAAAGAAAAGAAGCAATTTGCGCGACTCTTTTCTGTCGTTAATAGATCATAGTCAGTCATTATCTACTAGATTCATTTCAGTAGTGAGTGTTTTGTGATAGTATGGAATATAGTAATGTTAGTTTAGATGAATTTTTGCCATAAAACATGTTTTGTATATAATATATATTATGGCTCCTATCTGTCTCGAAAGACAATGGATGTGCCCTTAAGATTTGTATGAGGGACAGCGCTTGTTGAACAGCCTAAACCTCTCCGGGGCGCATGCCTGGGCATTGATATGGAGATTGTGAGTTGGCCATGCATCACACACCCTCTACCTTTTCGGCATATCCCAAAGAAATGCGAGGTACTACATTTGTAACTCTCTCTCTCTTTCTCTCTCTCTCTCTCTCTCTATATATATATATATATATATATATATGATATACATCGTAGCTAAATAAGCAACTGTTGCCCGGGGTAAAAAGACTCCAAAATTTTTATTGTCATCATAAATTAAAAATATAACTCAACTGATTTTGGGTTAGGTTTGAGTTTTTTTTTACTTACGAGGAGTCAGCGAGGATAGTAAGGTACGAGATGAAGTAGTCTATCGTGCATTGTGAGAACCTCCATGGGTTCAGCTTGGTGTCGGAGGTAGGTTTTGTTGCAGAAGACGCCATCAAGTAGCGGTCAGAAAAAGAGCAAGTGTTATTGATGCCATCGTGTTGGGCGGACAGGCTGTTGGAAACCAATGACCACATTAAGACATCTATATAAAGAATACTATTACCATTATCAAAAATATTTAACAACTGTTACTGACACTATTGACAGTGTCACTGGATGATTAAATGTGACAAGTTCGGATACGTCTGTATATTGTAACTGACCATGACTTTTTCATAACCTTTAACTTTTTATCAATACCATACACAACCTAAACCTAGAACAAATTAATAAAAACCAACAAGAAACCATAATATACTAGATTTATTCTTAACAAACAGACCTAGACTAGTAATAGATTATGAAATAATTTCTGGTCTTTCAGATCATGACATTGTCAGAGTTAATAACAGAATCAAAACCTAAAAATGCAAGAAACCTAAAAGAAAAATTTATCTCTGGAATAAATGCAATACAACAGATCTACATCAAGCAGCAATAAAATTTTAAATTACTTTCCTTAATAAATACAATATAATAAGTCCAGATGAAGATATTTGACAATTCATAAAAACAAATTTAAAAGCAATAATGGCTGATTTTGTGCCAACAAAACAAACATCAAATAAAATTAACAAATGTTGATTGACCACTAAACTAAAGAAACTGTATAAACAAACAAAAAATCTATTTAAAAAATTTATGGCAACTAACTCAATTAGGCTACATAAAAAATACCTATAAATTAAACATTTAACTCAGAAACTAAGCAGACAGCTGCAGAACGAATATGTAAACAATGTAACTTCTAAAGATAATAATAAAAAATGTATGGTCCTACATTAAATCAAGAAAAATGGACACTACAGGCATAGCTCCACTAAAAGGTAAAAACAATAAAACGTATAAAGACAATGAAACTAAAGCTAATATCCTAAACAAACACTTTGCATCATCTCTTTCAAATCCAGTTGACAAAGAAATTTCCATAAATTTAAACAAACTAGAAGAGATAGGAAATATAAATGTAGATGAAAAATGTATTAAACAACTCCTAACCAACTTAAAAGTAAATAAAGCTCCTGGTCCAGATGAAATACCAGCAAGACTGCTTAAAGAACTAACTAATGAAATATCTCCAATCTTTAAAATACTTTTTCAGGCCTCTCTAAACCAGGGCCAAGTGCCCAAAGACTGAAAATTAGCCAATGTAACTCCTCTTCAAAAAAGGAGATAAATCTGACCCCGGAAATTAAAGACCTGTTTGCCTAACAAGCATATCTTGTGATTTACTTGAGCATATAATTTATAGTAGCATAGTAAATCATCTAGATAAACTTAATGCACTGTTCCCACATAAACATGGCTTCAGGAAAAATAGATCATGTGAGACTCAATTGATAGGCTTAATAGATGACTTGTCTAAGGGATTAGATAATAACAACCGAATTGATGCTATATTACTAGATTTTTCAAAAGCATTTGATAAAGTTCATCATTCTAGTCTTCTAAAAAAACTTAAATACTTTGGTATCTCTGGTCCCTTACAACAGTGGATTCATGACTTTCTTATAGGCAGAGAAAAAAACTGTGATAATAAATGGCTCTAAGTCATCACCAATAACTGTAAACTCAGGAGTTCCACGGGGAACTGTTCTAGGGCCCCTACTAGACTCGGACCACGGATGAGCGTAGGTCGCTATAATCTTTTCTATAGAAGGAGCGTGTGTAATGTGTAAGATAAGAAGATAAGATAACCTACCTGAATCTTCGCTGATTCTACTTGCTCAACATAAATAACTACAAACTAGTTTTCGGCCCCGAAATTACTATACCATCCAGCTGGACCACTGCTCTATATAAATAGTGGACTAAGCACAGTAACAATAGTTTTGACGCAATTGTTATAAGCTATTACTTATCTATAAAATGTAATCTCCTAAACACTGACCTGTTAATACATTTCAAGTGACTAAAACTTCCTTTTCATCGTATGGATTTATTCTGATATGCCAGTTTTTCTAGATATCTAGCTCGCATATATGGATAAGTGAATTTTCGTATAAAGTGTATGCTCCGCGTGCCTCAGTAATGACATACACAATTTACTACGGATGCCCCATTCATTCCCTTTAATTGAGTCAATGAGTTAGACCAGGGGTATCAAGCTCGGATGAAGGCATGTGCCATTTTATCACTTAAGAGCTGTGTCAAAGGCCGTCACCCGAACACATCGATTCTAGTCAACGTACATCTTAACTCATTTTACTTCTTATCACTAATAATATGTCAATTTAAAATTTACACACAAAGAATCATACCAAAGTTAAAGTATGCAAAATTAACAATAAAAAGTATTGTGCATCAGTACTAACTGTCTGAATTTCACCTATAGTGCTTTTCTTTTAAGCTTACTGGCGGGCCGGAAAAAATCCACTTAGTGGACCGCATGCACCCCGTGGGCCGTGTGTTTGAGTCCCCTTGAGCTAGACAGTGAGAAAATAAGCTTTAATTTGCTGCCTTTGTCTTTACTTTACCTACAACTTGTTCACTTATACTAGTTTTCCATTAAACAGAATGTGTGTCCCTGTATGGGTTCCGTAAACTTATCTTACATGTTACAGATGTTTCTTTTATAAAGAAGAAGATTATTGCGTTCTACGCTCATCCGTGGTCCGAGTCTAGTAACCTTAGACCTACCTGTGTCCAAGTTCGTGGGCCCCGGTCAAGATGGCGGAGTAGTCGCCCGTGTCTTCTATTGCTGAAGAACTCATACCGTCCGTCCGGCATATTGTCTGAATGTATGCCAAACCTGATTAAAAAAAACAAAATGAATGCACACAATGTATTTTTTTCATGTGATATTTTCTTTATTTTATAAAAGGTAAAAAAATCAGAAAATGCACTGAGAATGACTTTTACACAGTTCACATCCTTGCCCACAGCAAGAAAGACATCAGAGAAAGCCGCGTCCGTTTCCTCCTAAAGATACGAGACAACACAAGTAAAATGTGTCCTTTCGGAACAGCTCCCAAAAATGCGGAACATGTCTTTCAAACCCTACACACATTTTTATCTTGTATATTACAGACTAGAGACCGACCGAAACCAATTTTTTAGTTTCGGCCGAAAACGAAAACATACCGAATATTATACATTGACTTTCGGCCGAAACCGAAGCCGAAACCAAAAGTTTAACTACAACTTCGGCCGAAACCGAATAATAAACTGAAAATGAGAAAAGAATGATTTCAAAAGACTGCACAATTAATGTAATATTAACTAGTTTATGAGTACTCTATTTGAGTACTCCATTCTTTGGAGTGATTAAATAATCCGTTATTTTTATCTTCAGTCTTCTACTTCACATTAGGGATGTTAATATCCTTTTTATTTCTCAACACCTATTTTCGATTCTAAATATCCGATATTTTTACCCATTTTTGGTTCCCCCTCTCCGCTCCGGCAAAGTAAGTTATAGTTTGGAAAAGACAAATTTGCATTGATTGTACTAAAAAAATAATACGAAGGACCATTGATCCTTATAACCTTGACGAAATCTTTGTAAAAAAAACATAGTTGATTTTGGATTACCAGAAGTCAAAAGCTGTAGTGTCATGAATTTAGACCTTTATAATTATAATATAAATCAGTGGATGTTAGATCTAGATGTTACACACATTAAAATAATATTTGTAGAATATAAATAAAATCCCAGACACATCTATCTAGGGTTGATAGACGTCCGGCAAGAAAATTAATCGTTTTTAAAAAGAACCTTACATTAATTTTTTTAATTGCCCAAGTTGCTTCTCAATCTACATTAAATAAAATGTTGGGTCAGTTTTACTAATAAGCTTATACAATTATTGACAGCTAATGTAATAAAACTGAACTGATTGTGGATTGTGAAACACTAAATATGTCATTCTTTTGTCTCTCTATGTCCTCCTTTTGAAGTCCAAGAATCTCGCAACCTTACATCTATCGGTCTGTTTGTCTGTTAATGGAGCGTTCAGCATCAGTGTGGAAATTCCATTTTTGTTTGTTTTCGAATACGTAGATCAAATGTCTGTATCGACGACTAGCGTTAACATCTGCGTTATCTGTTGTATGTGCTTGTATCGCAAATTCACAAGCAATATTTGGAATTCGAAAAAACTAAACAAAAAGAAACTATAAGTCGCCTCTGACAAACGAGTGTTTGCAAGGAATATAATGTTAAGGAATTTTTTTGTGCTAGTCAAACACAAATATTTCTTCAGATAAAAAGATAAATAAATCGTAGGACACCATTATGAATGATTTCCTCCCGTAATCTGGTTTTCGTTTTTAACATCCCTACTTCACACATATTAATTCGCAACAGTTTTAAGTAAATGAAAGTATCAATAAGCAGAGTAATAGATGCAACACTAGCGTAGCATTTTGAATTTTGAAAGTTAAAATAGATATTCGGCTGATGACCCACAGTCAATATCAGTTTCGGCCGAAACCGTAAAAAAACGAATACTAACCTTTTGTTTTCGGCCGAAACCGAATCCACGCCGAAAAAGGGTTTTTGCCTTTTTTTCGGTGCCGAAACCGAAACGTAAACCGAATATCGGTTGGTCTCTATTACAGACGCTACTTATATAAAGAAGAGTATTGCGTCCTACGCTCATCCGTGGTCCGAGTCCAGTCTTGCATCTTTATTAATGTTTTAAATGAAGTTACTGGTTTTTCTGGTTTGTTCATGCAACCCATTCCATGCCGGAATGCCACTCGGGAAGAAAGAGTACTTATATGCATTTGTTCTAGCATAAGGAATAAGGAAAGTGTTTTTGTCTTTATGTTTATTTGAGCACTGCAACAGGTTGTTATTGGGTTGTAGTTCTAAATTATAGTTTAATGCCTCGTGTATTATTACTACTTTACTCTATGCTTTAATCTGTCCTCAAATATTTCTAGGTTTAGTGATTTGACTAATGGTGTTACTCTTGTGTCACTCTACCCGGTCAGCCATATGACCCCAGGAACCTTCCTTCAATAACAATCTGTTTGGTTGTCTGAAGTAATAAACAGCCAAAGCGCAGTTAATCACAAGTGTATTACTTGTTGACTAAATCCTCAGACATTCTCTTAAAAAAATGAAGATTTTTCCGGGACATTAAACGGAACACAACTCTACTTCAGCTGATAAAAGTAAACAAGACATTTAAACTCACCTAGTATATCTACAGCAGAATTCCACAAATCAGCGCTAATAGAAAATAAAATCCAAAATGATATTTAAAACATACACTGAAATACATTGCATTAAATTTAGTATATTCTATGTTTGTCTAGACTAGTGCAAAATAACATTTAGAACAACAAAAGGTAGATGCGTCCATAGTACAAACTCTCTTGAACTAAATGTATATATTAATACAAAAATATTAAGAGAGGCTCGTCCTGTGGCTAGCTCATCGCACTGTCAACCGAAACGTCGCGGGTTCTATCCCTGCCGCCGACCGATCCCTGCCGCCCTGCAGTAGTTTTGAGCCTAGTGGACGTAATAATCTTCTAACTAGAAGGAACGTCTGTAAAACTTATAAGTTATAAGTTGTTTATTTAATCTAGAGTTAATCATTCTAATTGCCTTACAAAAACATTTAATTTTATAAGAGAAATCATATTAAGAGTTTTAGAAAAAGTGTGCCAATAGCGGCGGTAAAGGATTGTGGGGATGATAGACGTAATTTTAGTTACGATCACACAAAGATTTTCATTTCTATCACTAGATCAGAATATGTCAGAACAAAAAATGTTGGTTGCAATCATTAAGTCGTCCAGGGGTCATCTCTAGCATATTAAAAACTTTAAACTGACCATTACAAACTTTAAACTGACCATTACAAACTTTAAACTGACCATTACAAACTTTAAACTGACCATTACAAATTTTAAACTGACCATTACAAACTTTAAACTGACCATTACAAACTTTAAACTGACCATTACACAATTGAAACTGACCATTACAAAGTTTAAACTGACCATTACAAACTTTAAAGTGAAGATTAAAAACTTTACACCGACCGACAAGTAAAATTGAAATCATAGAGCTAGTTTCGCTGTTCTTAGATTAATCGGCTTGTGTGTGTAGACGTGGTCAAAATAATGATAAGTAAAGAAATATTTGTTTCAAATGTCATGACACTCTGAATGTAATGTAAAGGAAAGTTTAGACCAGGGATCGACCATGTCCAGACCTGATACAGCTAAGACAAACCGTTACACCCCATTCCCCTCATTTTTCAATGTGCTTTTTCTTTATATTATTGGATCTGGTCTAATTGAATCATCGAGGGTTATTTCCCCTTTTCGGTACCACTTGTTACAGAGTTAGCTGTGGTGTCCTTGTTTATGTTTCAAACTGTCAAACTAAGTCCTAATAGTAAAGTAGGGGTACAACTTAGGCAAAGCTCTTATACACAAATATGACCCGCAAACTATTAAAACGAAGTAAAAAGAAATTACTTAAACTTAAACAAAAAATATTCCTAACAATTAAATGCATTAAATAGTATTTCGTTATACGAACCCAACAAACAGCATTGCATGATCGTAAGGGAAAACTAGGTCTCTTCCTTTAGATGAGCTCAGAAATATTGTGAAGTTATTCAAAATCGCCGAAGTGTCCACATAGTTGGTCGTTGTGCAGGTGTACGGGTATACAACATAACAACTCCTCATATACACCAATGGGAAGTCTGTGGTGCTCTGGGAATAACACACAATTCTTGTACGTTAAAAAAAGCGTTTAGCCAGATTAGTAGTATTTGTACGTTAACATACTGAATTGTTTGGGATCAGTCGCATTGATGAATTATTAATCCTACACATTATAAACAAAATAATATGTAAATATTAATAAGAACGAAATAGAACGTAGCATACCTTGAAGATGACAACTTTTGTCAAGCGTACACGCAGTTGAAATTGTGTGGATTGAAAGTTTTGATAGATGAGGTCAATCTGTAAAAACGAACAGAAAACAAGATTAGATCTAAGTCATTTTTGCACGAGTCACGCAAAAAAAAAAAAGTAGCAAAATACTTCTAGACAAAAATTGAACAATTGTTTTGTTCTTATGCATATGACAGATATCGACAATTTTAACAACATAAAAACGTCTAACCCCTGTAAATACAAAGGCGTAATATTCTCGTATCTTCGTCAAAGCCGCAGCGGCGTCGTAATAAGCTTCCCTGAGAAAACGGTTGTAGCAAGTGCTGTCCAGGAAGGCCGTGACGTCGATGTAGTAGGTCGAGAAAGTCTGACGTCTTCGTCGCTGGAACTTTGACCCGAATGGTAAATGGCCCTCCATATTAGTGGGTATAAAAGAATGGTGCTCGGGTGCTAATTTTGGCAAATACAAAGAATAATAATAACAAGCTAAATTTGCTGGCGTTGTCCGGTGGGGGGGGGGGGGGGGTGTGGATAAAAAGGCCTGTATAAGCTACAGATAAAAATTTCATAAACGACAATATACATCAAGCTATAGATCTAGTCATTTGAAAAAAACAAATTATTATTTACTGAACAAATTTGGAAAGTAGTCATGTAATCGGGTTTTAAAAAAAAACTTTTTTTTTATTTAACAAAAGTTAGGATGTGAATGAGATTCGAACACCTGTCTCTTGCATGCGTCTAAAATATTATCATTATATTTTATTTATTGAAATTTTTTTAGGAAAGCTTTAAGTCCTAAAATTCTTTACAATCTTTAAAAATAAGTAATATGAATGGAAATTTACAACCAAAAGTAGAAAATGAACCCAGGTAACCCAGTAAAATATGAGGCAATAAGGACACATGTTTTAAAACTAACAAAAGGGAGTCGGATAACTCAAATAAGGTCTACTTTATATATATATATATATAGATAGATAGATAGAGAGATAGATAGGTAGATAGATAGATAGATAGATAGATAGATACATAGATAGATAGAGAGATAGATAGATAGAATAATATAGATAGATAGATAGATAGATAGATAGATAGATAGATAGATAGATAGATAGATAGATACATAGATAGATAGAGAGATAGATAGATAGAATAATATAGATAGATAGATAGATAGATAGATAGATAGATAGATAGATAGAGAGAGAGATAGAGAGATAGATAGATAGATAAATAGATAAATAGATAAATAGATAGATAGATAGACAGATAGATAGATAGATATATAGATAGATAGATAGAATAATATAGATAGATAGATAGATAGATAGACAGATAGATAGATAGATATATAGATAGATAGATAGAATAATATAGATAGATAGATAGATAGATAGATAGATAGATAGATAGATAGATAGATAGATAGATAGATAGATAGATAGATAGATAGATAGATTAGACATACACAATACCGATATAATATTGAAACAAATATAATATTGAAACTACAAGAAAATACAAATATTAACAGCTTACGGGGATTTAAATAATCTGACTTCGTGATTGGTCGAGCTGAAATTTGTCTAATCTTATATCTTTGATCTGATTGGCTGTCGTTTTGAGACGCTTCCCTTTTAGATCTGAGTGTTGGTTGGATGGAATATGTGGCGTTTCCTTGTTGATATTCACCTCTCTTGGAAAACAAATCGAATTATAAATCCTAATTTTTTTTATCACATTCTTTTAAATCTATATATCTATATATCCATCAATCTATTATATATATATAATAATTTCATTTACCTATTAATCTATCTATCAGGCAATCTCTCTATCTATTTATATGTTTACCTGTCAGTGTGTCTCTTTTTGTCCTTCTATCTATCTATCTGACTGTGCGTGTGCGCCTAGCACATTTGTCTATATTTTTTTTTCCTGAAACCTATGTAAACCCCTTACCGAGATAATGAATTCGTCCAACTTTCCCTCATCTCCTTTGGCTCTAAACAACTGGACAACCGCTCCATTTTTGGTATCTTGGTAAAAAGCCACGTCCTAAAAATGTACGTGAGGATGGCAGAGATAAAATATAAAATCATAAAAGAACAATATAAATCAAGTTATTTACATTTACCTATCTCATTTGAGTCAAAATTCTGTGAAGCGTTCTGGCTCTTAAGTCCAGGGCATATCGATGAAAAGATGTAGATTTAAGTGAGTGGAAGACAACCAACAAGGTCCTGTCAGAGACTATCCAACCTAGACATGTTGATTGTTGGTGCCGTGTAATAAAAGGTACAGTCTCCGCAGTCATATGCTTTACACTTTTATCTCCCGACCTGTGAGATTTCCCTTTGCATCATTATCGTGATGGCTTGCTACTTATATCTGCACTGTCAATCGGTAGCACACATTCTTCTGGACATCCAAGCACCAAGGAGTGGTTGAGGCGGGCTGCTGGCTTCTTAACCTCTCCCCCATCAAGTCTTGGAACCTCTCGGCAGTGCAATGATCTTCAGACCCCTAACATTGGATGTTCCATATGCGTTAGCCCACCGCTGTACTCTCAGTTGGAAGCTATCGGGGGTTTACATACTTCGCCAGCATTGACGCTCATGGGTTCAGAAGTCTACATTTACCAGATTATGATGTAAAGTAAGTATCCCGTTTGAACCAAATTGATCCTTAGGGCCGGTGAAACCAGTTTCCTTTGCCACGGCCAACTAGGTGATTGTGTGGACAGCACTATGCACAGCCGCCTTTAATTGACCCCAACTAAGTCAGATACCCATCAGAGTTGGGTAGACTCAGGGACACCCTCCAGACCAGGGATTAGATCCTAGCCTGCACCAGGATTCGAACCCAGGACCTTCGGTACGCAAGACGAATGCGCTGCCCACGTCCACCGTGCCACATAGATTATGATGAAGTCCATCTTAATTTTGTTTGCTTTGAGCCATGAAGGAACCCGGATTAAAATTATTAAAGTACTAAGCGCTGTAAACACATGTAACTTTTGTTTTTCTTGATGCTTATTTTTTAAATCCATAGCAATTAGCAGTAAACTCATTTTAAACAACATTTATAAAGTAGTCAGTTATTTCAAATACTATAATAATATATGCCGCTTGCTTTTATATTTCTGCTATTTGATAACTTTAAACACTTAGTTTCGGAATTTTCCTCTAGATTTCCGGTTTAGTAATTCGCTACGATTTTCTCAATGGAAAATTAATATTAAAATCGAAAGTTATATACAGCGAAAATCTTTTTTCTTGCATAATGAATAGGAAAAAAAAATATATCCTTGTGTTTATCTGAGCATTTTAATATATGTTTGCTTTAATTCTAAGATATAAATTAATGCCTTAAGAATAAATACTACTGTCAATAAACCCAATGTGTCCATGTATCCACCTGCCAAGATATCCCTATATCTATGAAAAAATCCATGTATCTAAGTTTCCACATAAATTTAGAGTAATAATAAATTGGGCAGGTGGTTGAAAAAAAATTCCTTAAAACACGCATAAATTACTAAGCCACAGGTTGTATTTTTTTTACTATCATGATTTCATTCCTTAAAATTAGTTTATTCATTCGATTATAAAAAAAAACTGACGTTGTTTTAAAGCAAATACAAATAACAAATGTAATGTAAATGCTATGTGGAAGAGTGAACGCTTTCTAATTTAAGAACTTAGCACATCTGGACGGTCACTTTCTCCCAGATAGAGAGGCTTTACTTTGCGGATCACTGCAGTTATCTATCCTAGTATTTTTCTTGAAAAGGAGTCTTTTTCTTTTAAAAGGGTCACAATCTTATCATTGAGACTGCCCCACTTTTTATCATTAAAGTGTCCCACATTTTATCATTAAAGTGTCCCACATTTTATCATTAACGTGTCACACAATTTGTTTCTAACAATAGCCTCACTTTGTGATCTTGAAATGGACTCACGTTTTAATCTTGAAAAGGCCTTTTTTGTTAAGCGGCCACTTTTTTTTTTTTTTGAAAAGGCAAAACGTTTTATTTGTATTAAAAAAAGGCTCCACTTTTCGGAAAATGGGGTACCCTGCTAACCCCACCAGCTACGTTAGTAGGGTTGAGGAGTTTCAGCAAAGAGAGTGTCCTTAAGGCAGGGCAAGGACCCACCACGTGACTTGATCGCTAAGCTGTTAGTATTTGCATGTGGCGACAGTATAAATTATAGTTTAGTATTTACATGTGGCGCTAATATAACTTATAGTGTTACCTCGTTATTAGAGACATTTTCTTTCTTTATCTTCTGTCCGTCTTTATCAGTTTCAATGCTGTATATCGGTAAGTTGTCGTAATCAACACGAACCATGCGGAACTCCGTAGACGTGTTTGTGCCAGTCGTAAATGTCACATTGATGTCACTGGGCAGTCCCTGGTCAGTTGGGTTGTTGGAGCTGATGTTCACTTCAACTGTGGACGAGAATCATAATGTCTCTTTTGATTAATAAATTTATTTTAATTGTAACAAAACACGTTTCATGTCAAAGAAAACAGTGATTTCAAACTAGAAAAACTAAATATTTAACCCTTACAGTCCCGGGCGCGTATAAAGCGGAACTGAAGGCAACATAGATGGAAGTAGGTCGGTACGGGAAGGGTTAATAACTAAATGTATGACTCAAAATTGCCAGGCTATTCCCAATTACATTGACTATGTCATCTCCAGCACAATTTCCGAATATGACCAATGTCATTGACTATTGCTAAGCACAACAGAACGCCAGGTCGTCTTAAATCTACCCAACATAGTGTTGATGTTTGTTTGTATTTTGTCCCTCTTTTCCGAGGATGACCACGTCTCCCAGTCGCTATGTGGATTTTTTGGTGGCCTATTAAACTTAAATGGGATCTGAAAGTTTTATTGCAGGTATTGCACACAAAAGATGCGGCTGTGGGGTTTGGTGGCTTCTTAAAGGTTTGCTTGGCTTTTCTAACATAGTAAGTTACATGTAAGCGCTAAAGTGTTTTATGATATTGTTTTTTGATGTGGGTGGGTTAAGCTTCAATTTATCAATACACCAGTCCTCTATTCACACTTTAAGATAAGAATCTTTTAATATGTATAATAATATGTGTACACGACTTACCAGGCATAGAAGAAGCCACACTAGACAAACATACAGTCTTAAATACAATGAAAACGAAATTCATACACAAAATTGACATTTTAGTTTCCATTTTAACAGCTATTGTTTAAGGCAATAACAACCGCATCTAATTTTTAAGTCACAAATATAAATATTGCTTTGCTTGTGCGACGATAGCTTGTGTTTGTCAAACTATATTCGAACTAGATCTATATATTTGAAATATAATTTCCAGAAGAACAAAGATGAACATTTATACAAGTGAATCTTGGTTCTGTTATTTTTTTTAATTAAATGTAGAACGGTCTCATGAGAATGAAAAAAAAAGAAGCAACGTTGACTAATGCTTGTATACTAATCGCCGAGTGGACAGACTTAAGGCTCCTCAATCTAGCCCTTAGCACAGATCTAATGTAGACTGACATTGCCAATACATACCCGAAATAAGATATGTGCACTAGTCTTTGTGTGTGTTTTTTTTTTTGGTGTCAAACAAACCTGACCTATTTTGTTTGGAAATGAAGGGGGGGGGGGGGCGAATGCCTCAATACCGCCGATGCGTAACACTACCGCTGCATGCATAGAAAATTTCTAGATTAGAGCCAATCCTGGATATACTTACTATTCTTCGTTTGCGTCGTTCACTGGGTCACAGTGTAGTTATTTCCCACAGTGAAAAGTAACTGAACAATAAATAAAAAATAAAAAAACTACAGGTGTGCTTTAGAGAGCTGTGAATTGAAGTCTGAATCTAGTGTTGTTGAAAATATTGCTTTATCTTCTTTCAATAGGGTTGATTCGAATGACGACAAAATCTATTTATAGCAAACTAGGCTGATTTACCCACAGAATATTCTATACCTATTCTGTGGTTTTACCCGGGTACCTTATGCAGACAATCAGTACCTTGTGTTTACTGGTGTTTAATTTCGCTATGTTGGTCGGGATCTAAAAATAGTTGGCGACGTACTGCTATCTGTTACGTTTCGCCGAATCAACCCTTACGTCAATGCTTCTCCTTTTTAAAACTTATTTTTGTAACATATTATATTGTATCACGACTTTTTTGAATGAGGCATTACAAAACGATATGTAAATTTGATTCGAAACTTAAAATACAAACAGAACACATTCGTGAGGAGAAGCGATAACTTTGGGGTAAAATGATCATCTCATTGAGAAAAAAAAAAGAAAACTTTACAACCCTTCTTCATTATGTGGTGGGTTTACACAATGCCTTTTATTCAATGATTAGAATGACAGCTTTGATTTACTTTTGCTCTGGTAGCAACACACCCAACAAGCATTTATTTTAGATAACCACAAGACAGGTACCCTAGTCGAGGTGACCTGTCGAGATAAAATTGAAACTATACAACACCAGAGGTAGGGCATCAGGCGCGACATCGTTGGGTTCTTGTCGTAGGTTAAAATCAAGTGAGCCGATTTGTACAATGCGCGCTTTTATTTTCAAGGTACATGTATTGCCAACTTGGTGCTGCCAAACTAACCAAATTTAAGGTGAGCATTATATTACAATTAGATCAAAGACTTGTATATATTGACATGTATTGTGTATGTTCAGAATTGTTAAAAATCTAATAACCCAGTACGTTGAGAAAATGAACTATAGAAATGCATCCACTTCAATGAAAATAATGACACGGGATATATTTTGCTTACAAAAGCTTTCCGAGATCCGGTTGTGATTTTCGTTCTAGTTTTAGACTCAAGAGTAAGACATATTTTGTTTATCAACCCGGATGAAGATAACCCATCGCTCTACCTTGGCGTGCATTATATTTCACAAGTTTTGGGTTTTTACTAAACGGTTTTCTCCGGCCAAGATTTGAAAAAAAGATATTCTATCTTGTTGTCTCAACGCTGTAGTTTTTTTAAGTATGCGCTTAATAAATCTTTTGCAAGCATGTGACAAGAACGTGCTGTTTTTTTACTTAGTTTAGTGGTGACAAATGATAGCTGTATTACTATCTTTTTTTAACTATCATTTTTGTAACAATATGACGTAAATATATATATAAAACACAGTCATGCGAAGAAAATTTACATTCAACGCTAAAATTTAAACAATAAAAAAAATCAATGGAATAGATTCCGTAAGTGCAGAATATTGAATTGAAGATGTTGATTGTCGAGAGTAAGCCTATCTTATCTCTTAACTTACTATCCAAAAGTAAAGAATAAGGCATGCTGTGCAATGTTTCACAAGAGCTTTGAAAAACTATAAAAGCCTCAAATCCTGTTTACTACCCTTACGGACTACTAAGGACTAGTAACATAGTTAAATATCAAGATTTATGCAAACAAATTCCTTATATTTTGGGTGTAAAATACACATGGTATAGATTACTGTTATTCATCAATATCACCATCATGGCCGCTAGAAATATTTATTACGTCACCAAGAAACCTAAGCCACGCCTATCGTCAATGCTCTATAAATGAATTTTTGTTTTCATCTCTAGCTAGAGTTTTTAAGTTGATAATGTCTTTAAACTAAAATTTTGTTGTCTATGGAAAATCGATAATACGTTTTTAACAGGATCGGACAACCAATTGATTTATTTAGATTTACAAATGTATGACTAGATGAATTGGAGAGGCAAGGTAATACTTGTGGCGGCAAACAAACCAGAAGCCCCTCGAAAAGCACATCGCCAGGTGAAAGTGGCGGTGGATTGAGCGACCCCCACAGGACACCACCCGACAGGCTCTGTAGTGGAACCCCCAGGGAAAAAAAACGGGTTGGTCGCCCTAGGTCACCTGGAGACGTTCCTAAGAAGAGGAAAAGACGAGTCGCAACCTTTCATGGGGTGAACTAAAAAAATGCTGCCACAAAATCGAGTGCGCTGGAGGGCTGTTGCGGAGGCCCTATATTTACATTGAACTAAAGGTATTAAGCAATTAAGATAAGGGGGTGGGGGAATGCACGATTCTTTCTCAACTATTATATATCCCATTGAACGTTAAGATTTATCTTATCTTATCTTATACATTACAGACGCCCCTTCTATAAAGAAGACTTTAATGTTATTATAGATTTGTTGCCTATATTTGATTGTTTTAATTGCAATTTTTTTTCTAAAAAATATATTCAGAAAAAAAAAAGTGGCATTGTGCTTAACCCTTCCCGTACCGACCTACTTCTATCTATGCTGCCTTCAGTTCCGCTATATACGCGCCGGGGACTGTAAAGGGTTAAGATTAGGCGTGTTAACTAAAACGCAACACTGACACATAGTCTAGATGATGGATCGGCAACTTACGGCACGGGTGCATGACTTGTCACGAAGAGCGATTGTCAATTAAAGCGCGGAAGACCCTTCAAAAGGCAATTCAAGTCTCTACCACACAAAAAAGACCGGACGACTTGTAGGCTGGTGGCATGCTGAATGAATTGGAAATCAAACTTTGGCGCACTATTATAAAAAGGTTGCCGACCCCTGGTCTAGATGGATAATGGAAACAATGACGCAGCTCACTAACATTTATACAGAAAACTGCATCACGGTAATAGAACAGCATAAAATGACTCTTAATCGATGATGTATTCAATAGACATCAACATTTTAAAAATTACACAAATTAAAAAAGTCCGTTAAAATAAAATTTAAAAAAAAAGTTTGTAAAAAAATTTAAGGTAACAGGCAAAGTTTGCCAAATACTTTTCAAAAGTCATAGCATATATTTAATAATAAATTAATATATTATCTATGAATAGGCTATATACAAGCTAAATTACCCGGCGTTGCTCGGGGGAAAATTAAATAGGCTTGTATAAGCTACAGATACAAAATGTCATAAACTACAATGAACTTACAAATATAGTAAGTTTAAAAATAAAAATATGATTTATATACTGAAAACTTTAAAAAAGAAATTTAAAATAAATAATGTAATCAGGTAAATAAAAAAGGATGCCATTTTATATTTAACAAAATGTTTGTACTATCCCTCTGTATTCCATTAGAGAAAGACAAAATTCTTTTTTTCGGTCGGCGTCTGCAAAATTTTTCGGTCGGCGTCTGCAAAATTTTTCGGTCGGCGTCTGCAAAGTGATAAAAAGAATGGTCAACAGTAGACTCACGTGAATTCTTAACCCTTCCTGTACCGACCTACTTCTATCTATGCTGCCTTCAGTTCCGCTATGTACGCGCCCGGGACTATAAGGGTTAAAACCGAAAATCTATTGGTAAACGAACAGACAGGATTCAGTAAAATTAGATCAACAGAAGACCAAATAGCTTACACAGCCCAAGAAATAGAAGATGGTTTCCAGGAAAAGAAACCAACGACCATTGTCTGAATTGACTTAGAAAAAGCATTTGATAAGGTCTGGAAAGAAGGTATAATCCTAAAGCTGTTAATTAACTTATTAACCTATAGCTATTTAAAAAAAAACATCTGTCCCAAGAGAATGTTTAACTTGATCACAGAGTACTTAACAGTGCAGCTCCAGTCAACATGTAACGAAAAGGAGTAACACAGCAACAAGCCAGCGGGCACACCATGTCGTATCGACGGGGAAAAACGTAGTGATTTCCACGTATTTTCCACGTCAATAGGACGTGATGTGCCCTCTGGGAATACACCATAGAGTCCCACGTGAGATTACCGTCATCCACATTATTTCTAATTTTCATTAATGACCTAAAACAACATATTCCTAGAAAAGTAAAAAGCAGTTTCTACTTTGACGATATTGCACTAATAAACCCAGAAGCATATATAGGCACCTCAAAATGTATAATCCATAACTAAAAAGAAGAAATAATACTATTATAAAGTATTAATTTTTTACCTTTATAAAAATGTTTTGTATTGATTGTGTCATGTTCATGCAATGAAAAAAAAAATTGAATCATAAAACACACACACACACACACACTCAACATGAAATAAAACACAAGTAAAAAAAAAAAACATTATTAAAAAAAAACTCAGACCAGAATGAATCATAAAGACTGTAGCGGACATGCAATCATGCAACTGAGCTAGCTAATACTGCTACAAATAATAGGAATGAGAAATGATTGTTAACTGACACTGACGCACTGTAGGCCTACATGTTTGTTCATGAATGGGTGTTCGAACGAGCAACTAAAATTAAATGAAGTGAAATGCTAATTCGCTCGCCATATTAGCAGTCAGAATCAGTCAGAGTAGGTTACTGGTTATCATTTAGCATCAGCAACTCTGTACACAGGCTAACACGGCAACTCTGTACACAGGCTAACACGGCAACTCTGTACACAGGCTAACACGGCAACTCTGTACACAGGCTAACACGGCAACTCTGTACACAGGCTAACACGGCAACTCTGTACACAGGCTAACACGGCAACTCTGTACACAGGCTAACACGGCAACTCTGTACACAGGCTAACACGGCAACTCTGTACACAGGCTAACACGGCAACTCTGTACACAGGCTAACACGGCAACTCTGTACACAGGCTAACACGGCAACTCTGTACACAGGGTAACACGGCAACTCTGTACACAGGCTAACACGGCAACTCTGTACACAGGCTAACACGGCAACTCTGTACACAGGCTAACACGGCAACTCTGTACACAGGCTAACACGGCAACTCTGTACACAGGCTAACACGGCAACTCTGTACACAGGCTAACACGGCAACTCTGTACACAGGCTAACACAGCAACTCTGTACACAGGCTAACACAGCAACTCTGTACACAGGCTAACACAGCAACTCTGTACACAGGCTAACACAGCAACTCTGTACACAGGCTAACACAGCAACTCTGTACACAGGCTAACACAGCAATGTCGGAATGCAGGGACGATGCCAGGAAGGTACCCCACATAAATTGGGATCAGGGCCCCCACATTCCTAAATACGGAATCGCTAGCCACTGTATCACGAATATTCACTTACATTGCCCATTTAGCCTCACAGTGGCGGTCGTGTGTAGCAAGACGAACGTGAATATGCCTAACTAATAATATGGGAGCAATCAAAGCCTAATCAGCAAAAATTTGAGACCCAGTAAGATTGGGCCTACCATTTCTCTCTTTATATATATATACAGTCAGTAATACAGACCTATGTCGGGGCAAAGGGATTGTTAAAATCGTGCTTAACACACTCCGAATTCACACAGAACGAATTGGAAAAGGTGACGGTTGTATGAACTATCGGCCTATTATGGGCATATATATATATATATATATATATATATATATATATATATATATATATATATATTATATATAAGAATAAATGCACATCTAATACACCATGACATCGCCAGGTAATATGAAACTCTCTTTCATAGTAGAGACCAAATAAACTAAGACTCTTACAAATAGGGTTTTGACTAGGTTTAGTGGTTGGTTTTATGTTTATGGTTTTAATGTTGACACACAGACTAAACATTTACCCACTTGTAGTCTTTAGATACGAAAAAATAATTTTAAATATAAGAAAAATACAACAAGAGAAGAAAACTTTAACCTAGAAATGTACTTCGCTTGACTGACCAAGGCAACCCGGAAGGTTTTGCTGCCCAACGAATATAGTATAACATTTCCTTCCAGTGTGATTACATGGATTCTGAACACTAGGTGGGGAGGGAAAGGACAGAACCACAAGGGTGGTGTAAGGTAAAAAACTCTGACGTAAACAGACACAGTGGAGGGGTTATAAATTCTAAGATCTAGGTTTTATATTTCGTGTGAAAGTCTTAGACATAAAAAATGAAAAATTAGGGCGGACAGAAAGTTTTGAATTTTTCCACTACAGTTTCGATGCTGATTTGTTTTTAAACTGGATACTCGGTTCTTGCTCTTGTTCTAATACAATTTGGAATTTTCTACGAAACATTTTTTGATAACTAATTTTTTTTTTTATAAAACATGAAAATTGTATGATATTACTTAAATATTGTAATCTAACACACAGACACCCACAATGTTATCAATAAAATATTTCACTTTTCTTTGTTATTTCGTTATTGGATGAAAAAATTGCGATGAAGTTTCTTTTTTGTATTTGTTTTTAATCAAACCTGGTTTGAAAGTAACCTTTCCGGCTCTTTTATGTAAAATAAAAAGCTACTAAATTTCGCGAAGGACTTGATATCCCTATATCAACCTTGACAAAGTGAACTAGTGAACTTGCTTTACTATTCAAGTCTATAAATTAATATTTCACAATCATTTTATTTGAAATTATGGAGAAAAAAGTGAGGTTAAAATAAGTTTATTAAGAGATGTTCTAATTGAAATACCAAAACAAAAACAAAAAAACAAAGGGGAATTACCAGAAATGTAAGACAAGAGCTGTTAGCATGATTATCGCCCGTTTCACCCACCTAGATTTTTTCCCATCATACTGGTCTCTTCTTCAAGTTCTCGTCTGTAGTTTTGTTCCCATCATACTGGTCTCTTCTTCAAGTTCTCGTCTTTAGTTTTGTTCCCATCATACTGGTCTCTTCTTCAAGTTCTCGTCTTTAGTTTTGTTCCCATCATACTGGTCTCTTCTTCAAGTTCTCGTCTTTAGTTTTGTTCCCCTCATACTGGTCTCTTCTTCAAGTTCTCGTCTTTAGTTTTGTTCCCATCATGCTGGTCTCGTCTTCAAGTTCTCGTCTCCAGGTCATTTATGGTCTGCCTCTTTTGCTCTCGCCTTGCAGAATCCTGGCGAGGGATTGTCATGTGATGCTGGTTGTGGGCTTTCTCAGTTTGTGACCTTTACATTTTTATTTTCTCTGGTGACTACATTAAATTTTGGGTAGATTAAGCCATTTATCAAACCGTTTGCGTTGAGCAGGATTTCTAGCAATACTAGTGTCAAACAAATATTAGTTTAATTTCTGCTATATCGAAACCGAATGACAAACATCATAATCATAATTAAATTATAAGGCTTTTGACTGCTTTTTGATACATTTGTTTTCTAGGTAATCAATATTATGAAAGCAATATATACTATATACATAAAAATATAAAGCTATCATACTGCTTAAAAATATTTCACATCCTTAATAATGGTCAGCTTACACAAGAGTAAGCTTTGCTTAGCTTTATATTCACATTTGCATGACATGGCGAAAACAGCAGAAATGCTAAAGTTTGCCATAAGTTAAGATACGTGGAATGACATGATAGCCCACACTAACCGGCATGGCACATTATGATGATGGTGATGCAGAGCCTTTACAAGCTTATGAAGCGCCTTAGGGGCAAACCTTTTAGTGCCGTCCCCTTGCATACTGACACTGCTTGTTTAGTGCTATATTTGTTAAATTTATACTACATTTGCCGCCTCTCTCTGGAAGTGTCGCCCCCGGGCATATACCCAGTCTGCCCTCCCCTATGTGAGGGCACTGTGGTGGTAATATTCACAACAAACTAAAAAAGACAACATAATTTAAAAATAATGCTAATAAAGTTTTATTGAAAAAGCAGTCCATTGTATTCTGTGAGAATGTACAATATATTTAAGCAATAACATAAATTATGTGAATACTAACATTGCTTCAGATATAAGTTTGGGTGATCATAAGTTTGACCAAGTAGATTTAGGTCAATTCAGCCGCATTTTTAAGTTACGTTTTTGAACGAAAATGAAGCAATTATAGCAAGTGAAGATTTAATAACTATTAGAAGTAAGAACCGGTATTTATTTATATATTATGTTTATAAATATAATAAATTGGTAGTTCTCTTTTAGTATACAGCAGTACTCAAACATACACAAGGATATATTCCTATAAATTATAAACAATGCTTTTTTTGTAAAACAAAAATAGGTGCCTGTACTCAGTGAAGGATTGCCTAACTTTTAAAGCAGTTTCTCATTTTATATTTTAATTCTTATTGCGCGCAATTTTAAAATAATTCAATTTTAACAAATTAATATTTTAATAAATTAATAATAAACGTTAAAATACAAGAAAAGTAATAATTTTTTCGCCACATTGAAAAGGTGCCGGTATGCCGTACCGGTGCGTACTGTCACAAAAAAAGCACTGCCTGTAAATGTATACATGCTGAGGTCTCTAAATAATGGTATAAATGTAATCACAATAAAAAAAATAATTTGATAATCAACATTGTAAACCATTTGAAATCCTTACATATGTAAAAAAAAATTATAAATAGGGGATCGTCCATTTGTTCTGTTAATAAATTGTGTGTGTGTGTGGGGGGGGGGCGGAAAGCTAGACTACTGTTGAAATGCAAGATGGGGGTGAGTGTTCATTACAATTTGACTACAGCAATGTCACTTTTTGTAACAAATGTAATACAATTATAAAATGGACATTAGTCGTGCGTTTGTATCACAATGCGTTTGAATGACAGTATGTTTCTATGACAGTACATGTGTATGACAATTTCAAATCAAGATGACAAAGAAATCTCCATAAATTTAAACAAGTTATATTGGAATCCTTATATTGATGAAGTAATTAAAAAATCTAACAAAACATTAGGATTCTTAAAAAGGAACTTTTATAAATGTAATAAGAATATAAAACTAAAATTCTGCCTCACATTAGTTAGGCATATAGTAGAATATGCATCATGTGTATATGACCCATCAATTAAAGAAAACATTAAAAAAATGTGAGACAAATTCAGAAAATAGCCGCACAGTTCATTACTATCGAATATTCACAATTGACAAGAGTAACACCGATCACAAATCACTTAACCTAAAAATACTAGAGGATTGAAGGGGCAAAGAGTAAAGTAGTAATAATACATAAAGCATACAAATCTAATTTAGAAATAAAACACAATAACAATATGTTGCAATGCTCAGATAAACATAAGGATAAAAACACTTTCCTTATCCCTTATGCGTGAACAAATGCATATAAGTACTATTACTTACCGAGTTTCATTCGGGCATGGAATGGGTTGCCTGGACAAATCAGGAAAACCAGTAACTTAACATCATTTAAAACATTAATAAAGATGCAAGACTAGACTCGGACCACGGATGAACGTAGGATGCAATAATCTTCTTCATAAAAGGAGCGTCTGTAATATATAACATAAGATAAGACAGTGTGTTGATAAGACAGTGTGTTGATATGACAGTGCGTTGATATGACAGTGCGTTGATATGACAGTGCGTTGATATGACAGTGCGTTGATATGACAGTGCGTTGATATGACAGTGCGTTGGTATGATATTGCATGAGTTTTCCGGTATTCTGGTTTTCGTTAAACATCCCTAGTTTAATAATAATTAATTTTAAAGAAATGTTTTTAAGACTTCCGAAAACACAAGCTTGGGCTCCGACAATTACCACATGATCATCAATCGCAAGGATTCCTCCCGATGCGATTAGCTGCCAAATGAGATAGAGAGTGTTAATGGCATTGTCCATGGAGAGAGGGGGCACGGTGCACCGCGTTTGGCTGGCGTACGAAAGGTCCTGGGTTCGAATCCTTGTGCAGGCTAGAGTTTGTATTCCCATGTCTGGAGGGTGTGCTTGAGTCTACCCAGCACTGATGGGTAGCTGACCTTAGTTAAGGTAAATTAAATGCGGTTGTGCATAGTGCTCGCCACATCAGCACCTAGTATGCCGTGGTCACAGAAACTGGTCAACGTTAACTGGACCTACGGATCAATGGTCCGATGGATACTTATTTATTTTATTGAGATGTTAAAAGCGGATTTGTTAGTTAAAGACAATTTTGACTTATCAGTTGTAAAAATGTTCCACAAGATCCATTAAAATAATAACCCCCTGTGCCCATTATAGCAATTGAGGCACATAATTTGGCTTCCCGTTGAGAAGATGATAGAAGATAGCATATAAAGTTTGGATGTGTTCATGAATTCAAATTATAATAAAATGGCTGTGCGGACCAATTTTCCGTCGGAATTCCTTAGAACCCATAAAAAAGAGGGGATTAACACAAAATATATTCTTCTAAAATCACATTCTTGACATATTTTATAAGAACTAGCACAAAAAACACCAAACTACTATTACAAACAAATAATTCAAAGCCATCCTTACCCTATAAACTAACCGATTTTTGGTTTTCAAGAGTGGTTATTCAGATAATTTGCATAGATAATGAGTTTTATACTACTTCTTATGTAATTAAATATTCAAAGAAAATAAGCATTTATTTACATTTTGAGAGAGGATAGAAGACATGTTTTGTTTAAATTATTTTATTGAAATAAAACCAGGAGGATAGAAGACATCCAAGGAAACATGTACATCTTATAATCTATATGGTAATCCTATTCGTGTAAAAATACTACGTAGCTTTCACAACAGTAAATTAAACTGCGACCATATACTTAGGAAGGGAGAATAGAAGATCTATTCTTTCGATTTTTACAGAACTAAAGAGATATAATAGTATAATTTCTTTTGTTTATAAATTACGTGGTTATATCCCTTATTTAGGTTGTGGTGAAGGGTATCCGTTACAATCTTAAAACAAAACAAAAAAAAACAGCAAATTTAAATAATGTTAGAACAGCGGTTCCCAAACTGTGAAACGCAATCCCCTTTGGGGTCGAATGACCATTTCGCGGGGGTCGCCAAAGACCTTCGGAAAACGTATGTGTTTGATGGTCTTAGGAGCCGAAACACAGCTCATATTTCCGTCTCCAAGCGAGTCCGCCGACATGCAGATACATCCGCATACTACGTGTAGGTTACTTGGCATAATGACATCGATACAGGTGTATATGACAAGGTCGGCACCATATATATGCTCGTATGCGGACAAGTAACACATGTGTAGAGAGCTGTGTTAAAAAGCCTCTTCTCTGTTAAAAGCAGTCATTGTGTTAAAAGAAGTAGTTCTGGCGATAAAACGACCGACGCTTCATGAATATTTAGGAATTTAGTGTAGATTCTGTTCGGTCTGGACTTCATCAGAATTAGTGACCAAAAGTAATCGGAGCTCAGTGTATAATATAAGGACAAATATTAGCAACGAAGACATTGCCACACCAGTTAAAAGAAGTAATAAAAAGCGTCATAAGTTGTGCCCTTTTGTAAAGACAAGCTCTTAAAACAGTCGACTGTTTTCGAAATTGTACAACGAGTATGATGCTCCGAACAATGCTTACTATTTCACACTTGTGAGATGATTGTCGAGAAAAATTAAAACTTGTTTCCTTAGTTTCATGGTAAACTAGTTTTTTTATGTATATATTATTTTATATCAGAAAGCAAGACTGCTCCTTGAAGCACTTTTCGGTGATAAAAGTAAACTGCAGACAATAACTTACTTGGTTGACATCATTGTTGTCTTGAATGAGTTAAATTTATCACTATAAGGAGAAAAAAGTAACATGCCTAAAAAGATCCGATTATTTTTAATGAAACTTAAGCCTTTGCATAATTTTTTTTATGAAAATGAAATGTATATTCTGTCTACTTCAGGCCCCACAAAGAAGGTGTGTGTGTGCAGTTATTGCTCTGCGCCGGGGTCCATAAGAGTTTATCATTGTAATAATATTTTTAAGATCATTACTGAAGTTTAGGAAAAATTACATTAATTTAAAATAAAAACTTACTTGATTAAAGTTTGTGAATAGGCCTGTAAGGCTGTGAATGATATAATTACATTCTAATGGTAACTCTTTTGACAGTTTGATAAAATGATCCACATACCTTTTAAAAGAGACACGATTTCTTTAAACGTATGTAGCCTAATGAAACTATAAGGTTATAATTATAATAAATTAATTGAAGGTATCCTAAAAGAAAAATCAAGGGGGATTATTAAATTTATAATACAATTTATAAGAGTACCTTTTATTTGCAATATTTTCTGTGTTCTGAGAAGGATCCTTTAGCTGAAAAGAGTTTACCAAGGAATTTAAATTTAGATACTATTTCTATTGTATTATTATTTCGTTCAAATTTGTGATTTTCTACTTTTGCCTTTCTGCCAAATATCGATATTTTAGTCTTATCTTCATTTATGTTTAAGTAGTTCTCCTTGCAGTGGTTACTGTAAATGTTTAAGTTATTCTGTAATTCTTTTGAGGTTTCAGCCCAAGATTGTAGTGTCATTAGCATATAATAGTGTAAATATTTTTAGTATCACTACGTTGTGGAAATCAACAGTAGGCCTACGCTTGCGTCAAGAGCACACCGGTGGGCTAACGCATGGGGGACAGCCCTTGCTTCGCGTCCGAGTTCTCAATGTACCGCCTAGAAGGCTATCAGCCTCGGTAGGGAGAAAGCAACGATGTGCCTGAATGCCCAGACCTATAGCATGGGATTTATGCTATTGGGCGACAGCACTTGTATACGAGGGAGCCACCACGATAATGATCCGTACGGTAATTTTATATTTTGGGCCAATGATTGTGATAATTAAATTTAATATGTAAAGAGGAATATGTAAAGAGGAAAGCTGTGTAGAAAATAGTTAGTTTTAATTTAAAGACATTCTATTCATGTCTTCAATAGTAATTTAGTGTATGAATCATACAACATTTTTAGACCCACATAAAGAAAGTAAATTTAATATAAATACAACCAATGTCTACAAATTACACAAATATATTATGATATATTAGTAAGGTTTATTGAAATTTCTTTTTTTTTATTAATTAACAATAATACGATCGAAGCATATGCTTTATAGCTTCCACGGTACAGTTGTTATGAAAAAAAAAAATATATATTGGCTTATATATAGGCCTATATATAAAAGGTCGGAATCTTTTATACTTGGACCGACCTATGTGTCATGATTTGAATTTTTTTATGCAAAGTTTAGTGCTGTGTAATGAGTTACACATGAGTTTAATTATAAGGTGCGTGTAGGGGATAAATCCCCTTCTGGCCAGTCCAGATGTTATGACTAATCCCTTTGACACTGGCCACGCCCATTGACCAATCGTTGGACGGACTTTTGTGTAGACAATTTTGTAGACCGTTTTTCATTGGTTGACGGTTTGCACTGGGTTGCCATTTTAGCCTGACCAGTGGACAGATATAAGGGGCAGGTTTTGTGTTATTAAAAGACTGGATACTTCTTCCTATAATTTTACAAGGCGTTATTCCAGATTGCATTATTTAAATTGTCACTTGGAAATACTGTGCTGTGAAGTTATGCCTATATACTTCTTTTCCATGTATGGACGTCTTTTGTGCTTGAGTATTCTTGATGTGTTGTGGGCGCCTTATATCCATTACATGTAAGTGTGACTCTATGAAATCATCACTTTAATAACTACAATAAACGTTTCAACTTATATTACTACTTAACATGAACTCGTTTGTTCTAATTGGATGTGAATGAGAATACGTTGGACTAGAAGTGTGAACTGTAAGGGAAACTGCACACTAAATATAAATATCAAGCATTGCTGATACCATAAATCTAATTCAGCCAGCAGCCGTCATTGCCCATAGACAACGAACCTAGTGAGGTGGGGTTATTTCGTGTGAGCATCACAGTCACGAGAGCATCGTACTGGCCACACAATCCACTCATCACACTATGTAATAATAGGATAATTAAAAATATCTCTTTCCAATTTAAAGATTAAAATTAGAAGCAGAATACATTGTGCATCACGGGTTCTAAAATTAATAATTTAACAAATTAAATATTCCCGAAAAGGCCCATTTTTCCAAAATGTAGTCTTTTTCCTGCCCCCCCCCCCCCGGCTACGCTACCTATTTAAATATAGAATCTAGCAAAACTAGTGTGGCCGAGCTCCAGACTAGAAGATGTATTCCGTTAGGCGAGACTCCTCCAGATCCGCAAGTGTAACAACAGTCATATCTGTTACTGTTGCACGAAGAAACGCTGGTACAGAGATTTCGCTCTCGGTCTCCGAATTCACAACCTAAAAAAAAACACAAACATGGACAGACATGATTATATTTTGTTAATTGACTGCATTCGTTTATATATGTGTGTGTGTATGTGTGTGTGTATGTATATGTGTGTGTATGTATGTGTGAATATGTGTGTGTGTGTATATGTGTGTGTATGTATGTGTGAATATGTGTGTGTGTGTATATGTGTGTGTATGTATGTGTGAATATGTGTGTGTGGATGTATGTGTGTGTATGTATGTGTGAATGTGTGTGTGTGTTGATCTATGTGTAAATATGTGCGTTTGGATGTACGTGTATGTGTGTGTATATGGGTATTAAATGTGTTGTAAGATTAAAAGTAGGTCTGAGGCTCTTGAGGTATTGTAAGCGATGAAATTCTGCATATATTATAAATTAATAACATATTCTGCAGAAACGAAAACAACACGTAATTACAGATACATTTATAATATGGACGCTTATATATATATATATTATCATATTCATAGCTATTGCGGGTGAGTCACCTGGAATTCTGGTGAATCTTTTAGAACAGGAGGCACAACAGGATTGGTTCACGCTCGGGTAATAGCAATAGTTTCTGGAGCTGAGAAGAAGACTATAACAGCTTTCTCCATACAGATAGTAGTCGGGGTCGTCTTGACACGTTGCAGAGGTAGCTGCGAAAAAGTAAAATAATACAAATAACTGACTTTTATTTCCGCTTCAGAAAACTAATTAAATCATTAAAGTACAACATATTATCTTATCTTATATATTACCTACACTCTTTTTATAAAGAGGATAATTGCGTCAAACGCTCATCCATGGTCCGAGTCTTGTCTTGCATCTTTATTAATGTTTTAAATTATATGTTACTGGTTTTCCTGGTTTGTTCAGGTATAAGGAATGGAGAACTCGTTTTTTTATCCTTATGTTTATATTAAAAATAAATTTAAGGTAATTAGTTCAATATATTAACACATAACATTTCAATATCGTAACCGTTCGAGATTTGTTATTGCCCGGTAACGAAGGTATGTGACGTCGCAAATTGGAAAAGCGTATAGAAACAGGTCATAATGCCACGAGTTCTGAATCTTAACCAGGTTCTTACTTTTTAACAAAAAAATTGCATATGTGTTTAGTAAGCTATGTTTTATTTACTTTCTTTCCGCATTGAAAAGTCACTTCCGGGAAGGGTTCGTGGGATTGCTTACCTAAGCATATCTGAATCTCGCAGACTCATTTAAATTACTTATTATAAAAAACACATAGATCTTTTGTGAAATCTAAAAATGTGAACTACTAATTGAAATACTATTTACTATTAAAATAAACTATGAACTCAATTTCGATACAACAACTTCACTAGGCCTCTTATGAAATTTGGTTCGGGTTCCAGCTGTTAGATTAAAACATTAGATCTTACGTGGCACGGTCGTCGTTGTTTGTCTGCACAAGCTGCAACATGCTTGGCTGACACTGGTTATGCTACAATAGCTTGTACTCATCCAACGGCAGCTCATGCCGTTATATCTAAACGTGACGTCATCATAACATAAGTAACCTGCAAATTATTAGCGAATTACAATTGTTAAACGTATGGAACATTTCATAACATGCATAGATTGAAAACCTTATAAATATATTGTATACTAAGCACTTATACAGTGGTACCTCGTGACACGAAACGTTGCTAGCTTGAAACATTGAAATCAATGAAAAAACTCAAACAATTTCAAGATGGAAAAAAGATCGGTCTTTAAAAAAAAATTACTTTCTGTCGTTTACCAACAAAACGTATAAAATAATTAGATAGAAAACAACCCAGTAAAAAAAGATTGCTTTTCGTTGATTTAGATTAAGAAAACATTTTCAACTTTCTCTAAAATTATGAGGTTATTAGCTTTTGCAGATTAGTTACGCATTTTGCTGCATCGACTGTTTTGAGAAGATTTGTGTTCTTTATGATGGTGTACCCATGCTGTACTGATTAGCGATGTCACACACACACACACGCCATTTATATATTACAAACGTATTTCTTTATTTAATTCCACTATTATACACTTTTTTCCTTCTATCAGCACAATCACGACCGTTCTTCTATCTCATAATTGTTGGGATTGAAAAGGACAATAATGAAAGAGAAAAACTGAACAGAGTGCCACTGCTAAGAAATATGTTTACTGTTGTGTAGTATGGCCAATGAAATTGACGCTGCGCACGCGGGCGAAAATCATATAGACCTACTAGGCTCAGCGCTAAGAACTGCGAGGTCTTTGTTTGAAATCTAAAAAGATCGTTTGTCTCCAACGTTAAACCTTCCAATATGTCTCTCCTCGTTCGTAACCTGAGGCTTTCATAATCCGAGGTACCACTGTAATATATATTTATATGTTAAGAAATGTTGATTCGCTAACATACAACTAGGTTGGACTATTAAAATAATAATAAGAGCAATTTCTTCAATTCTTACTTGGCACAGTTGTCGTTCCCTGCATACATTTTCTGCAACATGATTGGCTGACAGAATAATAGGTGCAGAAGCTGGGTGAAATTGTTTGGCAGGTCTCGCCATAATATGTAAATGTGGAGTCATCGTAACACCAATAATCTGCAAGAATTTTAACTATAGTGTTATGTGGTCAGTTTTCGTCAAGTAATGGATACGTGGATTTGAAAGGTTGTTTTAAGCTCGGATTTAATTAGTTGTAAAGTTAACAATATTATAGACTACTTTTTTTTAAATTTTATTAAACCTTTTAAGTCATTTGACACAAGAAAAAGGGTTTTGAGAAACCAAGTGTTCTGTTTTATTATCATAGGTTTAAAAAAACTCATAGCAATCATAAGCATAATTATTAGTCAATTAACATTGGCCTACTATTGTAAATTATGGAAAGTTGGCCGAGCAGCAGTGCATTCAGCTAGCGTACCGAAGGTCCTGGGTTCGAATCCTGGTTAAGGCTAGGATTTCACCCGGGCCTGGAGTGTGACCCCGAGTCTACCCAACATTGATGGGTACTCGACATTAGTTGGGGCTAAGTAAAGAAGTCTCGGCATTTTGCTGGCCACACAACGCCCTACTATGCCAGGAACACATAAACTGGTGGACGACAGGGATCGATTCGGTCCGACGGGATTATTGTATTATGTTTTTTCACTGTAAAAGGCATTTCCTTCCAAATGACTATTATTTTAAGTTAAGTCGTCAGAATGCACGGATTAAAATATTAACAACTACTAAAGATAGGCAAAAATGGAGAAATGTTACTGAGGCGTCCAATCTCCCCCCCCCCCCCCAACGACCATAAGGGTCAAAGATTTGATGTTGATGTTACATGCGTTAGCAAAACATTCCCGATGGTTTCGATGGAGAATTTGCATTTGTTCAGAAGATCAACGCCAGATAAATGTATAACAAACATCTTTTTTTATATTTCCAAACAAAGAAATGACTGTGTATGTTTTTTTTCCTCACCGTAACAATGTATTTAAACTGATCAATGATTGCTAATAAATAAGACGATGTAACGTGTAACTTAAATTGTTACCTGGCGTAGTTGCGGTTTTCCTTTGCCTGCATGTGCTACAACACGATTGGTTGACAGACGAATTTGTGCAATAGGAGGTGTCAAGAGTACTGCAGGTCATGCCAAGAAAAGTATATGATAAGTCGTCATAGCAACCATAACCTGTAAGAAATACATGAAACTATTCGTGCAAACGTAATCTTCAAGTAAGGGAACAAACTATTTTGGCAAACTTAATGTTCAAGTTGCAGTTTTAAAAAATACTAATTTACTCCGCCGGTTCTTTCTGGATGTTCAAAACATCTTCAACATTGCACTTGCATCTAGCAAGAGAATAAATATGCTTCATGATATTGTCTGAGATGCTTGAAGCTGGTAACTTCAGACTGGCCGTGGATAGAATCAAAGAACATAATATTCATACACTGTCTGGTGTGTATTGCAAAAGCCATCTCAAATCAATTGAAATTCGAGCAATCTCTGCATAGAATATCCTAAAAACAAGCTTGCATACATTTAGATCGGGTGAATCGATAGTAACTATTGATTTACATTGAAAAAGGACCTGCAAAATAATTTAGAGAATAATTAATTCAATGCAAACGTCAACCCCTAGAGTAGGCCTACAAATAATCTGAACAATTGATAGAAATGTATTTGAAACTCAAGTAGATATAAATTAAACGAGATACGGTGGACGAGTGCACCGCGTTCAGCTTGCGTACTGAAGGTACGGGTTCGAATTATCACTAAAGCTAGAATTTTTTTCACGGGTCTGGAGGGTGTCCCTAGTATGCATTGGCTACAGAAACTGGTGAACGCAGTACTTCTGTACCCATAGGCCTTTAAAGCGGCAAAGTGTGGAAACCATCGAAACGCTCCGTTTAAGTGTGTGGCGTGCGTCTGTCGTATTCGGCGATGACATTCTTTTTCTTCAGCGTTCCATTTTTCTTTCCTTTGCTATGTCAGGAGCTATTTCTCTGATGAACCGGGCTGTTGTTTGTAAGAATGGCTTTGGGCCCAGAGCTTTTTTTCCATGGTGGCTCCTTGAGGCTAGGCCTAGTTACGGGTCTCTCTGTGGAGTAGAACCATTGCAGGGTGTTCTCTGCATTTTGGAGTCCAGTGCCAGTGACTTAGGCCAAATCTTTCCAACTATGACCACTTAGCATCCTAATTATTTTGGGCGGTGGCTGATCGGTGCGTTCGAAAGTGTCTGATCAAACCATTGATTTACTTGCGTTGTGAATTGGATTAAAGTCAGAAGGATTTGCGCTTTACGACAACCTCAATTTCTCGCACAGAGCTATCTGGTCCAGCAACAAGACATAGTTGAGACGACTGGGGATTGGGGATGTGGTTTGTACAAATGCAGATGATGACCAGGACGTGATACGTGTCTCGTCATGCTCTTAGCTCTCCACTGTGTTTTGCTGGGAATCGACTATCTGCCCGTTGTCACTCAGAAAGTCTCTACGCGCAGGCAGCCGAAGCCAGTCTTCACATGCTGGGTAGATAAAGCATACTTCACAAAGGATTATAAACCAACGGTTACCCTCACCTGATCTAGCCGTCCATTTGAGGCCGTTTCCCGTAGCGTGGTCTGAGCGCATGCTACAGCTACGTGCAACCACAGTTGAGAGCTGTGTGCTTGGTGGGGACCAAAACTAGGCGAGTACAACAGCTCACCCAACCAGAGGTACTACCCCTTTCCATGGACACCCGGTGGGCTTAAGCATGTTGGAAAGCCCCTGTTGCGTGTCTCATAATCATTGCACTGCCGGGAGGCTAAGGGACTTGGTGGGAAACAGTCCGTCTCAACCACAGCCTGGTGCCTGGATGTGGACAGGCCTATAGTCTGGAATTTGTGCTACCGGGCGACAGTGTAGGCATACGAGCGACTGTGTAGGTATACGAGCGACAATGCATGTAAACGATCGAGCAGTCACGTTAATGATTATGGGGAATTCCGCACGTGGGGAGAAGAAGTGTAGACAGTACCCTTTGCTTCGTGGCACGCCTATTGGCACGCCATATTGGTTGGGGTAGAATGGGGTGGCTAGTTTCGGACAAGATTTTGGGTAAGCCTACCCCCCTCCCAACCCCAATCCTTCCTTTAACATCGTTACACGATTTAAAAAAGAAAAAATAATCATGAAAATCAGCGAACGCTGCTTCCCTTGTCCTAAAAAGCTATTTGCGTAAAAATTTGGTTAACATTTTTAATTTGAAATTTCGCCCCCCCCCCCCCACTTGAAAAAATTATAGCTTCGCCCTGCATCTGTGTCCACATGTCCATTCATGATCTTATACAATATATATATCATCGTTGCTTTGTCTACCGCTCTGTGGTGTTGTAGGAGACTCACGATGGACTTTGGCCACCAGAGCAGAGGCTCTTGTTTTGAGGCTGTAGTCTTGTAAAATACGACGTGCTGCAAGTCGTTGGGTCATCTCCAGTCCAGTGTAGATTTCAGGTATTTTTTTGTGGGGATCCCACACCATTGATGCGGAATCCAAGATGGGTCGAGCTAATCGTTGTGGAGCATCTCTTAAGGTTCCCATGAACGAAGGCGCATGCTCTATTACATTTGGCAACAATAGATTGAACATGTGTTCCCCAGTGGAAAAAGAAAAAAAAAAGGACCCAGGTTTTACTAAATAGTTTTAAAAGTCGAATATAATAAATATTGAAAGGTATCGGATAATAAAAAGTAAAACAAAAACCTTTTGTAGTTGTTGTTACTGCTGGCGTTGGAAATCCTGAACATGTTCTCTGACAGAAGATTCTCTGACTTGAGTCATAGCAAACATCCAATGTACAGTTTGAGTAAATATCTTGTAGCCCGCAATCTGTTGAGGACAGATTATGATACAATAATATGATAATATCAGAAAATTATGTAAAATAAAATATAAGTAGATTGGATAATATAAACATCTTTTTATTGATAATATAAAAAAGAAATTTAATTGACATTTAAGCAAGTAAGTAAGTATCCAGTGGGACTAAATTTATCCATTGGGTCATGGGGCCGGTGAAGCAGCGTTTACCAGTTTATGTGGCCACGGCATACTAAGTTATTGTATGGCCAGCACAATGCCCAACCGCCTTTACTTTATCCCGACTAATGTCAGGTACCCATCAGAGCTGGGTAGACTCAGGGACACCCTCCTGACCCGAGAAAAAAATCCTAGCCTTCACCAGGATTCGAACCCAGGACACTACCGGTCGACAACTGTGCCCCATTTAAGCATATGAATAAAATCTTAACCCTTACAGTCCCGGGCGCGTATAAAGCGGAACTGAAGGCAGCATAGATAGAAGTAGGTCGGTACGGGAAGGGTTAAGTTTTACATCTAAGCAGTGACTCTGAAATGTGTTTTCTTTAATTATAGCATTCCGTAATAAATCTAAAGTGTAGGGCATGTGCTGGTCCAAAAACCTAAAGTGACACTCTTTTATCTGTATATAACTGTTGTTTGCTATGTTATGTTTGCTATGTTATTTTATGTGTATTTAAATTGTGGACTTTTACCTCGGTTCTACGGGGTCTCCACAGTATTACGAAGAAGAAGAAGAATGTGTTGTGAGCTATTTTATCTAGGGCATTGTTTTGGCCACATAATCAACGCTAAACCGAAATTCGTTTGGGACATACGTGTCATGTATTTATAATTAGTATTTAATTATTTTTTTTTTAGTTATTTCTAAGCGCTATGTCTATGAGTGTGATGTCTTCGATGGTTACTGAAGTGCGTAATTGTTGTGGGGTTTTTCAGTGAGTTAATTGCGTGTATTTTGGTATCGGACACTTGTTCTTGTTATAGTAACAAAATATACTGGTCTCGACAATCGACTCTCATGTATAGATACAAATAATAAAGATTGGAGTTGCTTTTTTTTTTCCAAAAGTGTGTCTTTATTTATTGAAGTGTTTATATTTTTACTCCCTTTCTTTTAACTCGTACCGTCTATCTGTCTGTCTGTCTGCTTGGTTGCTTGATAGCAAATCTTTGCATCGATTTTTCGACCACTTTCCGTCGTCCAATCGAGCTGAAACTTGGGCAGCTGACTTGTCCCGACTAACAATACATTCTATCAAAATTTTCAGCATCATAGCCTTTGGAATAGTCACGAATTCCTTCGACCAATTTGGGAATCGAAGAGTATATTTCACGTAAAACATGGCTGCCTCTACCGGAAGAGACGGAAATAAATAAACTTTTCTGATTTGTTCGTTTATACGAAATAAATAGAATGAAAACGACACGATGTATCATTTTATAGTTTTTGCGGACCAAAGCTAAAACAAAAAAAAAAAAGGATGCGCAACATTTTAGTATGGAAAATCCTAAGGTATGATATCACTTATATTTATTTTAATCTATCAAAATATAAATTAAATATAAACTTAGTTTACAAAGAAAGGGAGTATAATGAAAACTTTGTCTTTATGGGTTTGTTTTTAACAGCTCTACTTCAACACACCACCATGCAAATAGTAACTCTGCAACAGCATGATTATGAGATTGAATAGCCTAATGTCAGTTTTTTTTTGGTAATTTTTAGCCAAGACATACATCTGATTAGATCTAAATCAGTCTTCTGGAGCCAGAATTTCTGGAAACTCTAGTAAGCATGATAAAAATTATGGATGAAAAACCAAGTATTAGTGTCGTTGATTGAATTATGAATGAAAAAAAAATTTTTTTTGTAGAAAGCTTTATGTAGCCTAATTGTAAGCAAGTAGGTAGTTGTTTTTTTGTTTTTTTTTATATTTCTTTTCATTTTTCGCCCTATTAGTATGTGATAACGAATCTTTGTTTCTAGCGTCCCAGTAGTAAAAGGAAAATAACTTTGTTTATTGCCTCCCGGTAGTATATGGTTAATAACTTTGTTTCTAGCGCTCACAATAGTATATGGTAAATAACTTTGTTTCTAGCGCTCACAATAGTATATGGTAAATAACTTTGTTTCTAGCGCTCACAATAGTATATGGTAAATAACTTTGTTTCTAGCGCTCACAATAGTATATGGTAAATAACTTTTTTTTTAGCGCTCACAATAGTATATGGTAAATAACTTTGTTTCTAGCGCTCACAATAGTATATGGTAAATAATTTTGTTTCTAGCGTCCCGATAGTATATGGTAAATAACTTTGTTTCTAGCGTCCCGATAGTATATGGTAAATAACTTTGTTTCTAGCGTCCCGATAGTATATGGTAAATAACTTTGTTTCTAGCGTCCCGATAGTATATGGTAAATAACTTTGTTTCTAGCGTCCCGATAGTATATGGTAAATAACTTTGTTTCTAGCGCTCACAATAGTATATGGTAAATAACTTTGTTTCTAGCGCTCACAATAGTATATGGTAAATAACTTTGTTTCTAGCGCTCACAATAGTATATGGTAAATAACTTTGTTTCTAGCGTTCTAGCGCTCACAATAGTATATGGTAAATAACTTTGTTTCTAGCGCTCACAATAGTATATGGTAAATAACTTTGTTTCTAGCGCTCACAATAGTATATGGTAAATAACTTTGTTTCTAGCGCTCACAATAGTATATGGTAAATAACTTTGTTTCTAGCGCTCACAATAGTATATGGTAAATAACTTTGTTTCTAGCGCTCACAATAGTATAAGGTAAATAACTTTGTTTCTAGCGCTCACAATAGTATATGGTAAATAACTTTGTTTCTAGCGCTCACAATAGTATATGGTAAATAACTTTGTTTCTAGCGCTCACAATAGTATAAGGTAAATAACTTTGTTTCTAGCGCTCACAATAGTATAAGGTAAATAACTTTGTTTTTAGCGCTCACAATAGTATATGGTAAATAACTTTGTTTCTAGCGCTCACAATAGTATATGGTAAATAACTTTATTTCTAGCGTCCCGGTAGTAAAAGGTAAATAACTTTGTTTCTAGCGCTCACAATAGTATAAGGTAAATAACTTTGTTTCTAGCGCTCACAATAGTATATGGTAAATAACTTTATTTCTAGCGTCCCGGTAGTATAAGGTAAATAACTTTGTTTCTAGCGCTCACAATAGTATATGGTAAATAACTTTGTTTCTAGCGTCCCGGTAGTAAAAGGTAAATAACTTTGTTTCTAGCGCTCACAATAGTATAAGGTAAATAACTTTGTTTCTAGCGCTCACAATAGTATAAGGTAAATAACTTTGTTTCTAGCGCTCACAATAGTATATGGTAAATAACTTTGTTTCTAGCGCTCACAATAGTATATGGTAAATAACTTTGTTTCTAGCGCTCACAATAGTATATGGTAAATAACTTTGTTTCTAGCGCTCACAATAGTATATGGTAAATAACTTTGTTTCTAGCGCTCACAATAGTATATGGTAAATAACTTTGTTTCTAGCGCTCACAATAGTATATGGTAAATAACTTTGTTTCTAGCGCTCACAATAGTATATGGTAAATAACTTTGTTTCTAGCGCTCACAATAGTATATGGTAAATAACTTTGTTTCTAGCGCTCACAATAGTATATGGTAAATAACTTTGTTTCTAGCGCTCACAATAGTATATGGTAAATAACTTTGTTTCTAGCGTTCACAATAGTATTTGGTAAATAACTTTGTTTCTAGCGCCCCCGTTTTTATATGGTAAAAACTTGAAACTTAACAACTTAACATATTGCAAAACGTCCTTATGAGAGAAGAAAGAAAGATGGTCTCTAAGTTTACGTCCTATAAGTTTAAAGAGGTTTGTTCTAGCGGTGATTATTACGTCCTGGGCCCAAAACTTCTGATGGGCAGTATGGATCGGATGGCGGCAGGGATAGAACCTCGGCTCAATACGTTGACAGTCCGGCGTACTAACCGCAGGACCAGCTGTAGGCCATGATTTTAAATGCGAACGTTACAAGGCATCTAGTATAGAATCCTGCTGAAAATGAAACGACGCTTACACATTTCTTTAATTACACTTACCTGGAGCTAGTGAATCTGTCACACACAGTCCTTGATTACATACCTGACGGAATGTAAGTGTAATTACAATTACATTGTTACCCACATTTGGGTTAAATATATTTTACCTTTAACATTATACTTTACACAAAGCAATACTTTAGACAACATTATTCATTATACACATTTGAGGTGGGAGTAAATCGAGATTAAGTCGAAATTTGTCTCGGAGTACGTCGTGATTAGGTCGTAATTTGTGTGGGAGTACGTCGTAATTAGGTCGCAATTCGGGTGGAAGTAAGTCGAGATTAGGTCGTAATTTGTCTGGGATAAATCGAGATTAGGTCGTAATTTGTGTGGGAGTACGTCGTGATTAGGTCGTAATTTGTGTGGGAGTAAATCGAGATGAGGTCGTAATTTGTGTGGGAGTACGTCGTAATTAGGTCGCAATTCGGGTGGAAGTAAGTCGAGATTAGGTCGTAATTTGTGTGGGATAAATCGAGATTAGGTCGTAATTTGTGGGAGTAAATCGAGATTAGGTCGTAATTTGTGTGAGAGTACGTCGTAATTAGGTCGCTATTCGGGTGGAAGTAAGTCGAGATTAGGTCGTAATTTGTGTGGGAGTACGTCGTGATTTGGTCGCAGCTCGGCTGGGCGTAAGTCTTACTTCGATATCAAGCAAATAAAAACATAAAGGTTGTCATACAACAGAAAGAACAAGTAAAAGCTTTATTACCTTTCCACAACCACAGGTTGTCCCAGACAATGGTGCTTGACTGAAACACATGCTGTACAGACTAGGGTTGTAACAATACATGCCTGGGCAAATATCAGGTACTCCCGTATCCTAAGTACACAAAGAGAAGTTGGGGAACACAAGATAAACGAATGTTACTTTTTAACTAAGTTAAAAGAACAAAAAAAGCTTTAAAGAAATTACGAAAAAAACAAAATAAATAACCTTAGTCAGTAGGTAAGTAGACTAGAACTCAGGAGATTGTAGGAGCTATAGGATTCCCAGCCACTTAATTCCCATCCAATTAATCCCCAGACACTTAATCACAGTCACATAATCCCCTTAATCCCTAGGAACTTAATACCCAGACACTTAATCATCCAAATGCAAAGCAAGCCGGGGAGGGATCCTTACCCAACTGCTAAAATGGACAGCCCTGCATTACACAACACTTTATAAAGGAATACGTGTATGGGGATTAAGTTCCTAGGGATTAAGTTCCTAGGGATTAAGTGATCTTTCATCCAACCAGATCTAAAATAAATAAAACTCTCTTACTTAAAAGTTTAATTGTTTATCATGAATAAAATTCACTTGTGGTCTATTCACTACTGATCATTAGTTTATATATATATAACCTTAGTACGACAAAATAATAAATGCAGTTCATGACTAAATGGTAAAGACCAAATGTTTATGTTAAGGGGACATACACGTCTGGAATGAGGAAAACATTTTTTATGATATAGCATTATTTGTGTAATATAATAAAATATTTTTTAGATGTCAGATAAAGAAAAAATATGTTTTGTACCTAAGAACATTTTTCGGTTATCTTGGTTACAATTTAAAACGGCTGATTAAACAAAGATTATAAACATATTTTTAATTCCTTAGAACTATTAAACTATGACAGTAAAGTATCCCTTTGGACCAAATTGAAAGTTAATCAGTTCCTGTGGCCACGGCATAATAGGTGAGTGTGTAGCCAGAACAATGCACAACCGCCTTTATTTTAACCCAACTAAGGTCGGGTACCCATCAGAGCTGGATAGAACTCAGTGACACCCTCAAGACCCGGGAAAGTACCCTAGTTTTCACCGGGATTCGAACCCAGGACCTTCGCTACGTCAGCCAAACGCGCTGCCGCTCGTCCACCGTGACAGATAATCACTAAATTCTTTCACAGAAATAACAAAACAAATAAGATTAAGTAAGCTTATGTATATGATGATTAATAAATCATTTAATTTGAAGGAAGTATCCGTCTTATTTTTTAAAATTAAATACAGCCTAATGGAATGTTTTTTTTTTTTTTTTTGTTTTTTTTTTTTTGTTGAATTGTGTACAAAATGAAATAGAATAAGAAACAACCAAAAATTTAACAATTGAGTCTATTTCTAATATAACGTTTTCATGTTGATGAAAGCGATTTTGAAAACATATTATAACAGTTTTGCTTATGAGTGATGTTAAAAAATTATCAGGCAAATAGTTGGATACCTTTTACTGTAGATAAGTTATCGTTAACATAAGGTCTTCAACTATACGTTTTCTTATTATACAATTTGAATGCGTCATGGTGTTTAACCTTATGGTTATATACCTGACAGACGTAAGACGAATAGCCAAACCGAAGCTGACATTGCTTTTCTGCTGGAATCTCTTGACCCAACAGACGTTGGCTGACATCCGGGAAGTCATCAATAACATCAAGAGTGTTGGACAAGCACATTTTGCCGGACCTGAAAAGGTAGACCAGGTTTTCTTAAAGGTATGCCATCAAGGCTAATAAAAAAAATTATCTCCATAAATTCTCGACCATCCTGGATCATTTGTATTTTCTAAGACACTCTAGGTCAGGGATAGGCAATCTATGGCACGCGTGCCACACTTGGCACAGTGATTTTCAATGATACGCGGAATTGGCAATTTAAGTCTCTTTTTACAAGAAATAGAATGCTAGATCAGGATGATTTTAAGGCTGTTGGCACGCAGAATTAATTAGAAATCCCACTTTGGCGCGCTATTATCAATAGCGTGCCGACCCCTGCTCTAGGTAATGTATAAACTGTGTTTAGAAAATCTGCTATCGTAAAAGATTTTAACTAAATGTTATTAATTGTATTAAGGAAAGGTAAAAAACAAAACAGTTTTCTGCTTGTTTACTTATCTTGCCGGATCACAGACGAACGTCACGACTCACGACTGACAGCGAAGCCAATGATAGAATCCTAATGACCGAGATTACAGTTCCCACACCTTTTTGAGATACGAAAACTCTAGCAGCTTTATATTAGTTATACAGAATTAATAGACGCCACAGGAACTTGGAAATGAGTTCAATGAAAAAGTATCCTTGTGAGATTTGAAAACAACGCATGAAATAGAATGAGTTAACCGAAGATATCAAGTAATTGCCTTCAGACTTTGTAAATGACATTCACAACTGGAATATTCATTTTAAATGAGATTCGGATCCAATACTATTTTGAATTTAGCATTTTGTTAAAACATCCCGATTTTAGTCACTTCCCACCAAATTCTAAGGGCAAAGCAGGAAATGGAGGAAGGGGTCTAAAGTGGGACTCAGCATCCAGCAACTAAAATTCTTGAAAAATAAATGTTCAATTCGCGTAATATTTTGTAAATGTTTGTTACGCAAAAGTTCAGCTCTCCCTCTTACTTCTGGAAAAAAAAAAGCTGGGTTCGCGCCTGCTATACACGCGTCGTTCCATAAAAAATAAGCCAAGAAAAAACAAAACCAAACAAATCATCTACGAGAATTACACCTTTGCTGTTTTTTTTGTTTGAAGGTAAAAAACATGATATTAATTTTTACTGTTAACATGGCAATTATTTATCAAATGAAGAGTTTTACCAACAGATAGGTGTTACCATTACTTAACCTTCGATATAGATAGATCGCGCATTTAGAATATACATGGATCCATGACAACACTAACAAAGGAGACATAGTTGAACTTTGAACTTACGCGGTTCCAGCTACAGAAGTGAGGTGAGTGACGAGGTAGTTCACTGTGCAGTGTGAGAACCTCCACGGGTTCTGCTTTGTGATTTCAGTGGAATCTGAGTCCGAGGGCGCCATCAGGTAGCGGTCAATCGTTGAGCAGGAGTTATTGGTGCCATCATGTTCGGCGGACAGGCTTCAGTAAACCAATATCCGCATAGGGAATAATAAACAATTTCAATAAAATTTTGTATACTATAAACAAACAATGAATGACCTTAACTATGAATAAAATAACATGTAAGAATCTTTAACATTAACATATGAAACATTGTGCATGTATCCTACTGACTGTCATGAGCACATATTTTTAAATCACTGATCTATAAAAAGAATGCATTGGGCCCGGAAACAATATTCGTGTTGCCAAAATCAAATAGATTTCACTTAGCTATAAAATTATATTTCCTAAACAATGACCAGTAAATAGATTTTAACAGACTTAGAACTCTTTTTGATCATATAGGTTAGTTCCTATAAATGTGGTTTATTCCTATAAGTCGCTTATGTGGATAAGCGAATAGTGTAAATAGTGCAATAATTTTTAGCCTCAATTTGCACATACAAATTTAGTATGTTATTATTAATTATTATATTAATATCCATTATTTGTTATAGATCAGTGATTTAACTAGAATAAATGCATGTGTGAGAACGATAAAGCACTTGAAATGTTGTTGTTAACGTAATAGATGCTTCTCTCATTGAGCAAGACTTAACATCAGCTACTCATGAATCTAGGGTGTCTTATAATAGCATGTTTCATTTTAGATAATGTAATAGGTTTGAACTACATATTCTCCATTCATCAAGTTTAACAGGAAAGAAATATATACCGTCCATTAAATGAGCAATAGAAATAGGAGCACACAAAAAGATGTTCCAGTGTAAGTCTAATAGCTTAAGAACCGGAATTCTATATGCCCCGTCACTCTAGAACCAATGCGAGGCCAGCACATTGTCCAGTTCCGCCTCCCAAATAAGCAAGTGAAGAATTAACTCCTTTTTATCCCACAAAATAAACTGGTAGAAAAGATAACATTTATCTAAGATTTGAACTCGACCACTCAATCGCAAGACCTCGAAAGTAGCAAACCTCAATATTTGATATCATTCCTAGAATAAATAGTTTCCTCTCAGAACGATTTTGCCCATAGCGCTAGTGCTCTAATAACAACTGATATCATACAGAGCTTTGATAACATTTTCCTTACCTGTGTCCAAGTTCATGGGCCCCGGTGATGATAGCGGAGTAGTCACCCATGTCCTCTATAGCGGAAGCACTCATACCGTCCGTACGGCAAATAGTTTGTATCCAAGCCAAACCTTATCAAGGAAATATAAGGATAGACATACACATATTTATGTCAAGGTATATGCGTTTTAGTGTGTTTAGTTTTGCCAACATTCACATACATAATACAAAATAACATACGTACAGAAGGGACCCTAGTAAATGAGGTTTAGTGATAATCAATCTCCTTTTGCTGTGAGTTTTGAGATCGTGATATTTAGTGTTTAGTTTTTGCATTTCTCTCTATCCTTTCCATAGCCATAGAGACCAAGTTTTATATCATTTACACAAATCAATCAAGCGTGGACCAAGGTGAGGGGCTAGGTTTGCATTGACCGTTCGTGCACAGCGTGAAAGCAGTAGTAGGTTATTAGATAATACTCATTCAAAGAGCTCAGATGGGGCTAAATTCGTAAGCAGAGTTAAATCAAACGACCAACGTATAGTTGGCCTAGTAAACTAATGTGACAAAGAGTTAGTCATAGCAAAAATCAGAAGAAAATGAATAAGTTTATTTTTATTACAAAATTCATGCAGTTGGCATAGAGAAAATCTAAAATGAATGGACATTGTGGAAAGTTACATGGTTCAACTTGTCAAGAGCACCCAAAGATAGGACAGAACATAAGTAAAGTATCACGTCGGACCAAATTGATCGTAGGGCTGGTGAAGCAGCGTTCACCAGTTTCATTGGCCGCGGCATACTTGGGGCTAGCACATTGCCCAGCCGCCTTTACTTTACCCAAACCAATGTCAGGTACCGAAAATATCCTTGCCTTAAACAGGATTCGAACCCAAGACCTTCGGTACCCAAGTCGAACGCGTACGCCACTCATCGACCTTGCCCCATAGGACTGAACATAATCATTATTTAAATTTGATATAAATTAAACAAAAGAAAAAATAAATTGTCAACCAACCTAATATGTCTGTCTTGCTTGCATACATATCATCGCTATTCAAAAAATAGATTAGGAAAGAAAAAAAGTCGATGTTTATTTGCATGTGCAGTTAATCTTTGAAGTAAGCTTACATTTGAAATTCGCATACCATTCAAGTGAGGGACAAACATTATTTGCATACATATAGGTTAATGTATGTGTATATGGGTGGGAATGTTGGACTATTGATAATTATAATCAAACAAGGGAAAGATTGGAGGCAGTATAAATGTGGTATCTATGAAGGATGATAAGAATATCATGGACTGAAAATAAATCTAATGCAGATGTGTTGAAAACAGCATGTACCTCAAAAGAACTCATTCACACCTTAGGAACAGACAGATGAAATTCCATGGACACAACTTCACAGTTTGCGAGCCAGCAAATGTCTGTCTTCTTGGGTTATAGTTTAACCTGTGGGGTGATTTTTAGTGTTCCTGATCTGTGGCTAATATGCCTAAATAATCTGACTTGTTTTTTTTTTTGCTATCGTGAACCGTTGGTTGTAGCATTACAGGAAATGGGAATTCTTATATTATCTTATATATCACAGACGCTCCTTCTATAGAGAAGATTATTGAATCCTACGCTTATCCGTGGTCCGAATCTAGTCTTGCATCTTTATTAATGTTTAAAGTGATATTTAGATACTAGATTGCCTGGTATGTTCAGGCAACCAATTCCAAGCCAGATATTCAGACGTGAAGAAAGAGTAATAAGAGATAAGGACAGTTGTTTTGGTCTTTATGTTTATTTGAGCAATGCAACAGGCTTTTAATAGGTTGTATTCCTAAATTAGAGTTTAATGCCTTGTATTGACTAACTTTTACATGTAACAAAAAATGCTTGTGACATTATAAAAATTTAATGTATATAAACAGGCCCTTTGTTTCACAAGTAATTTAATTAAATAAGTCACTTAGAAAACTTAAAAAAAATAAACAACTACATCTAAAGCAACTAAGTCATAAGACCAGAACAAAATAAGTAAAAGAACCAACAATCCCACAATAACGTCTGTTATAATATGAAAGTAAGGTCTCAATAAGGACCAGGCTTATTAATATAACGTGAGCCCAACTAACATCTCGAATTAAAATAAAAAACATCAGCTAAAGTCAGAAAATGTAGCAAAAGCCTACAAGTTCCATCCTACCCTTTACATAATGAAAATAGTTATAATATAATAATAAAATTAATTATTATGTCCTGCAGTTGATACACTAACAAGATGGCCGCTGAGAACTAGCCCCGCCAGCCTGCAGGATATTTGGGTCAAGGACATGATACTCTCTATCTAGAAGGACTGTCTGTACACATTAATAAAACAATTTAAATTGTAAAAAATCTTGTTGTACGAACCCAATGAACAGCATAGCGTGGTCGTATGGGAAAACAAGGTCATTCCCACTAGTTGAATTCAGAAATAGAGAAAACGAATTGAGAACCGCTATGGTGTTCACGACACTGGTGTATTCGCAGGAGAATGGATAAGCACGTAAACACCGTTTTAATGTCATATACGTCAATGAGAAGTCGTAGGTAGTCTGGGGAAAAAAAGAGAAGCGCCTGTTTAGAAGCTAATAACTATTATCAAACAAAGCTCTGCGAGGACTGTTGGGACATTTTCAGTAAATTTTTTGGGTATTTAGAACATAAAATTAATTTTGGACCTACACAGAAAAGTAATTGGGTGTTTAAAACACACATTTTATTTTATTTACAGCTAACTAATTGGGTGTTTAAAACACACATTTTATTTTATTTACAGCTAACTGTTTGGGTGTTTAAAACACAAATTTTATTTTTTTTACAGCTAACTGTTTGGGTGTTTAAAACACACATTTTATTTTATTTACAGCTAACTGTTTGGGTGTTTAAAACACACATTTTTTTTATTTACAGCTAACTGTTTGGGTGTTTAAAACACACATTTTATTCTATTTACAGCTAACTGTTTGTGTGTTTAAAACACACATTTTATTTTATTTACAGCTAACTGTTTGGGTGTTTAAAACACACATTTTATTTTATTTACAGCTAACTGTTTGGGTGTTTAAAACACACATTTTATTTTATTTACAGCTAACTGTTTGGGTGTTTAAAACACACATTTTATTTTAATTACAGCTAACTGTTTGGGTGTTTAGAACACACATTTTTAGATATTTAAAGCTCATTGTTTGGGTGTCTAAAACATACAATTTAGGACATTTACTGACAATATATTTACAGCACTAAACTGTTTGGGTGTTTTAACCACACATTTTAGATAATTACTGCCAATGCTAAATGTTTCCTTGTTTAAAACACACATTCGGACCTTTGCGTAAAAATTGTGGGTGTTGAAAACGAACAATTCAATTTATTTACAGCAAACTGTTGGGCTGATTAAACACACGATTTTACAGCTTATTATTTGAGACCAAAAAAATATAGAATACATACTTTTACCATACACAATATAAACTAAATACTAAATACAACATGTATCTATATCATAAGAATGAAACAGAATGAGACTTACCTTAAAGACGACCACTTTTGTCAAGCGTACCCGCAGTTGAAATTTTGTAGATTTAAAGTTTTGATAGATTAAGTCTATCTGTATATTTAAAAAAAAAACGATTTGTTTTAATATACAACAACGTTTGCTGATTGGGTGAATTTGATATGAACAGGAATATCTAATTTAACGGGAACACTGGTGGAGAATTCATTTATATCATACCAGAGCTATATGGTTAACATTTTTTCGAAGCCGTATGACGCTATAAATAAGCCTATATTTGACTTAACACCATTTTCCCCTCTAATCTTAATCAAAAAGAATTAAAAGAGCGAGTGACTTTCTACTATCCACTCAACATATAGGTTTCTCTGACATATATGGCGTCCTCCGATTGGTTAATAAGGTCATCAACCTCTATGACATCCACCCGAATAGGCTTATATATATATATATATATAATATGTATCTATGTATATCTTATGTATCCATAGCATGTAAAAATAGTTTCGATATTATATTTGAACTTATCTCGCTAGTTCAATTAGAGCTATTTATTTAAATATAGTTTTGGTGTAGAGAATTATGTGTACATAGTTATTTATTATTACGTAATAACACCGATATTTAATTAAGAGAGAGAGAGACAGAGAGAAAGATGCTGATATTAATCCTGAGCTTGAGGTTAGCTTATATCAAAACCAATTCATCCTTCAATTTTTTTTCTATATAATTGAGTCGTATAAAGACGTACCCCAGTAAATATAAAGGCGTAGTATTCTCGAATCTTCTTTAAAGCCTGAACCTCATTGTAAGACGCTTCGCTGTAGAAACGTCTGAAGCAAGTGCTGTCCAGGAAGGCTGTGACATCGATGTAGTAGGTCGAGAACGTCTGACGTCTTTGTCGCTTGAACTTTGAACGGAAAGAAAATCGGCGCTCCATATTTGTGGGTATAGAAGAATGCTGCTCGGGTGCTAATAATGTATTTGAAAATGTAAAAAAAAAAAAGAAAAAAAAAATATAATTAAAACGATTAACGAACATTTCAATTGGATCAATGACAAGATCGTAATACTACACGTAATATATACGTAATACAATCCCAATGGCATACAGCAGTAGTTTGTGTTGAAAAAAGCATATAGCGAATGATTTAGACTGACCAGTGATCTATAAAAAGAATGGATTGCGCCTTCTTATTTAATTGGTTTAAGCAAAGTGAAGAAAGGGTAATCTAAAAATGTCCACTGCACTTATCGAATTAAACAAATTTATGTATAAAACTTACTGCGCCACTGATCTATAAATAGATTTTTTAAAAAGTACACAGAAATATTTCGCAGTACGGGAAAACCCGGTCCCGAAACACACTAAATTTGTAAGCATTTCAAAGGGACATCATTTGGAAACGGCGCCCGTTTTTATAACTTCAACATACGGTGATTAGTAATAGGTATAAGTGTATTTTAAAAAAACAATTAACGAATTAAGCAATATTGTTGATAAAATAAAAACTTATTTTGGAGGACGTTTCCAATTTATAAATTTAACTTTTAACCCGATTAGTCAAACGGCTTAGGATACTATAGAGCAGAAACAAACATCTAAATAAATAAGCAAACTCGCGGAACTATATATATTGATCAGTGACAGTATAAACAAAATGGCGGAAATTTCTTCAAGGATGTTACTTCCGAGCCTAATCCATTATTTTTAAAGATCAGTGAGAATGACTAATGACACGAAATACAATTAAAATGATGGTGTTATTTTTTGTTTGTTTTTAAGGCAAATGGCAATGTGGTTATAAATATATAATTTATTGCCAAAATTTAAAAAATCCCTATTATTTTATTGGCACTAACTTGTTTTCTATCTGCAACCTTTTGTTTGTTTTGAACGATTGAATGTCGGCAAAAAAATTGTTTTTCATAATTTAGAACAGGGGTCGGCAACTTTTTGATAAGAGTGTGCCAAAGTAGGATTTCTAATTTATTCAGCATGTCAACAGCCTAAATATCACACTGCAAATTTATTTTTTTTTGTAGAAGAGACCGGAACTGCTTCCGCGTGCCATTGCAAATTGATCTACGTACCGATCTTGGCACGCGTGCCCTAGGCTGCCGACCCCTGATTTAGAATATTACCATATTGTTCTTACTGCAAAATAATATTGTATTCTACGTATAAACTATCAATGCAGTCTCAAGTGCGTATTCTACAAAGTCCTTTTCGGTTTCTAGTAAAACCCTTTTTTGGTCAGCGTAAATAATAAACATCAAGATATTGGGGGTAGGAAATATTAACTTTTCAAGTATTCAAATGCAGAATTATTGAGCAGTTATTGGCAACTTACGAGGATTTAAAAAATCCGACATCGTTATGGGCGGAGCTAATACTTGTGTAGCTTTATATCTTTGATCTGATTGGCTGTCGTTTTGAGGCGCATCTCTTTTAGATCTTAGTGTTGGCTCAATGGAATATGTGACGTCACCGTGTTGATATTGCCCTCGCTTGGTAAAGAAGAAAAAAGTTAAATCTTCTGTCAAATTCCATTGAATTGTTCAATTTAATTTATATATATATACATGCTAAATGACACTTTTTATTCGTCCATCATACTTACATCTATCAATGAAACAATATATCTTTTCAAAAATATAAATATATATATCTATGTTCCTAACTATTTATCTATGCATATATTTCATCGAACTAGGTTTTTTTTAAATCTTATATAATATAGTTCACAAAAACAGCCATTGTTTACGTAAGCTACGTTATCTATAACCTGTGTTTACTAACATATATGTAATTCCCTTACCGTGATAATGAACTCGCTCAACTGTCCCTCATCTCCATTGGGTCTGTACAACTGGACAATCGCTCCATTTTTAGTATCTTGGTAAAAAGCCACGTCCTAAAGTGTATCGAGAAAGGCTTGAAAATATGTCGAACGAAACACACTAATGTAATAATATAAATGCCACAAAAAAAAAAAAACTTCCGGCTTTTGTGTCCGAGGCGTAACGATGAGCAGGGGTAAACCAAGGAGGGGGGTGGGCAACAAGGTTCTATCCTGGCGCAAGCCGCCCCACGGCTCGCCCAAATACCTGCAATATCGCCTGATAGCGCAAATCCCATATTATAGGTACGGGCACTCAGGCACCAGGGCGGGGTTCAGGCGGGATCCTCGCTCTCATTTTATTTCCCCCCCTCCTCAAATGCAAGTTAGAGCGAGGGCACTCGGAGTCACAGCAAAGGCTGTCCCCCATGCGTTAGCCCACCGGTGTGCTCAAGATGCAAGCGTAGACAATGTCCTAAAATTTAATCAATGTCCTATTGCAAGTTTGGTGTTCGGCCCTGAAAAAGTTTGTCCTAAACTTCTGATGTGTAGAAGTTGACGATTTAGGTAATAAAGTTTGGTGGATTAAAGAATTTGAAAATGTGTTTTAGGCAATGTTTCTTGTTAAATAAACAACAGTATGCCATCTACAAGTAGTACAAGTTGATCCTCAGGGCCTGTCAAGCAGCGTTCACCTGTTTTTGTGTACTAGGGGATTGTGTGGCCAGCACAAAACCCAGCCACATTTACTTATTCCCTACTAAGGTCAGGTATCCATCAAAGCTGGGTAGACCCAGGAAAACCATTCAGACCCAAGGAAACACCCTTCACCAGGATTCGAACCCAGGACCTTCGGTACGCCAGAAGAACGCGCCGTCTCTCGGCCACCGTCGCAATTTAAATAAACAAAGATTTATAAGTCTAACAAGTGCAATGTAAATAAACAATGGTTTATAAGTCTAACAAGTGCAATGTAAATAAACAATGGTTTATAAGTCTAACAAGTGCAATGTAAATAAACAATGGTTTATAAGTCTAACAAGTGCAATGTAAATAAACAATGGTTTATAAGTCTAACAAGTGCAATGTAAATAAACAAAGATTTATAAGTCTAACAAGTGCAATGTAAATAAACAATGGTTTATAAGTCTAACAAGTGCAATGTAAATAAACAATGGTTTATAAGTCTAACAAGTGCAATGTAAATAAACAATGGTTTATAAGTCTAACAAGTGCAATGTAAATAAACAATGGTTTATAAGTCTAACAAGTGCAATGTAAATAAACAATGGTTTATAAGTCTAACAAGTGCAATGTAAATAAACAATGGTTTATAAGTCTAACAAGTGCAATGTAAATAAACAATGGTTTATAAGTCTAACAAGTGCAATGTAAATAAACAATGGTTTATAAGTCTAACAAGTGCAATGTAAATAAACAATGGTTTATAAGCCTAACAAGTGCAATGTAAATAAACAATGGTTTATAAGTCTAACAAGTGCAATGTAAATAAACAATGGTTTATAAGTCTAACAAGTGCAATGTAAATAAACAATGGTTTACAAGTCTAACAAGTGCAATGTAAATAAACAATAGTTTACAAGTGTAACAAGTGCAATGTAAATAAATCATGGTTTATAAGTCTAACAAGTGCAATGTAAATAAACAATGGTTTATAAGTCTAAAAGTGCAATGTAAATAAACAATGGTTTATAAGTCTAACAAGTGCAAATTAAATAAACAATGATAATAATAAGTGCAATGTAATAAATGTTAATTTAAAAGACGAGGAGAGGGGGCGAAATTGGGAAATAGGAAATGTTGAAGAGTGATCATAGGATAAAGAAAAGAAGATAAACACTACTTAAAGATTGTAAACCAAGACAATAAATATTGTTACGAATATCGGTCATAAATGAATGACGTAGTAAAGCATTGACCTCTTAACAAGTGCGTATCAGAGTCCAAGGCGACCAAGGTTTGACCTTTGTGCCCTGAGGGCAGTTTAAATAAAATAATTCGTTCAAACCCGTGGAAATTGGAGGATAATTCTGGATCGTAGTAATTATAGAGAAAGAGGTTAAAATGCGTATTAAGACCCTGTAGAATCTTCGATGATAGTTTTCTTTGTAAAGTCCCCACCTCCTTAAAGAGTTCAGTACGAAAGTTTGTAGAGTGAAGTCGCTATATCGACACTTGTATATTTCATGTCATTTTATTGATACTTATGTTGCCATCCGTTGATGCATTTATTGATCGTTTATATTGAGTCTACAATTTAAATAAAATTGTTTATTCAACAACTGGAGTTGTTTGATCTATCATTGTTGAGAAAGGTGTTGAAGATAATTATCACGAATATAACTACATTACTGCATAGACCTGTCAGTTAAGGAACCCCTAGCTTGGGCTACAGATTAGCAGAATCAAGAGACTTCTAATAAAGATACAGCTATATGCATTGAATCCGATTTAACGAGTCGTAATAATAGTCATCATAATAAAGAGGCCATAACAATATGGTTTTATCGCGTGAACCCTTCTTACCCATACAAGTTTCTGTAAGACTATATTGAGTAGTGCACATGCAAAAAGTGCTAAGTGACTTTTTTAAAGAAATTAGTTATCCCAACGTCATCAACAACATTTGTTTATTTATTAGAGAATTTTTACTACCGCCTTCTATAAGTTCTCAGTACTCTAATATAGTTAATACAATACACACAATAAAAATGAAGCCCTTAACTAAAAATACTAAATTATTGGTCATTTAAGAAGTCGATTTCTGTAAAATCAAATTTGTATTGGTTCAGCACCTTTGGCAAGTGGACTACTCATATAATTTGACCGACCCCTTGTTTTTTTTTTCATTCAACATAATAATATACAAACAAACTATTTTAACAATAAATTAAAATTTAATAGTGAAACAGATTGATACAATTTAGTAATACAATTTATTATAAATTATTATAATATGTCGAAAAAAAAATAACAAGAGAGAAAAAAATAAAACGGAATCATTTGTATACTTTTAATCATTTGCTTACCAATTTTTTTTTTTTTTTTTTTTATTTTTTTTTACACTTCATTTTATATCATAAAGTCTAAAACAAACACACAAACAACATTGTCCTCGTTAGAATAATTATGTTTCCATTACAAGAACGTAAGTCCAATTTAATAAATTTTTATTTTATCTTGACAACAAAATGCAGTAAAAAAAATAATTGGGTATTTTCTTTTTTTGTTCGATTATTATCTGGAATAAACAAGTTCATTATAATAATTTATAGACTTATTTTGTTAGTTTGTATTTTAAGGAAGTTGTGGACTGTTTCACCTACTTGGGGTCCAAGATCTCCAGCTCATTGTCCATAGAGGATGAACTAAATAGCAGAATCGGCAAGGCATCTGTCACAAAGGCTATACTTGGTAAACGGGTTTGGGAAAACACCAGGCTGACAGAAAGGACCAAACTATGTGTCTACCAGGCCTGCGTCATCAGCACGCTGCTTTATGGTAGCGAATCATGGACAACCTATGCGTCCCATGAGCGCAAGCTAAATAGCTTCCACCTGAGGTGTCTGCGTCGCGTCCTTGGCATTAAATGGCAGGACAAAGTCCCTAACAGTGAGGTACTGACGCGCGCCAGCGCCCAAAGCATGTTCGCAGTCCTCAGTGAAAGGCGCCTAAGATGGCTGGGACATGTAAGAAGAATGAGTCCAGGCAGAATCCCAAAGGACCTCCTATATGGAGAATTGGCATCTGGGAAGAGAAAGACAGGTCGCCCACGCCTCCGCTATAAAGATGTCTGTATGAGAGACATGAGAGCAGCCAGAATAAGTACAAGTGACTGGGAGGAGAAGGCAGAGGATCGGTCCACCTGGCGCACTGCTGTCAGGAAAGGGGTTAAAACGGCAGAGGAAAATAGAATGGAGGAGAGCATAAATAAAAGGGCTAAAAGAAAAGCGGAAAAAATAGGACCCACAGAACATGTGTGCAAAGGCTGTAAAAAAGACTGTCATTCAAGGATAGGCCTGCTCAGCCACACGAGGAAGTGCAACCTCGAATCACGGTGATGCACCATCGTCTCGCGAGACGGAATGATGCCATTGAATTTTAAGGATACAATTTTTGGATACTAATATAAAATATACGCACTATTTTTGAATAAACATTGAGAAAATTTCTACGAACTGAATCTGAAAGCCTAGTAATCGGTTCTGAACAAATATAGCACCCGAAAATTCCGGTTACGCTGAATCAAACCCAGTTTCTGCAAACAATAGTAAGCTGTGAGGCGATGCTGTATTAACGTGGTTCGGAAAAACGTCACAGATTGCTAAACGTCACCTTCTTTTTTTTAAGATCATTGCCAAACATAACGGAATGTCCGCATGAGAGGCCCGTATGAAATAACGTAAATTGCCGTGATTAGCTTTGTTTAAAATTTTTGACCTATCCTATTGCCTCTAATTTTGCCATCTTAGACCTGGAAGGAGGTCGGACATGGGAGAATCCTTAGGACATAAAATGAATTATAACAAAGCCAGGACTTAATCACTTAATCTTTCATGCTGAACATCTCTGGGGAACGATATTAGAAATATCTTACGTCGTCAATGGAGACATTTTCTTTCTTTATCTTCTGTCCGTCTTTATCAGTTTCAATACTGTATATCGGTAGATTGTCGTAATCAACACGAACCATGCGGAACTCCGTAGACGTGTTTGTGCCAGTCGTAAATGTCACATTGATGTCGTTGGGCAGTCCCTGGTCAGTTGGGTCGTTAGAGGTTATGTTCACTTCAACTGTGGATGAGAATCAATAATATTGTATGTTAATCTTTGAGATGAATGAATTTCTTAGCAAATACCAATCTTGAATATTAACAAATATTGAAAGTCAATTATACTTTTTTTTTAAAGAGCTTAAGGTCAATGAATCTTCATTCAACAACTTTAGAGAACACACCATCAATTGGGATTGAGGGACAAGACAATGCAGAGGCGCTCTAGTTCTACCAACTGATGTAAGTTAACCCATTAGAGATTCAAAGACATAGATATAAAAAACTTATAAGTATTTCGTCCAAGAATTTTAGCCTGAGCCAGTTAAAGACTTTTAGCCATAGTCTTTCTGCTTGATGACTATATTTCTAATCTGTAGTTCACTGTTACACTCCCGTTTCCATTATTATTACTACATGACAAATAAATATTGCATCAGGATTTATAATTATTATTACATATCTTATACATATTAATACATGACTTATATTATGTATATATATATATATTATTACATTACTACATTACTTAAAATATTACTTTTTGAACTATATAGGTCTCTAATACATGATATAAATACTACTCTATGACTTATAACTATTAATACATGTCTAAATAATTATATATATATATGTATATAATAAATTCCAAAAATTATAAATATAACTGCATGAGTTATAAATATTATAAACATTACATACCAGAAATGGCAGAAGCCACGCCATTTAGACGTAAAGTCATCAAGAAAATAAACATGAAATACGAACACAGAATGGACAATTTGATTTCCATTTCGGCAGTAAACGTCTACTGCTATGAAGACAAATAGTACTTTTTCTCAAAATCCAAATGCACTTTCTGAGATGAAATATTAAAATGGCGATTTTATACTTGCCGTTGACTATCAAACAAATTACGAATAATTGTATTTTTTTTTAAAATAATTCCAGAAAGGTAAAATATTTCTATTAGGAGCTCGTTTTCTTTATTTTTGTCTGTTCTATATCCAAATCTGAACAACTATGCTAAGTATAAAATAAAAACTAAGATCGACGAACTGCCGGTAAAGTATTGGTTACTTTTAAAGACCAAAAGTTGATATTTCTGCAGTGTCTGCATCCAACGATCCCATTGGCTCATTGTGCAAGTCTTCCTGTTACACTTCTAAGAATCTGACATGCGCCAAAAGACCTTTTTTTTCGGTAAGGGCGGGGGTGGGGGTTGGGGCTGGGGTGGAAGGATTTTGGTCTTAACAAAAGTCCCTCGATGCAAATCACACGCGTGAAACAAAAATGGGGAAAGGCCGATCCCTACAAATTTCTTTTTTTTTCTATATATGCTTCACTAAGCTAAGTCAATATCCAAGATCTTATGTAAAGACGACGATGATGTAAAGAAATGAAAAGTCAGCACGAAAAAACAAAAAGAGCGAGGTTTGAATGTGGATATAAAATTAATCTCGCCTCTCTCAATACATTTTTGTAATTATTTTTAAAATTTGTTTACGAAGTGCATTTAATGTTCTGCGATAGTTCTATGACTCTATGTAATTCAATATTTATTATGAAAAGCATAAAATAGTTCAGTTTGCTGGCGATTGACAAATTTATATTAATTGCTAAGAATCCGATATGTTAACTTATAGCCGCCATGGTTTTCCTAACCCCCATGAGGATATGTTGACTTAGTCCGTACTTGGTTTTTATTATATCGATGTTAAGACTGACAACTGCAGCAATTGACAAGAGTAACACCAATAGTCAATTCACTAAACCTAGAGGCACTAGCGCACAGAAGGACAAAGAGTAAAGTTGTAATAATACACAATGCATTAAACTCTAATTTAGAAATATGACCCAATAACAACCTGTTGAAATTCTCTGATAAACTTAAAGACAGAAACACTTTTCTTATCCCTTATGCGAGAACAAATACTCTTTCTTCCTGAGTGGCATTATGTATGGAATGGGTTAGACCGTTAGATGAACAAACAAGGAAAACCAGTAACCTAACATCATTTAAAACATTAATAAAGATGCAAACTAGACTCGGACCACGGATGAGCGTAGGACGCAACAATTCTTCTTTATAAAAGAAGCGTCTGTAGTATATAAGATAAGATTAGATATATTTGGTAAACTACATTACACTATGCTACATTCTATTAAATTTTTCTAAGATATTCTATCCTATATTAGTATTATATCCTTTTTACATGTATCAAATATAATTCAATTCGATTCCTATTTCTTCTGTATTTTTATTATTCATTTAACTTTTGGTTTGTGTGATTGACATGTCAATAAAGTAATGTATTTAAATGTAAAAAAAAGGAATATAATGAAAGAGAGAGGTTTGTGCTTATTATAGTATTAAAAAAAGATTAGCAGAAAGTTTGCTAACCGTACTTGAACCCTACTCCCTATACTGGCCTATACTGTGCTTTTACTGTTACTTTTATTGCATTGTAAACTGAGCAAATTTGCAAAAATATATATATATATATAAAAATTATAAATTCATTTATAGAATCACTTGTGTAACACTATTATGAAATGTAGACTAATCATTGGAACTCGCTGATGTTTTAAAGTTGATGATGACAATGTGAAATCATTATTTTTTTTAAAAATGTATATTGACTTATTAAAATAAATATATGCATTTTATTAATTCAAAAAAGGTATGCTTACACTCATCCAACTATTCCTTCATCAAACAAATTATGTATCAATTTATCAATCTATCCATCTATCTATCTAATATATATCTAGGCCTATATATCTTTCTAGTGTTACGAGTAGATTTATTTCCATATTATATTGGTTTTGTTATTATTAACTAAAGTTAAAATGAAATAATCTTAAACCCGAAATGTTTCCGTGTTAGGAATAAAACATGCATATGTCTAGACACTACGTCATAGCGATAAAATACGTCATATGCACGAGGGTGGAATACCGTTTAGTTTAGTTCTAGTTTGGGCGCTAATGTGTGAGGACTGTTTTTGACCACTTTCTTAAAGATAGGATTACGGCTTTACTCATTATAGAAGAATCTCAACTGATTAAGTTTCATTATAATACTGGTACATGTATTCTGTGGTATTGTTATATTTTATTATCTCAACTTGTTGGAATAAAATTGTGTTCAATTTCAAACAGGATTGTGGATTTCATATATATTAAGGTACAGTTTATCTAAATCACTTTATACACAAAAGATTCATATCGCCACGAGTCAAATAAACATCAAATCTAATTCAATAACATCAATATAAATTCTTATACAACCTTGTGAGATCCAAGATGGATATGAATCAAAATAATATATAATAATACATTACTAAAAATATCATCTAACGTCAGTAGCTGATTTCGCACGTGACAAAAGATTGGGGGCTCAAGTCCTGGATCTAAAGTTTGTATGTATAGGAATTGAGAATATACAACTGTTTTAGTGAAAACGATTTACAACAAATATTTATTCAAATTCTGTCTACGTGGGAGGCACTGTCTGTGTTCGGACATACTGTTTTCAGCTTTGTATACAATCATCCTTAAAAATTTATCTTCTACAAATATTAAGTGGTGTAAAAATATTTCAAAGGACTTTATAAAAGGTAAAGTTGAAATTTTTTATCTTCTATTTACGTCATTAATATAAAACATGGCGGAAGCTAATCTTACGTTGGAGCAATTGAATATTTTTGCTATCACGTCAGAACAGTTAACTAGCATGTCACTAACACAGTTAAAAGAGATGGCAAACTCTCTGGGAATAGACATTACTGAAGTTACACCAGTAAGGAGTAAATTGATTCAAGATATTAAGGACTGTTTGAAAAGACATGGTAGAATGCTTGAAGAAAATACTATGAATAATGAAGAATCAGTGGTTCTCAATGTATCAGAAACCATGAAAACAGACATAAATAACCATGAATTTAAAATGAATGGAAATGAACTAAGTGCAGACATGAAATTCCAGTTAGAAATGAGGAAGTTAGAAATTCAAGTACAATTGGAAGGTAAAAGAATAGAAGTACAATTGAAAGAGAAAGAATTGGAAAAAGAAAGAATCGCTAGTAATGAAAGGATTGAATTGGCAAAGTCTCGTTCGTCAACTCATACGATTCAGGAAACAAATAATGTGGAACTATATAAGTTTAAAAAGCATGTCCCAAGCATGGAGAACATAGAGATTGATGAGTTCTTTATGGTCTTTGAGAGAAACTCGATCGATTATAAATTTCCTGAAGATAAGAAAGCAGTACTTTTACGTTCAGCTCTAACAAAAGGCAAGGCTTTAGATGTTGTTTTGAATCGGACTCCAGAAGAATGCAATGATTATGAACTAATAAAGAGCAGAGTACTATTGAGTTATGTTCTAACTCCAGAAAAATATCGAAAGTTATATCGTGAGTACAAGAAGGAACCAGAAGTTTCACATGTTGACTTCCTGAGATTAGAGAAAAAGTATTTTGATCGATGGTTACGTTCTAAGAATGTGAATAAAGATTATGAGAAACTATATAATCTCATACTGATGGAGGATTTTACTGAGAAGATTCGCACTGATATAAAAGTTCATTTGGCTGATCGTGGTATTGAAATAGCAGAACAAGCAGCAGTTAAAGCCGATGAATATGTCATTATTCACCCGCATAGCCATTATTTTCAAAATGACAGAACAAGTTTGAGGACTCAAAACAGTAATACAGAGAGGAAGTTAAGATCGACAGAGGATAAAAGTAAACAAAAAGCCGATAAACAAGAGAATTCAAGTTTTGTACAAAAGAGAATTACCTGTACATTCTGTAAGAAAGATGGACATATAAAAGAGAATTGTTGGAGTCTACATAAAGAGAAAAGACCCATTAAAAACAAGAACAACGTGGTTTTATCACACATCGCCGTACAAACTGAAACTCACATAAATAAAACTGCCCACAAAAGAATTAAAGCTGAAAGAAAGACATCTGATGTTAGTCATGAAGAGATGGCGAAACACGCATGTCCAAGTTGCTCAAAGTCGGAAAAAGTCTTTGAAATGAAGACCGAGGCTATTGAACATTCCAGTTTCAACTCCAAAGGGAGTGTGACAGATGAACAATCAATAAATAAAACGTTTACTTATGGAGGCAGTAGTGTAGCAAGAAACTCAGTAGGCAGAGAACTACCCGAGTGCATGCTATCGGATGTTAGCGAGGGCTATGTGTCACCTATAGATAATCAAGCTAGAGAACGGAAGATTAAAATTCTACGTGACTCCGGTGCTGATATATCTCTAATGTTGAAGAATACTGTACCAACGTCGAAATTGACTCATACAGGCCAGTATGCCTTAATCAGTACTATGGCTGGAACACTTACGGCACCGTTACATCGTATACAGTTGAAGAGTAATTACTTCACTGGATCTGTTATTGTTGGGATAGTGAAGAAATTTCCCTACAGAGGCATTTCATTACTTTTAGGAAGTGACATTGCCAAGAATCAGGTACATCCTGTACTTAAAGAAACCAAAGACTCTGTTCAGTGTAAGAATACTGAAAATTCAGTATGTGTTATTACCAGAGCTATGGAGAAACAGCAGATGACTAATGAATCGACAAAGAAACCAGAACCAACACCAGAGATTGACTTGCAAGCAACCTTCATGGCGGATGTTCTGGGTGGTCACTCAAGTCATACTGATCAAAATAATTTGTCGCCTAGACAACTACTCATTCTTGCTCAAGGCAAAGATCCAGAGATTGGGAAGCTAAAAGAGGAAGCAAAGAATGAAGGAGAGTTAGAAACAATGGCCGCAGGTTATTACCTGAGGGACGAGTTGTTGATGAGGAAATGGAGAGGGAAAGAAAACGACGATGAAACATGCAGCGAAGTACATCAAATCGTGGTACCCAATGTTTACCGCAAGGACATACTACATATGGCCCATGATTCACCGTATGCTGGTCACCTAGGGATACAGAAAACCTTCGATAGGATTCTTCCATATTTCTTCTGGCCTGGCCTACGTCGTGACGTCACATCGTTTTGCAGATCATGTCATGTCTGCCAGATGGTCGGCAAGCCGAATCAGACCATTCCGGTAGCTCCTCTACGACCCATACCAGCATTCTCAGAACCCTTCAGTCACATCATTATAGACTGCGTCGGTCCGTTGCCTAAAACTAAGGCTGGCCACCAGTATCTGTTCACTATAATGTGTTCGGCAACGAGATTTCCAGAGGCTATTCCTCTACGTAGCATCAATGCCGACAAAATATCTGATGCACTTATCGGATTCTTCACCCGATATGGTCTTCCGAAAACCGTGCAGTCAGATCAAGGTTCAAATTTCACATCGAAATTATTTCGCCAAGTCTTAGAACGGCTGGGTATTCGTCATGCAGTATCGAGTGCATATCATCCACAGAGTCAAGGCGCACTGGAACGATACCACCAAACATTGAAAAATATGCTCCGTACTTTCTGTTTCGAGCATAACGACGACTGGGATCGTGGTATTCCCTTCGCACTCTTCGCAACTAGAGAGGCTGTACAAGAATCTCTTGGTTTCAGTCCCTTTGAACTGGTATTCGGACACACAGTTCGTGGACCACTAAAGCTGTTACAAGAGACATGGTTGTCATCCACTGAAGACACTGGTCTACTGACATACGTGGAAAATTTTAAAAATAGACTGTATAATGCATTAAAAGTTGTCAGATCTAATCTTTTGCAGGCACAAGACAAGATGAAGGTCTATTATGACGTCAACGCAAGAACCCGTATCTTCCAACCTGGTGATAAAGTTCTCATGCTGACACCACTGTCTGGTCAACCCCTGAGTGCCAAGTTTACAGGACCCTATGAGGTTATGGCTAAGCTTAGTGAGGTTAACTATCTTGTAAAGACCCCTGATAGACGGAAATCGCAACGAGTGTGCCATATCAATATGTTGAAACCATACATTACCAGAGAAGAACAAAATGTTGTTGCCTCGGTAAACACTGTTATTAAAGTCGGGAATAATTCACCCGAAATTGAGCGTGAAGTGGCAGAAAGCAAACTGCAAAATACAAAGGCTCTGAAAAACCTAAATGAAAAATTGGCACATTTACCTGATTGCGAACAATCCGCTATCAAAGGTCTAATTAATGAAAATATCCATTTATTTGGAGATGTACCTAGTAGAACTAGTGTAGTTAAGCATGATGTTATTTTAAATGAAAATACTAAAGCTATTAAACAACATCCATACAGGTCAAATCCTATCCAGTTAGAATGCATCCGTAAAGAGGTTCGCTACATGCTTGACAATGACATTATTACACCTAGTAGTAGTGACTGGTCTTCCCCTTGCGTATTGGTACCTAAGGCCGATGGATCCATGAGGTTTTGTGTGGACTACCGTAAGGTAAACAAAGTGACAAAAACTGATTCCTATCCAATACCAAGAATCGACGATCTAATAGATCAAGTGAGTAATGCTAAGTTTGTGACGAAAATTGACCTATTGACGGCGTATTTTCAGATTCCACTGACGGAGAGGGCTCAGGAGATATCATCGTTTGTAACCCCTGACGGACTGTACAAATTTAAGGTCATGCCCTTTGGTATGGTTAATGCACCCTCTACTTTTCAACGGTTAATAAATACCATTACTCAGGACATTCCTAAATGTGACGCATACCTCGATGATATTGTTGTTTTTAGTGACGATTTTAAATCTCATTTGGATCAACTACATTTGTTATTTACGAAATTGACTCATGCTAAGCTCACCATAAACTTGACTAAGAGTCAGTTCTGCCATGCAACCATCGAGTATCTAGGTCACGTGGTGGGAAATGGTTTGGTAAAACCATTAAATGCAAAGGTTGAGGCTATTCGTGAGTTCCCTGTTCCTGAAACCTGTAAACAACTCCGTAGTTTTCTCGGGATGGCGGGGTACTACCGTCGGTTCTGTCAAAATTTCTCAACCATTGCATGTCCATTAACAAATCTATTAAAGAAGAATTGCACTTTCAAATGGTCTAATGAATGCCACCAGGCCTTTGATAAATTAAAAGATGTTCTTTCTGAGGCACCTGTATTAGTAACACCCAATTACAGTAAACCCTTTAAAATTACCGTTGACGCGTGTGATACAGGGATGGGAGCGGTCATTTCCCAAAAGGGTGATGATTCACTGGAACACCCGATTAGTTTTTACTCTGAAAAATTTGATAAGCATCAAAGAAACTATAGTGTGATAGAAAAGGAACTTTTAGGATTAATCCTGGCATTGAAACATTTTGATTTTTATATCAATGGTTCTCCATATCCAATTGATATTTTAACTGATCATAACCCTTTAGTTTTCCTTTCCAGGGTTAAACAGAACCAAAGAATTATTCGCTGGAGCTTATTCCTCCAAGCATATAATTTAAATGTGTTATATTTACCAGGTAAACAAAATGTGGTCGCTGAGACGTTGTCGCGCATGTAACTGGTAAACCAGAAGATAAAGTCAGTTTCTCATGAAATGTTTTTCTTTTATGTCATTCATTGTATTGATTAACATTTATATTATTGTAAATATGACAATAAATAAACTATGTTTTGAAATATTGCAATATGAAACATTACAGAACAAAACTTCAAATTCTACTAGAAACAATCATACGTTGTAAGGTAAAAGGTAACTATTGCATACAGCAATTGCACACACACCGGTATTTAACTTGAATACATCCACACTTGTGTTTGTTCAATTGATTATTGATGTGTTTTGAAAATTGTTTGTTTCTATGTCGTCATGTTATAATTTGGATGTCTTATTTTATGCTATGTAAAAGCTAAATCAGCTGAGATTATAACATTTTTTTTTTAAATATTCTTGATGTCATAATTGAGACATCATAATAATAATATAATAACTGAAAATCATTAGTTAATGATACAGTGATCGGTTATAAATAAATTAAACTTTCTAAAGAATTATCTATCAATTATTAATCGGTTCCACTTATTTGGGTAATTCATATCAATTCTATAGGATTGGTTATTGGTGGTAATAGTTTTATGGTCAACGTTGTACACACAATAATCATAATTGTAAATATTAATTGATAAATAAATGTTTAATTAATAATCATTGATACGATAATGTGATAAGGGATTCCATAATAGCGACTTTGTTATTTAGGGGATATGTAATATATGGTTCATTTTAATCTTTAAAAGATTGTCCAATAGTCAATTAAATCTTACGAATAGTTTGGGAATTCGGTTCATTTTATGGGTACTCTACAAAGAATTCCATACTTAACGCTGTCTGTAATTCCTTTGTGTCTTAAGGGGGGGCGAGTGTTACGAGTAGATTTATTTCCATATTATATTGGTTTTGTTATTATTAACTAAAGTTAAAATGAAATAATCTTAAACCCGAAATGTTTCCGTGTTAGGAATAAAACATGCATATGTCTAGACACTACGTCATAGCGATAAAATACGTCATATGCACGAGGGTGGAATACCGTTTAGTTTAGTTCTAGTTTGGGCGCTAATGTGTGAGGACTGTTTTTGACCACTTTCTTAAAGATAGGATTACGGCTTTACTCATTATAGAAGAATCTCAACTGATTAAGTTTCATTATAATACTGGTACATGTATTCTGTGGTATTGTTATATTTTATCATCTCAACTTGTTGGAATAAAATTGTGTTCAATTTCAAACAGGATTGTGGATTTCATATATATTAAGGTACAGTTTATCTAAATCACTTTATACACAAAAGATTCATATCGCCACGAGTCAAATAAACATCAAATCTAATTCAATAACATCAATATAAATTCTTATACAACCTTGTGAGATCCAAGATGGATATGAATCAAAATAATATATAATAATACATTACTAAAAATATCATCTAACGTCAGTAGCTGATTTCGCACGTGACACTATCAATAAAACTACATATCAATTTAATGGTCTTTTTACAAAAATAATTATAGTCATGAAAGAATACAATAAAGAATACAATAATACAATACAATTAAGCCAAATAACGTGAAATGAAGCCAAATAAAGCCAAATAAAGTGAAATAAAGCCAAATAAAGTTCTTAGACGAGTTTAGAGCATTGAGGGAACGGACCGCCATTTATTTTATCATGCAACATAACAATTCTATACTTATTAGATATAAGCATTACATTATAAAGTGTGTTATTTCTCTAAGGGCCTTAAAGATAATGTGAATGTTGATAATCTATGAAAAAGTGCAGGGCAAAAGTTTAACATGTAAATAAAGTGACAATATAGCATAAACAAACATTATTTTTCAACTTTAAGAAAGTTTAATTTGATTTTTTTAAACACAGTTTTAACCCTATTAATTCTCATCTTTTTTACTTTGATTTATGTATATGAGGTAGGGCAAGATGAAGCTTTTCATTGCTTATTGCATATGTGACTCTACATTTCATATTTCAAGTTTTACTTCACTCCAAGTTCTGTTTTTTTATGGTATTCACTAACTTACAATGTTTGAACCCCTTACCTTGATAATGAACTCTTCCAACTGTCCCTCATCTTCATTGGCTCTAGAGAATTGGAGAACTGCCCCCCTTGATGGTATCTTAGTAAAAAGCCACGTTCTGAAGAAAATGTGTGAGTGTTTGTGTGAAGGGGACGGATGGCTGTAAAATAAAAAAAATGTAAACATTTAATAGACAGTTGTTTTGAATTAGCTGTAAACGTGAGAACTGCACGATTCATCCCTAGAGATTAGTTAATAATATTACATCTTTGAGTAATATAACTCTCATCTTAAACACATTTCCACTTTTTATTGAACCACTAACAATTATAGGCCGACTTAACAACAGGAAATTTTACCTCATTAATAGAAACATTTTCTTTGTTTATCTTCTGTCCGTCTTGACCAGCTTCAATACTGTATATGCTAAGTTGTCGTAATCAACACGAACTAGGAGGAACTCCGTGGACGAGTTTGTGGAAGTCTTAAATGTCACACTGATGTCATTGGGCAGTCCCTGGTCAGTTGGGTCGTTGGAGGTGATGTTCACTTCAACTATGGATGGAAAATAAAAACATTTCTGTTAATGTGCTCATACTTAAAGTAAATATTGGGTTAAAATATCATCATCATCATCATCATCATCATCAATCCCTTGACCGTTGTGGTCGTTGGGGGGAGCGAATGGACACCTCAGCAGTCAACTTTCTCTACTTTTGCCTATCTTGAGCGGTTGTCGTAAGTTAAATAATATAGAAAGTGGATAAATAAATGTGTTCATTTGTAGGTTTAGAGTTATAGTAAAACACCGTTATCCGCTTTCATTTGTCACAGCATGCAAAGGGGATCGTGTAGCTAGTGCAATGCACACCGCTTTTACTCCATTAATATACCCAGTCAAACCATCTAAGAGAAACGGGAAACATCAAGATTTGAGCTTGCGATACTCGAAACTTCAGTACGAAACGCGGACAGTACACCACCGTATCCAACAAATTAATGTACGCTCAAACTATAACACAATTTATCATCGACTTACCAGGAGTATAAGAAATTACACCAGATAAACATAAAATCTTCAAAACGAAACACATACACAAAACCGCCAGCTTCGTTTCCATTTTACGCCAAGGAAAAAATAAAATTAGGCCCAATTATTTTTTTTTTATATTTTGATTTAGAGAAGAATATAAAAAAAGAAATAGTTTTTTTCCTTGAGATAAAACGATACACCGTCTTAAGAATAATAGAACATTATATCTCCCCGTAAATGTATAGCGAAGCCAAAAGACTCAAGTCCTCTGAATATACACTTAGGATTTCCATAGATTTTTTTGGGCCCTTGTTTCCAAGAATCTGACATGCCTATCAAGCCTATCTGCAAAAAAAAAAAAAAAGAAAAATAACATTTTTGTTTGTTCTTATAAAAAGTAAAAGTTTGTTGCGAACCCAAGCGGGTGACAAGGCCAGGTTATGCTAAACGTAAGCTAAAAGATTGTATTAACATAAAACTGAGCCAATCCCTAGTAGTATCTTATTTGTACGGTTCATTGCACAACCCGTGTCTGGAAATGGCTAAGTCAATATTTGTACGGTTTATCGCGCAACCTGTGTCTCGGAATTGCTAAGTCAATAGAGAGATCACACACAGACCGAATAGGATGATCAAACAGAGTGCAGCTAAGTTTCGTCAAGCCAGAAAGTGGGGAGATTATATCTATACACTAGACCAGGGGTCGGCAACCTACGGTACGCTTGCCAGACTTGGCACGCAAAGCGATTTTCAATGGCACGCCGAACACCACAGAAAGCAATACTTCATGTCTCTTCTACAGAAAATGTAGTGCTACAACAGAATGACTTTTAGGCTGTTGGCACGCTGAATACTTTAGAAATACCACTTTGGCATACTATTATCTAATTCTAAAGGTTGCCGACCCTTGGTCTAGACCTTTCAATGGATTTTTTTTTTAAGTGTCTTTTATGAAATGCTTATACTGTTTTAAATTGAAATCGGTCACATTTTAATTAAATCCTTGAGTCAATGTAGTCATGCGTCAAATGTCAGTTCAGGTTCTGGTATTGTAGATTTGGACATCATGGATACACGACACTTGAATGACATGAACGTTGCGCTTGCCTTAAAATTATATGGATCTCTCTCTCTCTCTCTCACTCTCTCTATCTCTCTCTCTCTCTCTCTCTCTCTCTCTCTCTCTCTCTCTCTATATATATATATATATATATATATATATATATATATATATATATATATATATATATATATCACGCTTGTTTATAATTATGACATGATAATATCGCTTCGGCATAAAAGTTTTACAATGATATTGTCATTTACGTTCGTGCCTTTAATACTACCTTCCCTATTTTTTTCTTGTTTCTTTGTTCGGGGTGGCATTTGGAGCAAAATCTTCGAAGGCTAATGTATAACAAACAAGCGCTTGTAAAGATGTATGCGGAAACTGTCAATGTTGAAATAACACTCTCTTGAATATTCAACTTCCTTGTGTGTCTTTACTTTGTTCTATTTATATCCACAACGGGTGTGTCCCGGATAGAGTAAATCTTCAGTTGGATGGCGAGTTTTGGGCCAATATCCATACCGTTTAGTGGAGTAAAGTAGAGTACCCGTCGGACCAAACTGATACATAGGTCCGGTATAGCAGCGTACATTGGTTTCTGTGGCCACGGCATGCTAAGTGATTGTGTGGCCAGTACTATGCACAGCAGCATTTACTTTACCCAAAGGTCAGGTACCTATCAGAGCTGGGTAGACTCAGGGACACCCTACAGACCCGGGAAATTGCCCTAGCTTACATAATGATTCAAACCCAGGACATTTGGCACGCCAACGGATCGCACTTCCGCAAGGCAGCTTCCCCAAAAAAGCCTTATCGCAACCCACTATCTAGTCACGAATAATTAATAACTAGGCGTAAAATAATAAAAGACACTATAAAGGTATACAATTGATATCAAAATATTATGAATGTACTAGCTACCTACAAATGTTAACAGTATATTTCTAGTCTCATCATCATAATCAATCCCTTTACCGTTGTGGTTGTTGGGGGCTGGGGGTAGCGAATGGACACCTCAGCAGTCAACTTTCTCCAGTTTGGCCAATCTTGATTGGCTGTCAAAAAATGAATCAACTGCAGCCCTGTCCAATATTTTACGTTGTCGAACCAGCATCTCCGCTGACGGCTTTCTTGGAGAGAGGACAGCTAAGTGCTTCTTCTTCTTCATATTACTGTGGAAACCCCGTTAGGACCGAGGAAAGAGTCCACAATTGAACTAAAATCATAAAATAAAAACAAACATCACAAACAACGCCTCCCCGACGTCCACATTAGATAGTGCCTTGCAGGATTGTTTTTGGCAGGTTATAATGCCGCCACACATGACCGATCCATGTCATTTCTAGTCAAGCGTATTTATTTAGGATCTTTGAACCCGATTTTAGCTCTTTATTAAATACGTTAAGTTTGTTATTATAAGTAGTTGAATTGTAAAGTGACACTCTATGTTGATGAGCGAAAACAGAGTTAGTGGATCAATAAGTAAAGGTATACTATATAATCCGGGTCACGTAAAAACGTTTGGAAATCGCTGATATACAGGAAACGCTGTGCTGCCGTTACGTCATACCGTATATACTCGCGTATAAGTCAAGATTATGGGGTTGGACTGAAACGCGGGTCAATGACAGCATAAAAGAAAAATAATCCTAAACTCAGGATGCGACTTATACGCGAGCGTATACGGTAAGTCTTCTATACAAAAAGAAAAGTTTGCTAAGAGCATACATAGTTTATAGATCAGTTTGTTTAAAGTGTCAGGACTTAATCAAAGCAAATTATTCCAGTACTACAGTTAACATAAAGTGTGGTTATTGAAGTAATATAGCAACTCTATATATAAAATAGACTATGTATGTTTTCGACCAATCATATTAATTAAATTAATTATAATGCAGACTGTATGTATGTTTTCAACCAATCTTATTAATTAATTTAATTATACTTTCGCGATTTCACGTCGGACATGTGTCTTCGCTAGCTAAGTGGGTAACGTATAGAACTGCCTTGCGGGCTAACCGTGTTTGATCCTCCAGTTAGTCTATAACTTTTTTTTCTACATTTTTGTTTAAATTTAAATTAATATTTTTTTTTTAAAAAGGCTTTATCTTCATTGTAGTTTATAATTATTTATATTTTTAACCTCTAGCTTATACAGACCTGTTTTATTTTCCCCGGACAATGCCGGGGAATTTAGCTTGTATACAATATAAAATACAGAATATAGTGGTATATATAAGACTAAGGACATGACATAATAGGCTAAATCTACTCACGTTCCGGAAAATTAAAACTAGAAGTAGTGAAATGTTCCCTTTCGGGACAACCCCAGTATATGCAGATAATTGCTTCACATCTACGATTATGTACCACTTTACCCTGTCAAACTTATGGCCGAAATGAATCATTCCAAACGACAATCTATGTGTAGAACAATAAGATAAGATAAGAATGGGCATTTCTTATGGCGCTCCTAACCATGCTATTAAATTAGCATGCCCAATGCGCTCTTGGTGTGATTTGCAGTGGCATATGTACTAACCAAAGAGAAAGGTCTTTAATTTTCTTTTAAACGATTTTTTTGTCCCAGATTATCTCAGTGTCTGAGACAGACTGTTCCATAAAGAAGGCGCAACTGACTCAAAGGAGCGCACTCCCAGGTACTTCTTTCTGTGTCCATCCAAACTAGGAGTTTTGAGGAGTGACTGTGTTGAAGAGCGCAGTTCTGAGGTGGCTCATGCCTTGTTATTATCTCTAAGAAGCAACCCTAACAACTATAGCGTAGTTCATTACAAATAGAGGGCCCTTGATTGCCTTTAACAATCTTTTGAGAACGAAGAAGAGGAAAAATTGAGTTCTCTCGAAGAGATTGTTTTATATTCAAACGAATGCATTGTGGGATAAATTATATCTACTACATAAAAAAAGATTATAAGCTCTGTGTTCACGTCTATCCAATCAATATTTTATTTAAAGACATCAAATATGAACTGAACCTTACAGAGTAGCAACAATATCAAATAGGAGTTCTGTCACAAACCTAAATAAGATAAGTTGGCAACACCAAACACGGAAGAGGTCAGCACGGGTGACCAGTGAGGAATGTGTGACGGGCGGTCTAGAAAGAGAGTGATTTTAGAGAGTGGAAGATCGTTGTTAGAGATCTGGAATTCTAGTGTGTTTGATTAGACCGTTGATATTTAGAGAACGTGTATTGAAATGAGTTTGATGTATATCCTGGCATCTGCATATTATTTGTATTGTTGCTAAGCAATAAAACTATTCTCTTATTATATGCATATTAGTAGTTGGACCATAATGCGTTGTTGTTGTTTTTTTTAGTATTTCTCATCTGAAAAATCCCAACAATCTATCTTAATATATGCCTTTGTAAAAGGAAGGACATATAGTTGAATGTTGTGAAATTGATTTCACTGAATATAAATATTTAAAATATTGTTGTTTTTGTTTCCATCAATAATAAAACACCTCTCTCGTGCCATTGAAAATCTCTCTGCGTGCCAAGTTTGGCACGCGTGCTTTAGGTTGCAGACCCCTTTTCTAGTGGATACAAGGTCATAAGCAGGAGTTTAGAGTGGACAGGAACTGCCAACGTTTGTGCCTAACTTTAACGTGATGTATCAGTGGTGCATGGACACAACAGAGTTAGTTCTCCGAGCCCCAAAAGAGTACGCTCGCTAAAAAAAAGCAGGGGTTCAAGTCTGGTGTACTCACCGAAAAGTAATAATGTGACTTAAAGCGCGCTGGCTTTCTCCTTCTCGGCCGTATACGTGTAGTGATCGAAAACATGGTTACATGAACTTTGCACACAAAAAAAAAAACGATACGCACAGAATTTAAAAGAAAGAAGAAAAGAAGAGAAATAACTTGTTTTAAAGAAATTTCGCTTGCTAAGGATATAACCATCGGGCGTGGTGTTTTAATAGCTGAGAGGAAAAAAATAAAAAAGAATAGAGCGTTCCTATAACTTATCATATTTTGTAATTGACACATAGATACAGTAAATAAAAATGTTGAAACTCTATTTTTTTTAAATCTCTTTAAAAATGTCTATATTGGCGATTTATCTCGTCTTTCAAAATTAAAATGAAGAAGAATTCAGTCCTATAGAAGCATTCGCACTGATTCTATAAATACTTTTCGACACTAGATACTCATCCTGAAAAAGAGCAGTAGATGCAATCATTTTTGCAGAAATTCCCATCACTAATAGTTGCTTGTAAAAAATCGTGAATGGTTAAAAAAAATACTGCACTATTATACTGTGTGTGTATCCTGAGGCACAGTATTTTCTCATAACACTTGATACGTACGAATTCTTAGTTCTTCTATTAATCTGGAAAAATTTCTAAAAGTGGGGCCTTTTTTCTAAAAGTTCGCTCCCCCAGCGTCAAAACCTGGCTACCCCACTGGGTAAAGTAAAGGCGGCTGTGCATTCTGCTGGCCACAAAATCACCTAGTATGCCGTGGCCACAGAAATCTGTGAATGATATGAAACCTATGTTTAATTTGGTTTAACGGGATATTTTGTTTTACAGATGCCACTTACCCCAGCCAGATGCACATCGAAGCACTCAAAGCGGAGTTTCAAGACTTTCATATTGATTTTTTCATACCTAATCAAGCATAACTGGCTTAATCTTACTACGACCTTCTTAGATGTAGATACTTTTTCTTAAAATTAAGTATAGGGATATTTGCGATTTGAAAACCTAGCCAGTAAAATTTTAAACCTTTAATGAAATGGGCATCGACATGTGCCAAATTGTTTAAGAGATAAACTCCTCAAGGTTGAATGGACAAATACTTAAGGCAGAAAATGTTTACTTACAACTATTAAACGTAAATTAATTTTACACCACTATTAATTAAATCTTGTAATGAATACCACAACGCTAGTTTATGTAAAGAACTAATAATTAGTCAGTAATATTTGTTATTTTACAAAACATTAATTAATTGTTTGGCATCACTATTTAATCAAATTTATAATCTTTATTTTAATTAAAGGGAGATAATTAGCTACTTTTATTTCCACTCATCATTGGCTCGATAGTCTCGAAAGACGATTAGATTTGCGCGTCTGTGATTTGGCCAGCCCTGCAAAATTGACTGTGTCTGTGGAGACCTATCCTCGAGAGACGTCTCTATCACATCTCTGGCACCTGAAAGCTGGACCGTTGGAGATTGTTAGGGGCAGCCTACTTTTCTTCGCTGCTCGTTTAGCCTCCGCCATAAGGCGAAGTTTGCCCTCTGCCGCATTTATACCGGTGTGTAAGGTGCCTCTCCAACTATTTCCGACGCTAAACAGCAAAGCTGGAGTGTCCTCTCCAGAGCGCAAGCCTGGGCAGTGTGTTAAGGAGAGGCTGATGTTGCCCATGCATCAGTTCCCCTCTCTCCACGCATCAGATGTGTACAAGGGAAAGGCTTAGCTGATACAGCTTGACATCTTTTGCGTCGCAGGAGTTGCCAGTATTTCCACTAATATTTCTAATATTATGTTTTTTAATTTTTTTTTTGTAAAAAACTAAATGGTCAAATTATAACTTTATAATGTTATAATGACCAAACTGTCAAAAAGTAGTTGAACGTTTTATAAATATTATATGACTAATATAATATATGCACATTTTTTTAACATTACATTAACTACCCAGTTTGTATGATTACTTTGTATCAATTCCTCTAAACGTCGTTAAAATAAACTTTGCTATGCCATAAAGTAAGACCAGCTCAGTTAAACTGAGAACAATATAATATTATAATCAATATTATCAGTTGATCTTGACAACTAAAAGATAACCTATACAGAATAGTTACCATATATGTGAAAGTTTAATAATATACTTTTGTATTTGGTATAAATGCTAATAAAAAGGATGATAATCACATACACATTATTTTTTAAAATTAAATATAAAACGCTTTAACGATTTTCTTTATAGAGTTCCTTGCTTTTGGCTTTTGTCTAGCTAGGGATTTAAATTACTTAGACCTACTTGCCTTATAAGAAAACAAGTATAATAGAGCAGGTTGACATTTAGACTGTTGGCACGCAGAATGATTTAGAAATCCTAGTTTGGCACACTGTTAGCAAAAGGTTGCCGACCCCCAGTGCCGTTGCAAGGGATTTGGGGGCCCAGGGGCTTGGCCTCTTTAGGGGCCCCTGCATTTTGACATTCGACATTATGGCATGAGAATAAAACAATTCGGACACTCATTTGGGGGCCCCCTTCAAGTAGGGGACTTTCAAATTTGGACCCCCCCTCCCCCAGCTTCGCCACTGCCGACCTCTGCGCTAGAGTGTGACCTTCACGTCGTATCAAATTAAATTAAACTAATATTAACTAGATCTAACAAGGTTCATTAATCATATTGTAACAGTAACAAATTAAATTGTTGAAATACAACTAAAAAAAAAATAATGTTAGTAACAGTATAAATTGTGCTGCATGGCTTGTTAAAATTTATTTTTTTCCCTAAAAGGCCCTTTTTTTTTTCGAAAATGGTCGTAGGGGAGCGGCCACTCCCCCTGCTCCCCTCCCCCTGGCTACGCTACTGACTTTACCCCAACTAAAGTCAGGTACCCATCAGAGCTGGGTAGACTCGCGGACACCCTCCAGACCCGGGAAAACATCTTAGCCTTCACCAGGATTTGAACCCATGACGTTTGGTACGCCAGTCGAACTCGCAGCCGATCGGCCACAGTGCCCTTCTGTAAAATGACTGAATTGTTTTCATGCATAATGAGGACGCTGATGGGCTATCCAGGTTCCGGTGGAAAGGGGTGGAATATATATAGATCCCCCTAAAATGTTTTAAATAAAATAAGAAACCAAAGGTAAATGTATATGTGTGCGTGAATGTCTCTTGTGCTTGAGTACACCTGGTTCTTTAATATTGTTTTAAATATGCTGAAAGACGGAATTGATGTAAGCAAGTCAAATTTCCATTTGTTTGAACCAATAAAGTAATCTTTCTTTTATTTAATCCTTTTTATTCACAGGCTAGTTTCAATTACACAAAAATACACTTGTCTGTATAAATGAAGTATGTAGCTAGATTCGATGTTAATAATCTATGATCTAAGATATTAATTGGATTTAAAGATAACATATTATAAATATAAAATAGCTACACTCTTGTTTCTGTCGATGTAATTCGGAGCTTCTTACCACTCTCTATTCTCACGTTATCTCGAGTTCTTGATGTCTATAAATACCTTTAAATTGATCAAGAACTTAGGTTTCTAGATTTATTTCTACTGTTTCTACCTTGAATTGAATGATTCATAGTAGTAGTCAACTTAATATGGTATTGGGACATTATGGTCATACCACTAATAACTAGTGTTGATGTACTCTACAATCTCACGTCTATTTTAAAGTTTAAAATAAAGTGTGCAAAAGTTTTCATCAAGTGTTGTTTTCAACTTTCCCACCCTATTGAAAAACCCCGAAAAAAAGAACAGAAGGGGCATAACCAGAAAAATGTGGAGTAGGAACCGGTAAAGGTTAAGGCTTAATTTTTTTAAAAAAAGTATAATATGGTAAATAAGATATGTTACTTGCATGGTCAACTTAACCCTTAAGCTAACTATATGCGGCGTATGGTCATAACATCCAAGAGGGATTTAACAGAATAGACGGCGCTAGTGGATGAAGGTCTTAAGTCACACTTTTCGAATTTGGAGAAAACGCAAATGTTTAAAATGCTCACACTAAGTCATATATTTAAAATAACATTAACCAAATTATATACTTTTAGCTAGATCAATATATGTTTGTATCAAATTTTACCGAAAACAGAATCTTTAACTTAAAATAATCAGGTTAAATCATATTTTTTTAAATGTCTGTTTTGGAGTTAGATCTTTCTTTCATTTTAATTGGAATGACATCATTTATTATTGCATGTTAAATCGTTATTTGATAATATTCTAATAATAATATACCGCCTTGCTTTTAAATCACTAGAACAAAATATTTAAAAGCATAAGATAAAGATAAGAGTGTTTGTCTGTTACACTCTTGGTAATGTCCAAATGAAGAAAAGTCTCATAATAATTATTCTCGATTTCATATGGTGCAAAGTTTCTTCAATGAGTGTCATCCAGTCCATATGTCAATTCTTTCTTTCTTCTTGCTACCAAAAATGGGATCTACATAATGGCATTGCATTTGATAGCCTAACAAATATTGTAAATGAAAAATTGCCAATTATTATGAGTAATAATGAAAAAGAAAAAGGTTTAATCAGAATTTTTTTTATTCGTGGAAAACATATAAACTCAACAGTAATGATAACGAGGAATTTTCATCATTCTATGTATTGACGAAGTAATACACACTTTTTAAAAATTTATTTTAATAACATATGGTACCGGTAAATGTAAAGCGCATTCGAAGACTTTATTATGAATAACGCTATATAAATATGTCATTTGTAATTTGTAATAAAAACCAAGTCATACTTAATAAACACAATGCATACAAATGTAACATAAAACTAAAATACTACCAAACGTTAGTTAGACTAGAATATGCTTCTTCTGTATAGGTAATTACCTATTAAACAAATTAGTTTAACTACTTCACAAAATAGTCGCAGGGTTTATTACTGGTTAATATTATCAGCTGAAAAGTGCACGTTAATAGGTAAATCTCTAAACCTAGAAAGACTAGAAATGCCGCGGCATTCTTGTGGATTGTGCACAATGCCCCCCCCCCCCCTTTATTTTGCCCTAAATAATCTCAGGTTACCCACCAAAGCTTCATAAACCCAGAGACAGCCTCCCGACCCGGGAAGAAATCCTAGCCTTGACCAGTATTCCAATGAAGAAGTTACTGTATGCCAGCAGAACGCGCTGCAGCCTCGGCCACAGTGTGTTATATTTGAACAATAAAATTACAAAAATAATCATTAAACTAAAAATAATCATTAAACTAAAAATAATCATTAAACTAAAAATAATCATTAAACTAAAAGCCAACGCTGTCTACTATTCCATTCAAAACATTAAAAAGTGAAAAATTCTTCGAATTTTCAGGCAATCAAATCTCTATGCTGAATCCGGCAGATGTAAAATTTAAAATTATTTAAATGTAAAAAAAAAAAAAAAAAAAGAAAATTTATTATAAAAAAAATTTTTTACAAAAAGAAAAGGTCTACAAGGCGAATACTACGGTATTGATCTACCGTATATACTCTAGAATAAGTCGCACTTTTTAAAGCAAACATTTCGACAAAAAAGTAGTGGTGCCACTTATCCATCTGTGCGACTTTTACGCGAGTATATACGGTATATTATTAGGGCTGTGAAAAACAATAAAATGTACTAGAACAGGGGTCGGGAACCCATGGCTCACGAGCCAGATGTGGCTCTTTTGATGGCTGCATCTGGCTCGCAGACAAATGTTCGATTATTAAAAAAAAATTTTTTATACTTTTTGATCTACATATTAATTGCATATCAATATTTCATTCTACAAATGAGTTAAAGTCTACTTTAGCTCAGTATCAGAAGAATTCAGAAACATAATTATTTTACTTTTAGAGTTGAAATTACACAAAATGCACACATTTACTTGAATTTTTAGTTTTAAACATAATGTATGGCTCTCACAGAATTACTTTTACAAAATATATGGTATCCATGGCTCTCTAAGACAAAAAGGTTCCCGACCCCTGTATTAGAATGTTTTGTATAAGCAAAGACTATAATTAGATGGAACGCTTGCTCTATATTTAGAGCCGGATAGTTAGATTTCGCATGCGCGGCCTCCAATTAGCACTCAAGTCTTCCGGTGTAAATTGTATCGCAAGCTTGTTCCCATACTACATTTTAAGGGCGTCGAATTAAAAAAAAAAGCCTCTGTGTCTACTATAACATGCTGGACATCCAACAAATGCACAATAGCCCCAAGACATTATAGTTTTCTAGGTTTCAAACGTGTAGCGGCAGATAATATAGACAGCACCTTGCCATTAAATTCTGATTAAATAAAACAGAAGTGTACATACAAACGGGAATCGATTCATCAAATAGCAGAAATTATATTCAAGCTAGCGGTCCATCTTATTATAGTATTTGGTTTAGGTACGATACAAAATTAGACGTACACGATTAAATTAGATGTACCTGTACAAAATAGGTCAAAGAACACATACAAGACGAGTCCACTTTTTAAAATACATTAGGGGTGTCAGGATAGTGAGGGAGCGTTTTACCTCCAAGGGGCGTTCTGCTCCAGTCAAGCCTACCAGCAAAAAAAATGAAATGAAGAAAAGAAGAAATACAATTTACTAGAGAAATTAGACGGGCCAGAAAAAACTTTGAGAGAGAATAATTGTTAATTATAAAATAACTTTTAGAGGTAGGAGAATGAAATTTATTTATGAATAATGAAATATAATAAAACTAATGCAGCAGAGTTCCAGACTAGAACATTGATTCCTTTAGGCGAGACTCCACCAGACCTGCAAGTATGACAACAGTCTCTGCGGTGAGCTTGACATGAAGATATGCTGGAACAAAGATTTCTGTCATGATCTCCGAATTCACAGCCTATAAAGACAAATGTAAAATAAGCAAATGATTGGTCACATAAAGACTTACATATTTTTTATAGAAATGTTGTGATACAAAAGTTGGAAAATGTATATAAAATGACATAATACAAACATATTACGGATTTAACTATCGTAAAATGTGAATGAATGTTTCTTAATAAACTTTTTAATACGATTTCTCGACATATTGAACAACATATAGTATATAGACGGTTTAACAAAAAACAATTAAACTTGCCTTTCATGGCGATAGAATGGGTTACCTGGACAAACCAGGAAAACCAGTAACTTAACCTCATTTAAGACATTAATGCGATTCTAGACTCAGACCACGGAAGAGCATGGGACGCAATAATCGTTTTTATAGACGGAGCGTCTGTTATATATAAGCAGATAGTACTTATACGCGTACTTATAATGAGCCTCGGTAATACGCATATGACTAAGACTTTACGTGGAAAATAGCCAAGAGATGCTGGACGTCGTATAGAATTAAATGTATAGAAATGTGGGTTTTGACATACATCCGTACAATACTTGACATACATCCGTACAATACTTGACATACATCCGTACAATACTTGACATACATCCGTACAATACTTGACATACATCCGTACAATACTTGACATACATCCGTACAATACTTGACATACATCCGTACAATACTTGACATACATCCGTACAATACTTGACATACATCCGTACAATACTTGACATACATCCGTACAATACTTGACATACATCCGTACAATACTTGACATACATCCGTACAATACTTGACATACATCCGTACAATACTTGACATACATCCGTACAATACTTGACATACATCCGTACAATACTTGACATACATCCGTACAATACTTGACATACATCCGTACAATACTTGACATACATCCGTACAATACTTGACATACATCCGTACAATACTTGACATACATCCGTACAATACTTGACATACATCCGTACAATACTTGACATACATCCGTACAATACTTGACATACATCCGTACAATACTTGACATACATCCGTACAATACTTGACATACATCCGTACAATACTTGACATACATCCGTACAATACTTGACATACATCCGTACAATACTTGACATACATCCGTACAATACTTGACATACATCCGTACAATACTTGACATACATCCGTACAATACTTGACATACATCCGTACAATACTTGACATACATCCGTACAATACTTGACATACATCCGTACAATACTTGACATACATCCGTACAATACTTGACATACATCCGTACAATACTTGACATACATCCGTACAATACTTGACATACATCCGTACAATACTTGACATACATCCGTACAATACTTGACATACATCCGTACAATACTTGACATACATCCGTACAATACTTGACATACATCCGTACAATACTTGACATACATCCGTACAATACTTGACATACATCCGTACAATACTTGACATACATCCGTACAATACTTGACATACATCCGTACAATACTTGACATACATCCGTACAATACTTGACATACATCCGTACAATACTTGACATACATCCGTACAATACTTGACATACATCCGTACAATACTTGACATACATCCGTACAATACTTGACATACATCCGTACAATACTTGACATACATCCGTACAATACTTGACATACATCCGTACAATACTTGACATACATCCGTACAATACTTGACATACATCCGTACAATACTTGACATACATCCGTAAAATACTTGACATACATCCGTACAATACTTGACATACATCCGTACAATACTTGGCATACATCCGTACAATACTTGACATACATCCGTACAATACTTGACATACATCCGTACAATACTTGACATACATCCGTACAATACTTGACATACATCCGTACAATACTTGACATACATCCGTACAATACTTGACATACATCCGTACAATACTTGACATACATCCGTACAATACTTGACATACATCCGTACAATACTTGACATACATCCGTACAATACTTGACATACATCCGTACAATACTTGACATACATCCGTACAATACTTGACATACATCCGTACAATACTTGACATACATCCGTACAATACTTGACATACATCCGTACAATACTTGACATACATCCGTACAATACTTGACATACATCCGTACAATACTTGACATACATCCGTACAATACTTGACATACATCCGTACAATACTTGACATACATCCGTACAATACTTGACATACATCCGTACAATACTTGACATACATCCGTACAATACTTGACATACATCCGTACAATACTTGACATACATCCGTACAATACTTGACATACATCCGTACAATACTTGACATACATCCGTACAATACTTGACATACATCCGTACAATACTTGACATACATCCGTACAATACTTGACATACATCCGTACAATACTTGACATACATCCGTACAATACTTGACATACATCCGTACAATACTTGACATACATCCGTACAATACTTGACATACATCCGTACAATACGTAATCGTTTAAAGTCTTTCTCTCTGTGTGTTACTGAGCTTGGGTGTATGTTTGTATCTCTAGCTTTTACTTTTTAAGACAATATTTTCTTTGCTTTCAAAAAGCTCATTTAGAATCAATAGATATATAATAATATTAGTAATATAAAATTTAAACAAGACACAACCATCAAAATCACACAAACAAAAAGTAAAAAAAACGACGACTATAATTCTTATCTTATACATTACAGACGCTCCTACATCCGTGGTCCGAGTCTAGTCTTGCATTTTTATTATTGTTTTAAATGATGTTAAGTTACTGGTTTTCCTGGTTTGTTCAGGCAACCCATTCCATACCCGAATGCCACTCAGGAAGAAAGAGTACTTATATGCATTTGTTCTCGCATAAGGGACAAGAAAAGTGTTTTTGTCTTTATGTTTATCTGAATATGGTTTTAATCGTATCTTTTAATTTATCATTATTATAACGTATCAATGTAATGAAAACTCCTATTTTATTATGTATATAAATATTTTAAACATTTCGCAGTTAGGTTTTAGAAACTCTTATCTATATCAATATTTATAGGCTCTTCGTCTTTCTTACTTTCTTAGTCAAACTTCCTATCTAAATGTATCTGGAAATGTCTTTTGCTATTCAATAACTGGAGAGTTTCATTTCCTTAATTTTAATTGTTTGCTTTGTAGATTTTATTTGTCTTTCTGGTGTAAATTAGAATGATAGTTTTTAATTTTTGTTGTTGTTGTTGACATGATTGGTTATTGAGAGTTACCTGAAATTCCAGTAGATATATGAGTACAGGAAGCACAACAAGACGCGCTCACGCTCCTGTTATAACAATAATTCGTGGGGCCTAGCATTGCTTCTGTGCACCTTTGACCAGATATTGAGAAGTGTGGATCATCGTGACACTTTGAAACTGTAAATATTTTTAAAAATGCAAATATTGCATTGCGACGACATGAATAAATTCATTTTCGATGTTGTAGGCGTAATCAGGCTGGGGGGGGGGGGGGGGAAGGGGGAGAGCTCATGGCCCCTTTAGAAAACCCGATCTAAAAACCTCAATTTTTCCCACATCAAGCAATCTTTGTCATCAAGCAATCTTTGTCATCAAGCAATCTTTGTCATCAAGCAATTTTTGTCATCAAGCAGTCTTTATCATCAAGCAATCTTTGTCATCAAGCAGTCTTTATCATCAAGCAATCTTTGTCATCAAGCAATCTTTGTCATCAAGCAATCTTTGTCATCAAGCAATCTTTGTCATCAAGCAGTCTTTATCATCAAGCAATCTTTGTCATCAAGCAATCTTTGTCATCAAGCAATCTTTGTCATCAAGCAATCTTTGTCATCAAGCAATCTTTGTCATCAAGCAATCTTTGTCATCAAGCAATCTTTGTCATCAAGCAATCTTTGTCATCAAGCAATCTTTGTCATCAAGCAATCTTTGTCATCAAGCAATCTTTGTCATCAAGCAATCTTTGTCATCAAGCAACCTTTGTCATCAAGCAATCTTTGTCATCAAGCAATCTTTGTCATCAAGCAATCTTTGTCATCAAGCAATCTTTGTCATCAAGCAATCTTTGTCATCAAGCAATCTTTGTCATCAAGCAATCTTTGTCATCAAGCAATCTTTGTCTTCTTATAAAACGATGAAAACTATAGTTATAGTCTCAGAGATTTAACAGTCTTTTAAACGGAATTTTCATTCATATAATACGTTTATTTAACGGTTTATTCTTATTCCTTATACCTTTAAAAAATGTTTACTGTGCTAAATTTTCTATGAATTTTTTAAAAATACTTAATCATTATTATTTTTATATCATTCTATTATCATTTTCTGTATTCCTAAGTGTGACGACTTTGGCGTTTCGTATACATTTGTTTTGATCATGCTGTGTCTTTATTTAGTGTGTCCGTGTTGCGTTAGTTTTGCTTTTGTAAATAATTAAGAATCACATTGAGCACAATTTCAGATTTTTGCATTGTGCTGGCCCAAAATCCCCTTGCATGCCGAAGCCACAGAAACTGGTGAACGCTGCTTCAACGGCCCTATGGATCAATTTGGTCCGATGTGTACTTTACTTTAGAGATTAATTTTGAACATACCTGGCACAGAAGATATAAGCGTTCTACACCTGCTACAACAGGTGCTATGGATAAAGGGTAATCTGCAATAAAGTGAATCCATCGTTTGGCAGGTCATGCCGTGATACCTGAATGTGTAGTCATTCAAACACACGGCATCTGCAAGTAAGGATAAAATTGCATTGATGATTTTTTTTCATTTTCATTTTTATAAAATGGCAAGCGGTGGAATATAAAACAGGCCTGTATAAGCTACAGATAAACATGTTATAAACTACAATGAACAGAAATCTAAAAATCTTTTTATAAAAACTGAAGACTTGGGAAAGCAATTTAAAATAAATAATGTAATAGGATAACAAAAATAAGCAAGTCTTTTTATTTAACAATAATAATAATAATCTAAATTGACCGGTGTTGCTTGTAAATATACAATATTTTTTATAACAGTAATAATAATTGGAAATTTAAAAATGTAGAAAAAATTTATTGACTAATTGGACAATCGAACCCAGGTCGCCCACATGGCAAACCGTTACGTTATTTACTTAGCTAGTGAAGACACATATCCGAAGTGAAATCGCAAAAGTATAATATGAGACAATAAGGTCACGTGTCTTTAAATGAACTAATATTATTGGTTGAACACACACACACACAGTCTTCGTCATATATAGGCCTATTGATAAGAAAGCTAAGTCGCGCAAGAAATGTTTATATTATTATTTATAATTTCATCCTCACTGATGCATAGTCTGTTTTGATTACTGCAACAGTTGCCTGTGGGATTTTCCCCAGAACCAGATGCAGAGACTACAAAGAGAGCAGCACACTGCAGCGCGCATTGTTTCGGCGGTGAGGAGGCAAGATCATATCTCCCCAACACTAACGGATCTCCGTTGGCTCCCGCTGATAAAGCGAATAAATCACCAATATTATTATGTCTCTTACGTACGGATGCATAGAAGGCACAGCTCCTTCCTTACTTCGAGAGCTTAAATCAAGGCATGAAACATCAAGGAAACTGCGCTCTTCATAACAGTCACTCATTAAAACTCCCAGTGTGGCTGGACACACAAAGAAGTACCTAGGATTGCGGTCATTTAAATATGTGGTGCCTTCTTAATGGAAAAGTTAACCTCAGACAATGAGAGAATCGGAGACAAGAGAGTCTTTTAAAAAAGATCTTAGAGACCTTTCTCTTTGGCTATTGGATGTGTGCCTTACATATGTAAATGCAATTCACACCAAGAGTGCACTGAAAATGCTAAATTTAATAGCGTGGTAAGAAGCGCTATAAAAAAATGGATATTATTATTATTATGTATGTATTATTACTAAATTGTATCTTTACCCATCTCTAATGTTCCTAGGCTTAGTGATTTCATTATTGGTGTTACACTTGGCAGTTGATAATATTCACTAATGATGATCTATGCAGATCTTGTATGAATGTATTCTATTTTATTATATACATATTTTGAGTCACTCACCAAGTATAAGTTATCTAATGATGGTTTTTTATTGATTAAAAAAATTGAAATTTCTATAGGTAAACGAATTACCTGTTAAAGCTGGAAAAGTTGTTCTAATACTTGTTCCAACAGATGTTCTAATACGTGTTCCAACAGATGTTCTAATACTTGATCCAATGGTTGTTCCAATGGTTGCTCTAGTAATTGTTCTAGCTGTTGTTGAAGTTGTTATTGGTGCAGGAGATGACGCGACAATAGCGGCACATGTTTTCTGGCAGTAGTGCCTTTGCATCTCATCATGACAATTAGCTGTTGCACAGTTTGCCGAAATATCTTTCAGTTGATTATCTACTCGTGACCAAAGTTTGGTAAAGAGATAAATGATGTAAGACTGTGTAGGATAATATAAATAATTGATAAATAGATAATGTATGAGAGAAGAATAATTTTGTATTAGCTCTGCAATGAACTCCATCTGTAATATAAAGATGGGACGAACAGAAGCAGCAGAACTCTGGTGGAAGTGTGGTGGAAGAATGGTGAAAGAGTGGTGGAAGAGTGGTGAAACAGTGGTGAAAGGGTGGCATAGGACAGGTGTCGGCAAACTTTTTCCAACAGTGTGCCAAAGTAGGATTTCTAATTCATTCAGCGTGCCATTAACCTTAACGTCACCCTATTCTTTTCTTGTAGAAGAGATTTGATTTATCTTTTTGGGAGTCTTCCGCGTGTCATTGAAAACAAATGCTCTGCGAGACCAAGTCTAGCACGCGTGCCGTAGGTTGCCAACACCTGGCATAGGAAATGAAAACATACATGATGGCGTGGCAAGAATGGGAACGGCTTCGCCTATAACAGAGAGCTAGTTCGCGGTTTGTGACTGACGTATGCATTGCTGGGAAAGAAGAGGAAGTAAATAAGATTGTATGACTAACATAAGAACGCTATTTTTCTAGAACTAGGGATAACATTTGGTCTAACAAAGGATAATTAATTCAAGATAATATAACATGATTAAATAGTATTATTACATTGTTGTAAGGAATACAATTATATGGAAATTTAGTGTAATTAAAATAGTACATAATTTAAGCATATTTGAGATTGTGAAGATTTTCAGTTTTACTTTAAGTTGCCTAATTTAATATGCAATGATGCATCAGTCATACAAAATATAAAGTTCTAATGGAGATTGGATTATTCTACCGACAATAATCTAAAAAGATTAGACAATTACTTTTGTTACTGAATCGTGTGATATAAGCAAGCAAGATGGCACTGAGATAAGCGACACTTTTAACTTTAGAATCAAAGCTACGACATTATAATTGTGGACACGAGTGCAATGGGGGTGGGGTGCACGATGGACGAGCAAAAGCGCGTTCGGCTTGCGTCCTGAACTTCCTAGGTTCGAGACGTGGTGGTGGCTAGTATTTGGTCATGTGTCTGGAGGGTGTCCCATAGTAGGGGCGAAGTAAAGGCGTCTGGGCATTGCGCTAGCCACACAATCTCCTATTTTGCCATGGCCAAAGAAACTGGCGAATACCGGCCCATGGGATAAAATTGTTCCGACGGGATACTTGACCTTACTTTACAGGATAGCACTGATCATGTTAAATGGAGATGCATGAAGTGTATAGTGAGACAGGCTACACAAATGGCCTATCCATTAATAAGTTAACAATAACTTAGCAGATTAATGAAGTTATGTTGTTAGACTTACACTTCGATGGAGACAACAGTTCTGTAGTGCATGCTCCTTGAATACATACCTAGAGGAATATTGCAAGGACGACATTAATACATTGTTAATCATAATATTAGTATTGACATTTTATACCAAATTTAATATATATGCCGTATTATTGTATTGTATATATTTATACAAGTGTGTACTGTATACATATTATATTTCGTATCCCATATCATGAATTATTACAATTTTGTAATTTCGATTACAAAATAACACTGCAGACATTATTTTTAGAGATCGAGTTTGTTACCTTCCTATGAAGACTGCAGGTGCCAAAATTAGTCTTGTGAGACATGAAATAGTGTAATGAAAATAAACATTCGCAAATACAATTTAGTCAATGTTAATATTTGGGCTAGCCTAACTTATTAAAAACATAATTCATCGGATAACTTAAGTTCTACGTAACACTTAACACTTAATCTTATCGGTTTATTCTGCTTGCTTTGAAAAATTCATTAATTTAAAAATGATTACTCAGGCAAGTAATTTTTCAAATTTCTCGACTATGTACCTTGTGAAGCCGCGGGCATGGAATGGGTTGCCTGAACAAACCTGGAAAACCAGTAACGTAACATCATTTAAAACATAAATAAAAATGCAAGACTAGACAGAGCGTCTGTAATGTATAATATAGGAAATCTTGTAGTTGTTTGTGTTTACCTTCCCAGATCCACATGTGGTGCCAGACAAAGCTGGTCTGCTGGTACAGAGAGAGAAGGAACCTGGGAGGTAGCAGTACAATCCCGAACAGATGTCAGAATAGCTTACATTCTGAAATGAATGAGAATAGATCAATAGTTTTACTGTATAATAATGAAAATATAACAAGTTGTTAGTTTGCCTCCACCTTTGGAGACATATTTCGTATAGTAGTTAGAGGTAATTTGGTTAAAGTTATATGTTACCTAATCAAGTTTTAATTTATTTGTTATGAGGTATATATATATATATATTATTGGATGCATAAAGAATAGAAAGATAATTTAACTATACACGTGTGGCGCTGTAAACAATTTAAAAACTCCATATTTGTTAAAATACTCTCTATATAGCTATTAAATTATTGTTAAATACATCGGTTTTAAACCCTTTTATGGAAAATTAAGGAACGTTAGTTATGTCTGTAGAACGTTTTGAAAGCTATTATCAAGATAATGAGTCTGAGGACTCGCTTACAATGATCAGCACTGAATAGATGTTCTGTGTGAGTGAATTATATCGTTTATGGACGTCCACGGTAATGGTAATACTTACTTACTTGTACACGGAATAACTCAGTATAAGCTTACTTTTAGATACACACTTAGAAGAATGTGTAGGTGCGAACTTTGAAGATACTTTGCCGCCTGCATTCGTTAAGACGGTCGAAACATTAAAATGTACAGTTTGAAGTCTGTTTTCTATGTACAGAATGCGTTGTCTAGAGTCAAAGATCGGTGCCATTAGAATGTTTATCTACTTCCAGATAGATTGTGTCAATGCACCTAAAATGTTACTAAGGAGGAGGCTTTTAATCACTATATGTGTAAGGTAAGTGTTGTTGGGTGTTGGGAGAGGGGATACAGTAATATAATGTATAAGCCTAGAGAACTATTGAGTACAATTAAAAATAATAAATACAATAAGCTAAAAATCTTTTCTATGTAAATTTGTGAAGACTGGGAAAAAAATACTAAGACATTTTTCGGTCTGTTAATGCTGTATTTTTTTTTATATTTATGCACTATTCTTTTACATGCATATTGTGTTAAAAACAAGCTCTATTACCGAACGAATACTACTTGTAAAATGAATTCGAATTGTATCAAAATACAATTCTTATTACTTTTAAACCAAACTTTTAAAAACTGAAGCATTTAAAATTCGTTTAAAAATAAAAAGAATGCATTTAATTTATGACAAAAATAATATCCACAATATATAAAAGCCATCAAGATAATTAAATTTGTTTTAATAGAGAGCTTGAGTCTTTTTTGTTGTTGTTGTTTTATAATCACCTTACACTGGAACGAATAATACCCAAAGCCGAGCTCACACTGCTTGTCTGGTGGAATCTCTTGACCCAGCAGACGTTGGCTAACATCCGGGAAGTCATCGATGACGTCTAGAGTGTTGGACAAGCACATCTGACCGGACCTAAAATAAAACGTAACAACAGCAACATTTAGCCGGACCAACAAACTTAATCAAATGTCATGAGATATAGTCACCGTATAGTAGGTAAATTAGAAGAGCTTTCCCACGAGATGGAGAATTATCGATGGAATATCATAGGTATCAGTGAACTGCGCTGGAAAGGTCTAGGTGAAACAACTACCGACAAAGGCAACAAGCTCTACTTCAGCGGAAGAGATGACAGGCATGAACATGGTGTTGGATTTCTGGTTCACAAAGACACTCTAGCCACTGTCTTGGGCTGCCACCCAGTCTCAAGCAGACTTATCACCATTCGTCTGAGAGCGGCCCCTTTCAACATCACCATCATCCAGACCTACACCCCAACAACAAACTATGACGACAACGAAGTCGAGGATTTCTATGAGCAACTCCAGGCTGTCTTTGATCAAGTGCCGAGGAGAGACATAGTCATAGTGCAAGGTGACTGGAATGCCAAAGTTGGACAAGATACATACCACAACTGGGGAGACACACATGGACCCAATTGCAACAACGAGACAAACGATAGAGGGCTGAGGCTTTTAGAGTTTGCCAGATACAACAATTTGATATTGGCAAACACGCTTGGCCACCACAAAAAATCCAGGCGATGGACCTGGCACAGTCCCAACGGGGAACATCACAACCAGATAGACTACATCATGGTAAAGAAACGCGTCAAATCCGGCATCAACATTGGTAAAACACGCACGTATCCAGGGGCAGACATAGGAAGCGACCATGATCTAGTGATGATGTCCTTCCAGCTTCACTTGAAGAGAATAACCAAAACAAAGTGTACCATGCCAAAGTTTGACCTGGACAAACTGCAAGACCCAGAGGTAGCAAAATTATTTTAAACCGCAGTGGGAGGAAAATTCGCACCACTGATCATTTTGGGAGCTGATGAGGTAGATGTTAACACATTGACCAACACCTTCAGCTCGGCAATGACAGATGTTGCTACTAAACTACTTGGCAAACACCGCCCAAAGAAAAAACCCTGGATCACGGCTGAACTTTTAGATATGTGTGATCGACGAAGAGAGCTGAAAAAGAAAAAGAACAACTGCTCTGACCTTTACAACCACATATCTAATGGAGACCCCTCAGTTCTAGCATGTCCACAGAATAGAGAAAGGGAAGAAATTATCCCCATTCTCCGAGATGAAGTTGAGGCAGCAGTGAAATCACTGAAGAAAGGGAAAGCAGCAGGAGTAGACAACATACCCGCAGAACTGATTCAAGCAGGAGGAGAAGCGACGATTGATGCCCTTACAATTATCTGTTACAAGATCTGGCAGAGTGGAAAGTGGCCTTCACCATGGACCCAGTCACTTATAATCCCTCTTCCCAAGAAAGGTAACCTTCAAGAGTGTCAAAACTACCGTACTATCAGCCTCATCAGCCATCCCAGCAAAGTCCTCTTGAAAATAATACTTAACAGGTTAAAACCTCAAGCCGAACAAATCATAGCCGAAGAACAAGCAGGTTTCAGGGCAGGGCGAAGTACCACCGAACAAATCTTTAACCTGAGACTAATATGTGAGAAATACCTACAGCACCAACAACACCTATACCATGTGTTCGTAGACTACAAGAAAGCGTTTGACAGAGTCTGGCATGAAGCGCTGTGGGCAACCATGAGAGCATATAACATCACCCCCAACACTATTGCAATCATTAAAAGTCTGTATGACAATGCTACCAGTGCAGTCCTCCACAACGATGTCACTGGCAAATGGTTCAAAACAACCATTGGCGTGCGTCAAGGGTGCCTACTCTCTCCGACACTCTTCAACATTTATCTGGAAAGGATCATGACCGATGCACTGGAAGACCATGTCGGGACAGTCAGCATCGGTGGGAGACAAGTCACCAATCTTCGCTTTGCAGATGACATAGATGGCTTAGCTGGCAGTGAAGATGAACTGAGGGAGTTAACAGCCAAACTGGAGATAACATCATTAGCGTATGGCATTGAAATAAACGCTGAAAAGACCAAAATTATGGCAAACATGGAGTTTGAATCCGAAATACAAGTGGGTGGTCAGAGGCTCGAGAAAGTCTCCTCCTTCAAATATCTGGGATCCATAATATCTGATGTAGGATCCAAGCCGGAAATCCTTGCAAGAATAGCCCAAACAACTGCTGCACTTTGCAAGCTAAAAAACATCTGGCGAAGCAAGACAATCTCACTTTACTCAAAGATTCGACTGATGCGCTCCCTGGCGATGGCAGTTTTTATGTACGGCTGTGAAACATGGACACTTACAGCAGATCTCCAGAAAAGAATCAGAGCCATGGAAATGAGATGCCTACGTAAAATTTTAAACATTTCCTACAAAGATCGAGTTACAAATGAGGCTGTCCGCGAGCGAATCACCTACGTCATCGGCCCTCATGAGGATCTACTCAGTGCCATTAAGTCCAGAAAACTCCGATGGTATGGGCATGTGGCAAGATCCGAAGGCCTGGCGAAAACCATCCTGCAGGGCACAGTGCGAGGTAGAAGAAAGAGAGGCAGACAGAAGAGACGATGGGAGGATGACATCAAGGAGTGGACCGGCTTGTGTCTTGCAGACTCCCAGAGCGCGGCGCAGGATCGAGACAAATGGCGCAAAATTATGCAACTGTCAAAAAATGGTGCCCCAACGACCCTCGCTCGGGTTATGGGATAGAAGAAGAAGAAGAAGATAGTAGGTAGACTTCTTGTTCGTTTGACAGACTGGTACAAAACTGAAAAAGATACATGGCAGAATTCTTCCTATATAAACTTGTTCTCGTATACTACTTTATGTGTTGATTTTAAAAAAATAAATGTTTGAACAATTACTGTGCAGTAATAAAGAAAATGTATAAAAATAAAATACATCCATCTTGGCCATAATGTAATATGTATAAGAATATTTTTGTATATCTATTTTACTTTCCCTTAAATTTCTTAGGCGTGATGTTTATATCCTTTTGTATGAGATCAAAGTGTCGTACACTTTACTTATCTCCCAAGGCGGTAAAATCGGCTGATATTCTGTCATTTTGGCTAGAGGGGACGATCAGGACATACATCCGTATTGGTCGGCTCTGTGTTCGAGATTTGCGAGAGTAGGGAGCTTGCTCAGTTCTCTCCATGGCATTATCTATCCATGTTCCGCCCTCGCTCTATACATATTAATCTGTCGCGAGTCGTCTAATCTTATGCATACTGAGCTTTCAATTGTCACAGGCTTATAGTGCAGGCTTATTTGACGTAGCATACAGGGGTATGGGATAAAGGGGTTTTGGCAGGTGTCTAAAAGGTATTTTGTCCAGATTGTCCAGATTGTGCTGTGATTCTAGATGATGTCAGACAATATTTTAAAAAAATATTAATAAATATTTTAAAAAAAATATTTATTTGTAAAATTTCTTGGGCTTGTTAACTTAGGCTGGCGTTGAAATTGGGAACTAGCTTAACACGGTCACTGAATACCACAGACTATTTCAAACGATAAGTAATTGTATTTACTGACTAATGATTAGAGCAGATAAATCAATCAAGTTCAAATAATAATAATAATAATATTTCAATAACACTGCCACCAAACATAATGTAAGCTCAGAGCGCAAAGTTAATAAATGGAATGCTATACATATTATATAGAAAACGTATATCTAATTCATACTTAAACTATGTCGCCAAGTCCCTAAGGCGCAACATTACCTCTTGTGATGTGATCAGTTAAAATACTGTTGTTGGATAAAAATTATAACAGTTTCTTTATTTGCAAATACCATTCCGTTATAGTTACTCTGTAAATCAGGCGCATTTTTGTTGGAGATGTTCAACATAGATGCTAGTTCTGTATAGCAACAATTAGTACATAAATACGGTGGCATTGTTTCGCCATTGATGCGACACAAAGCGTTCTCGTTTGCGACTTTTCAAGCCATGGCCAAAAAGTCCATGGAAAATGAAATAAAAAAACAAGTTTGGTATTTACGCGGTGTTAGCGAGTTCAGTGAGGTAGGATGTAATGTAGTCAACTGTGCATTTCGAGAATCTCCATGGGTTTTGCTTGGTCCTGATGGTAGGTTTCAAGTCCGTAGCTGCCATTAAGTAGCGGTCATACATTGAGCAAGAGTTATTGATGCCATCGTGTTGGGCGGACAGGCTACAGAAGTCAGAATGGAAATAAGAGTATAATGATTTCATGAAGAATAATGGATAATAACGGATAATGAAAACAATACGTTCTAAATCAGCTAGGCACAAGTCATACAAAATACTTTGTCTTTACACTTTATTAGTCTCACACAGTGTGTGGTTTCTTCCAAATTTTTGGTGGTATTGATTACTTTTTTATTATAAACGTTTTTTTAGGGACTTGTGTATTTATCGAATAAAAACTATATTTTATTAACATCTTATATTATTTATTGTCAGAAAAAAAAACTTTCTAATTTAGGCGCGGCCAATCTTAATACGACCAAATGTAAACTAATCATTGTTACGCGTGACACAATTCATTTAATGAAATAATTAGGATACAGAAATACAGAGCGGGTATACATATAATTAAAATGTCAAAGAGTCTTATGTCTCCTTCTTTTAACCTATCGCAAGAATTTTGCACACGAACGATTCGTCCGTCTGCAAATGCTTTCCTGCCACGCCTAGAATTAATTTTCTTCAGAACCCTTGCCTAGCTCCTCCCTATTGTAAGACTGTTTTAGACTAACTCTACAAATAAGCTTATTCGTTACTGTTAGTTTTATTGGATTTAAGTCGCCAGTTCCACATCTGTAATTGAAAAATTGTTTAATATTGCTTTAATATTGCTTGAATATTGCATCGAGTCTACTTGGAAAAAAAAGTTGTTATTTTGTCAACTGTTCAAGGCGATTATATTCTGTTATTCATCTCTGGATCTGTGTGACTACTGTACGGTGATCCCAAATCTATTTTATATGATTATTCGTTCTTTGGAAATATAAAAAAAAATTATTTAACTTACAAAATGAAGAGGAAAGCGTTTATAAAGCTCAATGTATCATTCGCTTTTCAGGATAATTGTAACTAACCCATGGCAAAACGCCGGGTAATTTAGCTAGTTAACTTATAATATTAACAAGGAAAATTAAATAAAAATAGTATTAACACAGATTGCAAGTAACAAGTAAGGACGTCCATAAAATAAAATAAAAATTTACTAATATCAACAAATAATAGAATTACTATAGAAAACGTGTGACTCTAACATCTCTATATATAAAAAGATCGTGTTTGTGTCCCCACGGATCCCCATTGGTCAATTTGAAAACACGTGTGTTTGTGTCACTGACCTATTTAGGCCTAGGCCTATATACTGTCTAATAATTTTTCACATCGGACATGTGTCTTCGCTAGCTCAGTAGTTAACGTAGCGGGCTGCTATGCGGGCGACCCGGGTTCGATTCTCCAGTTAGACAATAACTTTTTATCTACATTTTTTTTCAAACTTTTAAAATCAAAAGACATTTTAAATCTACGGGCAGTTTAGATTTTTGTTAAATAAAATTTTTTCCTATTTAGATTAAATTACTTTCCTAAAAGTCTTCAGTAAAAAAAAATAATAATTTAAATATTAGATTTATAGCTTTCTTTTATATGTAGTTCATAAAAATTCTATCTGCACCACCTTATAGCCTTCAAGTCCTTTTTTTTTCAGCCGGGCAACGCCGGGCAATGTAGCTTGTTTAACATTATTTCATTAACTATTGTATTTATCTTCAAATGTTTGCAGTTATTTTTTTAAGCCAAAAGAAAATATCATTTTTAAATTAAAATAATGTATGGATAACCTTGCTAATGAATATTAGAAATACAATGTGCAATGTTTAGCTCAATGGGCAGGTGCATTGCAAGCCTATCCCATGCATAAAGTCATATACTTCACAAGGCAACTGGCAATACTATGGCTTGCCAATTATTCTATTATTATTTTTTCTTCATATTTTCATGTTTAATTTGAGTTGAAGTAAGATAAGGTTTATTATGTAAAGTACGAATTATAATGGAAGTTTCCCTTGTTCAACAATCACTTTGTAAGAGAAATAACTAGTAAGCTTAAAGCACTTTTGGCCATTGTAATCCATTGGGAAGCAACAAATAGGTTTTAGTAAGTTTATAAGTACTTATATAGGTACTGTATTTCAAAATAAAAACTACAATAAACCATAAATTACAACACCATTATACACGATAACAACGTTAGAATAAAAATTTTCCTTTTAAGGACAATTTGTATAATAGGGCCAATGTGGCCAAAAAAATACCCTAAGAAATGTCAGGTATCCTACTGGGCTTGGATAACTCAGTGACACCCACAGAGAACGCGAAGAATACTCTAAGCCCTCTCACCAAGTGTTAAGCCCGTGACTATCATTATAGTACTTAGCGTGCTGCCAATTGACCACCGTGATTAACATTGTCAGACTAATCATTTATTTTTATTTTTAAAGTTTACTGTTTTTGTTCATCAGATCACTAACTTATTTTCGCTCACATATTCGAAACACAATAAAATTCTTTCCGTGAAATTATAAAACACACATCATCCTATAATAGGGAAATGTAGGCCTACCGGTAAAACCGCAGTCTAAGTTTTAACGACCAAGTGAAGAGCTTTTTATCAAAATTGAGTTAACAGTTGATTTTGATAGTAAATAGTGTATTCAGTATCAGAATGTTAATAAAAACATTTATACAAAATATCAAAGATAACTTTTAGTAATTATTTCAATATTTGCACTTAAATGTGTTGTTTTTTTTTCAGAGGAAAAATACAAATCTCGTAGCCATTTGAGATGTGTTTTTTTTCCGGCAACATAGTAAAGTGACGTCAGAGAAAGGATTTCGACTAGGAAAAATGAATATTGTCACGTGTTTTGAATCTTTTCCCAGTTCTTATTTTTAACAAAATGTTTAAATATAGATTTAGAACGTCGTGTTTTGTTTATTTATTTCCTTTCTCAAACGTCACTTCTTTTAAATATCGTCCCTTTGAGAAAAACCTCGTCAGTTGGTCTTTAAGGTTTCCGTAATCAACACTACTTACCTGTGTCCCAGCTCGTGAGCTGCGACAAAGATGGCAGAGTAGTCACCCATGTCTTCTATCAAAGTGGAACTCGTGCCGTCCGTTCGGCAAACTGACCGGATGTTGGCAACACCTGATAATAGACAAAAAACAACGAGGAGAACATTCGAATAACATAATAATATGATTTGTTTTCGAGTCAGGCTTCACGAGAGAGAATGTTACCATAAAGTAAACTTTCATACACAAGGATGATAACTTCATTTATTATTTACAAATATATAATCATGCAGTTTCCTGTTCTCTCCAAACCAATGTCAATTATTTTACAGTCCTAAGTTCGAGCGTTACTTAACCCTTACAGTCCCGGGCGCGTATATAGCGGAACTGTAGGCAGCATAGATAGAAGAAGGTCGGTACGGGAAGGGTTAAAAGACTAAGACAATATGTAACCTAATTATTCCTGAGAGCTTACAGCCTAGCTCCGTTTATTAACCAGCACATGTCACAGAGTGTGTAGTGTGTAACCCTTTCATGTCCCACTTATCTGAAAGGCCTATATCAAGATCTTTCCAACTAAAGGTCAAACACAACACCTTCTCCGGACATCATATTTCACAATAATTAGCTGGCGCAAGCTACTGTGATGTGGACGAAATACCTACTTGTCATGTTTTTGTTGTAAAAACTATTTCGCTCCCTTTTTACACCCCCACCCCACACCCACACACCAACTAGGCGTGTACATAAAGTGCCTTTGGTGCGCATTCAAGAAGCATAACCAGTATTCCTGAAAGCACGATATAGAAAAAAGAAATAGACATGGTGCGGGCAAATTAGTTTCTTTACTACTCACTTCCCCACCTTTTATTAAATAGAATCATAGACTGTAATAAGATGGACCGCTTGCTCTATTTTTAGAGCTTATATCAACTTTTTTTCCGTGCGCAACCAATAAGACTGTCTTAAATTACTTCTACGCTCCTCGTTGTTTCTTAAATGTTTCCGCTTTATAAAACTTTCGATTTTAATATTAATTTTTCATTGAGAAAATCGAAGCGATTCAATAAAACGGAAGTGCAAAGGAAACAACGAATCGGAAATTCCGAAAATCAGTGTTTCGAGTCATCATGTAGCAGAAATACTAAAGCAAGCGGTCCATGTATATTATAGTCTATGGAGTCATCATATAGCAGAAATACTAAAGCCAGCGGTCCATGTATATTATAATCTATGATAGAACGCCGTCCAGAACATCCTGGATGCTAAACCCTCCTCATAGGACATCATTTAGTTAGTTATTTCATTCCCATTTTAAAGAAATTCTTACAAACCTAATATGTCCATTGAAGCTATCCACAAATCATCGCTAAAATAAAATAAAAAATATATTAAAAAATTACAAAATATTAAGCCTGATTTGAAATGCATTGTTATTGTTATATTATCTTACATGTTACTGACGCTCATTCTCAAAGAATTTATTGCGTCCTACTAGTATCCATGGTTTGAGTATAGTCTTGCATTTTGTTGTTAAGTTACTGTGTTGTTTTTTGTGTGCTTTGTCCAGGCAATCCGTACCATGCTTGAATGCAACTCGGGAAGAAATAGTACTTAAATGGATGTGTTCTCTCATAAGGGATACGAAAAGTGTTTTTGCCCTTATGTTTATCCGAGCATTGCACCAGTTTGTTATTGTGCTGTATTTTTAAATTTGAGTTTAAGGCCTTATGTATTATTACTATTTTACTCTTACCATCAAATAATCTAACCTTTTTTCCTGGGTTGATGCAATTTGATAAATCATTATTATAACTTAAACATTGTTGGCGCCTTCAACAGTACCTTGTGAAGTTGATGTGTTCACAGTTATTTGTGCTGTATTTATTTGTGCTGTATTTATTTGTGCTGTATTTATTTGTGCTGTATTTATTTGTGCTGTATTTATTTGTGCTGTATTTATTTGTGCTGTATTTATTTGTGCTGTATTTATTTGTGCTGTATTTATTTGTGCTGTATTTATTTGTGCTGTATTTATTTGTGCTGTATTTATTTGTGCTGTATTTATTTGTTCTGTATTTATTTGTGCTGTATTTATTTGTGCTGTATTTATTTGTGCTGTATTTATTTGTGCTGTATTTATTTGTGCTGTAATTATATGTGCTGTATTTATTTGTGCTGTATTTATTTGTGCTGTAATTATATGTGCTGTATTTATTTGTGCTGTATTTATTTGTGCTGTATTTATTTGTGCTGTATTTATTTGTGCTGTATTTATTTGTGCTGTATTTATTTGTGCTGTATTTATTTGTGCTGTATTTATTTGGTCGTTAGGCTGAGTGTCGGTTATATATTTATTTAAAACAATTATTGGATATGAGAGAATGGCTGTCAACCGACATGTCGCGGGTTTAATCCCTGGCACCAACCAATCCCTGCCGTCCTGCAGGAGTTTTGGCCTAGTGGACGTAGTAATCTTCTATCTAGAAGAAACGTCTGTAAAAAGATATAAAAACGTCAAGGATCTTGCCTGAGCCAGTTAAAGGTAGATGTTTTCTATAAATCTTTTCTTTTCATGGACACAATAATTCTGCTAGGTTTACAAACATTTTAGACTTTAAGTAGAGACAAGTAACCTCTTCGGACAAATCGGAATCATATGGCCGGTGTAGCAGCGTTCGCAAGTTTTCATGTCAAACGAATACTAAGGGGAATGGGTTCAGCACATTGCCCAGCCGCCTTTACTTTTGCCTAAACTCATGTTAGATGCCCATCAAAGCAGAGAACACTCGGGGACACCCTCGTGGCCCGGAAACAAATCCTAGCCCTTCACTAAAATTTGAGCTCGAGACCCGAATGCTTGCAAACGCGCTACCGCTTGACCACCGTGTTTAACAAGGTCGTATAGATATTATATATATATATATATATTATATAAATCCATCAATTCGTATTTCGTTTTACGAACCCAACAAACAGCATAGCGTGGTCATAAGGGAAGACGAGATCCTTTCCTTTAGTGGAGTTGAGAAATGTGGTGAAGTCTTGGCGAACCGCTTCAGAATCAACATAATCGGTTGTCTTGCAGAATATCCCATAAAAATAATAGCAACTCTTTAAATACGTTAGTGAGAAGTCGGTGGTTCTCTGTAAAATAAAAAGCAATGACGTTATTCTCTGAATATAATAGCGCTGCATTGAGGATTAAAGAACATTAAAATTTACATAAATTAATGTGTGTCTCGGCATATGGAAAACAGGCAGACATATAAAGACATTAAGAGGACCTAAGCTTTGACAACATTTTTTCGTATCTCAAAATGTGCTAGAGGTGCCTCGACGCTGTAGGAGCGAGCCGCAAATGTTTTTCTTTTTACGCTTGATCCTTGAGCTGTACATTGATTTTGTTTAAACGCAGTCTTCTTTTTTTCTGATATGTGTAGCTCGAACATGGATCTCTTGTACAACGGAGATTGACCATGAAGAACTTTTTTAATATCGCCAACTTGCGCCCCACTCATAAAGAGCTTGTACAGGCCAGAATGTAGAGTAATTGAAACTTTATATCGGTCAATGAGACAACAAAAAACATAACAAATTCATACATTTATTTGTTATAGATTAGAATTAATATTAAAGTTGTATTAATATAAATGTAAACAACACTATAAAATGACTGTTAACATATTGATGAAAGATAAAGTCCCATTTAGTTGTAAATGTAAACAAAATTTTAATTCTTTCTAATTTGCTAAGTTTTAGATAATATTATGTAATTGAATTCAGGGCCGGCGGAAGGCGGGTACAATGCGTGACTATCACGCAGGCGCTAAGCGGCTAAGGCTCGGGAAGGCGGCAAAATTTCCCGCTGCTTTTGTTCATTTTCACATTTTAGTCTGATAAATCTCAGGAGAAAGTTCATTCAGCTTCAGTCTTTCAAATGCTATTGTTATTGTTTATATTTTTGCTCAATTCTGCTAAGTACTGAAATTTTTTCTTAATAATAATACTACAATAATAATAGAATTAAAAGTGATATATATATAGTGGCTACAGAGTTACAGACTTCTGACTACAATATACAGAGTTACAGACTTCTGACTACAATATACAGAGTTACAGACTTCTGACTACAGAATATTGTTCGCGCTAAGGCGCAAAAATCGCAGGAAGCGGAAATATTTTATTAATATTTTATATATGTAGTGAGATTATATACATATTCAGGGCTGGATTTACCTATAGCCGCTAATAAGGCTATAGCCTAGGGCGGCAAATTTTGGGAGGGCGGCAAATTTCAGTTTAGTCAATCTTTTAATATACGGAGGGCTTAAGAGTATATGATCATTCGTTTCGACATTAATACCAGAAGTCGTGAGTCGTCAGCAACCTGTGTTTCCCGTTATCAGAATGTCACGGTGCGATAATTCCTTCTATTTAACACTTTTCTGGCTCGTGATGTAACTTCATCACTACTTAATTTTTTTATTTACTCATAAACATGTTGTTTCTCCAAGATTATAATTAGAAGTAATCCTAATATTAATAAAGTGGTCAAGCCGCCGAAAAGCACACTTTTTTAGAACATAGACATCTTGTATAATAAATATATTAAAATTTATGGGGCGGCAAAAAGTTCATAAATCTAGGAAGCTGCAAAATTGTAAACCCTGCCCTGTAAATATTATTATATGTTTTATAATTATATATATAATAACTTTATAGCAATTAATGGAAAAAGGAAAACCTTCTGGCTGGGAATATAAACAAAAATGCCAGCAAAAAGAGCAAACGAAAAAAAAATCAGAAATCATTTGAAAATTATTTGTTCAAGCCTCATTGTCAGCAATCGTCCAATAAAAATGTTCAAAACATTGAATTGAATTCTGAAAGTTTCATCTAAACGATTAATTCGGTTGTACCAGAATCTGAAAGCGTTTTGCAGTTAAATGCTCGCACTAGATGTATTAGAAAAACAACAACATGGAAAGTAAGATATCTATGTAGCAAACAGAAACCTTTGTAAAATCTCATTTTATTCAATATATTAACCAAAAAGTATGATTTAGTTCTTACATCTTAGAATAGCTTCAATATTTCACACTCTAAACATGAAAGCAGAAAAACAACTACATTTTATTAATTTAAAAAAACTACTCTATTTTAAATAGAGCGTTCTTAGTGGGCGTAGCTTAGGTTTTTAGTGACGTATTTGTGTAAATAAAGAACCCACTTGAGGTACAAATGTAATGTGGTGAAAGTGAAGTACTTCTTTATCATGCAAAATTCACATCTGAATATTGGCTATTCTACTCAAAAATAAGGAGGTAAATAGTAGTACTGTAGATTAATTGATTAATGTGATTAGGCTAGGGCCGGCTAGACCTATTTACACTTTCAATTTCACTTTATGGGCCTACATTTTTAATGTTTCGTAAGCTAGGCTAATGGGCTAATGGCTAAGTAGGGCAGCTACGATGCCAAGTGATAGTGTTGGTGAATATCTAGTCTAGTCAAGTCACTAATAGGCTCACGTCGTCTATGATCTATGTCTATGATAATAATAAAATAGCCTATTTTATTTAACATACATAATACAGCTTAAATCTTAATAAGACTTAAAACACAACACATCATTTAAAAAAAGCTCGAGCCTATATGAAACTTTATTAATACAGCGGCCATTATTACTTGTACACCATTACATAAAGTAAACACAAATCACGTGCTTTTTGTCACGTGATTGCAAACGCCCTATTGGCAACTAAGCATGCGTCTAGCTCCTGTGTCATAAGTAGGACCTTTTTAAACCTTTTTCATTGCTACTTTCCCCACTTGCTGGACGCTTGTTTAACACCTGATAAAACAAATCAATTTTTAAAAATGATTTCATTTGTTATAATTGATAAATAAATGATGAAATTACACACTTCATGTGGATTTATATAATTTTTTTAATCAAATTTCATAAATGCGTACTTACTTTTGAGCACGTTTATTTTTTTCATCAGTTTTTACAAGTTGAAAGTTCAAGGTCATGTCTTATTAAAAGGAAATATTTGTTCGCAAAGCAAAGTTATAGTTAAAGTCTGACTATCGTACAATGCAAACAACTATTTTTGTTTGTATTATGCATATAAGTATTTTATAGGAATTGTTTTTTATGAAGTGTCCCATAAGTCTAACGCTAGCAGAAAATGAACTTTCACTGAATTTTTAAAATAGGCGGCAACATAAAATTTTCACGCACCCTCAAAATGTGTAGCGCCGGGCCTGATTGAATTGTATGCAATACAAATAAAGCATCGCAATACTCAAAATAAATCCGAAAGATGGTCTAAGCTGCAACAAAACAACCTTAAAGATTGACGCTTCAAACTATCCCGCCAATTTCAACACATCATCTTCATACTAAGTACTGGGCACAACAATCTAAATCAACCCATTGTTCCGCAAACTACTAATTGGAACAAGTGAAATGTGACCCTGCGAAACAGCTCCCGAATATGCGAAACATGTCCTTCAGACCTGCCCCCTGTACCACTTTACCCGGTCAGTCGTACGGCCCCAGAAAGCTACCTTCAATGACAAACTGTAGGATGGACTGGAGCAACTGACAGCTACAGCGCAGTTCATTGCAACTATTGGACTTGTCTGAATCCTTCAAATCATAACTTTTGAGAACGAAGAAGAAGAATGCAACACACACATATTTACATTAAATCCCATAAAAACAGGCCAGGCTTGTGTGTATTCTATAGAATCAATAGTGATAAATTGGGAGATTTTTTAGGTATCCGACATCATCTTCCAGCTTCCCTTGACTACTTGGTACCAACGACAAAATGTTATAAATTAACTGCATGCCGGTATAATATAAAATCGGGCTTTTGGCTTACCTTAAAGATTACAATTTTTGTCAAGCGTACCCGCAGTTGGAATTTCGTGGATTGAAAGTTTTGATAGATCAGGTCAATCTGCAAGCAGGAAAATGTTTTAAAAATCGTGTAGTTTTTTTTATGAAGGTGGGAGAAGAAAGAACAAGGCGATTAAACAGAACAAAACAACTCTTTTTATGCACACAAATTATTATTTTTAGCGGAGTGACTTTTTGAGGAGTTCATGCGTATCTTATTCTTATTTTCTTTACAGATATTCTTTACAGAGAATCTCTGCATCCTAGACTTACACTGGACAGTGATCTTGGTTTTGCTGAAGGAAAATGTGTTGTTAATTGAAAATGAAAAGTTGTTCTTTCCGTGTCTTTCTAAGCATTATACTACTTATTTTATGATATTTATTTATATTTCCGTGTCTTTCTAAGTATTATACTACTTATTTTATGATATTTATTTATATTTCCGTGTCTTTCTAAGTATTATACTACTTATTTTATGATATTTATTTATATTTCCGTGTCTTTCTAAGTATTATACTACTTATTTTATGATATTTATTAGTAACAATTTTATGCCTTTAGTTTATTTAGCCCTTGGCCCTTGGCCCTTTTTTGCGGTAATTTGTTTTTGTTTAATGAATTATCTTTTGGTGCTGCACTTTCCAGTTGGGAAAGTAGCCTAATAAAAGTAAAAAGTGTCTCGTCAGACCGAATTGATCCATAGGGCCGGTGAATCAGCGTTCACAAGTTTCTGTGGCCACGGCATACTAAGTGATTGTGTGGCCATCACTATGCACAGCCGCCTATACTTTAACCCAACTAAGGTCAGGTACCCATTAGAGCTGGGTAGACTCAGGGACAGCCTCAATCCTGGGAAAAAATCCTAGCCTGCACCAGGATTCGAACCCAGGACCCTTGGATCGCCAGTCGAACGCGCTGCCGCTTGGCTACCATGCCCCATAAGTAGCCTGTGTAATTCTAATGAAAATTACATATCTTTTCTTTTTGTCCTTTTTTAAATATTTTTAGTTGACATATATTATTTCGTACATATTTTGCATGTCTTAGTATTGTTCAAACTAGGGTCACCCAGGTAGCATTTCAGCCCTATTCTCTTTTGATATTTTAAAAAAATGTGTTCTCGTTAGACTAAAACCTTTATTTCAATTGAGAGAGGCACCTTTTTATTTCAAACCACGCCAATACAAAAACGATTCTTATTAAAAACTCAACGGCAATAAAAAAAAAATCTTGACTATAAGGACAGGCCATAACAGGCATAACATGTTTCGAAATCTACAAATTGGAGCAATTGAAAGGTCCCCCCCCCCCACTCTGAACAGCTCCCAAAAATGCCGAAAATGTACTTCAGTCCTTCCCTCTGTACCACTCAATCCGCACAGCAATATGGCTCCAGGAATCTTCCATTAATAACAAAATATGTTGTGCACTGAAGGAACTCACAAGTTTTAGAATTTTATGTAAATCCTCCAATATAACTTGAGAAGAATAATTCCAGTCTCGAACATGAATGATGTCATATGTATTGCCTTATCTATTCGGCTAAGAATTGGGACGAGAATTAAACTCATGATCTTTTCACTTCTTAGCACTTTTTTTTCAATTCAAACATTTCCCGTTTTCATTGCCTAAACTTCAAGCTCGGTATTTAGCTTAATGGGGTACTAAAAATGAAAAACATTAAACAAACAAAGAAATGTAACAAATGCACACAGCATTACTCCAGTATATATAAAGGTGTTGTTGTAGATATTGCCTTTACCAAGATATTAATTATATTAATTGGTTGGTTGATTTGATAATTATATTAAGACAATTACATTTTGTTATATCAATTATTTAGTATCAGTTATTAAATATTATATATATGTCAGTGCACTAAATAATATTAAAAATATAACTTCTATAAAAAAGATTTATTTTTTTGTTAAAAAGGTGAAGGTCGTCTTCTGCTAATTTTTGTAAGAGACGAGTTTTTGTGTAGCCCCAAAGAGGGTACTGATTTAATATCTCCATTGTAAAGTTGTTTAATTAAAGTACATCATATGTGCCTACAATTCCTATATATATATATATTATTCATGGAGGAATATTTCTATATCTGTGTCTTACGTTTTGAATAAAGTTTTAAGTAAGTAAAGAATACATTGTTTTTTGATCACTATCAAGTTGTAGGCTGAATCTGAATCAGTGAATGAAACGAAATGGTGACAAGTTGGATTTGAATTATAATTACAGCCTAATTAAATAAATGTTTAGATGCCCATACCACGCTACAATAAAAAGAACAATATATATAATGGGCACTAACAGTTGTATTCTCTTACCCCAGTAAATATAAAGGCGTAGTATTCTCTTACCCTATTGTATATAAAGGCGTACTATTCTCTTACCCCAGTAAATATAAAGGCGTAGTATTATCTTACCCCAGTAAATATAAAGGCGTAGTGTTCTCTTACCCCGGTAAATATAAAGGCGTAGTATTCTCTTACCCCAGTAAATATAAAGGTAGTATTCTCTTACCCCAGTAAATATAATGGCGTAGTATTCTCTTAACCCAGTAAATATAAAGGCGTAGTATTCTCTTACCCCAGTAAATATAAAGGCGTAGTAGTCTCTTACCCCAGTAAATATAAAGGCGTAGTATTCTCTTACCCCAGGAAATATAAAGGCGTAGTATTCTCTTACCCGAGTAAATAAAAAGGCGTAGTATTCTCTTACCCCAGTAAATATAAAGGCGTAGTATTCTCTTACCCCAGTAAATATAAAGGCGTAGTATTCTCTTACCCCAGTAAATATATAGGCGTAGTATTCTCGAATCTTCTTTAAAGCAACAGCGGAGTTGTAAGAAGCTTCCCTGAGAAAACGGCTGTAGCAAGTGCTGTCCAGGAAGGCTGTGACGTCGATGTAGTAGGTCGAGAACGCCTGGCGTCTTCGTCGCTTGAACTTTGACCCGAAAGGAAAGTTGCTCTCCATATTTGCAGGTATAGAAGAATGGTACTCGGGTGCTAATGTTGGCAAAAAAAATAAATTTTTAAACAAAATTAAAAAAGATATATAATGTTTTAAGCATAGTTTCCGTTATTCAAATAGTGCGCATAGTGTTAAATGTATCTTAAGAAAAAGGGGCAATGTCGCCTTCCGGCAGTGCGTTCACTTGGAGAACCGAAGGTCTTCAGTTCGAATTGTGCTGACCACACAATATTTTAACAAGGGTTTTATTACTTAAGCAACTGAAGTTATCAACTTAAGAGAATAGAAAAAAAAATAGACAAACTTTATCGATATACTTAAATATTAGTTAAGAAAAGCAATTATGAACATTATATTATGTACAAATCTTGTATAACAAACAGTAAAAGAGTTTAACTATTGTGTTATTTGTTCAACCAAATTTCGCTACTTACGAAGTATTTCAAAATCTGACATTGTGATTGGTGGAGCTATAACTTGTTTAATTTCATATCTTTCATGCGATTGGCCGTTATTTTGAGATGCTTCCCTTTTGGATCTATGTATTGGTTGAATTGAATATGTTGAATTTCGTAGTTTGAATTGTCCTCTCTTAGAAAACATTTTCATTTCTATTTATTAGTTAAAGTAATAATTACATTCATACAACATTATATTCTATCAATTATATTTTGTGTTTCATCTAGCGTTTAATCTAATTATTTTTTTCCAGTCTAACCGCGTGTATGCACATCTGTCTACCAAAAATCTTTTTATTCATGTAAAGTATATTGCTATATTTATATTCATTATCTTATTGAAACCCCCTTACCGTGATAATGAACTCGTCCAACTGTCCCTCATCTCCATCGGTTCTATACAACTGGAGAACTGCTTCCTTTTTGGTATCTTGGTAAAAAGCCACATTCTTAAAACGAGTGAAGAAAAAAAGTAAGATATTATCACATAAACATAATACAATAACACTGACATGATTATGTTGGAGTCTAGAAGATATTTTTTTTAAAGTTCATTTCACCATTGATTTAGCCTTTTAATTTACCAACTAGATTTATGTGTGTAATATCAAGCAATCATGCAGTATAAAAGATTCGATGGTGAATCTTATCAGACTTGCGATATGTTGGGGAGGGGGCAGAATGAATGGAGTCACTTGGAACCACGTATGCATTTTGCCTGATTTCCTGTAAGCATTTACCCGTCCTATTAGCAAATCTCAAATACATTGACTTTCCAAACAATTTTGGCTAACAGGGTTTCCTTCGTCTAGCAAGTCGAACAGAAGGTGATTTTTTGTGGCAGCACCGATTTTCAACATATCGCATATCGGCACAAAAGTTAAACGTATAAAGTGGAAACGTTCTCCAAAAGACTTTTGTTTTTATATCAACTATATTGCTTTATTCTTAAATTATAATTTTTTAACGTTTTACTAATGAGTTAAAGTTATAAACTGGAGCGCTGTATTAAAAAATGCAGAGTGATGTCCCTTTCAAATTAATTGCTTAACGCCAAATATTGTCGGGTTTTCCCAATATTATTCACGTTACATTATGTCTATTAATGCGACAAAATTTTGGTTTAGAGAGTTTGTATGTTATATTTGTCTTAAACTATCATATGACGTAATGTCTATTGCAAAAAATTGATAGTATTATTGGTAGTTTGATATTTTAAATAAGACGTCAGAACTTTGACAAGCAACAATTTATTTGCATTTTTCAGGGCCAGGCGACAGTAAACAATGAAAATGAACAAAATTTAAATACCGAAAGAAATGTTCACGCTACAGTAGTTATTTTAATAATATTGTTTCTTTTTTTTTCTCTCTCTTTAAAAAAAAACAAGTTGTAATCATTCATTTCTCCGTCAATTTGTCGGGCATAACTGCTAGTTAAATTATAATGTATTACCTCGTTACCGTCACCACTTTCTTTCTTTATCATCTGTCCGCCTTTATGAGTTTCAATACTGTATATCGTTAACTTATCGTAATCAACACGAACAAGTTGTAGCTCTGTGGATGATTGTGTGGCTGTCTTAAATGTCACATTTATGTCATTGGGCAGTCCCTGGTCAGTTGGGTCGTTAGATGTGATGTTGACTTCAACTGTGGAAGAGAATCGTATCATTTAGACCTATCATTTGAATTCATTTTAGCCTATAATGAATATTAGCTTAATATAACATGGAAATATGACAAAGTAACAATAATTATATTGATAAAAAGGTCTAGATCAAGGGGCGGCAACCTACGGTACGAGTGCCAGACTTGGCACGCATATCGATTTTCAATGGCACATGGAAGACACTTAAATTTATTAATCGCTGCCGCAACGCAATCAGTTTATTCAGTTACCTTTTACCTAGCTAGGTTTAGCCACATGGCTTTGGCAGGCTGTTTGTTTATTTACCTTACATTAGCTAGTTTTAGCCACATGACCTCAACAAGCTCATTGGCTACATAGACTCGGAAGACGATTATATTTAGGCTCCTGTGATTTGGTCAGCCCTGCAGATGTGGCTGTGTTTGTGGAGACCTATCCTTGAGAGACAGGCTCTGTCGCCGATCTGGCACTTGAAAACGGGACCGTTGGAGTTTGTCAGGGGTAGCCTATGTTTTTTACTTTTCTTTGCTACTATTTTAGCCTCCGCGATTAGAGCGAAGTTTGCCCTCTGCAGCATGTGTACCTCGGCAAGCTGTTTGTCCATTTACCTTACATTAGCTAGGTTTAGCAACATGGCCTCGGCAGGCGGTTTATTCATTTACCTTAAATTAGATAGGTTTATCCACATGGCCATTCTAGACTTATTAAAAAATATATATATTATTCTAAATGTGAGGCGTTTTAAAAGTATTAAAATTATTTTTAAATGATTTATCAAATAAAGAAAGTATACTCTGTCAGTGTCGAGAAATACCAGCTTCTGCAAGATCAATGAGAGGCGCCGTTCTGATGTGGCTGACTATTTAACACTTAAAAGACAGAATCGACTCATTTTTTTATCTTTAAAGGCGCTAACGATGAATGCGTTGACGTCACTGACTTTGTACGTCTAGCTTTGGGCCGCATATGAAATTTTATACAGCAAGTCGGGCCACGAAGTGTGAAAAATTATTTGCATTAATTAAAGCAAAGAATTTTTAAAAAGGCCGTTAGAATCTCTTTGGGGGCCACACTAAAAGGCTTTGCGGGCCGTATTTTGGCCCTCGGGCCGCCTGTTTCACTTCCTTGGTCTAGCACATCGTAGCAGGATTTAATGCACAGAATGGTGCTTGTTGTAAGGTCTTATTGTGCATTTAAAGCAGAGGACATTCCTATACATTTCCCAAAAGAGATAGAAATGGATTGGCCACATTCTCAGAAAACCGGCATATATACAGTGTAACTCGGCAAGCGCTCACTTGGTAACCCCAAGGCAAAATGAAAACAGGTCGGCCGAGAAACACCTATAGGCGCGAAACTGACTTTAAAAAGTTAGGGCTTAGCTCAGGTCAGATAGAGAAATAGGTCCAGGATCGGGCTACCAGGACGGACTCTTTTTGGCGGCCTCTGTCCCAGGTGGGGTGAAAGGCGTAAGTAAGTAACATTCTCATTGCTTTCATAGTGTAGCCTAGTTCCTAATTCATAACATAACAAGAAAAAACTGATGGTGTTGCTGCAATAATTCTCAAAAAGAAAGGATTTGCCCAAACAGACTCCCTGATGTTGAAGGTCATCTGTTTTACTTGAATTTTGTTATACATCCAGAAAATGTTTATGCAAAGATCTCGTTATTTTGTTACTAGATTCACTAGATAGATTCACGGGAAATACAAAGATTCTTCTACAAGATATATGGACTAAGAAGATTCGCTGATGTGTTTAAGTGCTCACTGACTATGTTAAGGTTAAGTCTTGGATACATATTATATCTTGTCTGGAAGCAATTAATTAATACCAAAATTAGACATTTTTCTGAAAGTGAATGATGAATGCTAATGTATGAAGCCGGTATTTTGTACCAACTAAAGGATACATTTAAATTATTTAAGCTTCTTTTTCTTCTCTAAATTACTGTGGAGACCCCGTTAGGACCGAGGAAAGAGTCCACAATTTAACGACACATACAATAAAAAACATCACAAGCAACAATTATAAACAGATGACAGAGTGTTACTTTATGTTTTTAGTCCAGCCCTTCAGTGAAAATTTGAAAGCCGGCACAGTAGGGTCAGTGATGGAGGCCTGGTCCAGTGTGTTCCACGGGTCTAATGGCTGACGGGAAAAAATAATATTTGTAGACGTCGGTGCGTGCGTGTTTGGGCTGATGACCTCGGGTAGAGCGGGACACCTGTTGGATGCAACCTGGCAGTGTGGATATTTCCACGTCGCGGTTTATGATCTTGTACATAGTGGTAACCTTATTTACAGCTCTGCGGTGTTGTAGGGGCTCGAGTTGGTGTTTGGCCACCAAAGCAGAGGCGCTTGTTTTAAGGCCGTAGTCCTGTAAGATACGACGTGCCGCTCAACGTTGGGTCATCTCCAACTTAGATATCAGATGTTGTTGAAGGCAAGGAGACACGGTATTTGAATTGTTAGGCTATTGGAAAGGATTTGCGTAAAATAGGCCGTATTTTGCCGTGATATCAACTGATATCAACTGTAAAACAGTAAAGTACTTCCCATGTGTTCAGGCTTGGAGCGTTATTGACGATTTAGAAATGCAGCAAGATAAATTCAAAACATTAAATTCTTCTTGCTCATTAAAATGATTAGATCTCTGCTTAGTAGAGTTATCTGTTATTCTCAACTGCTAGACATTCCTCCTTGGAGCATTCATTAAGTTGAAGAAAGTTGCGTTTGATCTACATTCAGCTATTGGTTCCATTTTACACTTGTAAACAAATTGAATCGCACATTTAAGTAGCCTAGTTCTAAGCCCACAAAGAAGTAGCCTAGCTTAGAAGCCAGTGTGAAACTTAAAGTGGCAAAATTTGTGTTCCGATATTGAACAATTAGCGTATAATTTGTAAGGGCAAGGATCATATTAATTGATAAAGACTAATTAAATTCGAACACATTTTTAATTTAGGTTAAATACAAATATTTCAAGATGAAATTTATTTGTTTAATTAATCTATTAAATAGGATATGCCCACGGGTATGATGTAACATTAATGTAATGATGATGAAATCAGGTTGACTTTTAAATTGTTGGCACTAAGTTCATTAGAAAACCTACTTTAGCCCACTATTGTAGAAGGTAGCCGACCTTCTAGGGTGCCAGTTTAACAACAACGTTAAAGTAAAAGTAAAGTACCCGTCGGACCAATTTGATCCATAGGTCCGGTTCACCAGTTTCTGTGTCTGCAAAAATATGGGCTTTATTACTACTGATCCATTACTTACCAGGAATAGAAGCAGCTACACCAGGTGGACTAAGCATCTTCGGGACAACGAACACAAAATATATCCACTGAATGGAGAACATTTTCGTATTCTTCTTAGCAGTTTTCGCAAATAAAATATTTGATACTTTTATGGTAGCCTAACTATCTTCAGAGCTCTTCTACGTCGAAAAAACTTCTAAGAAAAAACTCGTTGCACTTAACTTTTTGTTGTTGCGGCAAAGGTTAAAATAAACCTTTTATAAAGACAAATTATTGGTTCAAACAAGGTTAAAATAAACCTTTTATAAAGACAAATTATTGATTCAAACAAATCACATCAAAGAAATATCTTTAATACAGTTTAAACAGAATAAGTAACTATCGCCCGTGTACTGGTCGACATGTCAATAGACTAAATCTAATCATTCAACTCTTTGGATATCTTTTGGACCAAGAGATTACGTCATCATTACGTGGCTATTTATATTACGTATAAAAGGGGATTTTTTTTTCCATGGTTTTTCTTCAACCCATATCCGCCAACGCAAAGTATAAGGCCAGAGCGATACAGGGATAAGGCTGGAAAGTTAGTGAACCTGAAACTGAGCCGATCCTTAAAAAAAAAATGATTATCTCGAGTACCCTGTAAGCCAGGTCATAAAAAAAAACAACTTCATTTGGACTGTTTACACACCTCGCAGAACAGGATTTTAAAAAAATACTGCTAAACTGTATTGCTGCTAAATTGTAAAGAAATTAGTCTATAGTCAATTGAATTTTTATTTCAGCAAGTTGTTATTGGGTCCGTTTAGTTTCTTCTTCTTTCATATTATTGTGGAGACCCCGTTAGGACCGAGGAAAGAGTCCACAATTCAACTACTTATACAATTTTAAAACATCACAAACAAGAATTGCAAACAGATGACGGAGTTTCACTTGAGGTATTTAGACCAGCCCTTCAGTGAAGAATTTACATTACAGTTGACAATATTTTTAGTATAGAACAATACTATAAGCTAACTTTTGTGATAAATAAGTCAAAAGAACATAATAATGCCCAAATTAATGAAAATTAATGCCATTGTTTCGTTATTTTATAGAAAGATAATTAATGTAATATTAACACACACCCGTAACGGAAATGTTATCAATGAAATAGTAAGTAATGTATCCATTCAAACCTGATTGGTCCAAGGGGTCGTTAAAGCAGCGTTTACCAGTTTCCGTAGCCGCGAAACACTAGGGGATTGTGTGGCCAGAACAATGACCACCCGGCATTATGTAATGCATTATTTAATGCACTATGTAATGTATTATGTAATGTATTAGGTAATGTATTATGTAATGTATTATGTAATGTATTATGTAATGTATTATGTAATTTATTATGTAATGTATTATATAATGTATTATGTGATGTATAATGTGATGTATTATGTGATGTATTATGTTATGTATTATGTAATGTATTATGTCATATATTATGTAATGTATTATGTCATGTATTATGTCATGTATTCTGTAATGTACTATGTCATGTATTCTGTAATGTATTATGTGATGTATTATGTGATGTATTATGTGATGTATTATGTAATGTATTATGGCATGTATTATGTAATGTATTCTGTAATGTACTATGTCATGTATTCTGTAATGTACTATGTAATGTATTATGTAATGTATTATGTGATGTATTATGTGATGTATTATGTGATGTATTATGTAATGTATTATGGCATGTATTATGTAATGTATTATGTAATGTATTATGTGATGTATTATGCGATGTATCATGCAATGTATTATGTAATGTATTATGTAATGTATTATGTAATGTATTGTCTAATGTATTATGCGGTCTGTTTTTGGTCAAGCTTTGGGTTGTAAAGTACGCGTAAGTTTGGTTTTTCATAGCAAGACATTCTAACGTTTTTTTATAAAGGGATTGAGGGAGTGAAATATATTGTCGCTATGTACATTTTTTTTTTTGTACTTTTCAATTAAAGGTTAAAGGGTTTATATTTTCTAAGGGTTGCGAGTTACTGATTTGATAACGAGTTTATGAAATATCCGGGTTATTGTTGTGAGGAGGTTCAGTAGAATTCAGTTCGATCTTATCGTCCATGTTGCCGCACCTGGTCTGATGATTAGAAACATATGTATAAGGGGAAGGGGGTAAGGAGAACAGTGATCCTGAAATTCTATAGTCCAGTTTTTAGAGGTTTCTTTTTTTTTTTTGTTCAAAATATGTTGACCTTGGTACAATTTATCTACATGTTTAATGAGTTTTAATGTAATTTTAGCTGCTCAAAGATAATTTAGACCCCAATGAGAGTGAGAAATGTTCCATCTATAACTGAATTAACCGATTAAACTATACAAGAATATATTTATGACATCAATATTATGTTACGTGATAAGAATCCTAAGAGACGCAGTGGCCTGATGGCAAAACGCACTCATTATCTCTTGCGGTGTTAAAATCCGGTTCGGGGTACACATCTTTGTAGCTATACAGCCTTTCATAACCAATTTGTTGCCTTAGAACGTCGAGATAACCGATGATTGAGATGAACGAAAACCAATATGGTGGCAAATCATGTGCGTTAATAAATGATAATGTACATGCACGTGTTTTTGGAGGTTTCCCTAACTACATGTATTAATGCTCTATTCATCTAATGTCAAGAAAAAAATTACCTTTAGAAACGCCTCAACGGCAACACTCCTTCTCTCCCCCCCCCCCAACTCCCCACCAACAAACACATTCCTTTGTCAGTCCTTTTCAGACTAATGTTATTTATTTCCTGTTTTACATTTGAAGTATGGATATTTCAAAACACTTGGTTCTTTACCTAAATCACCTGTAACAGGTAGTGGAATTAACTATGCCAAGTCGGTAAACAATGCTAAATAAAATAATATTTATTAGATTAATCAGTCGGTAATATAGTTAATACATTTTTTTTTTGGTTCTTACATTGTAGTTTGTGTTTTGTAATACAATATTAAAAAACCATTTGTATTCAAGCACAATAAACGAAACAGCAAGTCGTATTGTTTTATCCCACTGATTTATAAAATGAATGGATTGCGCCTTCTTAATAAATGGGTTTGAGCAAAGTGAAGAAAAGCACTGATCTATAGAAGAAAGGAAAAACTAAAAATGTCCACTGCACTCACCGCTATAAACAAAATTGTGTCTAAAACTTACTGTGCCACTGATCTATAAATAGATCGGAACGGAATCTATGTTGCTGCCATTTTACACAATATGCTTATGGATTGTTGGGTCAAACTTCTGACTTATTATTAATAATATAAAACTAACAATAATACGATCAAAAGAAAACAAATATAAAAAAACAAACAATAAAAAAAGTTATTAATAACAAAAAGTAGCCAGCAATATTTCGCAGTCCCGAAAAACCCGGTCCCGAACACACACTAAATTTGAAAGCATTTTAAAGGGACAATGCGCCCATTGTATAACCTTAACATACGGTGATTAGTAATAGGTCTAAGTCTATTAAAAAAAAAAAATTAACGAATTTAACAATATTGTTCAAAAAATATAACTTTATTTTGGAGGACGTTTCCAATTTATACGTTTAACTTTTAACCCGATTAGTCAGAATATAGAGCAGAAACAAACATCTAAATAAATAAACAAACTCACGGTAATTATATATATTGATCAGAGACATTGGAAACAAAATGTCGGAAATTTCTTTAAGAATGTCACTTCCGAGCCCAATCCATTCTTTCTAGAGATCAGTGGTTTTATCCACAACTTTTGGAGAGTGCTCGATCTGGTTACACTAACTCTTTTGCTTACGCATTGTTGTCAGTTTGTTGTTTCTTTACTGATTGGCTGTAATATGGTGTGCCTGTAAGCAAATATTTGCTAGCGTAGAATTATTAATACGTCGTTGGGAGTGTCAGGTCTAAATCAACATAACATATTTAATCAAGTCCGTAAGCGTATATCCGGTACGGAGTAGTGATAAATAATTGAAAATCAACAACAATGATTTGTATTTATATTTGCTTATCTTAAAAGTTAATAACTATGAAGAAGACAAGGTGGAGTTAACAGACTGTTATTTAGAGTTTATACAAAGCAGACTCCTAAATGATACTGTTTCTTGTATGATAAATGGTATGACAGTGTGCGTGAATGTATATTGTGCTTGAGTACAAATGGTTCTTTAATATTGTATGAAATATACTTCAACTATGATATTATGATGTGTGGATCTATTAAATATGGTCTATACATATAAGATAATATATATATAAATTTCCCCTTCCTTACACGAACATTCTCACACTAGCCAAGATGGGCGCTATACTAGAACATGCATTCCATTTAGCGTTCCTATTTTGTCATGAAGAGAATAATAAATGTATGTCAATTTCATGCGTAATTATGCTTTAATATGTCCTTTATATACAAATTACATATTTATAGCCTATAGCGCTATTCATAACAAAGTCTTCGAATGCGCGTTACATTTACCATATTTTATAAAAAATAAACGATTTTATACCACGAATATATTCAGTGTATTAGCACATTTTATGTAAATTAATATTTCACTAAATATTTCCATAATTTCCATAATTCCATAATATAAAATTGTACTTATAGTTCGTAATTGATTTATTCAGTAAGGAAAGAATAATAATACTAATCTATAGTTTTGGCGTTTTGAAGCTAAAAGATATCTTTGCTTAAATAGAATACTAGTAATGACATTTAAAACGTAGGATAGAAAATTATAAGAATAAAACATACGCAATAATAATGATAATGAATATTTATATAGCGCATTTTCCCAAGGTATTGAATTAAGCAACATTATTTTACCTGCTAATCATTTTTTATGGTCCAATAGAACTCTTATTTGTATATTTTTCTTATTGTCTAAAAAACAAAAAAAAAAAACAAAAAAAAACACAACTCAGATAAGTCATAACACTAATACAAATTGTATTATTTTTGGTAAACTAACACAATAGCTAGTGTAATATATCAAAATTTGTATATTATTCAAAAACTACTTGCTAAAATTAAACGAAAAAAAAAGAACAAATGTTAAAAAAAAATTAATATAAAAAAGGAATGCATTTTTAAAACATTCAATGCAATGCGACTTACAAACTATATCTTTTGCATTGCTTGTTTACGGCCTCAATGTTAATTGTTTGCTATGTACATATAGACCATTTGGAAACAAGTTGAGTTTTATATCCAAATCATTAATTGCTAAAATCTTAATCTGCCACATATGAGCTGATTTCAAGCCCTTTTAAAATTGACTTTCTTTTTAATGTCTTGTTCTCTACAGAATTTAGGCGGACTAGTGTGTTATTTTTTGTACAAAATTTATTCTGGTCTCTACAAAAATTTTTGTAGACTCTACAAAATTTAGTTTGATTCTTAACTAAGTTAAGTCTGGTTCTGTAAAAATAGTATGTTGTAATATTTCCCATGGAGTAAGCGTTAATAAATAATAACACTGTATTACATAAAATTTAACCAGCTATGAGTTAAGTCTCATACATTTTAGCCGCCTTGCTAGCTAACTTTGCTGCTCTGAAGTGCGGCGCGGCACACCCATTTGAGTACCGCTCGAATCTGGATTCCTAATTATATTGTATATTGTTCGCATTTGAAGCGAAGTTGTCGTCACATTTACTATTTAGGGTTAAATCGTATTAAATCTCTCTTTGCCAACGTCATTAGTTCGAACTAGAGTTCGAAAAAAAGGGAAAGGTCGTTCGGTGTCCTTCTATTTTCTACTGGACACCAGATGACATCAGTTGGGTGGAACATGTTTTATTAAAATAAAAATGGCCTGGAGTTGTGCTGGCCTGGAGTTGTGCTGGCCTGGAGTTGTGCTGGCCTGGAGTTGTGCTGGCCTGACTATCGTCAGTGATTCCTTTGAGAACATCCAGCAAAAAAAAATAATTTTTAATTAAAACGCCATTATTCACCGAATAATTACTAAAGACTAAATAAAATATTATATAAAATAGCTATTCATTCTACACGAACATAAGTTTCTACTTTAATTTATTATTGTAACATTTTAGATGATATATTATACAACAAAATCCTAAATTTGTGAAACATTGAAAATTTTTGTCTCAAACTTTTATTTTTTAACTTTGTTTTTATCCAATTAGGGTTCATTTGCTGATTATTTCTCTTCTAAAATAACAAAAAAAAACAACTAAATGTAGATCTAATTGTTGAACAAAAAAATTGCACACAAAAAAAGAAAGAAATGTGCAAAAAAAAAGGCCACGAGGCCGGTGGCGTTTTTTCTGTTTTGTGTCCCAACATTTGACCTTTTAAACGTCTGCTATAACCTGGCTTACTTGGGTAGGATATGGAGTACAAGAATACATGTTGCGATGTTCAGCACCCATGCTGAAATTCCTTTCGGCCAGATTCCCGCGACTCCGCACGTCTGGCAACAGTCGACAGTTCGACCTTGGCACGACTTCAAGGACGCGCAGGTGTTTCTGTCTTTGTTGCCGTACATGCAGGCTGTGGAGAGAGCGGAGAAAATGTCAACCGACAGTTAAATACATTTGTTGGGGCAGGGTGGCCGAGCGGCAGCGCGTTCGGTTGGGGAACTAAAGGTCATGAGTTCGAGTCCTGGTGGAGGCTAGGATTTTTGTTCACAGGTCTCGATGGTGTCCCTGAGTCTACCCAGCTCTGATGGGTATCTCACCTTAGTAGGGGTAAAGTAAAGGCGGCTGTGCATAGTGCTAGCCACACAATCACATATCATGCCTTGGTTACAGAAAATGATGAACGCTGCTTCACCGGCCCTATGGATCTGTTTTGTCCGACGGGAAGTATAAAGGACAGGGTGCGATCAGAAATTCCGAAACTAAGAGTTTGAAGTCTATCTTATTTAATTTGCTTTTGCAAATTTATTGCGACGCTAGGTGGAGCGCAAATCTATAACAAGACCCTTGTCTGTGCGACTTTACAAGCTATTGACATATATGTCATGAATAAATACTTATGTTTAAAATTTTTGCTCCGATTTTCAGCAAAAGGTTTTGGCAACATAAAGGGCTGGTCCTGTTGTGAAAAAAGTCAAATGCTTTTACCTGCGTTCTTGGTCACTCTCTTGGCACAGGAAGCGCAGCAGGACGTCTGGACTAGTTGATTGTAACAAAGATTTTCTGACTTCTGCATTGAGCCTTGACAGTTGGAGCCATTGTAAGAAAACGTGGCGTTGTCCAGGCAAGCAGGAGCTGAAGATGGAGGTCAATGCAAATAATTTCATTTGTTTTTGTTGTTGTTTTATGTGAAATATTGAAATACTATTAAAATCGTTTACAAGAAGAATTAAAAATATTGCACATTCTATAAAGAAAACTATAAGGTTTATGTAAAAATAAAAGAAATATTGACGCTTACTGTCTAGAAAATAGCTGACAAATACTTGCCTGTGGTTTTTGGTAGAGTTGTAGTCGTTGTTGGTTTTGTAGTCGTGGTTGTTGGTTTTGTTGTCGTGGTTGTTAGCTTTGGAGTTGTAGTTGTTGGTTTTAAAGTGGTCGTAGTTGTGGACATTGGTGTTCTCGATGACGTAGTTGTACTGGCGGGTTTCGAAGTTGTATTTGCCGTAGTTGAAGGCGATGGAGCTATAACAAATAATTAAAATTAAACAAATTACTAACATCACTTGAATAGGCTTTATTCTATATTCTATATTTAATCTGTATTTAAAAAATTACCACTAGATCTATAGTTTAAATATAAATAATGAACAATTTTATGGGCTTCATATTTGCCTTTTAACGAAACCCATGTGTATCTCATTTTTATTTTACGTTCAATGCAAAATGACCATTTAAAAAATAATTAATATATCTAATTGACTACAATGCAATAAAGAATTTAAGACCTATATTTGACTTACTCGTGCCCTGAGCCACACACAATCATTGACTACAGATCTAGTGAAATACATATATTCATATATATACAACTTAGAAGCAAATCTTTATTGAAAGCTAGATATATTAAAAAATAAAATATTGAATTGAAAATAATATTTTGAAATCATTTAAATTAAAAGCACATTAATTCTCAATTTTCTGTAATAGTAAAAAATTATCATGAGCGAATTTCTCTATTGCTGGGCTTGTATCAAATTGCAAGCAGTCAAGTTGTGTATTGATAGGAAAGTGTGATCAAATGAAGGACTAATTTTCAAGAAATGAATGAGTGCGGCGCCATTGATTTACCTATCATTTTTTTTATTTCAATCACACATTTAATTACTATATTCAACGGGTAGATACGGTCGCAGTCCGAGAAATCGCGTGACGAGCGCCAGGTGTTGGTTTATTTAGATTTGAAGTCAATGTTTCTGAATGGCATGACGACACATTTCAGTGAGTTGAACGTGCATTTTTAAGGCACTTGAAGTGTTGGATCAGTGGAATGTATTTGTATTGAAACTGGGCCTATCTTGTAGTGAAATCAATTTCAAACATTTAACTCTTTCTCTAATTTAAGGCAAATATAAAGATAGATCAGTGTTTTAAGGAGTACGATGACGCATTCAATGCGGAGTTTTCTATACAAAGGAAAAAATTTCTAATTCACAGACTCCATACCACATCGCGCCTAACTGGCTTGATCATACAACTACTTATATCTAAATCTTTTTATAGTGGAGGGATAGTGGCATTTCTTTATTCCTTTTATAAGTCCGAAAAATGGCCACCAAAATGTAAACGATTTGCGGGAAAATCTAAAAGGAATAGCTTCTTAGGAAAGTCATCTGTTGTCAACTGAAAGGCAATTCGTTCTACTTTAAGATTTTCATTTAATTTACATGGGTGAACATATTTTATCGCACATGAAAGTTGTTTTAAGCGTACTCAGAAGTGAATAAATATATTCCTGACGATAAAAAATTAGCGAAGAGCATTCAAGAAAAAGGCTTTCATTAATTGATCCATGCTAATTACATTCAAAAGAGTTTTTATGCTCACCTCTCTAATTAAGCAAAAGAATAATTGTTTCAAAAACAGATTTGTTTGTTTTATTAATGTAATAAATATAGCAGGCTTATAAAATAGCATTATTTATGTAATTGTAATTATTAATGTTTAAAAATATAAACTCCTTATAAATTTTGACTTTATTAATGCAGAAAATGTTTATTGACAACTTTAATTAATTTTATACTTCTATTTAAACTTAGAAAAAATAGCGTAATGCTGAATTTATATAAATGAATAATAATTTATACGTAACACTAGTTATATTTAAACAATTAACTCGTTTGGCATCACTATCATCAAATTTGGAGAATTTAATTAAAGGGATGTAATTAATCCGTTTTCTTTGCGTTCATATTTTTTAAATGTGTTTTTTTTTTGTTTTAAAACAAATAATGATTTAAAATTTACAAATTTAAAATGATTAAACTATAATAGATAGTTTAAAATTATATAAATATTATATGACTAAAGAATGTACTTCTCTATGCTGAGATCAAACTATGAAGAATATATATTCTTAAAGTCTAATGAGAACACTGCCTTTCGCGTATTTCATTCTAAGCTACCTGCTATTGATGAATGATGAACATAAAGTTATAGTCTTGCAAACAAAGTTAGATATATTCATTTCATCTAAACTTGATGGTTACATGCTTTATTTGCTCATCGTCGGTGAGTGTAAGAAAGTTTTTATATCTAAGTCCAACGCTACATTCAGGGTGACAGTTCAACGCCATCATATGATAAGCCAATAATTGTAGAACAGAAAGTGTTCCAAGGGGGATAATATCACGTTTCGAATCACGTACAGTCCGAGGTGGGCGCATGGAAAATTGTGCACCTTACTAGCCACACTACCCTCTCATTACAAATTTGGCATGAATCGCTAGAAGCTAAAGTTTGTTCTTTTCTTCATAGCTGGATGCATTACCTTTCCAACGTCACAAGTGGTTCCGGAGAGAGCCGGTTGTTGGTCACACATGTTACCTAACGAGGGATTAAAGCAGTACAAGGTGGAACATTCACCTGTAGTGATGTTAGCGACCTGTAGATAGCAAATGCAGACCAGTAAGTCTATTATTCAAATATAATGATAAATAGTAATTACTCAACTATTAAAATTGGTCCAATTTTGGAAACAAAAATGATACATTTATCGTATAGAAATATACAGATAAACATAATAATATGATTTTACGTACCAATTAGAACATGACAATGTTTTGTTTTTTATTTACTTTGAAGGGGTGGGGGGGAGCCGACTCTAAAAAAACATCACATTTTTTTCATTTATTAAGTTTTGCCCCCCTCCTCCAGATATTATTTTGCAATGGAATAATAATAATAATAAAAGTAATTTATAAATTGCTTGTATCCATGCTGCATGTCCCGTGCGCTCTTGGAATAAATTTCAGCGGCAGTTGTATTGGAATATAAGACACACAGCCACTATGCAAAGAGAAATGTCTTTTAGCAAGTTTTAAAAGACTCTATTGTCTCAGATTATCTCCGTGTCTGAGGCAAGCTGTTCCGTATAGAAAGCGTCACAGTTTCAAATGAGCGCAATCCATGGTACTTCTTTTTGTGTCCAACAACACTAGGAATTCAAAGGTGCGACAGTGATAAGGAGCCTAGTCCCTTTAATCTCGTGTGCTTTGCTCAGAGTTTTTAGAAGTAGGAAGGTGCATTCATAATTCATACATCCGTAGGTAAGAGACATACTTTTTTATTTCTGTATGTGCTTCAACACAGGCAGCCAGACGAGATCTTTTTTACCTAGTGTGATATTAGTGTGCTTTTTTATCCGCGTCACAAATCTAATATTTGGTTTTATTATATTAACCCTTAATATCCAGAAATGATCTGTTCTTTTCGTAATTAAATTTAAAGATTTAATCAATGTATAAAAAAATTGACGCAATCCATATTCACAATCATTTAAGTTTGTTATTGAATTGATTGTTTTATTTCATTGTTAGATTCACTTATATAAGTCTTTCGTTCTGGTTTAAAATTTCTTATTTCTTATTTTAAATAGTGAGCTTTAGTTATCTATTTTTTAATGTTCAATATGTGTTCAATGTGACAATGTAAAGAAAGTTTATTTAGGAACAATTTTAGATATTCACTATTTAGAATTTAGGCGATAGTTATTAATAATAAGTTTATACTAAACTTACAGTTATAGGTATTAAAATAAATAACTATAGTAACTATACTTAACTATATATGTGTATATAGACTATAAATATCTTTTTTTTACCTTACATACGTACGAGGATGGTCCGTACCTCAAAAGACATTGATCTTTTAATGGTATTTCTTGACCAAAAAGGCGATTACTAATGTCAGGCAAATTTCCAATAACTGGGAGTGTTTTTGACAAACAAGCCTGTCCTGAACTAATGCAAAAAAAAAGAATTATTATTGGAAATAAAAAGAAATGGAACTAGTATAAGTGGTTTTTATTACCTAAACATAGATCTAACAAACTATTAAAGGTTTACTAAAAACGACGAATTCTTCTTGTAATCAATGTCAACACCATTCGTTGAATTATGTTGTACTATATGTGACAGTAAATTGACATAAAAGATCAATACGACAATCAATTTAGTAAGAATTATAGTTACGGTGAATTAAACAGTTAATTGGTGTAAAAGACTAAAATTATTAACATTTCTGTTCAAATTATACTGTTCAAGATTTATTTAACAATAAATTGATATAAATTATCAAAACGAACATCAATGCAGCTTAAATTATACTTATCTTATGCATTACAAACATTACTTGTATATAAAAAAAAATAATCATTGCGTCCTACGCTCATCCATGGTTTCATTATAGTCCTGTATTTCTATTAGTTTTTTAATTATGTTTTTTCCTGGTTTGTTCAGGCAACCCATTCCATGCCCGAATGCCACTCGGGAAGAAATAGAACTTATATGCATTTGTTCTCGCATAATGTATAAGACAAGACTTAGTGTTTTTGTCCCTATCTTTATCTGGGTATTGTAACTGATTTTTATCATGGTATGTTTCAATATAAAAATGTAATGTATTATTACCACTTTACTCTTGGCCACTCTGTCTTCTAGTGTTTCTAGGTTTAGTGATCTAACCATAGACTATAATATACGCTTGCTTTAGTTTTTTATGCTATTATCTTCTTTTTTTTTTTGCAATTCCCGATTCTAAATGAAGTAATTCTTATACAAGTTCCGTTCTATTAAATCGCATTTTTTTCGACTTTAAATGAATACTTGTAGGCCTATTAATATATCATTGACTATAAAAAGATGGACCGCCTGCTCTATTTTTAGAGCTTATGTTCTTATTCCGTGCGCACACAACACTGATCTATAAATATTTCCGCTCTGTACAACTTTCGATTTGAATTTTTCATTGAGAAAATCATAGCGATTAAATAAAAAGTAACTTGTATATCAATAACTTTATTTCCTGTATAGCAATTACGTTATTTAGAATCGGGAATTCCGATCATCAGTGTTTCAAGTCATCATATAGCAGAAATACTAAAGGAAGCGGTCCATGAATGTTAGAGTCTATGATCTAACTATTGGTGTTATTCTTGTCATTTGTGAATATTCGCCGGTACTTACAATGAAATAAACAGTACATTGATATAAAAGAAGAAAATGCCAATTAATTCATTACAAATTAAACTTACGATGAATTCAACAGAAACTCGATATACGACAGAATGTAGTTGGTGGTGCAATTGGAAAACGTCCAAGGGTTATGCTCCGTGCCAAGTGTGGGCCCCGAAATGGACGGCGCCATCAAGTATCGGTCCTTGACTGAGCATAGATTGTTAGCTCCGTCATGGGCGGAGGATAAGCTATTTCCGTGGGAGGGAAGATAGATTGAATGTTAAATTGGACCTTATGAAATCTTCTCACCCAGGGCTAAAAAAACATCATGTAAAGTAAAGTACCATTTGACCAAACTGATCATAGGGCAGATGCAGCATCATTCCACAATAAATACAATTACTTATTGATTGATTTAATCTGTGTATGTGATTTTTAGTGACAATGTACAGTTAATGTACAGTTAGTTACCAATTTTAACACCAGCCTAAGATAACGAGCCAAGAAACTCTACATTTGCCGTAAAGTACGGTAAAGTACCCGTAGGACCAAACTGATCATAGGGCTGAGGAAGCAGCGTTCCGCAGTTTCTGTGGCCAGGGCAAACGAGGGGATGTGTGGCCAGCACAATGCCCAGCCACCTTTGCTTTACCGCAACTAGTATTAGGTACCCGTCAGAGCTGACTAACTAAAGGGGCACCCTCAAGTTCCGGGAAGAAATTCTATCCGGGACCAGGATTCGAACCCAGTACCTTCGGATCACTAGTCGAAAAAAATGTATCTGCATTTTATTATGTTATTATTTTTTAAACGGGACAAGCCTCCTAAAACATTTCTAAGGAAGAAAGCCTACATATTTGTAATTGTTCAGCTAATATATATACAAATTTATAGCATTTGTTTATTATATTGTTTTATTAACAGTAACAGAGAACTACAGTTTTCTTTAAAAGAATTAGTATACAATTGGAGAGATATACATCTTGAAAGTGATAAACATTTAAATCTAAAATCTTTTAAATATAAAAAACAATTAAACAATATAAATGTCATTTTTAGCAACTTAATTTGTATTAAAAGAAATGTAATCATGCTATATAACTTTTAGCTGATTAACTGTATTAAAATCTAGACTAGACAAATCGTGAAATCAAGTGATAAATCAATGATACATTTTGGAAATCCCTTAGAATTAAATAAAAATAATTTAAATATAATAAAACTTGATGTTTAAAAACTCTAGTTTTTAGAGTCCCGTCTTGATCAAAATAAAAAAAAATGATTTATGTTCATTTTATTATATTTCCCTAATTAAAAAAGAAGTATGATCTAATACTTTTTTTTTTGTATTCATGTCGAATGCAAATTAGAATGCGAACTCTAATTCTCTCTCCCGTAAGGCACACGGGACTGTAGCACTGACCTGTGTCCAAGCTCATGAGCTCCGACAAGAACTGTTATGTAATAGTCACCCTGGTCTTCGATAAGAGAAGCGCTTTCGCCGTTTGTGTCGCAGAATCTCCGTACGTTTGCTAATCCTATTGGATTGGAAAATATAATGGGAGTAAACGTATATATACAATACCTATATATCATATATATCATTTTTGCTTACAAAAAGTATAGACGTAAACCTATTTTTAACTTTACAGTATTTATACAAATAATCGAATCATACACGAATTATTAGAGGCCTAAATATGTAATATTTTAAAGTGAAGCAGACCTGCAATATTCTTGCCGTCTATCCACAAATCGCCTCTGTAACAAATCAAATTACAATTTAAGTTGGTTGTACATATTATGCTAGATGAGATAGATTTAGCATTTCCACCTAAATTTTGATGAGTATGACATAGAACTAGTAGTGTAATAAAGATTAAAATGCGTAGAATTATAAATTTTATAAATATTGAAGGCTACAATGCAAGAATTATTAGTGATATAAATATTGAAGAATTTCATGACAATGAATTAGGAGTGCTACAAAGATTAAAGACTAGGTTAATTGAGATATATTTAAGATTGCACGACAGTGTTTCGTAAACAGCACGCTATATGACTCGACATTATTTGTCAAATATGTCATAGTTTATTTTTTTAGACTTAGCCTCCCACCCCTCCCTTTTTTCCCCCGTAAGTTTTAATCACACATATTGCAAGATATCGCCAAACCTTTCTGATCTGCTAGGACTAACAGCGATGGAATACATACCCGGTAAAAAGCATGGCGTGGTCGTACGGAAAAGTCAGATCCCTTCCAATGGGTGAGTCTAGAAAAGTGGACATTTTCAATAAAAGTGCAGACGCGTTAACCATGCTGCTGTTTCCTGACAAGTAGGTCAATGAAAAGGATGTAGAATTCTGGGAAAGAAAATGTTCATATTTTTAAGTTTCTAAAGTAGCCATGCTTAATAGTGATTGATTGTACTAAAATAATGTAAGACAAAAGGAGTAAAAAATGGTGCTGACACCAGTAGAAAATACTAAATAACTTGTCTGTTAATGTAATCGTTTTACGAAACCAGCTTTTTGACATACTTTTGAACTTTAAAAAAATCGTATTTATAACAACTTTAATATTGGTATTTTTGGTTTACTTTTATAGTGTTGGCTAATATTAACAAATTTTAAACGTTATTCTCTTGGTACTTTCGGTTTTAGCTAACGGTATTGCGATCTACGCTTATTGATCATATGTATAGTGTACGCTGTTTTTCGGCTTGAATTTCAATAACGGTTTGAAATAATCTTGCAATAGCCTACCTTTTTTTTTGTCATTTTGTTCAGATATCCATGCAAACATTGCCTATTAATAATATTTCTGTTTCTTTCAATTAAACCTAAAAACAACTCATAGAACTATATTTATTACATAATATCCTTAAAATTATTTGCACAAAAATTTTTTTTTATTTTATCTTATAAGCTCACATTACCTGAAAGATAATAATTTTGGTCAACTTCACACGAAGACGGACGTTGTTGGCCACAAAGTTTTGATAAATAAGATCAATCTGGATATAGAAATACAACGATATATATAGGTTAATCTGGATACAGAAATACGGCAATGTAGTATATAGGTTAATCTGGATACAGAAATACAGCAAAGTATATAGGTTAATCTGGATACAGAAATACGGCAATTTATATAGGTTAATCTGGATACAGAAATACGGCAATGTATATAGGTTTATCTGGATACAGAAATACGGCAATTTATATAGGTTAATCTGGATACAGAAATACGGCAATGTATATGGTTAATCTGGAAACAGAAATACAGCAAAGTATACAGAAATACGGCAATGTATATAGGTTAATCTGGATGCAGAAATACAGCAAAGTATATAGGTTAATCTGGATACAGAAATACAGCAAAGTATATAGGTTAATCTGGATACCGAAATACAGCAAAGTATACAGGTTAATCTGGATACAGAAATACAGCAAAGTATATAGGTTAATCTGGATACAGAAATACAGCAAAGTATATAGGTTAATCTGGATACAGAAATACAGCAATGTATATAGGTTAATCTAGATACAGAAATACAGCAAAGAGTATAGATTTCTTTGGATATAGAAATACAGAAATATATGTTAGTAAATTCAAACAAAGTGGCCTAAAAGCAAAGGCGTCACCCAGATAATGTTTAAAGGGATGCAAATTGTATCGTTGATAGACACATTAATGTTCAGGTGAAGTTAAAGCTAATCAAAGTTCACGACAGCATTATGTGGTAAGTACGACGACTGACGTTCTTCTTTCTTCAGAAGGCTAAGATAGGCCAATAAGAATAGTATAGGCTTAATAATAGCATAGTAATAGGCTTAGTAATAGCATAGTAATAGGAATTTAGAAAATAAAATATGCTTAGTTTCAGATAGCAAGTCCTGCAAATTGTAGTACATCCATACCTCTAAAATATTATCCGATTTAGAGGTTTTTAATTTTTTTATTTTTTTTTGTAGTCCTTGTTTAAAATTACAATGTTTTTAAACCTCTAAATCGGACAATATTTTAGAGGTTTAAAAACATTGTAATTTTAAACAAGGCCTACAAAAAAAAATTTACAAAAAATAAAAAAGAGTAGCGTTTGATGCCATAACCACCAATGGATTTGAAACGTTTAAATTAAAATGTGAATGTCTTAATGCTATTCCGTAATGATTATGTAGTAAAATTTTTAATATTATTTAATATTATATAAACAATAATAGGACTAAATAATAGCACCCAGCCTTAATATGACTGAAGTCTTTTGTGTTCTATAACAGTGTAGCAATTACCGATTAATATAAACCAATTCCTTATTATGTCTGCATAATAGGTTAAACAGTGAACTGTAACCATACCAGTTTAAACTCATCTGTACAAAACCAAAGACCAGAACATAAGATTGACCGCTTGCTTTGATATTTCTGCTATTTGATAACTTGAAACTTTACTCTGTTTCGGAATTTCCGATCGCACCCTGTCCTCCAGACTTCCGGTTTAGTAATTCGCTTTGATTTTCTCAACGGAGAATTAAGATTAAAATCGAAAGTTTGTATACATCGGAAGTCTTTAGGGCAGTTTAGGAGTTATGAAAGAGTTATTGGTTGCGCACGGAACAAAACAAGCGTTAAGTTCTAAAAATAGAGCAAGAGGCCAATCTTATTTTATTTTTTGACATTACTTATCTATACAATATATTTTATTTTATGGAAATATAATGAGCAGGATAGTTACAATATTAAACAGTATTAGCAATAGGATATTATATAGATGTTGAGTACTTGTTTTTTGTCTTCGAACAAAGTTTTATAGAAAAGAAGTTAGTATTCCCTCGGACTAATTTGATCCTTGGGGCCACGGCTTACTAGGAGATTTTGTGGCCAGCATAATACCCAGCCGCCTTTAATTTACCCCAACTAAAGTCAGGTACCCATCAGAGCTGCAAAAACTCAGGGACACCCTCAGACCAGAGAAAAAAGTCTAGCTTTCATCAGGATTCGGACCCAAGGCCTTAGGTATGCCAATATGCTCCCAAAGTTTTATACCTCAGTGAATATGTAAGTATAATACTCCTGAATCTTCTTCAGTGCCAGGCTTGAGTCGTTAGAAGCTCTGTTTAAGAAGTAGCTGTAGCAGGAGTACTCCAGGAAGGCTGTAACGTCTAAATAGTAGGTGGACATGGCTTGGCGTTTCTTGCGCATGATCTTGTCTCCTTCTCCCGTCTCGTTGGTCGTGACCTGCACGGACTTGAGTGGTATCTGTTCTAGAACTTGAAGTTTTGGGGGGAAAATGAAAGTAAACATTTTAAAAAATAACAACAAGAAAGGCGACAATATGGTTAGGCGTTAGCGCGTTTGGCTGACATTAAGGGTTATCGGTTTTAATTCATGGTTCAGACCGGGTATAAAGACTGTCCCTTCAGAACTATCATTGGAACCGGGATTTAGCCGGGGCATTGTAAATGTAGCAGTTCATTATTCAAGTCACATAAACTGAAGAACATTATCTTACGAACCAAAATTGTCGCCAATAACATAATTTATCTTCATATTTAACACCCGCATATTAGATATAGATATCAAAAGAAAACATTGTCGCAGCTTTTTTTGAAATAAATGGGCAGATTGTATTGACAGTCCAACGCCTTTTTATCGAAATTAGTTTTAACTCAATTTAGTCAACGTTAGCGCTGCGCCAGGATCAAATGAATTATAGCTGAACGAAAACCATATCTATGTTTATGCCATAAGACCCCTTGGGTCTAGAAGTATAACTCTGAAGCAATCCACTTACCGTTATCTAAAATGGAAGTAGTCGACAATGAGCTTTATTTCATACTATATTAGCTTAAGATTTAGCTAAAAATCGACACAGTTAACAACCATGTCTTAGCCTCTTCTTTCTTTGACTGACGCTTTCACTATTCGAATAACATAAGGTCATAAGATTGGCCTGTTTGTTGTTGTTCGTCTGTTATTGTTTTATACATATATTCTTTGACCAGGGTTGAAAAGAAAAGGATAAAAACCATAGAAGGACTTATTGATCGTACAAAATTGGGTAAAAAGTATCAATCTTATATTTCTATTCAACGTATTAATGCAATAATAATACAAATATGTTGTAGCTAAAAGCTCTAAGTTATCTTAAAGCTCATCCGTTTTGTTGTATATGTGATAAGCGATATATCTGGATCGCTATTTATATTTTTAGGACACGTAAGGTATGATTAAACTCGGACGTTATAATTAGGAGCTACGGACGTTGTTACCCAAACTATTTTGAGTGTCAATACTAACTTACAGCCAATGATGTTATCTGTTATTATTGAATTCGGAGTTGGTACCGGGCTGACGTCATAGCTTTGAGCTGACTGTCTGTCCTTGTCTCCAGCTTCCCTCTTAGTTCTAACTGTTGGTTGAATCAAGTACCGGACATGGTTGGTATAGAATTCTCCTCTCTAGATTTCACATGGAGGAAACGTATAGCATACAAATGTATTTCGTATTATTCGTGAGAATGTATTAACATAAAATATGTACTGTCTTGACTGTCTATCTATCTATATATTTATCTATGTATCGATCGATCGATCGATCGATCTACCATTCTATTAATGTAACTATCTATCTCTATCTCCCCGTTGTCTATTTCTCTCTCTCTCTTTCAGTGGATCTATTTATCTATCAGTCTGTCATCTTTTTATGTGTCCATCGCCAAGTCTTAGCTATTTATCTACCTATCTGTAGGTCGGTGACTTAAATTAAAAGTGTGATTAATTGCTTTGTGCTGTACGAGTGGTCCGTTTGAATGTGTTTAAGTTTCTGTGCTCTGTGGGTGCTATGATTTGCGAGAATGTGAGTAATTGACTTTTAAGGTAAATATATTTTATTATTTGTAATATAGATATAGACTTGGGGGACTGTTTGGTATAAAAATGATGTATGTAAATATTGTTTTGTATTTTGTGAAAGCCCTGAAACGAGGTTAAGCGGCTAGGCCTTGCGTCATTTTTCGGAATTCTTTTTCTGATTATTTTAAATTGGGATTTCGTTAGTGTAGTTTAATTAAAGTAATAGGTAGAATTTTTATTGTAGTTTAATTTAATATAGGGTTGTACATAAGGTAGATTTGTAGATATTTAGCAATTAGAGATTTAGAATAAGGATTAGCACTTTAGTCAACAGGAAATAGTCATTTTGAAATTAGTTAGAGCGAGAGGTAGAGTTGTCATCAGTTACGTTCGGTCAGCGTCTATAAATAGAACAATTAATCAATCACTTCCGTCTGAAATGGCCCATTTTGTGGAGGACCAGGGGTCAGTGTATGGCGTAGTTGTGTGTGGCTTGTTCGGATATGACGTGAGTTGAGATTTAATTACTTTTTAGAATTTGTATGTTATTTTATGCTATGTTTTATTTGGTTATTTTATGCATATTGTCCACTTGTCTATGACAAGTGCATTGATGGGAATGGATTAAGTTGGAGGTTTGGGAAGGAACATTAGCCGCCATGTTGGCTTCTTCTTTTTAAATGTATATTTCTTTTTAGTTCATGTATATTATTATTTTTAATGTAATGTAGCCTTTAATGGCCGGCATGGGAATAAGTTATGGTAGATGTTTTTATTTCATGCTTGGTTTAACTGGTATGTATTCACCAGTGAGTGGCCTAACTCTGTGGTACAGAGTATAGAGCGGTGTTGTCTTGTTCTAGTCTTCATTGACTAGAGCTGGGTTGATTCTTATGTCATAATTCATATTATGTTATAAGATGTATAAGGAGTATAGGTTCATGTTTGAACTGGTTATAGTTGGGACTATGCTATGTAGTTTTTATTTACTGTATATAGTATATATATATTATGCTGATGTATATAGATGACCATGTTCTAATGTTTATTTTTATTTCTCTATTTCTATTCTATTATATTGTAGGTCGTAATGTCGGCCTATGTTGGTTTTTAGTGGGGAGTTGAAGTTAGTTTTTTAGTGGGGAGTTTAAGTTGGTTATTTTGTTTGGGTTCACAGTATGTTTAGAGTTTAGATAGTATAGGTTTATTGTTGGGGTTCAATTTGTTTTTAATGATTTTTATTTTCCCTTAAATGGGATGAGTGAATTTCCATGAATAAACAGTAATTTGTAATTTAAATATGATTTTAGTGTTTTATGTTTAGTGTTCAGTGTTGTTGGTCTGTTTAGAGTGTAATATCCTTCTGTACCAACGGAAGTGTCACGGAAGCCCAAAGTCCCCTCGTGCCCTAGTTTAGATGTATTTAGTTATGATTGCTGTCCTTTACCCACAACCCTCTTTTACCAGTAGTAACCATGAATGTAAAATATAACCGCCCTCCCCTCCCCCCACCCTGTTACAAATGGTGTCAGAAGTGGGATTCCGTGCTTAAACAGACCAATGATTACTGTTTTTAGCTTAGGAAGGTTACGTTTAATGGGTTGGAGGTTAGGGTATAGGTAGAAAAAAACCAACATAGGCATGACTGGTGAAGAACAAGCCACACAGACAGTGTATGTCTTCCTGCACCGTGAGGAGCCGATCAAGCTATTCCACGGCAGTAACCACCCAGGCGACGTGGAGAGCTTCATCGAGGACATTAGAGGTGCCTGGAGGGCGAGACGAGTCACCGAGAACGAAGAGAAGAGAGACGTGCTATGGGCTCACCTCGGCGAGTCAGTGAGAGCAGAGTGTAGGTGCCACCCACCGGAGGTGAGGTCCAACCCTGAAGAGCTGATCAGGGTGTTACAGTCCGTCTACGGGGAGAAACGTAGTATCTCCAAATTAATGGGCCTGTTTCTCACAGTCCATCAACATGTCTCAGAGACTGTGAGAGCTTACTCTCACCGCTTGCAGGCTGCATTTGATACCCTGTTAGCGCGACAAACCTGTCTCTCGGTGGCCCTCACAGATGCCGTAATCTTGAGGGACCACTTTGCAGAAAACTTGCTAGACCCCCTCTTGAGGAAGTACCTGCGAGAAGAGACCCATAAATACCCTAGGACCTCCTTCCTAGACCTGCGGGATACGGCTATCCGCTGGTCCGAGGAGGAATGTTACGCCCACTTGATGCACTCTGTAGCTACGACTGTTGAGCCACAACAGCCGGGCCCAGAGTTGGAAAAATTGGTGTTGGCACTGGCCAAACAGGTGGGTGAGTTATCAACAACAATAGAGTATCTGCAGCTTGCACAACAAAGCCCTGATGTTCATCCATACCCACAGCATTCAGGTGAACCAGACCACTACGGTTATCATGCTGGATACTGTGGCAGCCCCGACCACCTTGCTGGAGAGTGCCTGAAAGGGAGGCAGTCAACTGTCGGAGCGAATGGCACGATTCATCAAAAGATGAGGATTCTACTCTGTCGAGCCAGATAATAGGCACCCGCCCTGCCGCAAATGTCAGCCTCAATGGGCTATGTTGTGAGGCCACGATTGACACAGGCTCCCTGGTCAGCACAGTGACGGAGAGCCTATTCACCAACCAAACTGCCAGTGTACTACCAGAAGTTGGGGATACCCAAACTGTTAGACCCCAGTCAGTCATGTTTAAAGTAGTTGTGCCAACAGGACTGGTAGTAAATAAAGGAATGGTTCAGGCGGCACCGTTACATTGCTTGAAAGTGGTTAAAGAAACGGTTTCGGTGGACCCTATAGCTAATGTGAAATTAGTGTGCCAAACAAGACGTCAAGCTGTACCAGGAGAGGACTATGCTCTTTTTTCATTACATTTCTGTTTACTTTTTATTTGTAACCATTTTCTTTCCTTTTTTTTATGTTTTTATGAAAATGATATATTTACTTTTTGTATGCCTTTATTACCCATTTTATGACATGTTGACTTTTTTGTGTCGTGTGCGTAGATTTTTCCTTTTTGGCGTACTTGGACGCTACGTATATCTCATTGTGACTTTGATGTCAGATGTTTTAAGAATAGGTACAGCAATTTTTGTCCCAGTGAGACTTTCACAGTTTCCACCTATCTTTAGGCTGCATGCTTTTTATGTCTGTCCCAATGGGTAACTTTTTGTATTGATCTAGGGCCAGAGGGGTATTTTTTGTATGATAGTTTGTTTTGCAGGGTCGCAAAAAGAAAGTTAGGAGATGAATGTAGGTCGGTGACTTAAATTAAAAGTGTGATTAATTGCTTTGTGCTGTACGAGTGGTCCGTTTGAATGTGTTTAAGTTTCTGTGCTCTGTGGGTGCTATGATTTGTGAGAATGTGAGTAATTGACTTTTAAGGTAAATATATTTTATTATTTGTAATATAGATATAGACTTGGGGGACTGTTTGGTATAAAAATGATGTATGTAAATATTGTTTTGTATTTTGTGAAAGCCCTGAAACGAGGTTAAGCGGCTAGGCCTTGCGTCATTTTTCGGAATTCTTTTTCTGATTATTTTAAATTGGGATTTCGTTAGTGTAGTTTAATTAAAGTAATAGGTAGAATTTTTATTGTAGTTTAATTTAATATAGGGTTGTACATAAGGTAGATTTGTAGATATTTAGCAATTAGAGATTTAGAATAAGGATTAGCACTTTAGTCAACAGGAAATAGTCATTTTGAAATTAGTTAGAGCGAGAGGTAGAGTTGTCATCAGTTACGTTCGGTCAGCGTCTATAAATAGAACAATTAATCAATCACTTCCGTCTGAAATGGCCCATTTTGTGGAGGACCAGGGGTCAGTGTATGGCGTAGTTGTGTGTGGCTTGTTCGGATATGACGTGAGTTGAGATTTAATTACTTTTTAGAATTTGTATGTTATTTTATGCTATGTTTTATTTGGTTATTTTATGCATATTGTCCACTTGTCTATGACAAGTGCATTGATGGGAATGGATTAAGTTGGAGGTTTGGGAAGGAACATTAGCCGCCATGTTGGCTTCTTCTTTTTAAATGTATATTTCTTTTTAGTTCATGTATATTATTATTTTTAATGTAATGTAGCCTTTAATGGCCGGCATGGGAATAAGTTATGGTAGATGTTTTTATTTCATGCTTGGTTTAACTGGTATGTATTCACCAGTGAGTGGCCTAACTCTGTGGTACAGAGTATAGAGCGGTGTTGTCTTGTTCTAGTCTTCATTGACTAGAGCTGGGTTGATTCTTATGTCATAATTCATATTATGTTATAAGATGTATAAGGAGTATAGGTTCATGTTTGAACTGGTTATAGTTGGGACTATGCTATGTAGTTTTTATTTACTGTATATAGTATATATATATTATGCTGATGTATATAGATGACCATGTTCTAATGTTTATTTTTATTTCTCTATTTCTATTCTATTATATTGTAGGTCGTAATGTCGGCCTATGTTGGTTTTTAGTGGGGAGTTGAAGTTAGTTTTTTAGTGGGGAGTTTAAGTTGGTTATTTTGTTTGGGTGCACAGTATGTTTAGAGTTTAGATAGTATAGGTTTATTGTTGGGGTTCAATTTGTTTTTAATGATTTTTATTTTCCCTTAAATGGGATGAGTGAATTTCCATGAATAAACAGTAATTTGTAATTTAAATATGATTTTAGTGTTTTATGTTTAGTGTTCAGTGTTGTTGGTCTGTTTAGAGTGTAATATCCTTCTGTACCAACGGAAGTGTCACGGAAGCCCAAAGTCCCCTCGTGCTCTAGTTTAGATGTATTTAGTTATGATTGCTGTCCTTTACCCACAACCCTCTTTTACCAGTAGTAACCATGAATGTAAAATATAACCGCCCTCCCCTCCCCCCACCCTGTTACATATCGATCTACCATTCTATGAATCTAAACATCTATCTATCTGTTGTTTGTTTCTCTGTCTGTGGATCTACTTATCTATCAATCTGGCTTCTATTTATATGTCCATAGCTAAGTCTGTCTATTCATCAATCTAGTTATCTATTTTTCTAGTTATGTAGCCTATATTGTATATGACTATGCATTCATCTCAGTCTGCAACGTTATTGTTAATACAACACTTCAAGGGCTCAATAAAGTGGCCTACACCAAAAACGCTAAAGTGATTCACATTTGTTTTTTTATTTTTATCGTGTATTAAATTACTAACGCTAACAATCTCTCCTAATACAAATAGTTTAGTTCTATCATGTTTTTTGATATCTATTATCGCTGTGCATTCAAACTAAACGTCCACTTATTCATGTCAAAATACTTTCAACTAACCATGATAACAAATTCCTCAGTCTGTCCTTCAGCAACATTTGTCCTGGTCAATTGAATAACAGCCTGCTGCTCGATGTTCTGATAAAAAGCTACATTCTGATGTAGGGAAAATATAACAAAACGGAATAAACAGTCAGCTTTAATGTAATAAGACTATAAAATTTAAATGCTATTTCACATTAGTTAGACCTTTACTAGAATGTGCAGCAACCCATCAACTAAAAACTAAATTTAAAAAATTGAAACAAATTCTAAAAAGATATACAAGGTTTGTTACTTGCGATATGCGCAACTGACAAGAGTAACACCAATAGTTAAATCACTAAACCTAGAAACTAGAAACACTAGAGGACAGAAGAACAAAGTTTAAAGTTGTATAATTAGGGATATTAAAACCGATTTTTTTCAAAACCGGTTTTCGGTTCTATAAAACCGGTTTAAAACCGGATTTTGGTTCCCCCCTCCCCAACCCCCACCCAGTCCGGCCAAAAATGCCAAATGTGTGTAGTTTTGTTTTGTAGGTATACTTGAAAAATAGTTCAAACTTAATAAATTAGTGTTTGCTGGGCATTTAAGGGCTTGATTTGTGTGAATACAATATGATTTTGTACACTTTACCATAAAATTCTTTAGAACTAAATAAAAATCTGGGCTTTTTTATTAAAACTGTAAAAATACAACCCAATAATAACCTGTTGGAATGCTCGGAAAAACATAAAGACAAAAACACTTTCCTTATCGCTAATGCGAGAAAAAATGCATATAAGTACTCTTAGTTCACGATTGGGATCCGGACATGGAATGGGTTGCCTGAACAAACCAAGAAAACCAGTAACATAACATCTTTTAAAACACTAATGGAAATGCAGGACAAGACTCTAACCACGAATGTACGTAGGACGCAATAATCTACTTTAAAGAAGGAGCGTCTGTAATATATTATAAGATATACAGTAAAAGTGAAATAATGGCACGCTAAAATTAAATTACAACACTATATTAGTTTTACGGCCTAGCAGGAAATCGCCTTGGACATTGGCCTCTGTCGAATATCGCGTTTTTCGTAATGGTTTTTCCACGGTCAATAATAGGCCACGTTCGCGAATAGTTACAAATGTGAAAAAAAAGGTATATTAACCCTTACAGTCCCGGGCGCGTATATAGCGGAACTGAAGGCAGCATAGATAGAAGTAGGTCGGTACGGGAAGGGTTTAAAAAAATGTCAAACTTTTAATCAGATAATCTAAATTTGACCAGTTTTTGCCAAAGTTCTAACTAATGCTATTGTTGTAAGTACATGACGGGGCTTGTGGGAAGGGGGTGTTGAGGTGAGTTTTTTTTTTTTAATAGAATAAACTTTGCATAAGGTAACGTAACTCTGAAGTTGCGCTTACTAATCGGTTCATACCCGGATTCGAAAAGCATTACGCGCAGCTAGGCCTACTCAGAATCGTTACTTGGTTAAGCCCTAGTTAATATCAGAAAATATATGTGTTGTCTGCGGCGGTATTCATAAATGGAATGTCGAGAATTCAATACAGCTTATCAAACTTACGGCTAATTTCGGAGTTTTTTCGACAGATTTTTTAAAGTATTGCAAGGTCAAAACAAAAGCAGAAGTCATTAATACTGGTAAAACGATTATTGTTATTATTGTATATAGGGCTGTTTATTTATTATAACTATTGTATACGTATAGAAAATATATTTTATATATATATTACATAAATCTAAAAGTTAGCATTTCCTTAAAAAAGAATTTCTTATGACTATGCGGCTACCTCGTTTTCCTCTACTGGTGCCCTCTTTATCTGTGTCCCATCGTGACCTCCATCAACTGTATATACAGGTACACTGGTCAAATGCTCAACGCGCATCAGGGTCAGTCTAACCGATGTGTTGGTGTCAACGGCGAATGTCACATTTATGTCATTTGGCATGCTGGGACCAGCGAGGTCACCTGGGCGGACATCTACATGAACTTAAAACAAAAAAAAAGCAAACATGCAATATATTTTTTTTAATAAATAATTGTTTTATTAAAATGAAATGAAAAATAAAGTTCTTAATAAGTCGAATTTTCGGTTACTGCTGTAATAAAATGAAGTAATTTTTTTTATATAAGTCCATGTCATATTCTCTTGAAAGTCTTTACAGTTGAATTCATTTCCATCAATTAATTACTTTACTAATATTGCAGTAAATGTAAGTTATTAAAATTTTATATTTAGTCCCCGCATTATTTCAAATATAAAATATAATTTAGTCAAAGAAATTGTAACAATAATTATGTCAATATGTTTTATTTAATGGGACACGGTAGGCAGCGCGTTCGACTGGCGATCCGAAGGTCCTGGGTTCGAATCCTGGTGGAGGCTAGGAAATCCCTTCCAGGTTTTGAGGGTGTCCCTGAGTCTACCCGGCTCTGATGGTTACCTGAGATTAGTTTGCGGGAAATTAATGGCTGCTGGGCATTGTGCTGGTCACACAATCACCTAGTATGTCCCTGAGTCTACCCGGCTCTGATAGTTACCTGACATTAGTTGCGGTAAAATAATGGCTGCTGGGCATTGTGCTGGCCACACATCCTCTAGTATGCCGTGGCCACAGAAACTGGTGAACGCTGCTTCATTAGCCTTATGATCAGTTTGGCCCGAAGGGTAATTAACTTTTTACTACTATGTTTTTTTTTAAACTGTGCTTACACAAAACAAAATGCTTAATGTATACATTCTTATTAAAAAAAATATTTTAACAAAATACACATAGAGATAATAATAAAATTATAAACAATTTTCTTCTTTCATAAGCTAGGGCAATATTTCTTAGCTCCTATATGACATTTGAGGTTAAGAATGGGTTAACCACAACTTTAGAACCATACATCACTTAAGACATTGCTCAAAATGGAGGATTAGATTAAACACATGAAAGTGTAGGAGGGCATTAATCTTTGTCTTAGAAGGCATGTCGCGAAATGTTAAGATATAGTTTAATGGTTATTCCTTATAAAAAAGATAACTTTGTATATTTAGTTAAAGTCACTCTCGATGGCTATAACCGCTTTCAGTTGGTGACTAACAGCCGCTGTAAAAATAAAAGACAATAAATACAATGAGCCCAACGTTTTTTTCTTGGAGACTATTCATTGTTTTAAATAATTTTTAAAAAGTCTATAATTACCATACAGTGCAGACGTTAAGTCTTGGAGACTTAAAAAACAGAGGATCAACCCAAGGCTACTGAATATCAAATCTCGCTTCATGTTCTCTCATTCGTACAACAGTCTAAAGTTATGCGGAAATTCTTTCTTAAATAGGTTCTTTTATAACAATGCCATGTTCTACTTCAGGGATTCTCAATTATTCGACTATGTACTCAGCGCAGCTAACATTCTATGATAAACTCGAGCAATAACCAAAAAAAAATTAACAACCCAATTTTGATAACTTTTAGAGTCAGTACCTTTTCGTAGGCATCTATAGTGGAGCTGAGTATAAATGCGTAACCAAAAGCCTCTTAAAATGAATATTTGAGAACTACTGTTCCATATACAGAACTAGACCAAAATACTTGTCCATTAACTAAACTATCTTACCTTGGAAGGCCAATATAAAAAGTCTTTACGTAGGTATGCCAAACAAATGTGGTATGATTTTTGGTGTCCAAGGTTTTTCTGGTTATTGTATACGTTTCCTATATATTACCGTAATCGTTCGCTTTTTTTTTATTTCGAAAAATTTGGGTGGGGGTTTGGGATCTGTGAGACGGGTGATTTTCCCTGATGATCTTTTTAGCCCAAAATAGAAGTTTGGTATAGAAGCTTGTTTTTTTTTTGTACGGAAGTCAGCGCGGTCAAGTTGGTGCCTTTGAGATGTTTGTTTGTTCTAGACCCAGAATCGTTGGTGTAGGCTCTCAAGGCAGAGTGCATTAGAAGATTAGATATATAAATTGCTCCAAAACAATTTTGTTATTGTTGTTGGCCACATTACTAGTATTACATTAATATATCCTCTTCCGTACAATTTGTTCATAGATGTATATTTTGTAATTTAAATTCATTTCATAAGAGCAGTAATTTCCAAAAAGTGTCGGAATTTAAAATGTCTCAATAAAAACTGTACGAGCAATCCGGCTCTTAAGTGCAGGGAGTAACGATATTCAGGTGTGAACCCGGGGGGAGGGGGGGGCGGAAGGGCACACCAATGTTCTGTTCGGGCCCTAGCCACCCCACGGCACGCCGATGGCATGGCGTGCCGTGTAACGTAGGGTTAGGTCTGCGCAGCCCAGACACTAAATTTGGAATGAATTCCCATCGAATCCACCCGTATACATGCAATGTTGCCCGGTAGCACAAAACCCATAGTAAAGATTTGGACATCCAGGCTTCATAGTGGGTGTTAAGCCGAGACTAATGCGCTCATTGCTTTCTCCCCACCGAGGCTCGGGGGTTTCTGGGCGGTGCAATGAACCTAGAATACACAGCCGGTGTATTCTTAATGTGAAAGTATCGGCGGTTTACACACTTCGCCAGTCTTCGGGGCCCATGGTTACAGTGGTTTCCTTAACCCCAAATGTCCCATGCGCCCTCCTTTGTATGAGAAACCTCAAAGCCCCTTCAGATTATAAAGTCGATATTTATATATCGTCTGTTGTTTTGTTTTAGTTTTAGCCAGACATTACAATGTTTTTCTCGTTTCGTAAACTAAGACTTGACACTCTATTCTGTTAAAAATTATTGCTACTTCTTCAAATAAACGTTTTATATTAAAAGTAGGCCAATGACGTTATTCATCGTTTTTAGTGTATACATTGGAGAGAATCTGCAAACGATATTATAGTGTAATAGTATGTCCTTATACGTTTTACAGGCGTTCTTTCTAGATTATTGCGTCCGCTAAGCCCTAAACTCCTGCAGGGATCGGTCGGTGGCAGGGATAGACGTTTTGGTTGACAGTCCGGTTGACTAACAGCAGTGACCAGCCGGTCTCACTGTGCTTTTAGGGTTCTTTGGAGTAAGAAAACATAGGAAAAGATAGGAAAACATTGGCGTAGATAGAAGAGAGTTTATGAAATAAAATGTGTGATTCTGTTCGATAAGATTTAAAGGGTAAAACCACAGAACATGTATAGAATAGAATGCACAATTCCTAGATGCACAGTCACTAAAATTGAAGCTCGGCTTCCGCCATTTTTCTTTTGATTCAAGAAACGCTACTATAGTAAAATGAGAAAGGCTTAATTTATTACTATCTACTCTTAGGAAGCTTAGGACTAAAGAAATGTTACTAATATTAAGTAATATGAGGTTACAAATTACAGTTGTTTATTATTTACGGGGGCAGGAAAGCCATGAAGTTTGACATGCTTATTTTTACGATAATCAATCATTTTCGCATCATTGTTTGCAGTTTATTACTCAGCAGCCTTTGTACCTTTTGCCTGAAACAATAGCTTTGGGTGTTCGAAATTGTAGATTTGATGAAAAAGACATTGTAAATAAGCATAAATATATAATGTAACCAGGACCGCTTCGTTTAAACAGTATGGCGTCGGTATTACTTCCGGAAACAGAAAAAAATGCGATTGCGCATTTTGTTCTATATTTATTATGTGGGTATAACCAAAGACTATAATATGCTTGGCCGCTTATTTTATATTTCTGCTATTTGATAATTTGAAACACTTAGTTCCGGAATTTCTGATCGCACCCTGTCTTCTAGACTTCCGGTTTAGTAATTCGTTATGATTTTATTAATGGAAAATAAGGATTGTATACAGCGGAATTATTTAGGGAAGTTTAGGAGTCATTAAAGACAATGTTATTTGCTACGCAAGGAAAACACATGTTTTCAGCTCTAAAAATATTATTGTCTTTGAATTAACATCTATTACGGCTTCAATGATCGAAAAAAATAGCACTTGTGTATGCCGTCGGACCAAATTGATCCACAGGGCCGGTGAAGCAGTGTTCTGTGGCCACGGCATGCTAGGTGATTGTGTTTCCACCACTATGCACAGCCGCCTTTTACTCTACTCTTACTAAGGTCAGGTACCCATCACAGCGGGGTGGGTAAACTCACGGACACCTTCCAGACCCGGAAACAAAATCATAGTATTGACCAGGGATCGAACCCAGTACCTTCGGTACCGAAATCGAACGCGCTGCCGCTCGACCATCGTGCTGAGATAAGCGTCTCGTTTAAAGATGGCGTATCATAAGTTTTATGTTGGACTGCAACGTGCTTAGTCGCCATGATCTATACACACGATGAGTTTGTATAGCAAGCACAATGCCCCCCCCCCTCCGCCCTTGCGGCGTTCAATTTGCTCACTGTTGTAAAGTACCCATCACACGTGAAGGACACCCTCCAGACCCTCCTAAAATCTCTTGATTTCGAAAGCGCATTAGAAATGCATGAAGTTTTATAGTCGCTTCTAGATCAACCCTCCCATATTTAGGGATGCTACTTTCTTTTTTTCATCCAAAACCACTAAGCCTACCTGCATCCTACATATCCCGTAGTCTCTTCTGCCTCCTCTGGTGGTACCCTGCAAGATGGTCTTTGCAATCTATGGTTTAAATTGGTTCGAACGGTTCGGCTCGGGATTTAAATCCGATAAAGGAGGATTCAGTGTAATTGGTTGTTTTTTTATCTTTGTGAATTTTAAGAAATGGAAAAACCATTAAAAATAAATCATTGAAGCAAAGAGGAAAGTAGTAATAATACAGCAAGGATACATTTTTAGCTTAGAAGTGCCACACATGAACAATCTATTTCAATTCTTAGATAAACATCAGGATAAAAACGCTTTCGACGCGCTAGAAAAAAAACTCATACAAGTTTTCTTTCTCCTCGGAGAAACAAAGGGCCTACAATGGGTCGGCTGGAAAACAAAAAACAGAAAACTAATAACTTGATATCATATAGAACACTTATCAGATCCCATTACTTTATGACATTTGTGTACTTACTTTTAAACATTTCCAAGAGTGTTTTTCAAACTTTTTTGACAATGGCCTTTATTAACTATATTAATCCTTGCTTACAATGTCTTTTTCATCAAATCTACAATTTCGAACACCCAAAGCTTCATCAATAACATGAGAGTTAACCCTTCCCGTACCGACCTACTTCTATCTATGCTGCCTTCAGCTCCGCTATATAAGCGCCCGGGACTGTAAGGGTTAAATACAAATTATTTTGTTGAAATACCTGACCCTTACCCTAACCGGACCACTGTCTTTGTGGAACTCTTTCAGACCCTCGTCATATTTTGCATGCAAAAAAAAAGTTTAACAATAAAACAGAGTGAGACTCACTGATGTATCGTACTACCCAAAAAGGGACAAATTTAATCGATAACCTAATAGAATACTATTGAATGACTTTTCCATACGTTGCTGACAAAATTTCATTTTGACAGGTCAACTTAACCATTTGCTGTCACTTTAAAATTGTTCATTGACGTAAGTAATGTATTTTAAAAAAAAATAATTTGGGCGGAAATGAGGACTTGACACATTGTTTTGTCTCATATAACTGTTTTTTTCCCCTATTCAAATCTCCATTGATTGAATACATTGACTTGTAAAATACGACACACCCTTCAAAGTGACAAGTTAAAGTTCAGATTTCTGCCAACTTTTAGTTTCGATACTTCCGTTAGAAAAAAAGTGGCCAGATTTATTGAATGAACAGCTATGAATGACAAAATATTACTTTGTGTATGTGTCTATTTGATATGAGTAAATAAATATAGTTCTATTTATAGCTGTTTTATGTTCACCCTACTAGATCTATTTATAGTATACTGTAGCAATCATACCACTGGGTCTAAAATAGTATGATGACTCATTTCGTCTGAAAAAGGTCAGTTTTGCACTAAATAATCTTTCTTTATTATCAGAGTAATATCGTGTAGTATTTAAACGAATAGTTTATAATATGTAGAGTTATCAAAATAAAAACTTCTAAAAATTTTTTTTTAAATATATATATTTAAAACTAAACATTTGTAACAATATTTCGGAAGTTAACAAAATAACAACTTGTGTTTATCCACTTTTATTTGAGATCGTCAAGAAAACGTCATTTTTGTACAAATCATTATTATTTTATATCACATGAAAAGAGTAAACAAAAAATTATAAAACATACATATTATAATTCATATGTATGAACTCATATAGAATTTATTGTTTTCTTTTCATAATTTTGTTACAATCTGTTACATAAAATATTCATAAACTTATTAAAATCATCTAATAATTGACGTACATATTCTTGTTTTTAAATATGCACATTTAAATGTAAAACTAAACATTTGTAACAATATTTCGAAAATTAACAACATAACTTTTGTTTATAAATTTTATTTGCGATTATCAAGATAACATCATTTTTTTTTACCAATCATTATCAATTTACATCATATGAAAAAAGTAAACAAAAATTATTATAAACTATACATATATATTGAAACATATAATAATTGTGTAATTTCGTTAAAATTTGTTTCATTTAGTATTCATAAACCTGTTAAATCATCAAATTAAAATGATTGACGAAAACATTCTTAGTCTAAAAGTATGTATTGATCAAAAGCCGTGTGTTTAATTTGACACGGAGCACATATTCCTTGTTTTTTGCTGTTGGTTTATTGTTATTTACTAATTCCTTATGTATATGGTTTTGTGGTAAGTCATGTTTAAACATGTTGTTTGGGTGTGTGTGTGTGTGTGTGTGTGTGTGTGTGTGTGTGTGTGTTAGTTTTCAGAGACAACTTTTAAGAGGTTAATATCCTACTTTCTATTATTTGCAATGATAAATTTATTTATAAACAAAATATAACACGCGCATAGTAAATAGAAATGGGATTTACACATAAACATTGAATTGAAACACTGCTGGGCTCAAATGGAAACAAAGAAGAGAGGGGAGTAGCTGCAAAGCGAGAAATAGAGACAGAAAGTGAGAGTGAGAGAGAGAGAACGAGAGAAAAAGAAAGAGGGAGAGAGGGAGAAAGTGAGAACGAGAAAGAGAGAGAGGGACAATGAATAAAAAAGGAACTTTAAGAAAAACGAATGGAAAAAAAACGGAAATGACAACACCACCAACAATACAGAAAGTAAGTCTATGTAAAAAAAAAGGCAAATGAGAAGAAATATTGGAAAGTACGATAGGATATAACGAAATACAGAACGAAAAAGGTATATTAATATCTATTAAAATGGAGAAAAGAAGGCTAGAATAGTACACGACAAAAAAAACAAAAAAAGAACAGAAAGGAAAGTATAAAACTAAATGAAAATAAATTAAAGACCGAAACTAGGAATGAAACAAAGTTAAGAAAGTAGAAGAAAAAAATAAGAAATATAAAAGAAATTTAAAAAGCATGAAAAAAAAAATTGAAGGAAAGTTAAGAGAACAGTTTGCAAAGACTTGACTATTTGAAATTTACAAAAATGTAATAGCATGGATACAATTTCGTAATTTGAGCTGAACATTCGTTTTCACACATTTTGATTTTATAATAGCACATTCATAATTCTTTACTAGCTGTAGTTAAATGCACAATCAATGTTAAGAAATCGGCCCACTAAACATAAATAATGTCTTGATTAACTTATTCAATACATTTGGTACATTTTTTAAATATAATAATTATAATAACAATAATAATATGACTTCACATTATTTAATTTGACTCAATGTGTTATTGCTTACACTAACTTATGTGAAAAAAAAAAACAACAACCCTGGAACATTCTTTATGTAATAATATTTACTAATAAGTTGTGTGGTGTTGTTATTTTACCGCTGACCTATTTATATTTTCCAAACTCCAACTGCACTTAAAGTGGCATATTGACTTTTTATGAATGATAATGTCATCTTTACCGCTGATAGAAGAAATATATATTTTTTTAATTCTGAGATTACGGCAACAAAAACTCTTTTTTTTTCCCCATCAGATTCGCAATTGTGTAATTGGGTTTGAAAAACGAGTCTTACTTTTTTTAAGATAACCAACTGTTTTTAAAAATACGTAAAAAAACAGTTTTCCAATAGTGACAAATTAAGGTATTAAAACCTTTCAAATCGAATGGATAAATGTATGAATATAAATTGTTATTTGATTGTATAAATTTAACGTATAATATGCACGCGGCTAGCGAAAATCTATTAACATATTATAGTGACGTAATAATTATGATTTAGTCAACGTGGAATGTCTAAAAGTCTTCCTAGCTCTAATAATGACCAAACATTATTTAATAAAACAAAATACGTGTAGGTATATTTCTGGCTATGCAATCCCTTTGTTCAACTCAACTTTTCAGGTTCAATGAAACTAAATGGTCATATATGGGCCTTCGTTATCAATTTAAAATGTTGATTAACATAAGGTTAATATAAATTATATGTATTTTGATATACACTTTATAGTTAATAAATAATCTTTCATTGATCGATCAAATTTATCACAGACATTTCTTCTCACGAAATATTTGTAATACTATTAACGAGAAGTAAAGCAAATATATTAAACATGAACACAGAAATTCCGTTTAGAAATGCTTTGCCGACTGCACAAGTTTGACAACATTCATACTCTTTTCCTGTACAGGAAGTGATGGAAGCACATCCAATGCGGTCTCCGTATTCACATCCTAAAAAAAGAGACCAAGAAAAATAGAATTAAGAAACAAGAGACCATGAAAAATAGATGTAAGAAACAAGAGACCATGAAAAATAGATGTAAGAAACAAGAGACCATGAAAAATAGATGTAAGAACACAAAGAGACCAAGAGAGAAAGATGTCTGAAACAAGAGACCATGAAAAATAGATGTAAGAAACAAGAGACCATGAAAAATAGATGTAAGAAACAAGAGACCATGAAAAATAGATGTAAGAACACAAAGAGACCAAGAGAGAAAGATGTCTGAAACAAGAGACCATGAAAAATAGATGTAAGAACACAAAGAGACCAAGAGAGAAAGATGTCTGAAACAAGAGACCATGAAAAATAGATGTAAGAACACAAAGAGACCAAGAGAGAAAGATGTCTGAAACAAGAGACCATGAAAAATAGATGTAAGAAACAAGAGACCATGAAAAATAGATGTAAGAAACAAGAGACCATGAAAAATAGATGTAAGAAACAAGAGACCATGAAAAATAGATGTAAGAAACAAGAGACCATGAAAAATAGATGTAAGAACACAAAGAGACCAAGAGAGAAAGATGTCTGAAACAAGAGACCATGAAAAATAGATGTAAGAACACAAAGAGACCAAGAGAGAAAGATGTCTGAAACAAGAGACCATGAAAAATAGATGTAAGAAACAAGAGACCATGAAAAATATATGTAAGAATCAAGAGACCATGAAAAATAGATGTAAGAACACAAAGAGACCAAGAGAGAAAGATGTCTGAAACAAGAGACCATGAAAAATAGATGTAAGAACACAAAGAGACCAAGAGAGAAAGATGTCTGAAACAAGAGACCATGAAAAATAGATGTAAGAACACAAAGAGACCAAGAGAGAAAGATGTCTGAAACAAGAGACCATGAAAAATAGATGTAAGAAACAAGAGACCATGAAAAATAGATGTAAGAAACAAGAGACCATGAAAAATAGATGTAAGAAACAAGAGACCATGAAAAATAGATGTAAGAAACAAGAGACCATGAAAAATAGATGTAAGAACACAAAGAGACCAAGAGAGAAAGATGTCTGAAACAAGAGACCATGAAAAATAGATGTAAGAACACAAAGAGACCAAGAGAGAAAGATGTCTGAAACAAGAGACCATGAAAAATAGATGTAAGAAACAAGAGACCATGAAAAATAGATGTAAGAAACAAGAGACCATGAAAAATAGATGTAAGAAACAAGAGACCATGAAAAATAGATGTAAGAAACAAGAGACCATGAAAAATAGATGTAAGAAACAAGAGACCATGAAAAATAGATGTAAGAACACAAAGAGACCAAGAGAGAAAGATGTCTGAAACAAGAGACCATGAAAAATAGATGTAAGAAACAAGAGACCATGAAAAATAGATGTAAGAAACAAGAGACCATGAAAAATAGATGTAAGAAACAAGAGACCATGAAAAATAGATGTAAGAACACAAAGAGACCAAGAGAGAATGATGTCTGAAACAAGAGACCATGAAAAATAGATGTAAGAAACAAGAGACCATGAAAAATAGATGTAAGAAACAAGAGACCATGAAAAATAGATGTAAGAAACAAGAGACCATGAAAAATAGATGTAAGAAACAAGAGACCATGAAAAATAGATGTAAGAACACAAAGAGACCAAGAGAGAAAGATGTCTGAAACAAGAGACCATGAAAAATAGATGTAAGAAACAAGAGACCATGAAAAATAGATGTAAGAAACAAGAGACCATGAAAAATAGATGTAAGAAACAAGAGACCATGAAAAATAGATGTAAGAAACAAGAGACCATGAAAAATAGATGTAAGAACACAAAGAGACCAAGAGAGAAAGATGTCTGAAACAAGAGACCATGAAAAATAGATGTAAGAACACAAAGAGACCAAGAGAGAAAGATGTCTGAAACAAGAGACCATGAAAAATAGATGTAAGAAACAAGAGACCATGAAAAATAGATGTAAGAACACAAAGAGACCAAGAGAGAAAGATGTCTGAAACAAGAGACCATGAAAAATAGATGTAAGAACACAAAGAGACCAAGAGAGAAAGATGTCTGAAACAAGAGACCATGAAAAATAGATGTAAGAAACAAGAGAGCTACATAAATCTCAAAAGTTGATTCAAAAATTTCGAATGCAAAAATAATTAGACTTTATTTCTTTTTCAGCATTTACAGTCAATTATCGGGAAACGGTGCAAATTTTAAAAAGGTTGCTGTCATTTAATGTAATTACCCTGTATATTCGTGGCCCTCTGTTTGCATGAAGCACAACAGGACGTCTGGACTAGTTGGTTGTAACAAAGATTTTCTGACTTCTGCATTGAGCCTTGACAGTTGGAGCCATTGTAAGAAAACGTGGCGTTGTCCAGGCAAGCAGGAGCTGAAGATGGAGGTCAATGCAAATAATTTCAAATTTAATAGTAAGTAATTAGTAAGTAGTGTTACATGTCAGTGTTCTAAAAACTATTTTCTGAAATAAATTCCATTTTTCTTTATTAATACGTTGCCTCAGATCAATAAAGAAAGTTGATAATAACATGTATTGACGAGTGTAATCGTAATATAAATAGGTAAATTATTGAATGTGATAATAACATATCAAGGGTTATGTGATGGAAACATACATATACACATTTTATTAAAACATATCTAGGTGGATTTATTTTATTTTAATTAATTTGAAAGATATAGAAATATAATTAGCTGATACTTTTCTTTATTTTTACCAGTATATATTATATATTTTTTTAACACAAACTTAAGGAAATTGCAATAGACAAGAGAGCTTATATTTCTTCTTACAGCATACAAGCAAAATAGGCGGCCCTTGGTTTTTTGAGGCTCGTTAGGTATTTCCCGATTTTCTTGACCCTTACAAACAAATTCAACGTATTGAAATTAGAGACCAGTGTCCAATCTGGCTACATACCCATCGCACTAACGATTGTGTTATTAAACCATGGTTTATCCACTAATTTGAGCAATCATATGGCAGTTAATGTGTCAATAAATGGCAATTATTCATTTATTCCATAATTGTATTGCGCTTTCTTTAATTTCTACAAAAATAAAAAGTTAAATAAAACCTTGCTTATAATAATATTTCAATGTTAGGCTACTATGGAATACCATGATAACTGTTACTGTTTAAATAGGATACATGTTTAAAAGGTCAGTGGACCGAAAATTTGAGACAGAGAGAAGTGTGTAAGGCATGAAACTGTGTGAATTTGAAAGAGTAGTACTAAGTAATGTTTAAAAAAAAGTTAACAAGGGGAACTAAGGAGAAATGATTTGGTCAGTTATTGTAAGGACACTCCAGTGGGAGGTAGTCCAAGCGTTTTTAGTCTAGAAGAATATGTAGACTTAGTATTTTATAAGATGTACTCAGTGAGGAGTTTAAAGTGTGAAATAGGATAAATACATTGATAGTATAATAACGATATTGCTTTCTTTTTCAAGCGGTAGTCGAATCAGTTAGTTTAAATTTTGAGTTGAAGTATTAAACCTAAAGATGAATAAGCATATAAAATATCTCCAGAACTTGTCAATTGACTCCAAGTCACTCAAGCAACTTACTTGTAGTCGAAGGTTTTTGCGACGTTGAGGATGCCGTCAAAGTTGTTGTTGGTGATGTTGTTGATGATGTTAAAGATGATGAGGTCTTCATGGTTGATGCCGATGTTGTGGACGTCATAACTGATGATGATGAAGGTATGGCCGCTGTTGTAGATGATGTTGTAGACGCTGGAACACTCGCTGTTGTCGATGTAGGTGTGACATTTGATGTAGAAGCTGTTGAAGTTACCGTCGTTGAAGTAGTGGAATTATCTGCAACACAACAGTTACGATTGCTGTAATTTGTTCAAATGCTACAATAATAATTAAAGACAATGTTTTTTATTCTACAAAAAAATGACACATACTTACACATATTGACAAAAAATTGTATAATTTTAGAGACTACAATTTCTTTACACTAAAATTGTACTAACTGATAACAAATTTCGCCCAATACAAAAATGCATACTGACAAAAAAAAAGTGCCTTTAATAAATAGTCGAAACAACTTCTTTGGAAATCTATAGACCTAATACTGCTGACAATGATTTTTCAATAATTTTACTAAATTAGAAAATACTGTTAAAACAGTGTGAGTGTAATTATTTGAAATAAAGTATATTGCATAGTGTATGTTAATTTAGTAAAGCACTACTACACACGATTCATAGAGATTGGCCACCAAAATAAACAAGAAGTGGTAATTGAAATATCAAATACTAGTTTCAAAAACACAATCTAGATTGACTCAAACAAGTCGATTTCAATACTATATATGCATACAACACTTGTTTATGTCATGTACCCGTTGAATTAGACACTGTTCTATTAATACATGCGCCTTGAAAACATATCTGTAAAGATAAGAAACAACAAAAATTCTTGTTAACAAGTGTTAATTGAAAAACCAAAAAAAACTCTTTCGGATTTATGCTATACAATGGAAATAAACAAATATATCTGAATATGATTGAATTTATATTTCCTTGGATATATGAAAGTATAGCATTTTTTTCGTGCCGCACATCTGGTGGATAACTCTTAGTTTTTTCGAGAGTAATCCTCGTTATAAAAATCCCAAATAAAATTTAAAAAAAAAAACGGTGTGTTAACTAGAATTACAAAATGTATAATCCTTGATCAAATAATATTACTTTGAGATTATAGGATTAAACAACTAAAATAAAAATCAACTTAAAATACCGATTACAAAGTATACATACAATTTATAGTAGAATTAATTGAATAGATTTATTAAATTGTATAGTTGGGCGAAGTTGTGTAACAAGCTGACCAGCAAAGGTTAGTATATTTATCCTTATCTACAGATATTTCAAATTGATCCATAGGTCTGGTGAAGCAGCGTTCACCAGCTTCTGTGGCCAAGGCATGCTAGGTGATTGTGTAGCCAGCACTATATACAGCCGCCTTTACTTTACCACAACTAAGGTCAGGTACCCATCAGAGCTGGGTAGACTCAGGGACACCCTCCAGACCCGGAAGAAAATCCTAGTGTGCACCAGGACTCGAACCCAGGTCGTTCAATTAAACTCAAATTATCTTGAACAGTTTTGATTAAATCTACAAACATATTTCTAACGCTACCCGAATTTAAATTATGTATATAGTATTGCTCGAATTAGCTTTAAGGTCCTTACTCTAGTTATGGTTGCCCCCCCAAAAATGCAGCTGCCTCTAAACTCTAAGAAAATAACAGGAACATTTTATTCAATGCGCCACAACCCCCCTCCCCTCCCTTTCATATCCACATCCCTACCACCAACACTCGATTTAACTTAAAACATTTACGCTAATTGTTACTAACATTTTTTTCTATTTTTTGCTTTATTGTTATAGCTTTTTAACCACCCCAACCTCCCAGTTCATCTTTTGAATGTTATAGAGTAAGACGTAGTAACTAATCGTATAGAGTAAGACGTGGTAACTAACCGTATAGAGTAAGACGTAGTAACTAATCGTATAGAGTAAGACGTAGTAACTAATCGTATAGAGTAAGACGTGGTAACTAATCGTATAGAGTAAGACCTAGTAACTAATCGTATAGAGTAAGACGTAGTAACTAATCGTATAGAGTAAGACGTGGTAACTAATCGTATAGAGTAAGACGTGGTAACTAATCGTATAGAGTAAGACGTGGTAACTAATCGTATAGAGTAAGACGTAGTAACTAATCGTATAGAGTAAGACGTAGTAACTAATCGTATAGAGTAAGACGTAGTAACTAATCGTATAGAGTAAGACGTAGTAACTAATCGTATAGAGTAAGACGTAGTAACTAGTCGTATAGAGTAAGACGCAGTAACTAATCGTATAGAGTAAGACGCAGTAACTAATCGTATAGAGTAAGACGTGGTAACTAATCGTATAGAGTAAGACCTAGTAACTAATCGTATAGAGTAAGACGTAGTAACTAATCGTATAGAGTAAGACGTGGTAACTAATCGTATAGAGTAAGACGTGGTAACTAATCGTATAGAGTAAGACGTTGTAACTAATCGTATAGAGTAAGACGTAGTAACTAATCGTATAGAGTAAGACGTAGTAACTAATCGTATAGAGTAAGACGTGGTAACTAATCGTATAGAGTAAGACGTAGTAACTAATCGTATAGAGTAAGACGTAGTAACTAATCGTATAGAGTAAGACGTAGTAACTAATCGTATAGAGTAAGACGTAGTAACTAATCGTATAGAGTAAGACGTAGTAACTAATCGTATAGAGTAAGACGTAGTAACTAATCGTATAGAGTAAGACGTAGTAACTAATCGTATAGAGTAAGACGTAGTAACTAGTCGTATAGAGTAAGACGCAGTAACTAATCGTATAGAGTAAGACGCAGTAACTAATCGTATAGAGTAAGACGTAGTAACTAATCGAAAAGAGTAAGACGTAGTAACTAATCGTATAGAGTAAGACGTGGTAACTAATCGTATAGAGTAAGACGTGGTAACTAATCGTATAGAGTAAGACGTGGTAACTAATCTTATAGAGTAAGACGTGGTAACTAATCGTATAGAGTAAGACGTGGTAACTAATCGTATAGAGTAAGACGTGGTAACTAATCGTATAGAGTAAGACGTGGTAACTAATCGTATAGAGTAAGACGTGGTAACTAATCGTATAGAGTAAGACGTGGTAACTAATCGTATAGAGTAAGACCTAGTAACTAATCGTATAGAGTAAGACGTAGTAACTAATAGTATAGAGTAAGACGTGGTAACTAATCGTATAGAGTAAGACCTAGTAACTAATCGTATAGAGTAAGACGTAGTAACTAATCGTATAGAGTAAGACGTGGTAACTAATCGTATAGAGTAAGACGTGGTAACTAATCGTATAGAGTAAGACGTGGTAACTAATCGTATAGAGTAAGACGTAGTAACTAATCGTATAGAGTAAGACGTAGTAACTAATCGTATAGAGTAAGACGTAGTAACTAATCGTATAGAGTAAGACGTAGTAACTAATCGTATAGAGTAAGACGTAGTAACTAGTCGTATAGAGTAAGACGCAGTAACTAATCGTATAGAGTAAGACGCAGTAACTAATCGTATAGAGTAAGACGTAGTAACTAATCGAATAGAGTAAGACGTGGTAACTAATCGTATAGAGTAAGACGTGGTAACTAATCGTATAGAGTAAGACGTGGTAACTAATCGTATAGAGTAAGACGTGGTAACTAATCGTATAGAGTAAGACGTGGTAACTAATCTTATAGAGTAAGACGTGGTAACTAATCGTATAGAGTAAGACGTGGTAACTAATCGTATAGAGTAAGACGTAGTAACTAATCGTATAGAGTAAGACGTAGTAACTAATCGTATAGAGTAAGACGTAGTATCTAATCGTATAGAGTAAGACGTAGTAACTAATCGTATAGAGTAAGACGTAGTAACTAATCGTATAGAGTAAGACGTAGTAACTAATCGTATAGAGTAAGACGTAGTAACTAATCGTATAGAGTAAGACGTAGTAACTAATCGTATAGAGTAAGACGTAGTAACTAATCGTATAGAGTAAGACGTAGTAACTAATCGTATAGAGTAAGACGTAGTAACTAATCGTATAGAGTAAGACGTTGTAACTAATCGTATAGAGTAAGACCTAGTAACTAATCGTATAGAGTAAGACGTAGTAACTAATCGTATAGAGTAAGACGTGGTAACTAATCGTATAGAGTATGACGTGGTAACTAATCGTATAGAGTAAGACGTGGTAACTAATCGTATAGAGTAAGACGTGGTAACTAATCGTATAGAGTAAGACGTGGTAACTAATCGTATAGAGTAAGACGTGGTAACTAATCGTATAGAGTAAGACGTGGTAACTAATCGTATAGAGTAAGACGTGGTAACTAATCGTATAGAGTAAGACGTGGTAACTAATCATATAGAGTAAGACGTGGTAACTAATCGTATAGAGTAAGACGTGGTAACTAATCGTATAGAGTAAGACGTAGTAACTAATCGTATAGAGTAAGACGTAGTAACTAATCGTATAGAGTAAGACGTGGTAACTAATCGTATAGAGTAAGACGTGGTAACTAATCGTATAGAGTAAGACCTAGTAACTAATCGTATAGAGTAAGACGTAGTAACTAATCATATAGAGTAAGACGTAGTAATTAACCGTATAGAGTAAGACGTAGTAACTAATCGTATAGAGTAAGACGTAGTAACTAATCGTATAGAGTAAGACGTAGTGACTAATCGTATAGAGTAAGACGTAGTAACTAATCGTATAGAGTAAGACGTGGTAACTAATTGTATAGAGTAAGACGTAGTAGCTAATCGTATAGAGTAAGACGTAGTATCTAATCGTATAGAGTAAGACGTAGTAACTAATCGTATAGAGTAAGACGTAGTAACTAATCGTATAGAGTAAGACGTAGTAACTAATCGTATAGAGTAAGACGTAGTAACTAATCGTATAGAGTAAGTCGTAGTAACTAATCGTATAGAGTAAGACGTAGTAACTAATCGTATAGAGTAAGACGTAGTAACTAATCGTATAGAGTAAGACGTAGTAACTAATCGTATAGAGTAAGACGTAGTAACTAATCGTATAGAGTAAGACGTAGTAACTAATCGTATACAGTAAGACGTTGTAACTAATCGTATAGAGTAAGACCTAGTAACTAATCATATAGAGTAAGACGTAGTAACTAATCGTATAGAGTAAGACGTGGTAACTAATCGTATAGAGTAAGACGTGGTAACTAATCGTATAGAGTAAGACGTGGTAACTAATCGTATAGAGTAAGACGTGGTAACTAATCGTATAGAGTAAGACGTGGTAACTAATCGTATAGAGTAAGACGTGGTAACTAATCGTATAGAGTAAGACGTGGTAAATAATCGTATAGAGTAAGACGTGGTAACTAATCATATAGAGTAAGACGTGGTAACTAATCGTATAGAGTAAGACGTGGTAACTAATCGTATAGAGTAAGACGTGGTAACTAATCGTATAGAGTAAGACGTGGTAACTAATCGTATAGAGTAAGACGTGGTAACTAATCGTATAGAGTAAGACGTAGTAACTAATCGTATAGAGTAAGACGTAGTAACTAATCGTATAGAGTAAGACGTGGTAACTAATCATATAGAGTAAGACGTGGTAACTAATCGTATAGAGTAAGACGTGGTAACTAATCATATAGAGTAAGACGTGGTAACTAATCGTATAGAGTAAGACGTGGTAACTAATCGTATAGAGTAAGACGTGGTAACTAATCGTATAGAGTAGGACGTAGTAACGAATCGTATAGAGTAAGACGTAGTAACTAATCGTATAGAGTAAGACGTAGTAACTAATCGTATAGAGTAAGACGTAGTAACTAATCGTATAGAGTAAGACGTAGTAATTAACCGTATAGAGTAAGACGTAGTAACTAATCGTATAGAGTAAGACGTAGTAACTAATCGTATAGAGTAAGACGTAGTAACTAATCGTATAGAGTAAGACGTAGTAACTAATCGTATAGAGTAAGACGTAGTAACTAATCGTATAGAGTAAGACGTAGTAACTAATCGTATAGAGTAAGACGTAGTAACTAATCGTATAGAGTAAGACGTAGTAACTAATCGTATAGACTAAGACGTAGTAACTAATCGTATAGAGTAAGACGTAGTAACTAATCGTATAGAGTAAGACGTAGTAACTAATCGTATAGAGTAAGACGTAGTAACTAATCGTATAGAGTAAGACGTAGTAACTAATCGTATAGAGTAAGACGTAGTAACTAATCGTATAGAGTAAGACGTAGTAACTAATCGTATAGAGTAAGACGTAGTAACTAATCGTATAGTGTAAGACGTAGTAACTAATCCCTTCGGATCAAACTCATCCGTAGAAACAGCATTACTCGGGGATTGTGTGGTCAGCGCAATCGCCGCCGCCTTTTACTTTAACCCAACTAAGATCAGGCACACATTCGGAGCTAGGTAGACTCAGGGATAACCCTCAGACCCGGTAACATATCCAAACCTTCACCAGGATTCGAACCTAGAACCTTCAGTAATTATAAACGCATCAAACTTTAATACCATTTAGAATATCTTTTTATGTAAAGCTTTTATATATGTCGACTAAACTTACAAATTGTTGAAGAGAATACTAAAATGTAAAGATGTTTTTCATATGCTTGTAGTTTTTTTTTTTTTTTTTTTTAAATTTTTTTTACCATGTCAGTGCCACATCTTGTTCCAGACAGAGGTATCTGACCATAGCAAAAGTTCCTGCCATCTGGATTGAGGCAATACAAGATCATGCACGTGTCGTTTCCTAACTGTAAATAAAAAAATTTTGATTCAATTATACATTTGAACAGATAAATTTAAACATAGAGAAGTTATGTATTGACAAGTATTAACGTGTATGCATGCATAAAAGTTCATAAGAAATAACATTTCCGGTCGAATTCGATCATTTTATTCGAAACATGTTTGTGTGCTGGGTTGCTGGTTGTACAAACATTTGTTGGGGATTAAAGTTTATTTCATTTGCAAAAGATGTTTACAAAAGAAAACAATGTATTGTGAAAGTCAGAAGGGAATAATCCCCTTTTTATAATATCAAACGTATTGCTTAATGCAAAAGAATTTTTGTTTTTCGTTTTTATAAATTTACTAATTTTAATAATAACCAAGAAAACGCGACTCTTGACTATTTTATTTTATAAACAAGCTAGGCCTACATGCGACTGACACTTGAGTATTGATTATCGCCTACTCACTTTTGATGTTAAAAACGGATTCCTCATAACTAATATTGTATCCTTAGTATAATTCTAAAAGACTAGAACTAGCCGTCGAGGTTGGAATCAACTGTCAATAACCAGCAAAAGCATGCTTTTTTGTTTACGGAAATGACTAAAATAATTAAACATTTAAAAAAAGAACCGGAAGTTCACGATCACACCAGTTCAAAAGGTCACGCCTAATTAAGACTTGTCGATAGTGTTACTAAACTGCGTCTTCTGTTGCATGTCTAGGTTCACCACTGAGCTATATATAAATGGTGTGCTAAATCACTTAAATTGTCGGAGAAAATGAGCGAACTATTATATATAGATAAGTGAACCCCAAAAAAGATGGTCGATTAGACCCGGAAATTCATAAAATACGTATAAAATAATTTTAGTAAAAGCAATAAGAGAGTATATTTAAAAAATGTTTGTTCAGTGTAAAAAAAAAAAGCTCATTTTCATTAACTTGTGTTGATACATTTCCGGAAAGTGTTTAAATTGTATTTATTTCCGGGTCAAATCGGCCCTCTTACTGGGATACACTTATCTATATATATAAGAGTCTGCATTTTCTCTACATTTTTCTGCTTTATTTTAAGTGATTGAACACTCCATTTATATATAGCTCAGTGTTGTTCGATTTGAAATAATAAACTCAAGCCTCTCGATGAATGTTCAAAGAAGAATTTAATCATTGAGCTTATGTACGTCTTCACTGGTTAATAATCAGTAGTTTCCTTGTAGATAGGCGAAAATCAACAACTTAAACAAAATCTTTACGTGTTGTATATAGATTTTGGGATAGAAAGTGCTAGAATGGATTTTCCCGAAGTCTTCAGAATGCAAAAGAAAACGCGTACCAGAAAGTTGTAGAGAGTACGAGAAAACACAAATGTCTTATTACGTCATTATAAATGAGTAGACTATCTACACAATACTCTCTTCGCCAAAATTAAAAATAAATTTAAAAAAAAAAACTCTACATGACCTAGCGCGAGGTATACAAAAAACATCATAATATGCTAAACACACATAATAGAAATATAGTTTTAATAACTTGACTATAAATGAATAATAAAACACCCCAAAAATTGGTCTTTATCTCAGCGATAGTTAGCATTTACTTTACCTTACAATCATAAGATGAATTTCCGTAAGTCAGACGACACTGGTCAACGGTTGGAATCTCCTGTCCTAGCAGACGATCACTTACATCCGGGATATCGCCAATGACAGTGAGCGTATCTGATAGACAAGTCCTTCCAGATCTTCAAAGAAAAAAAGAGGGGACTTAATGCTATTTAAACCAAGCAATTACCTTTTGAGCATGGGGATGTAATATTTTTTTTACAAGTTGTTTCCCTTGATTTACTTTGTTTAATGACGTTACGGAACCAGTTATACCCTGCTTGTGCTAATTGTGCTTTGTAAAACATTCCTATAATATAGAATAAGATGGTTAAAGTCTGTATTAAAAAAAATATATAAGCTTCGCCAGTATTGTCCCATTTCTCCCAGGCTATTTAAACTTTAACGGTCAACTGAAGAGGTTTTTTTTCTTAAATTTAGTTAATAGATGATTTCGGTAGTAAATAGTATAAAAATTAGTTGGTTCAAATTTTGAGATTACAAAAAAAAAACGTTTTTTGTATTTAAAAAAAAAGGTAATCGAGTCCAAAGTGATGAGAATTAAAATTGCTAAGGTTGGCGATTTCATGAGCCCCATTACCAAGGTGACGTTTCACTTGAAAAAAAAACAAAAAAAAACAACTATAACGGACAACAAGGCTAACCCAAAATAAACCACTTTGTTAAAATTGAGAACCGGGTTTGATTCAAAACAAGTTGCAAAATTAATTGTTTCTTACACGCGTTTTCAATTAATGACGTCCTTTATTGCCGGAATTTAAACATGTCTAAACACTGTAGGAGGCGGGCGTCGAAAAGGTCGTCAGCGGAAATGCTGGTGCGACAACATAAAATGTTGAACAGGGCTGCAGTTGACTCAACTATTGACAACCGCTCAAGATAGGCAAAAGTGGAGAAAGTTGACTGCCGAAGTGTTCATTCGCCCCCCTCCCCAACGACCACAACGGTCATGGGATTGGTGATGATGATACATGTCAAATGGCTAAAAGAGATTTTGATTTCATTGATCAATTAGAGATGATTGCTCAGTACCATACCCCAGCCGGGGGGACGGGCAATGATGATATGTTTAATATTTTGTATAAATGATTGTATTAGTGATTAAGATATTGAATACTAGACTGAGTGTTTGACATCAAGACCTATTCAAATGGTCTTTAATGATAAAGGGGCGACAAAGCAGTGTTTCTCTAAACTCAATAAATATATTATACTCACGGAGTATCTACAAGGTTGTTGACGAAAGGCACAAAATAATCTGGAGTGCAGTTGGAAAACCGCCAAGGGTTTAGCTTTGTTTGTTCCGTGAATGGAGATTTCGAAGGTGACATCAAATAGCTGTCAGCACCGGAACAAGAGTTACTGTCCCCGTCGTGTTTGGAAGACAAGCTGTGTGGAACAAAGAAAACGAAATTGACAAAAGGGTCAAACTAATTAATATGTCTAGTTTTCATATATATATATATAGGCCTATATACGAGCATATATGTTAAAAACTAAATACGTTCTCACTGTAGTTGATATTGTTAAATTGTTTTTGTGTGGGTTTTTTTTGGCTTTTTTTCTTTTTGATTGTTTTTTTATTCTTTTTTAAACAAAGCATATTGTAATCAGTCGTGTTTCTCCGTCATTTTGAGGGGCATAACTACTAGTTTTTTAAATAAAACTTTACGTAACGTTTAGTTCTAAAAATGCAATTTTAGTCAACACGACCATTGTCATTATTATTTTCATTTCCAAGCTGGAATATACGAAATAAAGATAAAATAGAATTATGTCGTAGAAAGGGAGTTAACTGTTTAAAATAGTGGTAGGCAACCTACAGCGCGCTTGCCAAACTTAGAACGCAAAACGATTTGCAATGGCAGGCAGAATATATACAAAAATTCAATTCAAGTCTCTGCTACAAGAATGAAACAATATGACTTTAAGGATCTAGACACGCAGTATAAATAGGAAATCTTACTTGAACACACTTTTAACATAAGGTTGCTGACTCCGGGTACAAATCGTGTTTATTTCAATTATTTATTTATTTATTGGTGATTTCGTAGTTTGGCGGGTGAGGATTTAAGGTTAGGGTTAGGGTTAGGTTTCTATTTATTTTTACTTTACTATTAAAACTTTTCTTTTTGTTATTGTTTGCCCCATACCAGTGACCAAGTTCGTGTGCTGCTGTAGTTACGACAGAGTAATCCCCCATGTCCTCATTCACAGAAGTGCTATAGCCTGTAGTTCTACAGAGAGTGCCGACCCAGGCCAGACCTGAGAACAGAATGGAAAAAAACTTATTGAGTAAAGTTGTACGTTTTTATTATTTTTTACTTTTCTTTATTGGATAATATGCTGCACTAATAGTCAAAGACTAAGGAGTGATAATCTTTCTATTTTAATAGTAGTAAAGTACCCGTCGGGCGAAATTGATCATAAGGCCACCGAAGCAGCGTTCACCAGTTTCAGTGGCTACGGCATACTAGGGAATATGTGACCAGCACAATGCCCAGCAGCCTTTACTTTACCCCAACTAATGTCAGGTAACTATCAGAACTGGGTAGACTCAGGGACACGCACCCAACTGACCCGGTAACAAATACTAGCCTTCACTAGGATTCGAAGTCAGGACCTTTGGTACGCCAGTCGAAAGTGAACAGTGACGAAAGGGCAGGATCTGGATTTCAGGCCATAATTTCAAAACCTTTGTCTATCACTGTTCCATAAGTAGGCCTACTAGTAGACTAGGAAATTTTTTAATGTCAATTTTTAAATAGATGATTGTATTATTAGAATAACATACCTAATAGATTAGTGCTGTTTCTCCAGAGATCAGCCCTTTAGAAAATAATATTATCATTTATAACTTATGACATTAATACATTGTTATTGTAATATTCAATTGAATGTATACTGTTGTTAATATTTCGAAACAAAAAACATCATTAATTAAAATCAACCTAATTATATGCTTCTTATGCTTTTGTATTTCGATAATAATTTATTCGTGGCAAGGGTTATAGTTAAGGCCAGCAGTGCCCTCTCATATGGCAGAGGTGGCGTATGCCCGAGGGCGACATTTCTAAGGGGCGGCAAATATAACATAAGTTCATACCAGAAATTTTAGGAGAATTGAAGGGGAAATAAAATTTGAAACACAAATTGTGCTACAAATTGGGCGCTACATAGGTTTGTGAGGGCCCCGAAGGCCAGGTTAAGAATACAAGAATACAAACCCGACAAAAAGCATGGCGTGGTCGTATGGAAAACTTAGGTCCTTCCCAGGGACAGTGTTGAGAAATGCTGTAAAATTGTCTAAGACGGCATCTGTATCAACGTGACTTGTGTTTACAGTGGAATATGTCAACTGGAATGCCGCCTCGCTCTGAAGGTGATAACAAAACAATACAGAGTCATAAGGAATGAATAACTAATTAACTGTTGACTTAGCATATAGTCTTTTAATTTTTCATGTTACGATTATCCTTCTTTGTTTGTTCTGTGTCAATTGTTTTAAGGATTGGCACCTGTCTGTCTAATTCTGCGTAAAAAATATGTTTACATATTGAGACAGTTTAACCATTGCTTTAATAATAAATCACAGTTGTTACACAAAATTTGGGCTTCAAAAGCCTTATATTACACAGTCAAACATGCACAAATGAATTAAAGAATTCACAAGTGCTACATAACAACTCCAACTCTACAATCTGGAAGTAACATATTTACCTTGAAGATAACAACCTTGGTTAACTTGACACGTAAACTAAAACTACTGGACACGAAGTTTTGGTAAATAAGGTCAATCTGTCAATGAAAACAAATTTGTATTATTTGTTTTTTTCAAAATCTGGTGGCGTTTTGTTTTTGTTTTTTTAGCATTCAACCAGTAATGCAGCACACATAACATGTTTTGTTTTCAAATGAGCGAATATAACCGGAAATGTTTATGCACTATGAACTTGTAGGTTCACCGTGCATGCATAATCATTAAGACGTGTCAATTCAAAAATTAAAATGTTGACTACATCCTACTAATGCAACATGATACGTAAAAACGAACATCTTTAAACTATTCCCATTTTCCATATATTCTCGTTAAACACACCTTTCAGCATAATCTTATTGGAATAATTACAAATTCAGCATCAAAGCAATCAAATTATACGAGTACTTCACCTAAACATAATAACAAACCTTCTTTACAAATAACATCTTCAATTCTAATAAACTCAGCACGCCTTAAATTAGTGCGTATAGGATAAATTTGATTTAAAATGTATGTAAACTGTTTCATGATTTGGGATAAAATCAAGAACATTACTGTGTATATTATTTTTCTAATGTTCTGATTTTGGTAGAAAAGAGCCAATCTCCTATTTTTCTATAATCTACTATACATTTTTAATACATATTTTAATTATTCTTCCTGCTCTGTTTAACGTTTTCCTCATTGTAAAATCTAAATTCAGTAAACTTAAACTAGTCGCAGTAAATAGACCTATTTGTATTGACAAAAAATGTTTTGGTATATTTGAATAAGATATTGAAATATAGTGTTTTTATTTCTTATATTATTTTATCTTATGTTATATATTACAGACGCTTTTTGTGTCCTACGCACATTCGTGGTTAGAGTCTAGTCCTGCATTTCTATTAGTGTTTTAAATGATGTTAAGTTACTGGTTTACCTGGTTTGTTCAGGCAACCCATTCCATGCCCGATGCCACTCATAAAGAAAGAGTACTTACTAGCATTTGTTCTCAAACAAGGAATAAGGAAATCGTTATAGCCCTTATGCTTATGCTTTGTAACAGATTAAGAGCGAGAAAAATACATCATTTAACATTTTAGATGCATATACTTCTCACACGACTGAAAACAAGGATACGTATACTTACACCAGTGAAAATAAAGGCGTAGTATTCCAGAACTTTCTTTAAAGCCAACGTCTCGTCGTTCACTGCGCGGTCCAGGAAGATGTTGTAGTTGTTGTAATCCAGGAAGGCTGTTATATCAATATAGTATGTGGGAGATGCTGCACGCTTTCTGCGCTCCGGAGCAGCTCTCTTGCTGTTCAGTATCCGTATTGGCCTTGGGGAGACAATCCCGGAGGCTATAAGGTTGATATAGGATGTAATAGTTTGTTTTTCAAATGATGTTGTAGTGAAGATGTACAATATATCAAAACGTTATATATTAGTCGCCATTTGGATACTACATAATCGCAGGGACTAGTAGATTATCGCCCGTGTTCAAAGCATTTATTTACGTTTAACTAAATAAAACACAGCGGCCAGCAGTAGTTCGTTACGCAAAGCTGATCTCTCGGCCTAAGTGACTTAAATTTGTGATTAAATTTAAGATTATTGAAACTGCTAATCCTGACAAACTTCAACGGTCCCGCTTTCAAGTGCCAGAGAAGCAAAAGAGCCTGTCTCTCAAGGATAGGTCTCCACAGACAAAGCCGATTCTGCAAGGCTGGCCAAATCACCAGAGCGCAAATCTAATCGTCTTCCGAGACTATGACGCCAATGATGATAATGATGATGTAGTAAATAATTCGCCGACTAAATTCTTCTCCTTCGTTCTCGAAAGTTACGATTTGGAGGATTGAGACAACAAATCCGATAGTTCTAATGAAATGCGCGTGGCTGTCAGCTGCTCCAGTCCATCGTACAGTTTGTCATTGAAGGTAGCCTCCATGGGCCAAATGGCTGACCGATTGAATGGTACAGAGGGCAGGTCTGAAGGACTTTATCACGCCTCATACTAGTATTAAATAATGTCAAAATACTTATCAAGGAAAAATATATTAGAAAATGAAAAGTTATCAAGCTTTTATATCGACGCTGGTCTGTAATGATCAGAATCTAAATAAACTAAGGCATCTCAGGCCCTAAGAGTAGTAAAAAAAACTATTTACTTAAATTTATTGGTAATTGATTTAAGTCTTGACTTTAGACACAAAACTGAAAAAAAGGATTAAAAGCATAAAGTACCATCTGCACAATTTATATAAAGTTTAAAAAAAGGTTATGATAATTTGATAAGACATGATCTCGTTAGTCTTAGATCAGTTTTAAAAACTACATAGTTTAATTTCAAAGATATCTAATTCTTGTTTACATTTAATTTTTGTTTTTTTAGATTTAGACTTAAAGATTCGAATATTTAATGTATAGGCCTACACAGTCTCAGAGAACATTTATTTAATAATCTACCTAAATGTTCCAATATACACTATGTAACATGTGTTTAAAGCAATGCTTATTGATGTCTATTCAATTAAATCATTTATAATGATATATAATTATATATTATAGTTTAATAATTAATTATATATATATAGTGTTAAATAATTGAGGCGCGACGACTTCACCTGGCCTGAATCATCATTACGCGTAAAAAAAAATCTTGTCAACGATCTTGAAATACGCTTTTGAGCTAGTAAGAATACGCCTGTGAAATACTACGATAATCCAGGAATGGTAATTGTTATAGGTTTCTGGTTAAGCCGATTTTGTATTCTCAGTCGGAATATTAAGTAAAACAGAGGTTTGACAGCATATCTGTACTGAGAGCTGGTAAAACATTGATATTTTATTCCGAGGTTTCGTAAAGAGTCAACAAGCTCAAAAGTGTAATATAAGGGATGACCAAGCATAGACCAATACCGGTGCATATGCTGAAAGACTGTTAAACCTTTCTCTCTCTGACGTCTTCCAGCTCTTTAGATTTGCACCAAAACCAATGTCTATAAAGAAATATACAGCGCTTACCACAGTTGTTTTTTAAACTCTGTAAGTATGTATACCTAGCGCTCTAACACTAGGCCACCGTTGTAATGTCATAACATCTATTACGTTTTCAGTATCTTACTTACGAACATATGCATAGTCTGACACGGCTGCCCGTGAGTTTGATACCGATTGAATGTCATAACTTTGTTCTGGTATTCTGCCATCCTGAGTAGTGTCCCTTTTAGATCTCTTACTTGGCTCTATGGAATACCTGGCACAATCTTGTACATACTCGCCTCTCTGTGTGAATGAGATATTATATCAAAAGGTGAATAAAAAAAGATATATTAAAATTTTTTAAGAACCTATTTACAGAACCTCTGTGATATATGTGTACGTAATAAAGATTGAATTTAAAAAAATCATAAGCATTCAAAAGTAAAGTACCCTTCGGACCAAACTGACCATAGGGCTGGTGAAGCAGCGTTCGCCAATCACGTATGCTGTGGTCACGGCATAGGAGGGGATGTGTGGCCAGCACAATGCCCAAACGCCTTTACTTTACCCCAACTTGTTGTCAGGTACCCATCAGAGCTGGGTAGACTCAGGGGCACCCTCAAGTCCCGGAAAAAAATCCTAGCCTATACCAGGATTCGAACCCAGAACCATAGGATCGTCAATCAAACGCGCTGCCGCTTGGGTCACAATGCCCCATATAAGTATTCAACACAAGACTTTGTTCTGGATAACACTAACACAGGACACACACACCAAGTAGTAGAGAAGGTCACAACCGTCGCACTGGGGAAATTTGGGGTAACCACATAGGGGCCAGCACTATCACAAGTTAATACAAGGGGAACAACACAACAAATAATTATAACGATTTCAACAACCGCCAAGTTATTTTAACGTTTACAGTCAATCCGACGTGCATAGCGATCGCAGGAGCGTTTCTTTTAAATAAATAAATGATTGCTGTTTGTATTTTTTCCTGTGTGCCATTTTAATGCTTGTTTTTATTAGTTCTGGAGCTACTTATTGACAAGTCTTAATGAGGCGTGAACTTTTGAACCCATATGTTCGTGAACTTCCTGTTCTATTTTTAAACTAATAAACAAAAAAAAACATGCTTTTGCTGGTGTTTGACAATTGATTTCAACATCGACGGCCAGTTCTAGTCTTTTAGAATTATACAAAGGATTAACAAAATGCGTAAATTCATAAAAACGAATAACAAAAATTCCTTTGCATTTAGCAATAAGTTTGATATTTTAAAAAGGTGATTTTTCACTTCTGACTTTCACAATACATTGTTTTGTTTTGTAAACATCTTTTGGAAATGAAATACATTTTAATCCCCAACAAATTTGAGTACAACCAGTAAAGTAGCACACAGACATGTTTCGAAACAAATGATTGAATTCGACCGGAAATGTTTTTTATTTGTCGACCTTTTATGCATGCATACACGTTAAGTCTTGTCAATAAGTACCTTCTTAAAAAATATACATCAAATTAGAAATGATTAAATTGTGCTTGTTATTTTGTTCAAATCACCTAAAGCTAACTAAAAAATGAAACATTGTATTAAAATTCCATCTGCAAGATAATTTAGCAACGAAAAGGTTAATGTCCGTTTATATTAGTCAAATTTTTTTTTCAATTATATTTAATATATTCTTGAAAACCGCTTATTATGTAGTTAATAATTAAAACTTAGAACCAATATTGGGGAACAGTGGCGTAGCTAGGGTCATCTGCGCCCGGGGACATGACACAAAGTCTGTGCTCCTTCTCGTAAAATTTTGAAATTTTACGGTTTATATGGTTTATTTTTGAAGCATCTGGTATTTTAATGAAATAGAATACAGACTAATAATTCTCTATATGATTGTAAACAATTTATTTGAAAACAAATATAGAATACAGACTAATAAGTCTCTATATGATTGTAAACAATTTATTTGAAAACAAATTGATCCTTCCTGATTCGACTGTCGCAAACTCGTCAATCATGTTGTCAAAATTAATATTCTCATGTGTTTCTCTTTCGATGCTAAGGAGTGCAAGATCACTCAGACCAGGGGTCGGCAACCTTTTGCTAATTGTGTGCCAAACTAGGATTTCTAAACCGTTCAGCGTACCAACAGCCTAAAAGTTAATCTGCTTTATTATACTTGTTTTATTTATTTTTTTCATAAGACAATTTAACTCCGTAGCAAGACCAAGGCCAAAAGCAAAGGAAAGTTATGGGAAAAAAAACGGTAAAGCGTTTTATATTTAGTAACAATAATTAACGCATTTGTGATTATCAACCTTTTTATACCAAAAAAAAAAAATAATACCAAACTTTCACATTTTTTATAATGATCTTGTAAACATTATCATTTGGTTCAAATTGGTTGTCCAGATAAGGACCTAGCAACTGATAATATTGATGATAATTTCAGTTTAACTGAGATTGTCTTTTATTTGCTCAATACTGAGTCATAACAATAGACGACTATAGTAAAGCGGAATTCGTATGTAGTAATCATACAAACTGGGTAGTTAATGTAATGTTTAAAAAATGTGCATGAAATGTTTTAGTCATATAGATCTAATATTTATATAATTTTCAACTACATTTTACAGTTTGGTCTTTATAACTTTATAAGTTGTAGGCCATTTTGTCTATTATAATAGAAAAATAAGAAACACAATATTACTTATTAGAAATAATAGCATAAATAAAATGGGCTAATTATTTCCCTTTATCTCCCTTTAATTCAAATAAAGTTTCTAATTTTGATTCTATATTGATGCCAAACAAGTTATTTTTTGTAATATAACATATATTACTGACTAATTTTTTTAAAATAAATCCAGCATTATGGTATTCATTACAATAGTTAATTATTAGAGATATAAACTTGATTTACGTTAAACAGTTGTAAATAAACATTTCCTGCATTTATTGTTTGTCCATTTAACCCACTTGATTTAACCCGTCCTTGTAAATGCGTTCACCTAACTGAAATGTGTCGCTCTGTCATTCAGAAACATCGTCTTCAACAGTCAGTTTTCCTCATTAAGAACTGGAAAATGTTTGTTTTTCATCAATAAAAAAACATCTTTTTTCATCAATAAAGAAACACCTCTTGGAAGTCTCTCGCGTGCCATTGAAAATCGCTCTGTCTGCCAAATTTGGCACGCGTGTCCTAGGTTGCCGACCTCTGACTCAGGCGATCTTGTCCCATTGAATTAAATAAGACAAAATAAGCTTCAGTTTGCTGAAGGTCCGCTCACAGCTTGCAAATGAAACAGCAATCGTTAGAAGTATGTGCAGTGAAATGCGCATATTCGGAAATACGTCATCTCCATATGAAACAACAAAACCAAGAAGATCCAAAGGAGTTTCCGGTAGAGCTTCAGTCCGGGCACCGAGAAGCATTTTGCAGTCTCCGATTGCTGTGCACAATTCGTGACCATTGATGTCAGTGTCGTAGAAATTTTGCAATTTTGACGAAGTGTATCGACATTTGTCTCAGCGAGAAGAGTATTGACGTCTAGTAAAAATCCAAATTTGTTGTTTAGCTTTTTTAGACGTAAAAACCGTATTGATATCTCCTGAGTCTATAAATTACGCTGTTCATAACACGTGCAATTTCTTCTTCTGCAGAAAGTCCTGCAACCCTTGCTAATTCTCCAGGCATCTTCCTTTGTCGTCTAATTCTTCTGTCAACCTCGATTCCCAAAGTTGCGCATCTTCTTTTTCCATTGTCTGCCTCAACCTGGCTCAAATTATCACGAATGTTGACAAGTTCTTGCTCCAGCGATTCAAGATCAGATGCTTGCTGCTTCCTTAAAATTCATAGGATCCTGCAACCGTTTCTGGACACGATCAATTTTTCCAAGAATGATGTTCCAAAAATGTAACAAAACTAGGAAGCTACAGTTTAATATATCTGCCAGCAAAGTTTCTGCATCACTTCTGGTGTCAGGCGTCATAGTTGCATCTTCTGAATTTTTCCAACAGCCCTACTAGTTCATCTAGTTTTTCATAAATAGTTTTAACAGCTTCTGATCGTGCACTCCAGTGCGTTTCATACTCCCTCTTCGCTGTGATTGGCACACCTCTTTTTAATTCTCCCCAACGAGTTGTTGAACCTGTTCCAAAAAATGAGATAAAAACTGGATCCTGTTTACCTGAGTGTACTCATGATAAGTATATTCGACTCGAAATTATCCAACCTGTATAATTGTTAAAACCAGATGCCACTTTCAGTATTTTGTTACGTCCACAATCCCCTTGTGGCCAGAGCTGTGTAGATCTTGCTGATAATTCTCGTTAGTCCTAGGGGAGACTTTAATTATTAGTATTTATGTTTCAGTATTACACGAACTCTTCTTATAGTCCTGGGCACAAATTCAGTATTTGTATTCCAACATTTCCTTTCTTGTACATTAGAGTAGTAGATAAATCTTATTGTAATGTATACAACACAATAGTAACTTGACAAGGAAGCTTCAGTGTAACTGTTGTTGATAGTTCATTTCAGGTGGTATGTTCAATATATACAATATATCTATTATGTACAGTTAGAATAAAATAGTGCAAACACAAACGTTCTCAAAGTAACATATTTTGAAACTCTCTGTCTTTCTGACAAAACAAATCATTAAATACTATCCGAGTGGTGCAAGGGATAGACCCATTACCAGTAGGGGTGAAAATCATGGTATCATTACAAAACTCATAACAAAAACGATAGGAACTTCCCCTATTAAATAATGAGTCGTTCCCAGACTCTGAGAATTTGAGATCAACACAGAATCCCAACAATACCTAGAACCTTTTGTTTTCCTACTAAACGTCCTAATATTGTGTGTAGTAAGAAAAGAGAGAGAGAGAGGAATAAACATTGCGTGTTCCAATTCTTGGAAAAACAATATACATGACACGCCCTCACCCAATGAAAGAAATAATGTACCATAATTACCCAAGTAATACTCAACATGGTACATTTTTCGTACTTAACACTATCGTTTTAACAACCATCAATCAATGGAAGATTATATGACAATTTAAGCAAACATGGCTCACTGGCACAACTTTGTTTTAAAAAAACGCTATCAGCAATCCTACATTGTGGATGTGTCATTTGTTGTATGACTAGAATGGCGCCCCTAAATGCTCAATGGGGGCGCCAAAATCATGCTTGCCAACTGGTTTGTAATGAAGATATTTGTGGAGCTTTAAAACTCAATCTTGCAAACGTATTTGGGATACATTAGTTTACATCAAAATAAATTTAAATAATTAGTTTTAATACTCATTTTGGCGCCTTCTAACGTGGCGACCGGGGACATATGTCCCCCCCCCTGCCCCTCCCTAGCTACGCCACTGTTGGGGAAACAAGCGTTTGGTGGACAGGGGCGACGAAGGAGTGAGCTGAACTTTACTAACCTTGACCAAGTTATTTTCCAAATTTACAGATTGCTTAAAAAGCTGTTCATATTTTTTCCCGATAGGGTTTAGTCTTAGTGACGAATTTAGGCATGTTCCGCATGTTCCATTGGAACAGGGGCCCCCACACATCCCATAAAATATTATTTTTAGTCTTTTCTTTTGGCAATTAGAAATGTGCTGTTAATACAAATAATTCTATGATTATAGAAGCGCATAATGAAGGACAGTCTTCAGGGACTGCAACAAATACTATTACGTATCAATTAAATTTTTAGAATGGCTTGTTAAACGCATTAAAGAGAAGAGCATCATAACAGAAACCCCCCAAAGAATATAAACTAAATTTAGACTCTTTAATTAAAATAAGAAAATAAATCACAACACAAAACAAAAATACTCTATAGTCAAGAGTTAAGATTACCAAAATACTTTTCCGATTTAATAAAGAAAATTAGACGACTGCCACATATAATTTAAAACACAGTACACAAGAAAATCTTAATACCAATCCAAACTCTAAAATACAATACAAAAGAGAATCTAATACAAATTGCTACTTACAAAAAAAAGCACTAAGTACAAAGGAAAGTTTAAAGCGCACAAAGAAAACTAGCACACCGAAGACCGGTCTACACCCAAGACAAAAGAGAGCCAAAAAAACAACAACACGACACACTGTGTAAGGTACAAAAGTAACCTCGTGCTCAAGCGATCACAGAGAAAACCGGAGTTATACAATACAGAAAAAAAATATATATTCTTAGGCGTGCGGTCAAGCGTGACCAACACAGGAGAAAGGGAGACTAACTAATAACTACTGGGAGCAGGGGAGATGAGAAGTAAATACGGGAAAAACAATAAATTACAAAAATTATAGCATGTAACAATACTGTGAATGATAAATTGCAATTGGTTGTTAACTGAAACTGATTCGACACACTGTAGGCCTACATGGTTGTTCTTGTATGAGTGTCCAAACGTGTAACTTAAGTGAAACAGGCCCCACGAGAGGGGGGTACAGCCGGGGCCCATGAGATTCTAGGAGGCCCATGAAGCCCATGAATATTAAGATTTAACATTAAATTGGCAATTACGCAAGTATTTTTTTTTATTGTTGCTATTAGGCTAAGAGGAAATGCCCCAAAACCTCATTAAATCTCACGTGGCGCTGGGTGCCCTTAATTTTGATGTGCGCTCGTCATCACAGTCACTCCTCAAAACTCCCAGTTTTGATGGACACAAAAAGAAGTACCTGGGAGTGCACTCATTTGAATCAGTGGCACCTTCTCTATGAAACAGTTTATCTCAGACACTGATAGAATCTGTGACAAGAGAATCTTTTTAAAAGAACTTAAAGACCTTTCTCTTTGGCTAATACATCTGCCACTGCAAATCAAACCAAGAGCGCACTGAGCATGCTAATTTAATAGCAGAGGTGCTATAACAAATGCCCATTCTTATCTTATCTTTACTTCTGATCTATTTTTTATTATTTTTCTCCAGAGAGATTACAGATATAGACCTATGAGCCTTACAGGCGTAGGGCCTACAGTTCTCCCTGTTAGCTTAGTAGCCTAGGCCTAAATACTCCAAATCGCTGCATACTAGTACGGAAGTCAATGCTAGTTAGTCGATCCTTTTACACTTTAATGATCTCCTGAGCGGTAGCCACGAGGGGAGGTTGAAGTAATCATAATTTTAGACAAATGTAAATACACATTATGCAGTTGCAGCCTCAAGAGGTGGAAAATACTGTCAAAGCTTCATGGCATTTCTAGCACCATATGGTCAGATGGAATTGAAAGTGTAAAATCATTTTTAGCTCATCTACCAGGGGTTGAGTTGGCTTTGGAAGACCTGTTAAAGCTGAATCTTACTCCGCAAACCAGAAACGAAATCCATGAATTTTATATGTTATTTCGGTTCTTTCACTTGCATCATAATGTCAGCCGTGTGGCACAATATACTAGTCCCTATTGACTTCTGCAACAAAGTCATTCAAGCTTGTGGTGCGACTATAGATATGGATGTTGCAAACATAGAAAGCTTATAATATGCACAACTAAGGGCTTTGTGAAACAGTTGAAAAGCAATGTGGAATGAAGCTAAGCTTGTTGCAGTCCACCTGCAGATAGAAGTACAATTGTTTAGGATCAGCGATATAACTGCCAGAAAAATAACAAGTTTCCATGATGAGGATACACCTTAAGGGCCGTACTTAGGATTGTGGAGCCCTGTTCCTAAATTTATGTGGGGGCCCTGTTCCTAAATTTATGTGGGGGCCCTGTTCCCAAATTTATGTGGGGCCCCTCGTTGTCTCGCCCTGCCTTCCACATAGGGCCTACCTCAGAAAAGGGCCATTAATTCATATTACATTCTGTAAAATCATACATTTTATGTTGCACGTAGCTTGGTTGAACTGGAGCGCTTTAAATTGTATGGGAATAAATTAATTTTATTTTCAACGAAATATGGGGATGTCACTCAAACATTTCTTTTTGGGATATGTGATGGCCCCTTTTGTGTCGGGGCCCCTGTTCCAATGGAACATGTGGATCATGCCTAAATACGCCACTGTACACCTGATGAAAATGTGAATGAGATGAATGAAACAGAAGAATGCCCTGAGGAAGCCCACTTTCAAAAACACATTATTTTATGTTGTATTGGTTAGTGTTATTGGAGGGTTTACAGTTTACAGTTCGGTTCAATTCAGTCAAAGATATTCTTGACACATTCACAATTCTTTGGAACTACCAAAAGATGTCAGAAGAAGACTTGAAGTATGAAGTTGCTAAGTTAGCAGAAAAGTATTATAATGCCATAAGTTGTGAAGACTTTCTTCAGGAAATAATTCACATAACAATGGTTCACAATGCAAATTTTTGTAAAGAACAATTGGGTGCATTGGAACTGTTTAAATGCTTTGCCAAATTCCAAATTAGAAAATATTTTTCATAAAATAAGTGTCAGTTCGAGTATGTCCCTTACAGCACCAGCCACAGTAGCATTAGCAGAGAGGAGCTTCAGTAAACTTAAGCTCATCAAAAATTGCCTTAGGTCCACCATAAGTCAGGATCGCCTGAACTTCTTGGCTAGTCTCAGTATTGAGTCTGGCATTGCAAGACAAATAAACTTTGATACTGTAATTCTTAGTATTCGCCAAGAAAAAGGCACGCAATATAAGGCAGCCCTGTTTTAATAAAACTAGTATTTTTCTTCTCCGTCTTTTTTATCATTCATGTCGGCCTTTTGAAGTATTTTCTGTTGACTATTTATTTTCACCAAACAGTAAGCATTCAAACGATGAATGATTTGGGTATATTTGTAAATAATTAGATCAATTCTGATCAATACTGAAGCGGAGGAACAATTAGATCTACAACAATTTAAACTAAGAATTATGTACTTGATTAATGTATTTGTGTAATAGACCTGTATAAGGCTGTCATTGAAATGATTACACTATAATGGTAAATGGTAACACTTATGACAGTTTCACAAAATGATCCACAGACATTTTAAAAAGATTCCTGATTTTTCAAACGTATGTAATACAAATAAATCATTTAGATATGACTAGTGTTTGAAAAAAAAAGGTGTTTGGGAGGGGGAGGGGGCCCAGAAAAGATCTCGTACCGGCATCTTTTTTTTCTCTCGAGGGCCCTGAAGTGAAATGAAGTGAAATGCTATTTTTCTCGTCAAATCGGCGAGTCAGTGTCAGACACAGTGTGTTACTGGCACTGGTTATCATTCAGCGTCAACAACACTTTACATAGGATAACACAGCAATGTCGGAAGGTAGGAGCGAGGCCAAGAGGGGCCCCCACATAAATTTAGGAACAGGGCCCCCACAATCCTAAATACGGCCCTGTTTAGCCAACCTTAGCCAGTCTCGTGGCTTTGCCACCTGTGACTAGCCACCAGATCTTGTAATTATTAGGCCGTAGTTTACGCTGAATATTTTTTTATTTCAATACAGGTGTTGTGTTATTGATTCAATTAGACCGTGACCGTGTTGCCTCAATTAGACCGTGACCATGTTTGTCATACTTCAGTTTATAAAATGAATCGATTGGTTTAATTCACTGATTCAATCGATTCGAATTACGGATGTAGAAGACATGGATTTTTATGTGTGTGTTTTTTTTTGTATAGGAAGCAACGATCTAGTGTATAGTCCCCACTGTTAACCTGGCAGAGTTTACAGTCTGATTCCCATAATCTAGACCGATACTACACAACCTCAAAGACTCGTAGTCGGGTGAACACGGAGCACATAACCGAATGTCTCTAGGCCTCTGCTCGGGCTAATGTGTAGGATTGTATAGTCTAACACACAGATTAAAGGCCTGAAGCCATTGGGCCCCTGATTCCCGGAAATGCTTACTTACCACGACAGTACATAGACCGATGGCAGGGGGCACAGGTCTTGAAACTCAAACACACTCCAAAATCACGAGAACGATTTAGAAAGGCGATGGTTGAATGGGCTAGTAGGCTCTGAGCTCATGCAGGAAGGTGCCTCAGCGGTACCGACCGACCTTCGTCTACTTCCTCATCACCACTTTAGTTAGCCCCACTGGACGATTGTGTGTCACAGTTGCGTGATACACCGAAGTTCGTTCTCCGAGCCCTAAGAGAGTAATCTCGGCTCGCATTCTCGTCGAAAAGTTGAGTTCAATCTGATTCCCACAAGCATATGATTCGAATCGCACTTTTCCCAATAAAAAGTCAGATTCCCATTATAACTAAATAGATTCTGGTAGGCTCTAAATGATATCAGATCACAAATTTGCAAACTTTGGATCGGAATTTTAAATTCTGTCTAAACCGCTTTATCATCCTCCTCAAAAGACACTAAAAAAAAACTAACGAAACTGTCAAGACTTTAGAGGAGGGATTCCCAAATGACTGGCAGTGGCCCGCAACTCCGCAATAAAAGCAAAGTTACCGAGAGAAAGAGAGAAGATCTAATTTTAGATCAAATAATAGAGATGTACTAAAGATACTTTTAAACAGCATATTTCAAACAGCATATTTCAAACAGCATATTTCAGAAATGTAGTGATATTCGAAAACGATTTGAACCCCTCTCAGTTTAGACGACAATAATTTCGAAAACGGAAAGATAATTAATTATATGTTCTATGTTACATGTTGGGCAGTTAAGCCATATTAGTGGGGCACATAAGTCGAAGTATAAAAACAACATGGTCAAGGAAGTGGGGATTCTAGATTTATTACAAACCGTGATAACGTAGCTGGTATTTTGTCCACCTGAGGCATCGTCTTTGGTCAATAATTGAATTACAGCCTCATGCTTAGTATCTTGGTAGAAGGCAACATTCTGAAAACATGATACAAAAAAATTAATCGTTATTGTAGACCTATACCGCGCATTTAATTAATTTAATTAAAAATAACTCAAAACAGTTTGGGACTTTTACTTTACAATAAATTTTTATTTCATAAGAGAAAATTGGAAATACTGGGAAAATGGTAGTCGGTTCCCGGAAATGATTAGTAGGACTATGCTGAGTGTCCTAAAGCAATTATTATATTGCACTGGTCAAATGTGTTGTATGGACTTATTAACTTATTAACGAAGTGATTATTCCAAATGGAATCATTATTGGTCTATTTCTACAGAATTTAGAACTTAAAATTTGGCTTAATTTGTAATCTAGTTACCTAAATTAAACTTGATTCAAAACAATTTAATCTGTTAAACTAATTTTTTTCAATCCAATATTGCTGAGCTAATCGTTTAAATAAGGAGTCTGCAACCTACGGCGCGCGTGCCAAACTTGGCACGCAGAGCGATTTTCAATGGCACGCGACAGACCTCCTAAAAAATGCGATTTAAGTCTCTTCTAAAAGAAAATGTGAGGATAAATGTTAGACTGTTGGCACGATGAATGATTAATGAATCCAACTTTGGCACGCTATTATCCAAAGGTTTCCGACCCCTGGTTTAAATGATTGATCGTAATGCTTACCTCGTTATCGGAAACAGGTACTTTTTGTATCTTCGTCCCGTTCTTATAATTGTCAATTGTGTATAAGGGTACCCCGCCATTAATATGCTCAACACGCACCAGATGAAGGTCAATTGTTGTATTGGTGTCAGTAGTGAATGTCACATTTAGATAATTCGGGAGTCCCTGTACAGTCAGGCCACCTGGACTGATGTCAACATAAACTGAAAGAAAATATATATAGTAACTGCAATAGTTGATATTATAGTTTAGTTGACTTACCTTTTTTTTTCAAAATAATGAATACTAGTATTTATGCCAGTCAAAATGACGGAAAAACGAATGACAAAAATATGTTTTGTTAAAGGAATAAAAACAAACAAAAAGTATTTTTAGTACAAAATAAGATAATAAAACAATACAAAAAAAGGAAAGGGAAAACCCGGAATGGCCAAACTACAAATAATTTAAAAAGCATTTTTATTAGGGCATAACGATGAATATTTTTAATAGTGCTCCAGTTTATAACTTTAACATAATAAGCATTGTTCATTTTTAAAAAATCAACGAGTTAGGCAATACAGTTGATATAATATAATTTAACTTTGTCCCGATCTGTTAAACTGCCTAGGAGTCTATATAATTATATAGATAAATAATCTTACGGTAATTGTATATATATATATATATATATGAATGATAATTTGGGTTGTTTTAAAAAACAATGTGCATGTTTATATCTTTAAAAGCTTTTGATGTAATTCTACAAGGCTTTGTTTTAGTTAGGGGGCGGGGGCGCATAGATCTAGTGATCTGATGACGTCACGACTGTCCCTGCTTCGGAGCCTAGGCCCTAGGCTAAGTCCTTTTATCAGGGTCTGGATGTTAGAATGGCGACAGTTTAAATAAAAGAAGATAATTTCTAACCCTAATTCTAAATGGGTAGATTTTTTTTTATTTTTAGCTCATTATCTTCTGATAGTAATCATAAGACGGATGCAACAAAAAGCTACAAGAGCTCACAGACAAGCTTGCAGATAGAGCAAGGGCATACGGAATGGAAATCAGCTCAGAAAATAGTAAATTAATGATCAACACCACAGATGCCAAAAGTTACAATCATAATGAACCAACAACAACTGGAAAAGTAAAGAATTTCAAAATTCTAGGAGCAATCATATCCGTAGACGGAAGCTGTGAGTCAGAATTTCGAGCAAGGAATGGGACTGCAATGGGGCAATGGCTTGCCTAAACAGAATCTGGACCAGCAAAAGCAACAAAGCTCAGACTTTACATAGCCCTTTTTAAAAACTTTGTTCTGTATGGATGTGAGATCTAGACGCCGCTATCGGCAGTTGAAAACAAGTTGCAGGCATTCGAAAAAAAATGCATGAGTAAAATACTTCGAATCCCCTGCGTAGAACACATGACTAATGCGTATGTGTGGGACAGAATATCCTCAATTGCAGGCCCTCAAGAAAACATTAAGACAACAATCAAACGGCGCAAACTGACATGGCACGGTCAGGTGTTGCGGCATAATAACCTGACAAAAACAATCCTCCAGGGTACGGTAGAAGGTGGATGTCGGAGAGGCGTCAAGGGAGAAAGAGAAACTGGTTCGACAATATTGGACAGGGCTGCAGTTGAGTCAACTATTGACAACCGCTCAAGATAGGCAAAAGTGGAGAAAGTTGACTGCTGAAGTGTCCATTCGTTCCCCCCAACGACAGAAACGGTCAAAGGATTGATGATGATGATTAATCATAATCAAACCGTTAATTAAAGCATAATAATTCATTTTCCTTCGCTCGTTAGTCAGCTTCTGAAAAAAAAAAGAAACACACAAACATTGAATTAGAAGTTATATTGTTCAAAATTAATAAAGAGCTAAACGTTGAATTTACCAACAGATGAACAAGCCAAGTCCAGAAGACACAGGATAATTAAATAAATACACTTCCAATAAATACTGTTAGAACATTTTCTCTCCATGATCATAGATCATAAACTAATCTCCCGTCTTAAGACTATTATGTTATATTTTTATTGAGTCTTTTATAACACAGGTAAAAAAAATCAACTGTTACGGTCTTATTGTTATCAAAAATTTGTCACGAATAACGCAACGCCTCCCTTTGTCTGACATTATAAAGGGCCCCTAGATTTTTTTTATGACATCAATGACTGTTGTAGTTGCCAAGTCAATAAAGGACGTCCTTGTATTATATATCATGAAAGAGTATTTTATTCTGTAGGTAAATACCGTTAAAACAGGAGAAGAATGATCCAGCGGCAGCGCATTGGAATGCAATTCCAGAGATCTAGGGTTCATATCTTTGCTTCTTATCTTGTATGTTAATGACCACTTCTGCAGTTTAGAATATGATAGGATCTGAAGCTTATCTTATACTGTTATTTATTATAGATCCTACCGCTGAACAGAGGTATATTTAGTATATTTATCGTGTATGTTATAGGCGATGCTTTTGTACAGAAGTGTATACTGTGCTACGATTATCTTATCGTATAATATGTTATAGGCGATACTTTTAAACAGAAGTGTAATTTGTCCTACACTTATCATTTATGTTACAGACTTTCATTATAAACATAATTTAAACGTGACTAGGCTAATTTATCATATCTTATATCTTACAGACGCTTCATCTATGCCGTAGGTTATTGCTACCTAGTCTTATCTTATATGCCATAGATTCTTCTTGTATGAAAACGTTTATGAAGACCTAAGCTTATCATATATAACACAGACGCTCCTTCGATATAGAAACATTTTGGCCCCTATGCTTATCTTATTTAATAGAGAAGCTTCATCGATATAGTAACATATTGAGCCCTACGCTTATCTTATTTAATACAGACGCTTCTTCGATATAGATCCCTACGCTTATCTTATTTAATACAGACGCTTCTTCGATATAGATCCCTACGCTTATCGAATAAGGTACAGACGGCCCTTCTATACAGAATTTGATTGTATTTTACGCGTCTTGCCTTTTGATTAGAGTTTTAGATATGGTTAGCTTGTTGGTTTTCATGGCGTCAAGCAACACCATTTTATGCCCTAACTCCGTTTAGGAGGAATGAACTTTTGTAGGCAATATGTTCTTGCATAATATTCTGGAATAGACATAGTCTATATTTAGTATTTGAATAGACTACTGTATTGTTGTATTACTAAGTTAGAACTGAATCATTTATTAGGTACTATTTCTTCTTCGTCGCCATTATCAACTCCTATTGGGGCATAGGCCATTAGCAATTTCTTTCCATCTCTTCCTGTCTCTGACTATCTTCTTTAACTCTTTCCAGCTTTTCCCGTTCAGCTGCTCATCCTTTTCTACTTATTATTATGTAGGCCTACTATTAACCCTTCCCGTATCGACCTACTTCTATCTATGCTGCCTTCAGTTCCGTTATGTACGCGCCCGGGACTGTAAGGGTTAATATGTCGGTATAGCCCTTCTTTTCCTCTAGTGCTTCTCTAAGTGTCCACATTTCTATCCGAGGCTGAACGTTTTCCCTGATTCTACCCTGCTCTAATATTAGGGAAAAGAGATAATGATGGCATCAAACTGGCCACACAATCTCTTTTTATGCAGTGGCAAACTAAGCTGAGACATTCTGCTTCATTTGCCTTAGAAACCAACATGGTAAAAAATAATGTAGACTTTATTTGAAAGAAATTGGAAATGGTAACTTTAAAAGCAAACATCGAAAAAACAACAGATAGTTTCCTCAGTCGCAAATTGTTATTATCTTCCTTCCTTTTACGTGTTTATATTTTTTTGAGAACCACTAATAACAAACGCGCCACGGCGCAGAGTACAGATACATTCACGGTTGACGAGAGCTATTTATATAGTAATAACTGTTGCAGTGATCATTACGTATCGATTGGGTTACAAGGAGAACAATTCGAACAGGTAAAAATTTATATCAACGGACAATACATAACTCGGATAGTATGCTAGTTACAATTTGATATGAACGATACATAAGCCATATCAAAACGAAGGTCTATGTTTAATGTGGAATCAGGAAGCTAGTATTGAATAATGGTTTTCTAAAAAAAATGTCATTAAGCGTTGCGTATAGTCTTAACATTTAGAGTGCATTTATAGCTTATTTATAGGTTTTCAATAGCTTCTTCATAGCTCTTTTATAGCAGTCCTTTTTTTACTGTCTTATGTTCATAAAGTTGCTTCAGTGTTGATAACGAAACATTCACCAGCATGATCTTAGCGAGAAAGAAACATAAAATTAAATAGTCTTGTAGAGAGCTTGTTAATTTTTTAACAGCCTGCAATACAATTTTATTACAAGGGCCTACGATTATACCACTGCAATCAAAAATGAATTCCGAAGCACATTTTTTTGTGTCAAATTTTGCCAAGTAAGGATAAAGCAGTATCAGAAATACATAAGTGTATCGCTAAACACGAATCCAAACGAAATACACGAAAAGCATTTTTTCTTTGATTCTATATCGTTTATAAATCTTTATTCATTATCAGAAAGGTACAGCAGCAGTACTAGAGGGTGGGGCTGAGGGGTGGCCGGCTTAGGCTCCGAGGTTAAAATGACATTTTGTTTCACTGTTAGTTAAGGGTTGTCGATAATAGAATGATGAGACGTCTGAACTATGACAGCGTTGTACTTTTTGTGTGGATGGGCCCAATGTCTTATTATGTGTGTGTGTGTGTGTGTATCGTGCACATTGTGGAGCTCTAGAAAAGAAATTTGAATGGCCCACAGACCAGCACCACCTTATCTCAGAGAAAAAGCTTGCTCGGTGCATGCCTGTTAAAAGGGATCCATAAATGGCAAGCAAAGTACCCTTCGGACTAAACTGATCATAGGGCTGGTTAAGCATCGTCCACCAGTTTATGTGGCCCCGGCATACGAGGGGATACACAATGCCTAGCCACCTTTACTTCACTCCAATAGTGTAAGGTACCCATCAGAGCTGGGAAGACTCAGGGATACACTCAAGTCCCGGGGAAAAAAACTAGCCTCCACTAGGATTCGAACCCAGAACCTTCACATCGCTAGTCGATCGCGCTGCAGTTATCCTTCTAATCACCCCACTACTCCTCGAAGTGGACGCTAAAGAAATTGCGTTTAGCGATTGAGGATATAATTAGAGTAACGCCCATTGCATTTATAAGTTTTATTTCATGGACTACAAATAGAATCTTCAATTCAATTCAATTCAATTTTATTCAGTCAATGCGTTTTACATCGAAAATATGTGATGTTGAATGTGACATCTACAAAAAAGAAAATTACATTACAATAATAGTAAGACACAACAATGAAAATTAATGAAAAAAACAAACTATTATAACAATGTACATTATGATAATATACAGAATATAAGGAAAATTATTACAATTATGATCTTATAAGACGCTTCTGTCTTGTATTATTGAACAGTTTAACTGCTTGCGGATAACAGCTGTTAACAAATCTGCTGCTACCTCTAAATGCTCGAAGGCGACGGCCATGTGGAAGAAATTCAAAATAATGTCTCGAGGGGTGGGATTTATCCTTCATAATGTTAGTCATTTTACCTGTTAAGCGCTCTTGGTATAATGTTTCTAACGACTTAAGGTTAGTGCCAATAATTTTTTCTGCATTTTTGACAACTGATTCTAGCTTGTGTAAATTAACTACAGGTAGCCTGTCGAACCAAACTTCAATAGATCTTGTCAGTAGGCTTTCAATAATAGCCCTATAGAAATTAGTCATTATCACTTTATTGACCCCACAGGACTTCAGCTTTCTAAGAAAATACATTCTCTGCCTTGCTTTCTTAAGGATATCAGTGCAGTTAATATCCCATGTTAGTTCATTGGATAAGACAGTGCCAAGAAACTTAAAATCATAAACTCGTTCTACATTTGATCCCTGTATAACCAAGGGTGGGGGTGGGGGTTCGTTTCTCCTAAAATCTATGATCATTTCTTTTGTCTTCGATACATTAAGGTGTAAGTTGTTCTGGCTACACCAGCTCACGATAGTGTCTATTTGGCTACGATATGCGTGCTCATCTGCGTTTTTGATTAGGCCAGTCTTCCTTGTTCACGAAACTTTTAAATGTCTTATTTTAGGTATTGAATCAGGAAGTACATTTTGAAGTACCCGGTAGTCGATTTTTTAAAATATACATTTAACGTTTCGTATTACACGGGGCACGTTGGCCTAATGGCAACGCGTTCGACTGGCTTGGGTTCGAAACCTGTTGAAGTCTAGGATTGTTTACCTGGACTCGAGGATGTCCCTGAGTCTACCCAGATATGATGGGTACCTGACATTAGTTGTAAAGGCGGCTGGGCATTGTACTGGCAAAACACCCCCTTAGTATGCCGTGGTCACGGAAACTGGTTAACGCCGATCTTCACCGGCCTATGATCAATTGATTACAACCAATCAGGAAGATTTTGGCCAGATTGGTAAATCTCATTGTGTTTGTTCTTTACTTTGCTTTTTTGCTTTATTAAGGTTGGACACCTGTCAAATATTTTTTTTATTTGGCTTACCTAACTCTTTTAAATTACCCTATCAGATTTAACTGTGTGTTTTATGTATAGGGTTTAACAAAAAAATTGAGCGCTTTTTTTGACATAGCAACCATCAAAATGGCCGACAAACAGTTTATAAATAGTTCTCATACCTTTTTTTAAAAAGAAGATAAATCAATTATGTTTTCTGTTTCTTGTGTGTGTGTTTAATTTTGTTTAAAAAAATCTCTATATTGTCGGCTTGTTTAATTGTGTTCGGAAGTTCATTCCACCACAGAGGTGTGGCCGTTGGAGCGAGCTGCAAATGTTTGTATTTTTACGCTTGGGTACTTTGAGCTGTAGATGGATTTTGTTTGAACGCAGTCCTCTTTTCTCTCATGTGTGTAGCTCGACAATGGATCTCATGTACTGAGGAGATTGACCATGAAGGTCTATCTTTCTTGCATGATTTTGCTGAGAGCTTTATTATTTTAAAAAGTATACATTTTCAAACTAAAGCAGCAAAGAAAAATCTAAATTATTTATTGACACATGAAAATTTTAAAAAAAGCAACACGGTTCTCAAAGAATCTTCAAGATCATGCAAGGAATTAAAGAACGCATGTTGATAAAGATAATTGCCAAATTTCAAAATTTCAACCTTGTGCGATGACTAGTTACAGAGTGGTGTAAAAATAACCGAAGGAAAAATGAAGAAAAAATACAAAAATGAGAAAAACCGGAAAAAGAAAGAAAATTGTGCTCTGAAATTAACTAAGCATTTATGTTTTTGTAATGTGTAATAATATTAAGGTTTGAATAATATTACACATTACAAAAACATAACGGCTATATTATAAGGTTTTTGAAGCTCAAATCTTGTGTAACAGGTGTATTTCATTATTAAAATAATGGATTAACGGTTTCAATATTATGCACAAATCTCAAATACGCTGGAAATATTTTTACGCATATGGATAGGTGCCTATCCATAACATGTTGGTATTTGATCTATTTCCATATGTACCTTGCACAGCTGAATTTGTTGTAATTCTATGGTTTCCATACTGAAATAGACTCAGACTCATCCAATCGTAAACATCACCACCATCCACATACAACTTTTGGAAGTTTGCATAGGTCATGGCCAAAACGATAACACCATGGATAACCAAAAAAAAACGTTAAATCGTAACAGGCGGTTTAGGATGTAAAAAATAATTTTCCTGATCATTTTCACCTTTGAACCTATTTATATTCGATCTTATCTTGCTCTTCATCGACGTTAAGGTTCTTGAATGGACAAAGTTGTTTGATGGGGAGATTGTGTATGTCTAATTTGGATGATGGGAAGATTGAATATGTCTAATTCGGTTGATGGGGAGATTGTGTATGTCTCATTCGGTTGATGGAGAGATTGTGTAGGTCTAAGTCGGTCGATGGAGAGATTGTGTATATCTAATTCGGTTGATGGGGAGATTGTGTATGCCTAATTCGGTTAATGGGGAGATTGTGTATGTCTAAGTCGGTTAATGGGGAGAATGTGTATGTCTAATTCGGTTGATGGGGAGAATGTGTATGTCTAATTCGGTTAATGGGGAGAATGTGTATGTCTAATTCCGTTGATGGGGAGAATGTGTATGTCTAATTCGGTTGATGGGGAGATTGTGTATGTCTAATTCGGTTAATGGGGAGACTGTGTATGTCTAATTCCGTTGATGGGGAGATTGTGTGTGTCTAATTTGGTTGATGGGGAGATTGTGTGTGTCTAATTTGGTTGATGGGGAGATTGTGTGTGTCTAATTTGGTTGATGGGGAGATTGTGTGTGTCTAATTTGGTTGATGGGGAGATTGTGTTTGTCTATGTCGGTTGATGGGGAAATTTGGGTAATTGATTCTGTGGGGTAGTTAAAGAATTCCGTTATTATAACCTTAAAAATTATATCTAGATTAATTCGCAAAAGTTTTATTTAAATGAAATTATCAATAAGCAGAGTTATAGATGCAGCACTAGCGTTGAGGCAGAATTTTGAAATTTAAAATAGATATTCGGCCGATGGATGAAAGTAAATATCAGTTTCGGTCGAAACAGGAAGCAAACCGTAAGCTAACTTTTGGCTTCGGCCTCCAGAACACAGAATACCCCGCAACGCTTATTGACATTTTTTTTTAACTTTCAATACTAGCTTCCTGATTCCACATTAAATATAGACCTTCGTTTTCATATGGCTCATGTATCGTTCATATCAAATTGTAACTGTTTTATACTAGCCGAGTTATATATTGTCCGTTGATCTAAAGTTCTACCAGTTTGAATTATTCTCCTCGAAAACCAATCGATACGTAATAATCACAACAATAAGTATACTAGCTTATATAAATAGCTCTTGTTCCATGTTTTTTTAAATCTAAAACATATTTGTTTGCATCCCCTGCCCAAAAGTTGTAAAGGATTAAACTCTTCTTGGTAAACTTTTTTGTCTCAGAAGCACTTCCATATTTTAGTCGCTACAGATTTCAAGGAGTTCATTCCAAAGGACTTCCTTTTTGTTTCCAACGGCTCTTGGAATTCTGGGTAGTGATTTGGATGAGATAAGTTGAGTGAGTTCACTGTTGGGGTGGGGAGGGAGGGGGTGAACTGAATTACGAAACCGCTTTATTGTTTCATGTAGATGAATGCAATGTTTAAAGATGACTGGAATCAGCTTACATCACTTGGCCTGCGTATGGTCCAAGGAGTAGAAAAATGACTTGTGCATATGAAACTCGCATTCGATGTGACCCCATATTGAAACTTTCTCTCTCTCTCTCTCTCTCTCTCTCTCTCACTCCTCGTTCCTATATTGTCTTCTGCCTGACCCCCCCCCCACCCCCCAAAAAAAAAAAAAACACACACCTGCTACTCAGTGTATATGTTTTGACTATGACATTTCAAATCGTTACACCCCATTTTCGCTCTAATTAACTTAGCGTAATATTGAGTTCGATATAATGATTTATTCACCTTATTAATGTAACCGTATATTTCAAGTACGTTTTCAAAGTCTGAGCAATCAATTCTCTGTTTTTATTTAGGGCTACATCTAAGTCAAATAGAATTACCTTATTTCACTGTGAAAAATTATATTTTCTGTTGTTTTTCGTTTTCAGCTTTAAATTAATAGAATACATTTATGTTTCGTTTAAAACAAACTTGATTGACACACCCTCCAAGTAGCGCTTGTGATAAGGGATATAATTAAGTACAGCTTGCCTTGTGGTGTTATATTAATGGTATTTGTTGACTGATTTCCCTTATACATCTATTTTGAGGTTTTGAAAGAGTGAATTTTTATAGCTGTTTATTTTACCTCATGAAGAAGGTTGCCACAGATTTCGTATCTACATTTGACCATCTTTTTTTCTTCGTTTAATGAAATGTTTATACGTTGAAAATCGTGTTTGATCACATTAGGATTCATAAAAAGGAACTTGTGCAAATGTGTAATAAGAATATAAGACTAAAATGCTATCTCACATCTCACATGAGTTATACTAAGGCCTATACTAGAATATGCATCATCTGTATGGGACCTATCAACTAAATAAAACATTAAAAAATAAATATAAATTCAGAAAAAGAGCTTCAAGGCCCATAACTAGCAAATATTCACAATCGACAAGAATAACACCAATAGTCAAATCACAAAACCTAGAAACACTGGATGACAAACGGACAAAGAGTAAACTCTAATTTAGAGATACAATCCCATAAAAGCCTGTTGTAATGCTCAGATAAACATAAAGACAAAAATCCCTAGGTCCAAAGGGTAATTATTTTATCCCTTATGTGAGAACAAATGCGAGTACTCTTTATTCCCGAGTGGGATTCGGGCATGGAATGGGTTACCTGAACAAACCAGGAAAACCAGTAAACTAACATCACTTAAAACATTAATAAAGATGCAAGACTAGACTCAGACAACGGATGAGCGTAGGTCGTAATAATTTTCTTTATAGAATATATAATATAATGTAATATGTAATATATAAGATAAGATAAATTTTGTCAACCCAAAACAAAATGACTTCTTCTTATTTAAAACCTTTGTTAACTTTGGGGGGGGGGGAGTTCATTTTAAAACAGATAATTTTAAACGTGTGTTATGTCAATGTATTCTTTTGAATGTGTAACTACAAGGCAGTCTTACATTTAATATAATCATGTTGGCGTATAATGCGTTAGGGGTCAAAATACAGGTAGATGTGAAAGATCCATTTAGCGTGACAGAGAAAAAAAAGGTGGGGCGCGGGAGAGAAGCAACGATAAAGTTGAATGTTACACGACATTTTATACTATACCAGGGTTGAAAAAGTACGACCCGCGGACCGCATGCGACCAGGCAATTGATATTATGCGAACCATAAGGGCTTTTTAAAATATATTTTCATCAATTTTCAGTAAACTTTCTAGAAATTTTAAGAATGGTGTCGAAAATCGCAAAACAGTAACACACATCTTACATTAATTTGTGCTACAATGTAGTATATTTGTGTCTAAATTGAGGCCATTGATAAATAATAAATTGTGCAAATATTGTTAACAAAATAGTTAAATGTTTTGTCCATATTAGGCCCTATAATGTTTAAGTGTATATATATGAAAGATATACAGATCCATCTGTATACAACGGCCTGTACATTAGTCATATGCCCATGTCATATGAACATGACTGATTGGAGTCTATAAACAATACCTGTGTACCTGTACATTTTTAATGGTGTATTTTTACTGGCTCCAAAAAAAGCGTATTTTAAAACAAATGACCGGATTTGTTCGAGCAACTGACATTTAGGCCAGATTATAAATATATATACATATATATATTAATCGTACATTGATGATTGACGTTGGCAATGGTTTCCCCCTCGTTCATTTCAAGGCTGTAATATTTATATCGTGAAGCTAATATTCGAGTATGCGCCAGAACTATGTGCTGTTTCTCTATGGCCTTTATTTCAGAAAAAGACCTTGGTAGATGGCATCTCAGGAGTAAGGAAGTGTTGAGATCAAGTGATAAGCATCTGGTCCGACCATAGCCAGAAATACATGATGCCGTTTTTCCTCGCTTGTCGTTTGCCCCGAAATATGTCAGTGTATTCGTTCGAATTTGAGCCTAACTTATAGTCACTGATAAATCCAACCATATTTATATTTATGGCAATATGTAGGTACCTAATTTAGAATAACCCACAGTCCAAAGGACGTATCCATTTTAGTTACCGACCCTGTCTTTAAAATATCAAGCACGTAAAATGTAGACAAATTCGAAAGTGATTTTTCTGAGACATGCTTCGAGGCATCAAAGACTGCACTTTATTCTTTAAAAGGAATACGTCTATATAATATATTAACACGTTTCAACTAGGGATGTTAAACGAAAACCGGAATACCGGGTTCCGAATTTGAAACCTTAAGCCGGTTTTGATTTTTAAAACTGGATTTCGGATCGTTCGTAGTTGGTAGCACACTCTCTTTTCTTTTTTTTTTTTTTTTTGTTCTGATGGAATTTTATTTTTATAAATAATGTTGGATTCGCACAAAACAATTCGTGAAATGCCTTGCTAACACTATTTAGTCTTAGATATTGTGTTTCTTTTTTTCCAAATACCAACTTTGGCTTGCGATAAAAACAACATCAAACCAAATGTTAAGTTACAGTTACAATTAACAAGAATCTTTTTACTTTTCGGCTAATCTTTGAAAAAACTTCTTTAACGATGGCTCGGTGTAAACTATGTTCCCAACAGATAAGCCGGAGCGGTGGCAGTACCACTGGTTTGCGTACGCACCTGCGTACGTAGCATCCTGGATTAACATCGTCATCCTCTTCATATGCTTCTTAATATTATGGTCAACAGTAATCGGAAATTTGATTATCACTATTGAAAGCTATTATCGGTTTGAATCAATTAGTCCAGAACTTTTTTAGTTCTAAATAATTTTATGGTGAAGTGTACAAAATCATATTGTAATCACACAAGTCAACCACTTGAATGCCCTGCAAACACTAATTCAGTGTGATCGTTTTTTTCAAATATACCTACAAAACTACGCACATTGCACATTTAGCTTTTTTCTAGGGGGAGAGGGGGGGGGGGAAGAAAGGGGAAAACCGAATTTCTGTTTTATAGAACCGAAAACCGGTTTTGAAAAATAAAACGGTTTTAACATACACAGTTTCAACATACGATTTTTATTTCTGTCGAAGTATCTGTTAGACGAACTGCCGCGGTAGACGAGTTGTCTTGTAGACGAAAATGTTGCGATAAACTAAGTGTCTTTGAACGAACTGTCGCATCCGAAGAGGTTTCAATAGACGAAGTATCGTCAGAGGAGTTTTGGGTGGTAGACGTAAGGTCATTTGACCTACTGTATGCAAACGAAGTGTCGTAGTCCAAATGTCTGTAGTCTATTTATATCTGAAATAACTAGATTCTTCTATTGCACTTTAGCACGATAACTTTTTTAGATATACGTTATCAAAATAAATATATTTTCTTCCAACTCTGCCAATCCCCCCCCCCACCTTATAAAGAAGTAGAGCATAGTTTTCCCTAACTTTAATTTCTTGATACTTTATATACTTCCTGTTATCTAACCTTCAACATTTGTTTTCTGTAGCATAAAGGTTAACATAAATTATATGAATTTAACATAAAGGCAAACATATATATATATATATATATATATATATATATATATATATATAATTTAACATATAGGCAAACTTATATATGAATGTGACATATTGACTAACTTACATGGATTTAACATATAGGCAAACATATATATGAATTAAACATATAGGCTAACATGTATGTGAATTTAACATATTGTCTTACATATATGAATTTAACATATAGGTAAACATATATGTGAATTTTACAGATAGGCAAACATGTACATGAATTTTACATAATATGGTTTTAACATAAAGGCCAACATAAAGAAGGATTAACATATAAAATAACGTACATGAATTTTTAGTTAACATTCAAGCTTATATCATTTAGGGTAGTGACGGCAGTGAAATTGATCTAAATGTCAGAAAATTAAATTTTTAAGCTTTTGCCTCAGTTGTATACTTTAACTATTCCTTGATCTAAAACTTTAAGTTCAGAAATTTTAGTTACATTTTTTAAATGTAAAAATTGCATATGTACTGGGCTTACATTAGAATTGAATTTTTATTTTTTTAAACATGTTTACACTACAGTAATATAAAAAATGAGTTTAATTATATATTAATATACATGAAATTAAAGGTTAACATCTTGTCTTTGTGGGGAAAAATCTCACAACAAACAATTAAGAAATAAATGAGAAAATTGAATTTTTCAATTTTACTCCCCTAATTTTTTTTCTACCTAGAATTGTCAGTTTTTCCGGTTTTTCTCAAAATACTACTTTTTCTTCTTCTTTTTGTATTAATTTCCTTATTTATGTACCAATCTTTATGAAATTTTTCGCATACATTTATTACATGTAAATAATCAAAGTTACAAGATGAATTTTTGTTACGATTTATAGTTTTCCTTAAATTGAATTTTAATTACAATTTTTAGCAAAAAAAATGTTTTTTTTTCCTTTGTCCTACTAAAAAGGTTCATATAAATTTTATTTATCAATTTAACCAAAATTCATCTGCTAATTTTATAAAAATATAGCTTATAAATATTTCCGCCAAACTGCAATACATTATCTTGATAAATAATCAAGGCGATACATTTTATTGTGCGTGGTAAATCGGTAACTAAAAAATCCAAAATGGCCACCATTTCCATCGCAACCATCAGAAAATATTTTTTTAAAGTATACTTACTCGGGCCTGTTTGTACTATCGATATACCAAAAATGATCACGATGCGTGTACAATTAGAAAAAAATATGTTTCTACTGGCTCCCAACCCTTTAGGTAATTGGGTTCGTTTCCTGGTGAAGGCTAAGTCTGCCCAACTTTGATGGGTACCTGACATTAGATGGAGTAAAGTAAAAGCGGATGGGCATTGTGTTGGCCAGACAATCCACAAGTGTACCGTGGCCACTGAAACTAGTGAACGCTGCTTCGCCGATCCTTTGGTTAGACTATTTATATTTATTAAATATTGCTTAACTGGACTAAAAATATCAAGCAACGTCTAATAAATTATTTCTACTAATTATCACAGCTGACGCTTAATTAAAACAATGACTGTCGCAGCATGTCTAATGAACAATGTGACAGATGGAACATGAACAAAAACATCACAAGATAAAGTTCCCACAATTTATCACAGCATAAAATGTACATAAAATCATATTATAAAAATGCATTAAGAAATAATCTCTAGAGAAATATCTTAAAGCAATAATAACTATATTCAAAACTATGTTCATTCTGTATAAATGTCGTTAGAACTGTGAAAGCCACAAAAGCATTTAAATATAGAATTTGGAATTTCGAAAAAAAAAAGTTTTTTTTGGAAGAGATTTGGTGGGTACCTGCCCCTAGTTGATCACCGCCCTATGCGTGCATATCCTTATGATGCTTACATCCTCTTAAAACACGCACACAACACACCACACACATCACATAAACCACACACAACAAACACAACACGAACCACTTAAACCACACATCACAACCACACACAAACAGCACACCAACAGCACACAAACAGCACACAAACAGCACATACACATCATACCACACCAACACCACACAAACCACACAAACCACACAAACCACACAAACCACACAAACCACACAAACCACTTAAACCACACAAACCACACAAACTACACAAACCTCACAAACCACACAAATCACACAAACCACACAAACCACACAAACCACACAAACCACACAGACCTTACAAACCATACAAACCACACAAACCACACATACCACACAAACCATACAAACCACACAAACTATACAAACCACACAAACCACACAAACCACACATACCACACAAACCACACAGACCTTACAAACCATACAAACCACACAAACCACAAAAACCACACAAACCACACAAACCACACAAACTATACAAACCACACAAACTATACAAACCACACAAACCACACAAACCACACATACCACACAAACCACACAAACCATTCAAACCATACAAACCACACAAACCACACAGACCTTACAAACCATACAAACCACACAAACCAAACAAACATACAAACCACATAAAACCACACAAACCACACAAACCACACAAACTATACAAACCACACAAACCACACAAACCACACATACCACACAAACCACACAAACCACACAAACCATACAAACCACACAAACCATTCAAACCATACAAACCACACAAACCACACAGACCTTACAAACCATACAAACCACACAAATCACACAAACCACACAAACCACACAAACTATACAAACCACACAAACCACACAAACCACACATACCACACAAACCACACAAACCATTCAAACCATACAAACCTCACAAACCACACAAACCACACACACCTTACAAACCACACAAACCACACAAACCACACAAACCACACAAACCACACATACCACACAAACCACACAAACCATTCAAACCATAGAAACCACACAAACCACACAGACCTTACAAACCACACAAACCACACAAACCACACAAACCACACAAACCACACATACCACACAAACCATTCAAACCATAGAAACCACACAAACCACACAGACCTTACAAACCATACAAACCACACAAACCATACAAACCACACAAACCACACAAACCACACAAACCATTCAAACCATACAAACCACACAAACAAAACAAAAAACACAAACCACACAAACCACACAGACCTTACAAACCACACAAACCACACAAACCACACAAACCACACACCATACAGTCTCATTCACACTGATTCCCTTTCAATGTTTCAACATTCTGGTTTTATTATATCGTGGCTTTTTTGTATGACCAACCGTTACTATACGGCCATTCAAAAGAAACCTTTAATATATGCAGAAGCAATGAGTGTAACAGACATCTTTGAACTTTTCTCTCTCTTTAATCTTTTAATTTTAAAAGAAAATGACAACCTGATGTGAAAGTAAGCATTTAGCGAAACCAAATTCCCAAAGCTCTAAAAATTTATTCAACCATTACAAATATGAATTTTAAGAAGATATTTTTTCAATCATACTATTTAGAAAGACACTTTTTAATAAATTTAACAGGATTCCCCCTCCCCCCCCCCCCAAACCAGTTTTCCGTGTAACCTTAATCTCATGTTCACATAAATGTAGTAAATAGTGCTAAACACAAGTATTATGGTCCTTATAAGGTAAACAAGGAAGCTGTTACTTAATCTGGTGTTGACGACTTATTTTCTTAAATTCCTTGTGAAACAAAGGGCCTGAGCAAGAGGTCTCCAGCGCAATTGGTTTTGGGCAGATTTCTTTAATTCACCCCATGTAATGCCACACTGCTTCATTTCTTCCTCGCATGTCCTGGGCCTGGCAGCTTTTCTGTTGTTAAGGAGTCTATATTAAAACGTAGAAAGAGCGTGTTGTTTTATTTCAAACTTAATGATATAATCTTGGTAGTGAACCATGAAGATAAAAGGATTTAATATGACTTTGTTTCATATGCTTTGGGGGGTTGTCATGTTTTTTGAGCTCTCATCTACTGCGGGAGGTAAGAAGAGTTCGGGTCATTTTTTAAAAGTGTAAATTTTATATTTTAAATTTAAATACTTCTTAGCGTTTAGTTAGGAATAAACAAATTGTAATATAAATAGGTGAATTGGTAAGTTCAATAGTACATTCTGTTGTTAGATGGAGACACATTTTCAAGGCAGTACACTCTGCTCTAACTGTATTCTTGCATCTAAGCTCAATAACATAGCTGTGCCTACTCTATTCTTGCATTTAAGCTCAATAAAATAGTTGTGCCTACTGTATTATTGCCTTTAAACTCGATAACATAGTTGTGCCTACTGTATTCTTAAATTTAAGCTCAATAACATGGTTGTGCCTACTGTATTCTTGCATTTAAGCTCAATAACATAGTTGTGCCTACTGTATTCTTGCATTTAAGCTCAATAACATAGTTGTGCCTACTATATTCTTGCATTTAAGCTCGATAGCATAGTTGTGCCTACTTTATTCTTGCATTTAAGCTCAATAAAATAGTTGTGCCTACTGTATTATTGCATTTAAACTCGATAACATAGTTGTGCCTACTGTATTCTTAAATTTAAGCTCAATAACATGGTTGTGTCTACTGTATTCTTGCATTTAAGCTCGATAACATAGTTGTGCCTACTATATTCTTGCATTTAAGCTCAATAACATGGTTGTGTTTACTGTATTTTTGAAATTAAACACTGTAATATAGTTGTATTTCTGTATACTGTATTTCTGAAATCTAAGCTCTGAAACTTGGTTATGCCTATTTTTTTCTAAAATTAAGTCTTTAACATAGTTGTGCCTAATTTATTTCTAAAATTAAGCTCTCCAACATAGTTGTGCCTATCGTGTTTCTGAAATAAAACTCTCTATGATAGATGTGACCAGGCCCACTTCTATTTATGAGTATTTTAGGTAAAAATAAAGTTAGTTGTTTGTATCGTCAGTTAATTGTTTTTCGGATTCTTTTTTTGCATTTTCATTTACCTGTGTTTAAACAAATGAGCATTTTTTCATTTTCTTTTACATTTCTAAGTATCAAATAAATGGTCTGATAAAAACATCTATAATTGAGCTTACTTATAAGTAATGCATTTTATTCATTTTTTTTTCTTTTTTTTTTTCTTTATAGTTCATGTGATTATCACCTCCAATGAAGTAACCGATCAAGAACTTCCCAACGACATAAATCTTGAAATCACCGTAGACGCCAACAAAACATTTCAACTACATCTGAATCTGGTTGGAGGGTTGAATAGAATACCTGTTTACACTGTGGATTCTGTAAGCCAGCATCTGAAAATTAATCAAGAAACTTTAGATGATAACGAGGTAATTAAAACACAAAGTTTCTTAGTTTTGTAAGAGGTTTTGAAAACCCTAGTCGCCACCTATTTCAGAGCAACGAAAGAAAAAATTCTAGGTCGCATAAATATAAATATTGTTACAACCACAATCCCGTGGATATCAGAGCATGCGCATGATGCACTCTTCGGTCGTCTAGCAAAGAAATTTAGACATAGATTATCTAGATTGTTTTATCTCTATAAATTAATTTAGGAATAAATAAAAACATTATCATGTCATCAAAACTGAAGCGCCGCTTGGATTGTCTTAGAGAGGCAAAACCACGCAGATTACCCTGTATGTTCTAGGCGAACTATTTCATCAAAGCCTCTGCAAAGTCGAGAAATTACTCAATGATAGCATGCATCCACATCACAACAACTATGTCAAATCGACGTAATGGCCAACTTCTGTCAATTAGAGCTTAAACTGAAAGGTAGAAGAACTCGTTTGTTCCATACTCTATGAGACTGTATCAACGCTGCTCCTTGACTAGAAAGCATCATTAACAGCCAGATGCTTGTGTTTTGCAGATTTGAAGATGACTAGTGTGTGTGCGCGTGTATGTGTCGTATCTGTTCTAATTGTTGAGCTTGTGTGTGGAATGTCTTATTGTGTTAATTGATGTTATAAACCGATGCACTGGAAGACCATGTCGGGACAGTCAGCATCGGTAAGAGACAAGTCACCAATCTTCGCTTTGCAGATGACATAGTTGGCTTAGCTGGCAGTGAAGATGAACAGAGGGAATTAACAGCCAAACTGGAGATAACATCATTAGCGTATGGCATGGAAATAAACGCTGAAAAGACCAAAGTTATGGCAAACATGGAGTTTGAATCCGAAATACAAGTGGGCGGCCAGGGACTCGAGAAAGTCTCCTCCTTCAAATATCTGGGATCCTTAATATCTGATGTAGGATCCAAGCCGGAAATTCTTGCAAGAATAGCCCAAACAACTGCTGCACTTTTCAAGCTAAAAAAACATCTGGCGAAGCAAGACAATCTCACTTTACTCCCTGGCGATGGCAGTTTTTATGTACGGCGTGAAACATGGACACTTACAGCGGATCTCCAGAAAAGAATCAGAGACATGGAAATGAGATGCCTACGTAAAATTTTAAACATCTTCTACAAAGATCGAGTTACAAATGAGCGAATCACCTACGTCATCGGCCCTCATGAGGATCTACTCAGTGCCATTAAATCCAGAAAACTCCGATGGTATGGGCATGTGGCAAGATTCGAAGGCCTGTCGAAAACCATCCTGCAGGGCACAGTGAGAAGGTGGAAGAAAGAGAGGCAGGCAGAAGAGACGATGGGATGATGACATCAAGGAGTGGACCGGCTTGTCTCTTGCAGACTCCCAGAGGGCGGCGCAGGACCGAGACAAATGGCGTAAAATCATCCAACTGTCAAAAAATGGTGCTCCAACGACCCTCGCCCGGGTTATGGGATAGAAGAAGAAGAAATCAATGTAATCAAACCACATTTTCATTATAGATCAATAAAGCAATTTTATATTATATACACTGGCCTATATATTTATGACCGCATAATTTTTACTTTTTTTTATATTAATTTTGAAAGTTTTATAAATTAAATTGTTTATGCATTAACTTAACAGTGATAATACATAATGGTACAAGATGCTAATCTATAATATATGTTAAAACAAAAACGAAAGTAAAAAAATAACTATACTTTTATGTTCTATTCCAAAACCAAGATCGCTGGAGTCTACCAGGACACGAAACATGAAGCAGTCGTAGTATTGGTCAAACAGGATAATACTGATGGACAGGGTTATGTGGAGAAGTTTAGGGTTAAGGTTAGTGATTCTTAGGATTATGGTTGTCATGGCTATTGGTTAATAAATTGATTGCTTGATTCGTCGTTTGATTTTAAAATATGTATGCATGTATAATATACGTAGATAGATATTTTTATATTATGTTTTATAATATGTGTTCATCTTTATACTAAAGAGGGGGGAATATCTACACAATGGCGCCAGATATTCTATTCAACCAATCATAAGATCCAAAAGGGAAACGCATCTTGATCTCAACCAATCAGTGCACATTTATGATATTAAACCGCTTGCATCCTCGTCGGATGCAAAAAGTAAAGGATATATTCAACCAGGTTAGTTATTAGTTATAATTATAAATTAGTACTCTTTCTTCCCGAGTGGCATCCGGGAAATGGAATGGGTTACCTGAACAAACCGGAAAAACCAGTGACTTAATATAATTTAAAACACTAATAGAAATGCCGGACTATCCTCAAACCACGGATGAGCGTAGGATGCAAAAAATCTTCTTTATAGAAGGAGCTTCTTTAATGTATAAGATAAGATATGTATTAAAAGTTTATAATCAAGATCAGAAACCATGAAAAGTAGCTGTTGATATCTTGACTCTTGTTATTTCCCCGTGTTTCGAATTGCCTGTTGGCTTAGCCGTTACGGTAGACCGATTTCCCCACCCCTTTCCGTTTCGGAAAATACTAGACTTTGAGGTCTTTTTTTTTTTCTTCTTTTATTTGAATGCCCGGTACCGAGTCCAAGGCAGATTTTCTTACATGACGGGTAGCGACATCCTACTGGGCATTAAGCTCAACGGGTCGCATAAAAGAAAAAGAAAAGTTCTAAAATAAGTTGTTATTAATGCGATTTACTAGAAATAAACACTTACTTAAATAGAGGCACAGTGGCCGGAGTCGCAGCGCGTTTGACTGGCGATCCAAAGGTTCTGGGTTCAAATCCTGGTTTCTGGCTCGGATTATTTTTTCCATGGACTTGAAGGTGTCATCACAGCTCGGATGGGTACCTAACATTAGAAAAAGAGGAAAAGTAAACGCGGCTGGGTATTGTGCCGTGTAGTTTGCTGCTTCGCCAGGCCTATGATCCGTTTGGTCCGAAGGGGACTTTACTTTACTTCATTTGTATCTCTTTGTCCCAAGGGGATAACTAAATATACTTGAACTCGATTTTAACCACATAACTCGAGTATGACGTAACGGATCCAGAGAATGAATTATATTCTACTAATCTTCTTATATCGGCGATAAAATTGTCAGTACGCCGCGAAGTACAAGTCTGAAAATAACCGGGTCACGTAACAAAACTGTTGAGAACCACTGATATTTAATTAAAATTAACATACAGTCATCGAAAATTTCAAAAAAAGAAGCTAAATTAAAATTGCTGCGGATGATTTTTTTCTTTGGTTGATATACTTTAAACTTTATTATCTTCTTATATTAGACTTTGGAACGAAGGTTTCAGAAACACTTGAAAAGAACAATATGCCCTATGCTGATGCCAAACGTAAGAAGCGTGATGCCTTCGCCACCTACTACATAGACCTAGCAGCTTTTGTGGACTACACTTGTTATAAATATTTCCTTGAAGAATCTCTCAACAACACAGACTTGGCAATGCTGAAGATACGAGAATACTACGCGTTTATATTCGCTGGGGTAAGCTCACACTTAAATGGAATTATAGTTATTCATGTGGCAATGATGTTAGTTGTTGTTGTTGTTTTTTGTATGTTTCTGAGGAAAAGGTACAATAGTACAGTTACCTATTCGAAACACATCTGTGCATTTGGGCCCCAAAGCTGACGAAGTGTGTAAATCACATTAGGCTCCCATTAAGAGTAGGGGGCCTACATCGGTGGGCAGCCCCAGATGTGCTTCTGAGATTTCACTGCCCATGTGAGATTTACCGAGACTTTTGTGGGGAGGAAGAAATGTGCGCAATAAACCATCTCGCCAAGCCTGGTGTCTAGATGACCAGGCTTTTAGTCCGGTTACTGTGCTATCGGGCGACAGTGCAGGTACAATCAGGCCCAACGAGAGGGGGGTACGGTCGATACGCCGTACCGAAGCCCGTAAGTGTTTAGGGGGTCGTGGATATTTAAATTTAAAATTAAATTGGCAATTACGCAAGTATTTTTTAATTGTTGCTATTAAGCTAAGAGGAGATGCCCCAAAAGCTCCTACAATCTTACGTGGCGCGGGGGGCTCTTAATTTTGGTATTCTTTGAATGTGTACTTGAACATGTTGTTAAATATGCAAAGAAGCCCCTAGATCTAGTTGTAATATAGGGCCTACTAATTTTCGATAGCATTTAGGATCTCTTTTTTTTTATTTTTCTCCAGAGACATTTACAAATCGTACAGTTCTTCCTGTTAACTTAGTAGCCCAGGCCTAAATACTCTATGTCGCTCCATACTAGTACGGCAGTCAAAGCTAGTTAGTCGATCCTTTTATACTTTAATCATCGCAAAAAGGTATTGACAATTGTCTTGAAGAATCCATTAAATTGGAATCAGAAAAATGCTTCAACATTTGAAAACGAATCTTGGATGTTATCCTATTCCTAGGAGAACGTGGCCTTGCTTTCCGTGGTTCTTCGGTATGCATTGGTGAATCAAATGGAATTTTCTTTTATGTCTGATAGAGCTGCTTTCTCACTGGGGTCCAATTCTGAAGGAGCATGTTTTAAAAGTAAAGAGTCGAAAAATGAAAAGGGTGAAAGACTGAAGGTACATTACTTCTTTATTGAGTCCCAAAAATAATCTATTGCAGAATGTTCTGATCTTGTTAAACAGCAAGTTTTGGGAGAAAGACAGTCTTCAGAATACTATGCAATAATAGTAGATTCTACACCAGATTCACCTCATGTTGAGCAAACTACATTTCTTTTTGCGTTACATAGTTCGCCATGAATCACGCATTGTAGTGACAAAATGGACCTGACATTGCTCAATTAAAGACATTGGAAAGCCATGCTATTCCACTTGTTGATTGTAGACCACAGGGTTATGACAAAGCCGCAAACATGTCAGGCAAATACAATGGAGCACATGCAATATTAAAAGAACAATGGCCTACTGCTATATACTCTCCTTGTGTTTGCCACACACTTAACTTATGTGGTAATGATGCTGCTGAATGTATTCAGAAGCAATCACCTACTTTGGAACTATACAAACAATATACACATTATTCAGTTGCTGCCCCAAGAGGTGGAAAATAGGCTACTACAATATTGCTATTTATTTATTAAAGAGTTTCATCTGTCATAGATATGTCCCAAATTATTCAATCAAGTTACTGTGACAACTACAAGTAACATGTGTTTCAAATTCTCAATTTACTATCTCAATTTTCACATTCAAATTAATTCATATTAAAATGAATTATGACAAGTTAATTGACAATATAATTGTTCAACTTTAAAACCTCCAATACTTCAACCAAATTAATCATCAATCTTCAGTAAGAGTAACTCTTCCCATTTTACACATCTTTGTAATTGTGCGAGATCAATTCTGATAAATACTGAAGCGGAGGAACAATTACAATAATTTAAACTAAGAACTATGTACTAGATTAAAGTATTTTTGTAATAGACCTGTAAGGCTGTGATTTAAATGATTATACTCTAATGGTAGGCCTGAAAAGTGGAGGGGGGGGGAAGAAAAGATAAAGAAAAGATAAATGCATCTAGTTGGTCTTTTCCGCGATGATTTGAATACCCCAGGGTATAGAAAAAGTATTGTCTAGGCACTTTTTCTTGTTACCTTGTTGTACTATCGACTTAGACGGAATTAGGGTGAAAAAGGAATAGTATGTTAGCTTAGTAAATATTGCTTGCATAGTTTCAGTTAACATAACAAGATGTCATCAAGTTATCTGAATTAACCAAAATAAGGGAGATTACTGAAATGTCATAAGTTAACTCCCCAATGACCTTCGACCAAAAGTTAAACTTATATATTACATTATCCATTATCAGGTGGACCTCATTTACCAAAACTTGATGGCCATTGATTTTCGATTACGCATCAAGCTGGCAAAACTAGTTATCCTTAAGGTAAACATCTTGTGTGTGTGTGTGTGTCCGTTAACATATTGTTACCATTTTTATTAACTCTTTTATTTAACATCTTTTAGTTATTCCTAAGACCAGCGTTTCCCGATTGTCATGATCACGACTTGGTGCCAGACTAAGCAAGAGCAAATTGCCGTGTCAGAAAAAGAAAAAAGAAACGGTCTAATTCTAGATCAGGCTCTCGCGATACAGAAACGATAGACCTATTAATCCTTCTTCTCCCAAGTCGATATTTGCGATTTTTTAAATCGAGTTAAACTAGAGCCTTCGAGTCAAGATGTCACTAGTTGTGAATATTGCTTTTGAAATTTATATGTGCTTCCGATGCTTATTATAGGCAAGTATGACTTTGACTTAATCATGTTTATCCCCGTAGATGCATAGGGCTGCAACTAAACTTTTCCATTGGTCTCGCTTGCATTATAAATATTCATGGGTAAGAAGTAGAAGTTTACAAATAACCTGGTCATGAAATATAGGTATGTGGGAAAGCCGGCTTAGACATTGGGCAATAAAATTATGAGATAGATAGATAGATAGATAGATAGATATAGATATATAGATAGATTAATAGATTGATAGATTGATAGATAGATAGTTGGATAAAAAGATAGTTAGATAGATAGATACATAGATAGATAGATAGATAGATAGATAGATAGATAGATAGATAGATAGATAGATAGATAGATAGATAGATAGATAGATAGATAGATAGATTAATAGATTGATATATTGATAGATAGATAGATATAAAGATAGTTAGATAGATAGATAGATAGATAAATATATAGATAGATAGATACATTGATACATAGATACATAGATAGATAGATAGATAGATAGATAGTTAGATAAATAGATAGATAGATAGATAAATAAATAGATATATAGATATATATAGATAGATAGATAGATAGATTGATTGATAGATAGATAGATAGATAGATAGATAGATAGATAGATAGATAGATAGATAGATAGATAGATAGATAGATAGATAGATAGACAAATAGATAGATAGATATATAGATAGAATGATAAAGATAGATAGATCTTGTTTATTATGAATCGTTGATTATTACACCTGTCATCATTATATAGAATATTACTATCTTAGGATTCCACGACCATTCCGCTGGTCTACAGCAAAAGGTACACCAATGTTGTAGACGGAGTTCAAGTTGTGTTGAATTTCAGATCTTTTCTCAGAAACAACCTGGGTTTCTCTTACGATCACGCTACACTGTTTCTTAGGTTTGTTTATAAATTGCATCGTAAAGTATTGATAATATAAATAATATGGATTATAACAAATTATAGATTTCATAATAATCTTATATCTCTGACGTTATAGGTTTGGCGATATAGGCCTACATTTGACACTATAAATTTGAAAAAAAATAATTTGAAATTTTCACAATACGTGGATTTTATTATAGCAAAATGGTTTAAGTCGATTTAATAAATGTAAGAACACTCTGACGTTATTCCTGTGTTAGGACAAGGTCTGTACTATTCCCACCCCTCATCGCCCCATCCCCCGCTGGGGAGGGACCGTCATTACCGCATGGGGTGGGACCGTCATTACCACATGGGGCGGAAGATGTCGTCGCCTTTTGTTCTCCTTGTACCCTCGCATAAGAGCTACAACTCCCACCCCTCACTCTTATCCTACATGGACGCGCAATCACGGATGCTTCCTTCTGGCCACACAATCTCGTTATCACGCAATATAGAATTGACGATATTAATTTGCTAATCGAGTTGAAACTAAATTTCCGTAAAACAAAGGTAATATCAAGCTTTATTTATTTATTTATATATCATTTATAAGTTGTGTAATTATGAACTTTATACAATTGAATTTCCCGTGTTGGTTTTGCCGCTTTGCAGGAGCACCGAAGTGTCCTCTCCGGGTCGCAGGTCTCAAAGTTCATCCTTTACCTATTTTCAAAATAATAACTTTATCGAAAATAGGCTTCATCTGTTCTTAGGGTATATACAGTATACCGTATATATATGTATATATATATATATATACATATATATATATATAGGTTGAATATATTTAATTTATTGTTTTTATTTTCTAGAACTGGATTTGTTCAAGACAACACTACCGAATTTTTATCCACAGGTAGGTTATGATATTTATTGTTTAATAACAAAGTAATATAATTTTGTGCTTTTGATATTGACCTTATAATAAAAAAAAGTCTTTTATTCAGCGCTGCGTTAATTTTTTTGTGACTCAATGTAAATTAAGTGTCCAGTATTCATTATTCAATGTGTTCTCCGAATTCAATCAAGTTGACTGACTGACCTGGACTAGATATTACAGTTAGTTAGTTACTTATGACACGTCCAGACATAGCCCTCGGAAGTTTATTCGTCTTTTAACGTTTGCATTAGAGTAATAGGTATAAAAGTCAATAGCATATTGAAGACTATGTAAATTTGGATATGCCATTAAGACAATAGGCTGGCGTTCGCCAAAATTACATACAAAGTGGTCGGCTACTTTCAATAAGAGCAAGAACAGAGAGATTTAGGAACTCTTTTGTTCCACTATCAGAGAGAATCTTTCAAAAGAATCGTCAGTCAGTCAGAAAATACAACAGCTGACTCCTAAATCATACTTTTTCTTGTATGATAAATGGTTAGTGTGCATGAATGTCTATTGTGCTTGATTACAAATGGTTCTTTAATATTGTTTTAAATATGCTGAAAGACGGAATTTATGTAATCAAGTCTAATTTCCATTTGTTTGGGTCAATAAAGTAATTTAATCTTAATCTTATATATGGTGTGTTCATACATGAGAGCTTCTATTTTAGATGTAATATATGTTATACATATATTTATATTTATTTGGGAGATTTTTTTAAATAGGTTTCTGGTAGCATGTAATGTTAATCGTTGACATTGTATATTTTGTCAGTAATGGGTTTTCCCAAGGCCTTGTGTGACTTGTATGGATCTAGTTCTTCTTTGGTATATGACATACAAAACTATCAAGTTACCCTGTATGTTGCGCAAGCCATTGCATTCAGGTAAGAGTTCAATATACCTAAAATTATAAACACAAACAAAATAATTTTAAAAAACAAATATTAAAGTTTAGAAAATCTTGTTGCTGTTAATTAAAAATGTATTGAGTTCAGAATTAATAACATTCCAATTATAAATCTAAATAAATTAGTTTAAAAAGCAATGTTAGAATTTAGGTGAAATAAAAATAAGAAGGAAATTGAGATAGGGAAGTAATACAGAAAGATAATCTATTTTTAACATATATGTGCTAAGTTTCAGCTCGATAGCATGCCGAAAAGTGGGTCAATTGGCGATTTCAAAGTCCGCTCTGTCGCCAGTCAGAAAGTTTTGCGAAGACAATAAAAAATAATTATACAATTAAATAACTCAATTTACAATGCATTATGTTCTGCCGCAGCTTGTCAGCAAATCTTGATGGCGTTGACAACATTTGTTCAAGTCAAGACAACTACCTGATGGGGTCTACTGACGAGAACATCACAGAAAGCGCCAAGTTAAATGCGTGGAAATTCTCAAATTGTACGTTGAAATATTTTGTAGATTTCATACAAGTTCTAAAGAGTACAGCGTAAGTAGAAAAAAACACATTTCACTATATTTAAAGTACTAGACAAGGTCAAATTTACTCGTAAACATTTTTTAAAAAGTTCCACACTCTTTTTCCCTCATTCTGTCTACATATTTCTCTCTCGCTCTCTCTCTCTCTCTCTCTCTTTCTCTCTCTCTCTCTTTTTCTCTCTCTCTCCCTCTCTCTCTCTCTTTCTCTCTCTCTCTCTCTCTCTGTTTAGTAATAATGCTTAATTAACACTTAATTTTAATTAGATTAAGGATAACATAGAGTATGCAACAAACGAATTTGAAATAGTTCGAGTGTAAAATAAGAAAGTTGACGATGCCAAGAAATATTGAATTATAAAGCTTACACAATACGACAACATTTGTATACCTTCGATTAGAACATTTTACGCATATCACAACGACCCGTTCAACTTATTAAAAAATATAGTTAATCACCTATGTTTAAAGCTGCAAGACCTAAACAAATAATATATTCTTTAAACACACTGTCTTGTTAAAGGTACGGCCAGCAGTGCTTAACAAAGACTCTTCCTGTTTCTGAAGAGTTTCCAGATGTTAGCCAACGTTTACTGGGTCAGGAGGTTTCACCAGATGAGCAATGCCGATTGTCGACTAGGAATTCGAACTTTCGTCAACAGGTATTGTCCAAATTTATGGATTCGTTATCACACTATTTTATAATTGTATCAGCAAACTATAGCGATGACAAGTGTGCACTGTTGATGACAGAAGGTTGAAAATAGTAGTAATAACACATTAATCTTTACATTGTCATTTAGAAAATATTTCTAATTCCGTTTGCAAAGACCCGTCCACTGAGTAACATCTTGTTCTAACTACAAATTTTCATGTTATACCAAACCCAATTTTATATGAAAAAAACAACAACAACACATTATGTCCTATCTTCACTTATCTAAGTATTAATATCTTCTCTGCTTTTTAAACAATTTATCAATTTGTCTTTGTTCCAACTACAATCTTTCAGTCGTCTAAAAACTTCCACATGGATTTTTTCAAAACTATAGTCTGATGACATAGAGCAAGAAAATACTGAGGGGACCTAATGTATATGTTACGGCCAAAGCCCGAAGTGCGGCCAGATCGCGATCTGGCCAGCCAAATCGCGATCTGGCCGAGGCGCTTGGCCAATGTCCGATGTGCTTGAAATTGACAGTGTTTACGCTACTTTGGCCTGCCACTTCGCGATGTGGCTGGCAATCCCTGGCCAATGTCCGATGTGCTGATACAAGAATGTTCTGTAGGCGGCACAGGTGTGATGGTGGCTTGCATAAGGTGGCAAGAACAGTGATACATACGCTGTGACGATAATTTTCTGTTCATCTTCTGCTTTTCAGAGAAAGTCCTGCCGAAGTGATCACTAATATCAAGGAAATTAATTATCACACGATTTAGTAAACTATCTACCTGGATAAAAACACCATTTGCGTCATAAATTGACTGGATGGTGTCTGTGAGTTGAGGATTGACTTTTGATAATCCACAAAGGTGGTCAGGTCAGGCAGGAGCGACAGTATTTTTATCTAGCCATTGTCCGCGCGGTCTAGTTTCATAATAATAATAATAATAATAATAAGACTTGTATAGCGCATATCCCGTTTGAAACAGTTCTAATCGCTGCCAACAGTTACAGCAATAGTACAGACAAAGAATAAAAGACAACACTGTATAAATGAGAAATATTAAAATAGTAAAATAATAAACTGTTAATTTAATAGGTAGGTCTTCAGCTGGCTTCTGAAAGTGTCAAGGCTAGGGCACTATCGAAGTTGTAGTGGGAGGGCATTCCATGCGGACGGGCCCACGTATGAGAATGCCCGTTCGCCAGCGGACACCAGTTTCACACGAGGAATCTGAAGAGTTAGCGTATCAGAAGCCGAGCGGGATTGTGTATAGAGCTCGAGACAGCAGTGAAGGTAGTCGGGGGCAGAGTCATTCAGGCACTTGTAACATAGAGACGCCAGCTTATATGAGATCCGGTGGTTAATGGGTAGCCAGTGCAGAGATCGGAGCAGAGGAGTAGTATGCGTCGAATTCTTCTTCTTAATGACCAGTCGGGCAGCACAGTTCTGAACACGTTGGAGGCCCTGAAGTGAGGAGGTCGAGAGGCCAGCCAAGAGCGAATCGCAGTAATCCAAGCGGGAAAAAAGGAGAGAGATGACAAGCTTAACACAAGCTTCCTTGGACAGATAGCGACGGATGGCAACAATGTTTCATGTGTTGTATAAACATGGGTGCGGCCGCCAGTCGCAATGACAAAGAGCGTGTTTGATTTTATGAAAAGAGATAGAGAGAGAGTGTCAATACTGTACAGGGCAGGGCAATCATTGTTCTCGTGACCTACACCGACGACCGGGAAAACACCCTCCCAGCCCCATTCATTGACGGACTCTCGAAGCCACATGCGACTGGAATGTTTGGACAAAGGGATGGGAGAGAGATACGTGACTTTAAAGTCCACCCACTCCTTTCTCATTGGTCCATGTTATATTTCGTGGGTAGATCTTCCTTGTGTAAAAACGCCCCAAACACGACTTTACGCACTTATTTCCTTATGGATTTTAGTTGTAACAAGTGATTATAGATCTAAAATGTACTATGATAAATGAACATGACTGATTTTGTAATTTAGTATAAATAAAGATGGATAATTTACTATAATAAACTAATTTGAATGATTTTTTAATTAAATATTGTTAATTTACTATAATAAACTAGACTAGTTTGACTGATTTTGTAATTTAGCTTAATTCTTAATCAATATAAGCCTAATGTGTGTTATGTACCTCTATGATGATGACTATTATTACGACTCGTTAAATCGGATTCAATGAATATAGTTGTATCTTTATTAGAAGTCTCTCTAGATTCTGCTAATCTGTAGCCCAAGCTAGGGGTTCCTTGACTGACAGGTCTATGCAGCAATGTAGTTATATTCGTGATAATTATCTTCAACACCTTTCTCAACAATGATAGATCAAACAACTCCAGTTGTTGAATAAACAATTTTATTTAAATTGTAGACTCAATATAAACGATCAATAAACTTCATCAACTGATGGCAACATAAGTTTCAATACAATGGCATATAATATACAAATGAATATAGCGACTTCACTCGACAAACTTCCGAACTGAACTAACTTTAAGGAGGTCCGGACTTTACAAAGAAAACTATCATCGAAGATTCTACAGGGTCTTAATACGCATTTTAACCTCTTTCTCTATAAAATACTACGATCCAGAATTATCCTCCAATTTCCACGGGGTTGGACGAATTATTTTATTTAAACTGCCCTCAGGGCATAAAGGTCAAACCTTGGTCGCCTTGGACTCTGATACGCACTTGTTAAGAGGTCAATGCCTTACTACGTCATTCATTTATGACCGATATTCGTAATACGACCACCCTTAAAAAGTTTTATAATTATTTCTTTTACATTTTAACAATACTAAAAAATGTTAATTTTAAGGAATAATTATAAAAGAAAATATTCCGGGGAAAACAAATACAGTTCAATTGGCTATCCCAATAATTCAATCAAACTGATAACAATAACATATAATATATGCAATATAAGTTCATCTTATCAAATGGCTTAACTACAGTCATTCAATCATTCAATTGTAATTCAAAACAATGGACAATTAAATTGTTTATCTAAATCGTGTATACAAGAAAAATACATAGGGTTAAACATTATACAATTTAATGAACATTCCACTGTAATAAAAACTCTCGCGTCCATTTAATTATAAACTAATATCTTTTACAATTTGTAATTATACAACAAAAGAAAAAATCACTTAATGTCTATTCAGACACGACTTATTTTTTTCATAAGGAGAAAAAACTCGCTCTTGATGAAAAAATACTACTAGACCTGACCTAATTACACAACAACACGATCATCGCCTCGACAATATTGTTTTTTCCACCTGTAGGCTGACTAACAGTATACAACTGTCTGTGACGGGACACAGAAATTGAGGTCAATTCCGCACTCTCTCTCTCTCTCTCTTTTTTTCTCTCTCATTCCCAATTGATTTTAACAATGTTGATATGGCTATGCAAATTTTTACCTCATCACAGCCTAGGTCACAAATCTCTACGCGATTAAATAGTTATCTTTTTAATTATCATTAGTTCACAACTATTATCTCAAAATTAAATTCATTTATGTTATATTAAGAACATTAAACATAGTCTGTTCCAGAATTAAAATAGTTTATAGACAATTTCATTAAAAATATTTCAATTTCTCATTTTACCATGACCTTTCGACGTCATTATTTTCTTTTTAAAAGAGTTCACATTGAAACATTCTATCTTTCATGCAGACATGGATTTAGTTAAAACAAATTTGGTTAATTTACTTAATGAACTATCAATCAAAGCAAATTATATTATCTTCATACAATCTTAGTACTAAGCAGTAAGTACTTATTTTCTTTAGATTACATCAAAGACATTTCAAATACAATATTATTGACATACATAAGATAAAAGATTAGAAGTTAAAGAGCATAGACTATATTTTTTTTCAGACAGAAATCAATTTAACAATTTTTACAAAACAATTTCTGGTCTGAATGGTTCCATCTCCCAGCTTTTCAGTTATGGTAAGGTTGGAATCCATTGCTCTTTTCCATTCCATAAAGGTTTTATTCATAGGTTCTAGGTTCTCCTGTTACTTCCACAGTGTTCAGGTCTACCCAGTCTTTTAATTGTCAGTACAATTCATTCAATCTTTTTTAACTAATACAGAAAAAAAATAGATTAGTTTTACAATCTTAACATGAAATCCTTAATTAATAATACATTAGTTGAACATTGATATGTCAACATTATAAATTCTCAACCATGAAATTCTCAACCCTTCTGGTTTACAGTGTCAAGTCAGTGGCACATATCCTAAATTTATACAAAACAAGGATAAGTTTTATTTTACATTAGTTTCACTTCTGGTCTGCTTTTCGTGTAACAGTATCCTAAAAGTGAAAAATCATATATAATACATTTCTTGGAATTCCTGTTAGTCATAGTTCTGCCTTGCTGCAACTATTTTTACCCTTCATTATCATACATTCAATGATAATAGAACAAATGAATAAATTCACATAGAAGAAATTTGCATCTTGACTCAGTGCAATATTTCAACAACAGTACATGATAAAATAAATCCATAGTACAATCATAAAACATTTCTCAATACTTTAGTGATAGAAAATTCTCTTTTCTCAAAACCATTTACATCTTTTTCAATCAAATTATCCCCTCTGTCAAATGTTTCAATTATCATTTACAGAGTTTCTCAAACATATCTTATAATCAGTCCACATTTATAATGTCCTCTGATTTAGAAACCAATTCTGCGGATAAAACTGATCTTTTCTCTTATAGCAATTATTTTAAATGCTCAACCTAACAAGTTTGTTTAGAAATATCACAGTATAATGATATCTACTCTAACAATACTTTTACTCAGTCCTTTTTCGTCACAAGTAAGGGATTTAGTTTTAAAATTGTAAGTTTGGTAACTAACTATCAGTGAATTTGTCCTTCAATTCATCCTGTACTCCAGGCATGAATTTTACAAATAAGAGTAACAATGTTAACAACATCAAGCTTATTCCAATTGTTTTCAGAAGGTAAGGCTTTATCATTTTCAAATGATATAATTTCTTTGCCTTTCTTTCATCACACAACAATGGCATCTGCATGTGAGCAGTGTACAATTTTTTTCTAACAAACACAGTTATGTCAGACAAAAAATATATGTACTTATCTAGGTACTCGATCAGCCCAAGGAGATCCAATTCGGTCTGCCATGCCTCTGGAAGTAGTTTGAGTGGTCCTCGGACAGTGGGTCCAAAGATTTGTCCATAGGCTCCTCGACTTTCCGGATAGGATTCAGTTGTCATCTCCTGCTCCAGGCATAAGTTCTTTAGGACTGGATTGAAGAGTTCCGGGGCGAAGTTGGTCCTTCGATCGGTCGGTATGGATTGTGGTAACCCATAGCTTTTGGTAGTTTCGGTCCAGCTCTCCGCACTCGTTTCTCCAGTGATGCTTCTCAAATCTTCATCTGTACCGGCAACTGCAGGTTTGCATTGTTGTTTGTTCATGCTGTGGTCTATCTGTTCATAGACATCAGTAGTAGGTGTTTCTTCCTTGTCGACAGCCTTCTCGTGTAGCTGTAATAACTCTGGTTCTGTTTTCTGCTTAGCAATCAATTTTTTTTGCGATGACTTCTTTGATTGTTCATTTCCTTTCGGACAATCTTCAATCATGGAGAAAATAGTAGTATCAAGTTCCACTTCTTCTTCCTCTTTCTTCTCTCGTGGGAGAATTTCTTCTTTCTTTTCCTTTTCTTGTGAGAGAATTTCTTCTTTCTTTTTCTGTGGTGTCATACCATTTATGACATCACCTACAGGATAAAGTTCTTTTTCTTTTCCTGTTTCCACAATAGGACTAGGGTCTGGATTTTCCTTCACAATCAGTTCAGGTCTCACCCTCCCTTTCGCCAAATCATTTGCTAGGATAACGGATATGCCTTCAACAGGAAGTTTTGATATTACTCCAACTGTCACATATCCTGTCACCAAGTCAGATGCGAGGTATATCCTATGTAGATGTATTTCTTCTTTCCATTCAAAACCTCTCAATAGGACGGTCTGTCCTGTCAATGTATTATCACTCAATGGTAATACATCTTTAAGCAGCAGGGTTAATGATGCTCCTGTGTCTCGTAATATGTTTACGGACTTCGGTGGTCCTTCCCTTTGTAAGGCCACACAACCTTCACTAATGAACGGTTGAAAACTGCACAGGGTCTCTGTGTCAATTGTATTCTTCCCTTGACCATGACTTTCGGGTGTTATTTCATCTTTCGATGACTTCTGACTCTTTTCCGAGTCAAAAATACTTTGGTCTACTTTTTCGTCTCTGTGGACTTGGACAATTAATCCAATAGTAGCCATTCTGTATTTATAATCAGGATATCCATCCTTATTTTCTTCAGTTGTAGATTTCTCTACCTTCTGACTTTTGCTCTCAGGCAAATCCACCCTCAGTGTTTCTGGTTTAGAAGAATCTTTCTTCGAATTCAGTTCGTTTGTATCTTCGCTTTCTTGTACATTTTGTATTGGTGCTTGTCTGACGCACATTACCACTTTATTAGGTCCTTTTTCTTTCCTTATACTCCAACAGTCTTCGATGCTATGTCCTGTTCTTTTACAAAAAGTACATTGGACGTTTTTGTTGACAGGTCTTTTATTAACATCATTTTGTTTCACAAAATGCTCTTTTTCACGATGTTGTTGTGGTGTTTTTTCTGCTTGCCGTTGTGCCCTATTAATATTCTTTTCACCAGTTGTCCTATGACACAGTGCATACTGTTCCGCTAAATCAGCAGCCTTATGTGGGTCAGTGATGTCACGCTCGGATAAATACATTCTTATATCCGGCCTCACTTTGTTAATAAAATCCTCTAACAGAATGATATCTTTCATTTCTTTTAATGTGGAGATATTTCTGGATTTTATCCACTGATCCATTAACTTTTCTTCTGCTCGAAGGAAGTCTAAGTGTGTTTGGTAAGGGGACATTGTGTACTGACGGAACTTTTCCGATAACTTTCCGGTATTTGGTTATAGGCTTTAAGTACAGTGTCTTTAATGACTTCATAATCATTTAATTGCTCCTCTTTTAACAATAGAACACAATCTCTTGCCCTTCCCTGAGTAAAAGCTGTTTTTACTAATATTCCCCATTTATCTTCTGGGAACTTAAAATCTCTGCAAGAAATTTCAAAGGTCTGGAAGAAATTAGCTATTTCACTTTCTTTATCAATGTAGGTAGGGACTAGCTTTTTCCATCTGGCCATCTCTACATCATTATGAGATTCTTTTTTAGTAGCTCCTATCTCCGCTAGTTCTATTCTTTCCTGACTTTTTGTTTGACTTTTCTTATCTCTTTCCTGACTTTCTATTTCTAGACGTCTTTGTTCCATCTCAAGCCGTTTTTCTTCTATCTCACGATCCAGACGTTTTTCTTCTCGTTTATCTTCCAATTCCATCCGTTTCATTTCTAGTTGAAATCGCAACTGTTCGGACATTGAAGATTTCGACGTCTGACCTTCAACTTGATATTCCTCCGCGCTTGATTCTACTTTCAACTTGCCACTCGCAATCAACACATCTTTTATCTGCTGTGTCAACACAGTTCTGGATAGTGTAGTTTCAGTAACTTCTATCTTTAAGATCTCAGCGATCTCTTTTAACTTCTTTATTGATAAAGTTTTTAGAACCTCTTCTTCTGGATTTTCAATAAATTCCATTCTTTAGTTAAGAGATTTATAAAGTGGTAAATTTTTCCAACTTACGTTTTTCCAATCGGAAGAATACTTCAGCGTTATTAGACTTGCTCAGTAGGTCACGGCTTTACACACAACACAACACAACTTGAATATATGCTTCACTATACAACTATATCGGACGCAGCCCTCAAATTGTTATGTACCTCTATGATGATGACTATTATTACGACTCGTTAAATCGGATTCAATGAATATAGTTGTATCTTTATTAGAAGTCTCTCTAGATTCTGCTAATCTGTAGCCCAAGCTAGGGGTTCCTTGACTGACAGGTCTATGCAGCAATGTAGTTATATTCGTGATAATTATCTTCAACACCTTTCTCAACAATGATAGATCAAACAACTCCAGTTGTTGAATAAACAATTTTATTTAAATTGTAGACTCAATATAAACGATCAATAAACTTCATCAACTGATGGCAACATAAGTTTCAATACAATGGCATATAATATACAAATGAATATAGCGACTTCACTCGACAAACTTCCGAACTGAACTAACTTTAAGGAGGTCCGGACTTTACAAAGAAAACTATCATCGAAGATTCTACAGGGTCTTAATACGCATTTTAACCTCTTTCTCTATAAAATACTACGATCCAGAATTATCCTCCAATTTCCACGGGGTTGGACGAATTATTTTATTTAAACTGCCCTCAGGGCATAAAGGTCAAACCTTGGTCGCCTTGGACTCTGATACGCACTTGTTAAGAGGTCAATGCCTTACTACGTCATTCATTTATGACCGATATTCGTAACATGTGATAATAACGGTATATAAACACTCAAAATCTGCTCATGACCTTCTTAATCGGGCTTTGGCCGATCGCCCCTGACCATTTCGCGATCTGGCCGGCCAAGGTCCGAAATCAAGAACAGATCGGGCTTTGGCCGGTCAAATGTGAGGTGCTGTCTGCCACTTCGCGATCTGGCCGGCCAGAACGCGATCTGGCCGACTTCGGGCTTTGGCCGTAACATATATAATATTAATTTTTTTTCCAAGTGGGATATGGCCATGGAAATGAAGTAGTCGGAAAATAATTTTACATTAATTCAAGCCCTTACCTAAATGCAGGACTGGATGTTAAGCCAAGAGTAAGTAAAGTACCCATCGGACCTAACTGGTCATATGGCTGGTGAGTCAGCGTTCACCAGTTTATGTGGCCACGGCATACTAGGGGATGTGTGGCCAGCTAAACGCCCAGCCGCCATTACTTTACCCCAGCTAATATCAGAACTGAGTAGTCCTGGGGGAAAATCCTAGCCTCCACCAGGATTCGAACCCAGGACTGCTTTCCAGTTTAACGCGCTGCAGCTCAGCTACCATGCCTTATAAGTCAAGCGTACGACGAATTAATCTTCTGTATAGAAAGAGGGTTTCTAACATGTAATTTAATCGACTACAGTCGCTTTTAAATTATAAGAATATTCTGTTTTTTTTTCTCTACGACTATATTACCTTTATAAAAAAAGCATAAGCAGACATTTTGATATAATCGTTGGTGTTACAATGGTTTAAGAACTGCAATGAGTCTGACAAGGGCCTAATCGAGCTGACCCGTAATGGAAATTCAGCAGGAAGGACCAGGCAACAGTAGCCCAGTTTCGTACAGGTCACTGCCCTATAGAGGCCTATTTTGGAAGGCTTAGGACCAACGACGACTCGCAGTGTCGTAATTGGTTGAGCCTGCCTTGCAAGAGCATAGAGTGGATGGGAGCGGTCAACTGTATGCACCGAGTCTATATGGTGACACTGACTTGGCTACACTGCGCAGCACAAGTGTGTTTGTCTTCTATGCCCCAAGAGAGTAATCTCGGTTCGTAACTTAATCTGTTGAAGTGAGGTTCACGTCTGGTATTACTAAAGACTCTTTTTAATATATTATTATAACATATTGCAATCAGGAGCCATAATTGATTTATAGGGTATTGTTGTTATGTTTATGTTGTGATCTGCAAGATTTGTATTTTTTTCAACCTGGGTTCAACAGTTCTCCAACGGCACTTTTCCAAACATTTGTACTGAGCTGGTGTGTGTGAATAGTCAAAACAAGAGCGAGGTCTTTGTTATATCAGCTTTATCTGGTACCAGTTGTGGCTGTGGAAAGGTAATATACTATGTACTAATGTAATATACTATGTATGTAATATACTATGTACTAATGTAATATACTATGTATGTAATATACTATGTACTTATGCAATATACTATGTATGTAATATACTATGTACTAATGTAATATACTATGTATGTAATATACTATGTACTAATGTAATATACTATGTATGTAATATACTATGTACTAATGTAATATACTATGTACTAATGTAATATACTATGTACTAATGTAATATACTATGTATGTAATATACTATGTACTAATGTAATATACTATTTATGTAATATACTATGTACTAATGTAATATACTATGTATGTAATATACTATGTACTAATGTAATATACTATGTATGTAATATACTATGTACTAATGTAGGCCTAATATATTATGTATGTAATATACTATGTACTAATGTAATATACTATGTACTAATGTAATATATTATGTATATAATATACTATTTACTAATGGGATTATAAGCAAAAACTATAATAAGACGGACCGATTGCTTTGATATTTCTGCCATTTGATAACTTGAAACACTTAGTTTCGGAATTTCCGATCACACTACGTCCTCTTGACTTCCGGTTTAGTAATTTGATATGATTTTGTCAATGGAAAATTAATATTTAAATTGAACATTTTATAGAGGGAAAGTCTTTAGGGAAGTTTAGGAGTCATTAAAGACAAAGTTATTGACAAGTCTTAACGATTATGCATGCATAAAAGGTAAAAATTAAGAACATTCCCAGCCTTATTCGATCATTTGCTTCGAAACATGTCTGTGTGCTACGTTACTGTTTGTACGAAAATATGTAGAGAATTAAATTTTATTTCATTTCCAAAAGAAGGCGCCAAAAGAAAACGATGGATTGTGAATGTCAGATTTGATGAATCACCTATTTATAATCCTAAACTACTTGCTTGATGCAAAAGAATTTTCGTGTTGTTGTTTTTGATGAATCTCCGCATTGTGTTTTTTTTTATGACCAAGGACGCTACTCGTGTTAACTTTTTTTATAAACAAAAGCTACAATTAGGCTAGCGCGACTAACATTTTGAGTATTAATTATCGCCTACTCACTTTAGATGTTAAAAACGGATTACTCATAACTAATCTTGTAGCCGTTGTATATTTCTAAAAGACCAGAACTGGCTGTCGATTTTGATTTTGGTATTCTCAATAACATTACTTACAATGTAACATGATTATCTTTAATCTTAGTTTACAATAAAATATTACACAAATTATTCAAGTCTTCCCTTCAATTATATATCATTATATTACACTGCTCATCTTCCTGTGAGTCTTAAATGTATCGGTTATTTATTGGCTTCAATGCTATCTTTAGTCTTACATGAATACAATACAACATTATCATCTAATGCTCTGACTTTAGAGTCTTACATAGGCATTTTATTATTATATCATTCTTATTTCAATTTGCTCTAAGGCTACTTTTAAAGACTTATATAGGCATATTAATGGCATAACAGTTTCACTGTTCAGAGGACACAAAATTTATGTGCTTAACAGTCTTACCAAACTGTTCAGAGGCTACATAAAAAAATTTCCAACTGATAATCATTATTTTCATCAATTAGATTATTATATACCGGTATCCATATTTACATTGTTTGTTCTTTACAAAGGAAAAAAAAAATTGTTATCATGTCATTATATCTGTTACTGAAAATATCATATCCCATTCATAAATTATAGTTATTCCTATGTATAATTTAATTGATTATACCTGAGTTCTCTGTTAAAATTCCTTAGAATTTCACAACATGTATTCAATGTTATTTTTCTATGTTCAGATTTACTAATATCATTGTCTGGTTTATTTTCAATTTCAATTATTTTGCTTTTATTTTCTCTGTTATAGCTTTTTAGAATTGCACAACATTTATTTAATGTCATTTTTTGCATGTTCTGATTTATTTATATCATCTTCTGATTTATTTTCAATTATCATATCATCTTCTTATTTATTTTCAATAACTTTGTTCTTATTTTCTGATTTAGTGTTAACTATTTGGTTTTCATCATAAGTTCTTAAATTGTTTAAATGAACAATTTTCTCTTTGTTATTAATGTTTACCTTGTAAAATACATCAGATAGCTTAAGTATTATTTCAAAAGGTCCTTTCCATTCCATAGTATTGCCAGTGCCAATTGGCAAATAAACAAGTACTTTATTACCAACTTCTAATTTTCTCATATTCTTATGAATATTTTCTCTGATTAAAGTTTTAGTTTTGATTTCTTGATTTTTTTGTACAGCAAATTCATAAGCTGTTTTCATATGTTCTTCAGTTTTATTGACTAAGTCAAATGGAGACATTTTTTTTTCTTTAATTCCTAACAATTCTGATTTGAAATTATCCAATGGTCCATTGGGATTTTTGCCAAGCACTAATTCAAATGGTGAAAAACCTGTGCTTTCATGAACCGATTGTCTATAAGCAAACAAAATAGCAGGAAGGTAATCATCCCATTCAAATGGATGCTACTTCACACACTTTAGTGATCATTTGTTTTATTGTTTGATTAGCCCTTTCAATCATACCATTTGATTCAGGATGGTATATAGAACTAAATATTTGAGTGATTTTAAACATTTTTGCAAAAGCTTGAGTAAGGTTTATTTGAATTGAGTTCCATTGTCACTCAATATGAACTTTGGAAACCCGAAACGACAAAAGATAGGTAAAAGAGCATTACAGACCCTTTCTGCAGTTATCTCTCTTAAAGGAACTACCTCAATCCATCTACTTCCCATGTCTATTATGGTTAAGGCAAACTTTGCTTTGGTAGTTTTAGTTTGTTTCATGGGCCCAATTATATCAATTGCAATTTTATAAAAAGGTTTATTTATTGTATCAGTCATTTGTAATGGAGCCTTATGTTTAGAATCTTTTTTATTATGTCTAAGACAGGTAGCACAGCTTTTAATAAATGTTTTCAAATCTTTTTTCCAGTTTAGGCCACCAGAAATTCTTTTTGAGTTTACAAACTGTTTTCTTACTACTCAAATGACCTGACAATGCATTGTTATGCGAAATTTGCATTACTTTGACAGTTAATGATTTAGGTATAACTATTTGAGTTACATCTAATTTATTGTCCTTTCTACAGAGAATGCCATTTATTATTTCCATGTTTTTATTTTTAACCTGACCTTTTTCAATTTCTGATACTATTTTAATTATGTATTGATCTTCTTTCTGTTCTTTTTGTAGAATTTGCTCATCAAAAGGCATGTTTATTAAACTGATATTTTCTGTTTTTTTCATTTGAGTTTCCTTTTTATGAGGACTATCAATGTATGCTAATATCTCAGTCTTCATTTTAGTAAAATCAGATATTTGATTTTTAACAATGTTGAATATTTGTTTATAACCTTCTAAATGTCTACATAGTGAAATAGCATGTAATTCTTTTGGTACATTGTTTATTTCACATTGACTTTCAAATTTGTTTACATACTGTTCTAGTTTTTCTGTTCCATTCCATTTGGGAATAGGATTATCCTTTTCATTATTTATGGATAAGTTTATGTTTGATGTCTCATTGAGAATATTACTTTCTGACTTTCCTATGGTTTGTAAAAAATTAAAAGTTTGTAGAGCAGGGTAAAATTCTTGTTCTGGTATATCTACTAACTTTTCATTTTGCAATAGAACAGGTTTCAAATTTAAATCATTGGATTTTTCATTCATCCATTTTTGAAATATGTCAAAACTATTATCATGTTTGACATTGAAAGAATTACCAATAATTAATAGATGCAACACAGTTTTTCATTATGGCTGCCTCTGTTTTTCCTGTAAGCCAAGGACAATCAATGTCTATTATAGTGACAGGACAATTTACAGTGGAACCATTTCCAAGTTTTATAGTATCCACTCTTATAATATTGGTGGGTTTCTGATTGGTAATTAACCTTTCATCTATGCATATAATACTACTTCCGGTGTCCCTTAGACAGTATGTGGTCTTTCCTTCCACATAAGCAGGAAAAAGTATTAATTGACCCCTGTTTTCAAATATCACATTATTTGTTTGAGATGTGGAATTGTTTTGTTTTCCTCTATTTCTTCTATTTTGAAAATTTGATTGAGGTCTATTTTGAGTATTAGGAAAATCTTGTCTTCCAAAATGTTGATTTGGCACATTGTTATTGGAAAAATTCTGATTTGGCAAATTTCTGTTTTCAAAATTTGAAAAATTCTGATTTGGAAAGTTTCTATTATCAAAATTAGAAAAGTTTTGATTGGAAAAATTTCTATGATCAATATTTGATCTATTGAAGTTTGAATTGAAATTTCTACCTCTTGCATTGTTATTCCTGTAACAATATTCTGATGAATGGTTTGTACCATTGCAAAAAATACATCTGTAATTATTAGATTTTGGTTGATTACCAAACTTTTTTCAATTGCCGAATTGATTATGCCTAGACCTAGGAGGTGAATAGCTCCTTCTTCTATGCTGAATTGTATTTACTGTTTGATTTTGTTTAGTCAGTTCTACATTAGGATGACTATCTTTAAAATTTGAGATGGCATCTATCAAATTTTCAACTGTCTTAACTTTTCTTTCCATAATGTGAGTAAACAATGGTTTAGAAGCTTGTTCTAATACTTTATCAACAACCATGATTTCTATAATCTCATTAGGATTTTTGGTATCTATTTTTACTAAGTCTAACCATGTAAGTAAAAATGTTTTCACTTCATACACAAAAGTTCTCGGTTCTATCTTGTCAGTTAAGATAAAGTTATGAAACTTTTGTCTATAATAATCCTCAGAGTGGATAAAGAATTTAATTAACTGTTCTTTGATAATGGCATAATCAGTTATTTCTTTATCAATGTGAGATAGAGCTTCCCTACCCTTGTCTTTCAATTGTGGGATAAGGTGAATGTAATATTCTGAAATGGGAATCCCATATCCCTTACATGTGGCCTCAAATAGATTTAGAAAATCTACAATTTTTTCTTTTCCATCAAAAGGAGGCATTTTGAATCTAACACCATGTTTTGATTTTTCATTATTTGTTTGCTCAACTTTAGCATTTTGTAATTTAGCCAACTCCAATTCATGGTCTAATTTTATTTGAGTTTCTTTCAATTGAGTTTCTCTCAACTCTTTTTTCTTTATTCAATTCTAGTGCTTTCAATTCTTTTTCTTTGTTTAGTTCTAGTTCTTTCAATTCTTTTTCTTTGTTTATTTCTAGTTCTTTTTGTTTAATTTCATGAGCCCTTAATTCTGCTCGCTCATCTCTTTCCTTATCTGCTAATTCTTTTTTCAATTGTTTAACTTTATTTTTAACAAATTCCTGATATTCCTTCTTATCAGTAATACCATATTCTTTTGCTAACAATTTAGCCTCATCATAGAGTAATTGAACCTTTGACTCCATTTTTGTTTATTATTGAATGGCAATATTTATGATCTTATAGTACAGTACAATTTTTTTTAATGCACTATTTTATAGTACAGCACTGTTTTATTCCTATACTGAATGACAATATTTATTAACTACAGAATGAGCATTTTTATATACTGAATGACAATATTTATTAATTACAGAATGAGCATTTTTATATTACAGCAACTTTTATAATCCTATGCTAAAGTAAAATGCTTATAATTCAGAATGCAAGAATCATGAAATATTAGCCAAGCCAAGACACATTTTCTATTATGGCTTGTTTATTTTATTATTATTAGCAATTTTATTGTAGAGTTGAATGCAAGTCAAGTCACTTTTGATATTATGACTTATTATTACTATATAGGTTGCAACGGTTATTTTCCGCAAAGCAACGTATAATCCTATTATTACCAATGGTAGCACATATACAATATTATTAGCAGGAATGGTGGCACATACCAATTAGATTAATGTTATTATAAGCAGGTATCCTATTATTATTTATTGCAATATCAATCTTAAACAATATTATCTGATTAGCACTGCACAGCACAATACTATTGTTATATAGGCTATGTCATTAGTTATATTGTGTATATTATATACATTTGTAGTTACATGTATTAGATATCAATTATTATTTTGTTAATTGTAGTTACATGTATTTGGGCACTACTTAAATCATATAGTTGTACTACTGATTATTCATATTATTATTATATTGGTGAATAACTTATTATTTTTATTATTCTTACCATAGACCCTTATACTCAGAGATCATATTGAATATCTCAAAAACTAACTAATGCATATTAATGATATTTCAAAAAATACAAAAAAAAAAAAAAAAATTATATCAAGTAACAATAAAAAAAAAACAATTACAATACTTAAACACACTAATGCTGCTTGGACCACAAATGATAGAGGAATTTTTTTGACAAAGAATCACAATATGTACAACATTGACAAGACTATAGTAATTTTACTTTAATAATTTTTAAGAAACAGAAATAGATTATAGACAGAATAAGAATAGACAAGAGATTCATTTTAGAAACTCCCGCCAACCAAAGCCCGCTTTATACATATATATATATATATAATTTATACTCATGATTGTAAAGAATATGATTAAAATTAAAGACTAATTAATAATCCAAATGAATACACATTCACTGTATGAAATCACTGCAATGTAAATCCAGAGTAGAAATCCAGGAGAAACTTAATTAATTATTTAATAATCCAAAGAATGTTTACACTGTTTCAAGTTGAGTTGCTTCAAGTTTCCACTTCAGTCTGGTATAATCCAATTTTAGAATTAACACAAGAAAAAAAAATTTATACCATTAATTAAAATTAATGTCAAATGTCTTTGGTATACACATTAAATAATTAATTATTTAAAGTTTATTTATTGTTAATTATTTATATTCCGGTAAGCACATCGGACTTCAACATATGGGCATGTCACATCAGATTTCAACATATGGGCATGTCACATCAGACTTGAATATATATAGTGTAGGTTCCTTGTTGACAACATGTGGTAACGAAACTTTTTCCGGTTGCAAACAATGACCTATGTACAGTCACTTTTTTCGATTTTTTAAATCGAATTTTATAATAATGAAATTTTTGTCATCGGTGGACAAATTTTATATTTTCTGAGAGCTAGTATGTTGCTCAATCAGATTATTAGAATATGGATGTGAACTAATAGACTCAGACTTCAGTTTTGAAATGTTCAAAAACTGGTATACTCACATAATATTCCATGTGGTTTTTAGAATGTCTTGTTGTTCGAAAAATTTCGAAAATCAATATATTACATATTTCAGCTTAGTTGTCTGTTAGCACCGAACTTCCACCAAATCTGTTGATGTCCTAAATTACTGTTGGACCATCAATTAGAATAATTAGTCTCTCCAGAGTGTATTTGCTACAGTTGCTGAATTATTGTCTATCAATACATTGAAAACAGACGACTTCACAATGTGTATATATTTGAACTTGTAAATTAATAAAGGAACTCCTTGTTGCAGCATATGTAATTTATTAATATGATTAACTGGTCACTTCACAATATATGAAAAACAATTACAGATTATAATAGCTACATAATACACATTTTTATTAATAGTCTCTGAGTCTATATTTATGCGTGCGTTCCTTACAAGTTATGAGAAAAAGACTGACGAGTAAGCGTGGGCAGTCACATGACTCTACACTTCCGATATAGGTTTTCTTAATATCCAAAAATGGGTTTTATTTCGACTTTTTAATTCTTACTTTAGTCACTACCTATATATTATTTACTTGCTCCATAGCAGAAATCAATTGTCAAAAAGCACCAAAAGCATAGTTTTTTGTTTACAAAAAATGGGGGTAAATTTCACCGGAAGTTCACGATCATTCCAGTCAAAAGGTCACACCTTATTAAGACTTGTCAATTGGCTGCCCAACGAAAAAAAAACAAGCCCTCATAATTGTGCACACGGAAAGTATCGAGGACGTATTGAAGGCCGCACATGCGCAAGCTAACTATTCAGCTCTTAGAATAGAACAAGCCGTCCATTTTATAATAGTCCTTGTTATGATACATTACTAAATATATATATTTAAATTTGAATGGCTTACTAATAAAGAAGCGAAAACCTTGCCAGTAACCTAAAAGTTAAATATTAGGGGTTAACATTTTTACTTGTTAGAAATTATGTTTAAATTTGATTATATGAAAAAGAAAGTTTGAAAAAGCTAAGATAGATAAAAGGATAGATAGATCGATAGATAGATTGTATATAGTTTAATAGATACAAAGATAAATGCATAGATAGATAAATAAACATCCACAACCTCGTTACACGTAGGCTTGCGTCAAAATCTATTAACAATTAATATTCAAACTGTGATATATATTCATTTATAAAGATATAAATATAGACAGATAGATAGATAGATAGATAGATAGATAGATAGATAGATAGATAGATAGATAGATAGATAGATAGAGATAGATCGTTGGATAGATAGAAAAAAATGTGGATTGATGGATTGATCGATAGATAGATGGATAGATAGATAGAAAGATAGATATATAGATAGATATATAGATAGATAGATAGATCGATATATAGATAGATAGATAGATAGTTAGATAGATAGATAGATAGATAGATAGATAGATAGATAGATAGATAGATAGATAGATAGATAGATAGATAGATAGATAGATAGATAGATAGATAGATAGATAGATAGATAGATAGATAGATAGATAGATAGATAGATAGATAGATAGATAGATAGATAGATAGATAGATAGATAGATAGATAGATAGATAGATAGATAGATAGATAGATAGATAAATAGGAAACCCTTCTCGAACGTTATAGTTATAATTAAAACGGAATGCTTTCCTGTAAATTCAAATTTGTTTAATAGTTTAATGTATAGACGCTAAAAAATAATAAAACATCAATACGAAAATAAAACAGAAATAAAAATGATGTTTCTCAAAATGACCTCATATATCTATAGGTATGCACTCAAGGACAATGTGTGAGTGAGCCCCTTTTTGCCAACATAGGTAAGGTAATACTGCTCATACACATTAAAACTTTTGATCACCTTGTTATTGATTTACTTCTAAAAAATTACTGCTACCTATGAAAGTGGTTTTATTTATTTTGTTTATGGCAAGGCAATGGGTTAATTTGGGATTACTCCGCATTAGTTAAAACACATCAAGGATTTTTAACCAGTATAAACTCATTCGATTCAATTATGCAGATAAATATTAAAATATGTTGATCTTGGTTGTTTGACTGATGTATTCATTGTTTGCTGTGTTTCCGATAGATTGTAACGTTAAGGACGTCTGGGCGAACTGCACACTGACACTGTGTCTGGACAATGGAGTCAGCAAGTTCTGCCAGAACACCTGTGCTAACTACCTCATGTACTCATCCATAACAACAACTGTTAAGACGTCCACATCTACAACAACGGTGAAAACATCCACACCACCCTCTTCTACGTCACCCACCCCGAAGACGATGAGTGCAATAACGTCGACAGCTGCTACAACTTCAAAAAACTCTACTGGTAAATTTTTGTTGTAGTTTTGTATCTCAATTAGTTGGTGATTGTGTTTTGTACATTCTATCTACCATGAGAATTCAAGCAATATACGTAACAAGAAATTAATCGTCAAGACTTCAGTCAGCCAGAATACAATAGCTGACTACTAATGAACTTTTTCTCGTCTGATAAATTGTGTAATAGTGTACGTGCATGTCTATTTTTATAAGTATATTTCTATGTTTGAGTACAAATAGTTATTTTATATTGTTTAAGATTTGCTGAGAGACAAACATCTGTAATCAAGACAAATTTCCATTTGTTTGGATCAATAAAGAAATCTTATCTTATCTTATAATCGTTTGTGTACAGCTGTCAAAGAAATTGGTAACTTGCATTGGATTAGTTTCACTCTCCATGCAAGACAGTCTTTGGGCTACTTTTCGATTTTTTTGATCACGTTCTCTGGTGTTTGTCTTGGGGAGTATGGTAAATTGGCAGAAGTTAGCTTTCTTTACTTATCCCAGGTGGGAAAAGTCTGAACGTGTTTTACATTCAGTTCAGCTGTTTTAAATTTCATATACTGCTGGCATTATATTGCAGTACAATGAGATTTCTCACTATTAGTGCACAGATACATTTGTATCGATTCAGACTAACCATTCTTATGTTACTTTAAAATTTTATTATCAATTCAACAACCGTAGACTAGACGAGGCCTGAAACTAATGTATTAAAAAAAAAACGAAACGTATCTGCCTAATGACACATTTAAAACTCTTTAATAGAGTAAGTATGTATTGTTACGACCACAATCCCCTTGTGGTCAGAGCCGTGTAAATGTTGTTGATAATTCTTGTTCGTCCTAGGGTAGACTTTGGTTATTATAATTTATATTTCAGTATTACACGAACTCTCCTTATTGTCCTGGGCACAAACTCAGGATTTGCGTTCTAACAGTTCCTTGACGTTGTAGTTGTAAATAAATATATATATTATAATATTGTGAACAATAAAGTAAAATAGTAACTTGACGAGGAAGCTTCAGTGTAAATGTTGTTGATAATTTAATTCAGGTAATATGTGCAAATATATACAATATGAAGATTATATACAGTTAGAATAAAATAGTGCCAACACATGCGTCCATAACAGACTCAAAAGAAATTATCTACATAAACTCTGCAAAACACTGCAAGATCTCTGTACAAAACTGCCTGCTTGGCCGGACGCCTAGCCTTAAATACTCGCGGAGAAGATCGGGGAACATACCTATTACTAGGAGGTGTGAAAATAATGGCATCATTTCAACTCATAATCAAAATGATAGTTTTAACATGATGTCCCCTTTACGAGAAATAATAGACTATTCCTAGCTATTCCGAGAATTTGAGGTCGGCACAAGAGTGGATTCTTAGAACAGCCTAGGCTTATTACCTCCCACTCGCGTTGAGAGAGAGCGACGGGTGCTATTAATAAATGACAATATTTTAATCAAAGATCATGACTTTGCCTTTTTTAAGTAAAGTACAGTAATGTACAGTAGATAAGTAAAATTGGACGAAATTGATCTTAGAGACGGTAAAACAGCGTTCACCAGTTTCTATGGTCACGGCATTCTGGGGGATGCGTGGCCAGCACAATGCCCAGCCGCTTTTACTATACCCCACCTAATGTAGGGTACCCATCAGAGCTGGGTAGACTCAGGGACACCCTCCAGTCGCAAGAACAAATTCTAGCCTTCACCAGGAATCGAGCCCTGGACCTTCGGTACGCCAGCCGAACGCGCTACCGCTGGCCACTGTGCCCTATATCAGTAGGTATGAAAGTATAAAGTTTAAAATTGAGAAGTAACTTGGTATCTCTATATATTCAGGTACACTGTGTCAAGACATCACGTTTTTTACTTACAATGACTTAAACTGCTATAATGCCATGTTGACTGCCCAAAATCTGTGCTATGAGGCTAGTGTACAAACGTCTTGCTGTGCATCCTGCGCTCAAAGATCTGTGAATATTCCAGGTGAGCTAATCGCAACTTACAACATGACGTTAGGAATAGGATTTTTAACTAACGTTTAACGGGATGTTCACAGCAAGAGAATTCCTTCGATTTTAACTTTGTATTTAGTCTGCAAATATATGTGGCATTATTGCTCTTTTAAACTGTTATCTTAACTTTTATTTAATACCTTATCTAAACTTTTAAGATGATCGAAAAAAAAACAGAAAAAACAATCTTCTTAAGAAATAAAAAAAAAAAATTTACATTAAAAACGACTTTATATTAGCAGGTTTAACAAAGACACATAAAAAAAAATTTACAACAAAATATTGTGAATTTCCAGGTAAAAATATTAAATAAATGGATCCTAAATGAACGAAAAGAGGAGAAAAAACATCTTTTTAGCAAAAATATTATAACAATGAATAAAGTGCTATCTTTCTGTACAATGTATATTATCTTTTTGGATTTCTAATTTTAAACTATTTTTTTTCGGCACTTGGTTCCAGTTAGTGGTTATATTTTGAGGTTATAGTCATAGATCTATGAAAAGGACTCCGGCTTGTCATACTCTAGTAACGTCATACGCTGAAAAATAGAAAACATACGTGTGGTATTCACATAACAAATACACGATTAGTATCAATAATTCATCCACAATTTTCTCATGTTCATTGAGAGTCTCAATGCGGATTTTGACGGAAATGACTGGACGAATGCGTCAACACTAAAACACGGAATTTGGCGCAAATGGCGGAACATATTCCACGCGATATTCGTTCAATAATAATTTTCGGTATTATTACTATTCTATTCATGAAAATTAATTGTTATTTCTATTCTATTACCGTTCTCAAAATAATTTTTGTTCTTATTTTCGTTATCGTTAACGAATTTCAATAATTTTCGTTCTTATTCTTATTCTCGTTAACGTAAATATCACTGATTGAGACTATTCGATTTGAGTGTCTCATAAAAATAAATAAAATACTAACTTGATTCGAGACTTCTTTCTATTTAACCAATCGCTGACTGATGAATAATTATGTCAATAATAAACAATCGGCTCATAGGAATTAACATCAGTGTATTTTCATTCATTCCCGAGTGGCACCCGGACATGGAATGGGATGCGTGAAAAAACAATAGAGCCTGTAGCTTAACATCATTTAAAACACTAATAGAAATGTAGGACTAGACTCAAACCACGGATGTGCGTAGGACGCAATAACCTTTTTATAGAAGAAGCGTCTGTAATATATAACATAAGATAAGATGAAACATTATAAACGTCTTAGTATTTTGTGTTTAAATTTACTTTATCAAATTTCATTGATTTTAAAGACTGATATTTTTTTTATTTACTCTTCAAATAATAAAAATCATAAAATGCCATTTTTTAAACTTTCTCCAAATGTTTTCTGAGCAGGCTGCAAGTATGGCGATAGAGACAAGAGTCTATGTTCTTCCATCCCTTCCTGTAAAGGCCAAGAAACCAATTGTTGTCAAACCTGTAGAGTCAACACTGCTGGGCGTCTCTTACCTGGCGGAATCTTTCTATTAACATTCAACATTGCTGCATGTATTCTTGTATTTCTAATTAGTTTAACCTGAATTCTCTGTGACAGAAAGTCTGGATCTGCAGGTCACGTTGACATATAAAATTATCTTCACGATTCATTATAACGTCATTTAATCTAGTTTGCACATGATTTATTAAAAATTTCTCCCAGCGTTTTATCAATCATATCTATAAATAGAATTGTACCCTTCATAACTTCGTTTCTCCAAAGTCTAAAATAAGATGGACCGCTTGCTCTATTTTTTAAGTTTAAATGTTGTTGTTTTTCCATGCGCAGCCAATAACATTGACTTTAATGACACCTTATCGTTCCTAAATACTTCCGCTATAGGCATAGACAACTTTGGATTTTAATCTTAATTTTACATTGAGATAATCATACAGAAGTCCAGACGAAAGGGTGCGATCGGAAATTCCGAAACAGAGTGTTTCAAGTTATCAAATAGCAGAAATATCAAATCAAGCGGACTATCTTATTATAGTCTTTAGTTTCTCTTACTTACAACCATATTTTACTATTTTATTAGCTTTACAATAAGACGCAAATAATAGCTCATAGATCAGTATCGGAATGATGTGTTTGGTGTCCAATAATTGACCTCATTATAATTGGATTGCTTGACTAGAGAGTATCAAAGTGTTTCTGTTTTAGAATTCTTTATTTTTTTAATGTAATTTTTTAATGGAATTTTTTTTTATTTTTTTACATTGTGTTTTTAATAATGTTTGATAATAATTTTTTAATATTAAACCAACTATTGTGTCACTCAAATTAAAAGTCTACTTGTTCTGATTAATGATACAAACTTATCTTATGTTATATTACATTTAAATTTTCAATGATACAAACTTATCTTATGTTATATTACATTTACATTTTTAGTGATACAAACTTATCTTATGTTATATTACATTTATATTTTTAATGACAAATGACAAAAACTTATCTTATGTTATACAAGCTAAATTGCCCGGCCTATGACCTACAATGAACAGAAAGATATTATCTAGCCTAGATCTAATAAATTTAGAAATATAATAATTATTTATGGAAAGCATTTGGGAAAGTAAATTAAAACAAATAATACAATCTGGTTAAATATAGGCAAGTCTTTTTATTAAACCAAAAGCTTATTTTCCCGGCGTCGCTCGGGGGGAAAATATATAGGCTTAAGTCTAAAGCTACAGAAAGGCCTACAGTTTTTATAAACTACAATGAACATATAATAAAGCTGTAATAACTTCAAAAATATAGATCTAATTATTATTTATTTACAAAAAACATTTAAGAAAATAATTTGAAATAAATGTTGTAATCGGGTTAAAACAAGTGTTACGACCACAATCCTCTTGTGGTCAGAGCCGTGTAAATGTTGTTGATAATTCTCGTTAGTCCTAGGGTAGACTTCGGTTATTTTTATTTATATTTCAGTTGATACACGAACTCTTCTTATTGTCCTGGGGACAAACTCAGGATTTGCGTTCTAACAGTTCC